>OX243884.1:17189323-18421146 GCA_945859645.1 Amphipoea oculea
CATCTGCCTAGCCTTTTCCCAACTATGTTGTGGTCGGCTTCCAGTCTAACCGGATGCAGCTGAATACCAGTATTTTACATGGAGCGACAGCCTAACTGACCTCCACATCCACAACCCAGTTACTGAGAATATTACAGGGTCCCATTAAAATAGATGGATCAATTTTAACACAGCGCTCAGTACGTCTAACTAAAGATATCCAAGCAAAAAAAAAAAAAGACTGATTAAAGTGATTTTATTTTGACCTAATAATAAATTGCCGGCACATTAGTGTATTTTCGTTAGCTGATTATTTTTCTTGTAAGTATCTAATGCGTTTTTCTTATTTTTTTACCATCGTCCTTATTTTGGTGGTCTGAACGATTACTAAAAGTTTGTCCATCTATTTTAATGGGACCTTATCTGCAGTGATCGGAATAGGCTGAGTATATTTACCTAAACTTCGGAGAACAGAGACAGAAAATGGAGACTTCCTTACGATGACATTTTTTTTTTCCCGGAATTCGGGAAAAATATTAAAGAAGTTGAAAATAAGCTTTATTTAAGATGAGTAAAGGCTATTTTTAACTAAACTTGCAATTACCAAATTTTCGGGGTTTTCACGTAAAATCCCGAAATAATAGTCTAACTTTAATTCATGTAAGTATTCGAATAATAAATATCATGTAAGACTATTTATTTCGGGATTTTACGTGAAAATCCCGAAAATTTGGTAATTGCAAGTTAAGTTAAAAATAGCCTTTACCCATCTTAAATAAAGCTTATTTACAACTTATTTAAGATATTTCCCGAATTCCGGTAAAAAAATGTCGTCGTAAGGAAGTCTCCACTTTCTGTCTCTGTTCTCCGAAGTTTAGGTAAATTATAATCAGCCTATTCCAAAAACTGGATCTTATACACCCCTCCGTAACGACTGTCACAGATCCACAGAATGACAGCTGTGACCAACGGCTTTACGTGCTTTCCGAGGCGCGGAGGGGTCTTGATATGTAAAGATTGTCACCCATCCATGGACAAACCCCGGCAAGGGTAACATGCTTTAGCTTTACATATTCCTACATCCAACATTAAATAGAAATAGTAGCAAGTCACTCATTAAAATAATCCGGCTTGACATGTGGTTGATTGAACAAACACCAGCAAGATTCGCAGAAATTGTAACCCATATCATTTTGGTTTTGTACCTTACGGGAATCCTGACTCAACAGGTAGAATGCTTAATAAAAGTCCTTATACAAAGGGCTTAACCTCAGCTGACCCAAGTACGTAACAACGGAAGTAGGTATATTTTCCTTTCAAGAAAATATTCACTCAGGTAGGTATATAAGTACTTACCTATTTTATTTTTTTCCTCTTGTTTGTATTCAATCTAGAGTCCTTGGATAAATGAAAAAAGTATTTTTAACTTCCTACCAAAATAACGTAGTCAATTTAAAACTTATCAAACATCCCAACTTTTTATCAAGGAAAATAACGCGGTACAATTTTGACGTCAAGGCAACACAAAAGTTGTTGGCGTACAGCAGCCTATTTTTAACAAGCACAAATAAATAACCCAAAATTAAACCTGTGCGCGTTTATCATTAATTGTCATCAAAGGGACGCCAAAAGTCCAAAATATAAACAAAACACTACAGCTGTGAGACACAAAAGTTTGAAAATTACTTACTTGGCTCTCAAGGACAGTTGCCGATCATTCGGACACACATACTTGTTGGCTTTACTTTGAAAATTCATTGCACAGAAAAAAAAACAAATTAAAAAAATATTTTAATAGTTCGAAGGGCGCGGGAATGTGGCGCCGCGCGTTCGCGCCTATTGATAACGTTCAACTGTTGCTTCGCGCGCGTGGCGGACTGGCGACTCGTAATAATCGATATTTTAACAACGCTCTTGAAAACTAACAATATGTTGCGAGCAGCGACATCCTTTTATCAGTATGATAAACATGGCCATGTAAATAAAATGTTCACATACTCTGAAGTGGGTAATGCGTAGAGAATGAAACGAGTTTTGGAAAAGGATTTTAGTATAAGAAGCTCAAAGAAGCTGTCTAATACTTTCTGTTCTGTTTAAAAGTTATTCTAAATGCATTAAACCTGGATGTCAACCAACTGAAATACCTGCCTTCTGAAAAAGAAGCTCAAAAACTTTGCAAAAACTCAATAGTAATTTATAAGGCAATGCAAAAATTGCATAAAATTACAACAAAACTATTTTAATTTTCTGACCATTTTAAAATTCGAACAATGTTTCGGATATGACGTCAATGTAAAGCGAAGTATACACATAACGCTGTAATACCAGAATAATGAAAAATTATTTGTAATTTTATTGCTAACAATCATTTCCAAATGCCTTATATTTATCAACCAGACATACTGTTCTGTTAAACAGCTTTTATTTTTATTTGTAAGGAAGCCATAAAATAGAAAGTACAAGCCAAACGATTTGATAGATTTTATTTCCACTGGTCAGTGTATCCAAACGTTGAAAGAGAACCATATATAGCTCTGTCTCGTTTTCTCTTATGACACTAGTGATGCCGATGCTATAACGATTAAGAATTCATTAACGATTAAAATACCGTAACTAATATTTTTATTCCAAAATAACGTTATTAAAATGTTTTATATTTTGTTACATTTTTAAAGCAAATATATTTATTTTAGTGGGTTATTTCAACTGCCTTTCTGCACTATTCATCAACGACTTTATACTATATTTCTGCATACTTTGGTATTCCAATAATTCACTTTTCACATAAGCAGAATTGTTGACATTGCTTGCCAAGTAAATAAAGTAAATAGAAGTCCATTTGTTTTGTCCGAATAGAATACATTCGATAAAAAAGATCTTACATAAATGGTTATAGTTTCGAATTAATGAAAAAACTGTAATATTATAGAGAACGAATAATTATGTTACATCATATAAACTATCGATAATAACTTGAAATATCGAATACTTACTAAACGTTATTGTTATTGAGGCAAAACCTAGAATCGTTATTTACGTGTCGCACTGCCCTACACTAGTAAATTTGACATTTCACTTTTTCAGTAATGATGGCGCACTTGCGAAAGGTGTTTAGTTTACTGTAACTTTTATTTTTATGTTGTGCCGTGAAGTGAAAACCAAGTGATTTTAATGCCGTACCGCAGGCGCTTCTCCGCCAAGATGCCAGATTTCGACGACGAAGTCACCGTCGTCGATGTTTACGACCTGGCATCGGACATTGGCAAAGAATGCGAGATAATTATCGAAAAATACGGCCCTGACGCCGTTACAGCGCTCCTGCCGAAGGTGATTAACGCGCTAGAACTGCTGGAGAATCTAGCGGTGAGGAATGAAAAGGAGAATCAAGCGCTGCATGAATTGACGGCGAAGATTTCGCAGTTGGAGAATGACAAGATAGAAAAGGCTGAATACAGGCAGCGTTTCGAGAAGGTAGGTGCTAGAGGTCATTGTTAGGCAAATAGGTGTTATTAGTTGCTTTAGTGCGTGTTGTGCACCGAATACACGAAACATTGGTGTTTCGTCATCTGTGAATGCATCGGCTGCGTTGCAACAGAACTGTTCGGGCGATGGTATTGCGCGACAGTGTCCACTGCGAAGCCGCCGTTCACGTCTAAACGATAATTGGCCTCTATTATACCCATTTTTTGTGAGTACACATAGTTTTAATTTCTTTTCATATTTAGAACCTCATTTGTTGTTTGAGTGGCTCCTCACTGGACAAGTCTTGTATCTTTTTATTATACAATTGATTTTAAATGTTGTTAGGCGTCCTATTTGTTGGTTCACTGGTTAAAACTCAATATAATAAACTGTTTAAAGGAATTTGGCGATGATAAAAGTGATGTAACTCCTTCTGTCTATTATAATCGGTCATTGCTTTCATTATGTAAATAAATTACAACTTATGCAAATTTTTACTAATCATTTGCTCTATAAGATTCTTATCCATCCTCTTTTCCGTACAACTTCTACAGCAGAGCGCGTCAAGTGTAGTAATAGTCTGTCTTGTGTCAAAGACTCGCATAAAATGACTGTTTTTATGTTTTTTTAATTATCTACTAGACACTTGAGACTATAAATAATTTAGGAACATGCTGCACATAAATGAAAAAATCTCTCCTTTCTTTTAGTCCATTCATAGGTTGTTTGTGCTAGATTCTCTTGTACTATAACACTGACTGCTCATTCTAAATTGTTTATTGTATGCATGGCAACATTTTCATTGTATGAAAAACTAATACATACGAGGTCAGCTAAAACTGGAAATGTATAGCTTGATGTGTCATCGTGTGTACCGTAAACACTGCATGAAGTGTCATGTGGTATTTGGTTTCATATTATCAGCTTAAAATTTGCTATGATATGGCTGAAACGAATAATCATAGTCAAAATATTTATTTTGCTCCTTAGATCATAACAAGAAACACTGAAACGCAATATGGATTCTTGAGTAATCAGATTAAATATGATTTTGCCAATTTATCTCTGTAGATTTCACTCACACACACACATCTCACATGGTTTGAGCAAAACAGAAATTTAAATTGGTGTGACTGTAAAACGGACCTTACTGACTGCATTATGTAGGTTTCAGTCTTGATAGGCACAATCTACTAGATGACTAAGGAAAACGGAACAGAATTTCTATGAGATTATCTGCCACTAGATCATACCCCCATTGCGGCAGGCCGAGACGAAGATGGCGGGACGAGTTTGACTCGTACCAAACGGATTGGCCGGCACTCGCAATAGACAGAATTGTGTAGAAAAGGCAGAGGGAGGCCTTTGCCCTGCAGTAGGACAATACAAGCTAGTTAGATAGTACTTACCCGGAGGCGGTTAAACAGACACTAAAAATTAATTTTAAAACCTCAAACGGCGCAAATACTCCAATCTCTTTGGATCTTGTATGTTTGAGTCATTTGGGGTTGAAACACTAGGGCCGTGGGGCCTGAGTGCCCACTTAGTATTTAGAGACATCGCCAAGCAGTTGGTCGACCCTTCACGTGACCAGAGAGCTGGCCCATTTTTTGGCCAAAGAATCAGCATTGCCATACTACGTGGCAATGTTGCCAGCCTTTTGGGCACGTTTCCTGTTGACAATGATGTGGACGAATTTTTTGGCCTTTGATTATTTCCCCTCCCTTTTTGTATACTTATACATATTATTACTTTATAAATTGTGTAAATATTTGAATCTTTAATAAAACTTTTTAATAATATACATCAAAATGTGTGAATTTACGTCACTGTATAAAAATTTGGATGGCTACAAAAGTAGAACTGATGAAAATAAATTATTCTGATTCTGAAACAATATTCTGAGATAAGCGTGTTCAAACAAAAAAACAAACATAGTCTACATTTATTGTATTAGTATAGACAGGTTATTCTACAGGAAAATCTTGACTATAATTATTGGTCTGTAATAGTTAATAGAATTCTGTTAAGTATATAAAAATTGATTAATTTCCTAACATTTGAGTGTTAAAGAAACCTGATTATTATGTGAGCAAGCTTCATAATATGAGATAACAAAGCTAGTTTTTGATGAAAGGACCACATAATGTAGAAATGAATAAGAACCTAGTTTTTTGTTAAATAATACAGTCATTCATTATGCAAAATTTTGTTTGACCTAGATTGGCGCCGATTCTCTTGTTCACAAACTAAACTAAATTTTAGTTCAGTGCATCTTTTTCATTCTATTTCATTAAGAAAAGGACAGGAGATAAATATTAGTTTAGTCCTGTCAAATTAAGATACTCCATAGACAATTTAGATCAGCCCCCTTATTCACAAACACTCGATATGCTTCCGTATCGTATCGAACATTAATCATTGTTATCGTAGGAGTCTTCTCAACGCTGTTCACAAGTCCAAAACCCGAAAATTTTGTCAGTTTAAATCAAATAGACGCCCGCTATTCTTCCAACAGCTATTTGCTGTTGAGGGGAAGTCAAATCAGGTTATCGAAATGTCAAGTTTTTCGATACGATAGCCTGTCGTATGGTTGTGAATCAGAGCTCTGATTAAAAAAATGGCTATTTAAAATACGTCAATTTACGTCAGGCACGGACTAATTTGACAGGACTAAACTTATATTTTATCTCCTGTCCTTTTCTTAATGAAATAGAAAGAAATAGATGCACTGAAATTAAATTTAGTTTAGTTTGTGAACAAGGGAATCGGCGCCAATGTTTCTCAACTACTAAAAGTAGATGATAGTTAGATCTCTGCCTAACCCTTTAGGACGATCAGGCGTGATGTTATGTGAGTTATTACTATTGCCTCTCAAAATGAAACAAGCTTTTGACAAATAAATTTTTATGTCTTTTAAATCTTAGAGCTCTTACACACGAGCGGCATGTTCCCAACGGCAGAGGTAACTGCAGCCGTCGACGCGCGTCGGCGGCAACCGTCGACGCGTCGACGGCAGCCGTCGACCTATATCTTCGAAGTTGAAATGTCGACGGCTGCCGTTGACGCGTCGACTGTTGCCGTCGACGCGTTGACGGCAGCCGTCGACCTATATCTTCGAAGTTGAAATGTCGACGGCTGCCGTTGACGCGTCGACTGTTGCCGTAGACGCGTCGACGGTTGCCGCCGACGCGCGTCGACGGTTGCCGCCAACGCGCGTCGATGGCTGCAGTTACCTCTGCCGTTGGGAACATGCCGCTCGTGTGTAAGAGCTCTTAGCATGTCTATGGCAATCTAGGTAGTCGGCCCAGAACTTGGCTATGAGCTTAACACCTTCAGTATCGACCATCAGTTCCTGTAACATGCAAACAACGGGACACGCTGGACACGATATTAAGTGTCCCATTGTTTAAAGACAGCACCACAAATGTGTGGACAAGTAACTCATAAAAAATTGTCTCCAACCTATTTCTAATAGAATGTCTTCTTTGCATAATGCAGCATACCCACTACCACAAAAAGATAAAAGACTGTTTTGTGCCCACTACAATAGCTCAAAAATAAAAATGTGACGGGTCTTAAAAATAAAGCACAAATTACACTGTAAAAAAAAAACAAAACAAAATCATAATAGAATAAGAATTCCACAAAGAATAAGTTAGTTACTTCCTGAGGCACCAAACAGAAGGTTTAATCAAAAAATTAAATCTAATCGTATTATGTAAGGTGTAATTGGTTAACAGATAATTGAGTCTCAAACAGTTAATAAATAAGTGAAAGTTAACTATTAAGCTCAAGTCAGTGAAAGCTTGGATGGCAGGTGTCAGGTGATTTCCAGTAAAAGTATTTGTAAGCTTCTTTTTTAAAGCTACGTTCACACTGCGGTACGAGACGCGATACAAATATTTTTCCAGCCACTAGATTTTGTCCGCGACAACGCCGGTCAAGGCGTCTTTTTAACCGACTTTAAAAAAGGAGGTTCTGTATTCGACCCGTATGTATGTATGTATGTATGTATGTTTGTTTGTTTGTATGTCCGCGATTATCTCAAAAACTACTGAACCGATTTTGATAATTCTTTCATTAGTGTGATCTACATACTTTCAGGAAGGTTTTAGTATATAATACATTAGGTAATTGTTCTTATGTACGAAGTTATATGCATAAATGTATCGCATCTCCGGCATTTCTATGGGAATTTTGATGATTCTTCGACTCGTGTCTTCAATTCTTCAATGCACTAGTGTTAATTGAATTTGTGTGAGGTAGGTACAACTAAAAAGTGAAAAATAAAAACTTTTTTTACAAAAAAAACAACCGACTTCAAAAAAAAACACTGCAAAGTGAAAAATAACTTTAATTTCGGAAGTCGGTGTCAAAAAACGAAAATGAGGAACCAACGACCAGGGCTCTGAACCGGTTTAAAAAGAGCGGTTAATTTCGATTAAATACCGGTAAATATATCGTTCCGTCATTAACCGGTTAAACAAGTGAACTGTTCTTATGTAACCCAAAAGATAAAGGTTACCGGTTACAAAGCTCAAACGGTTTTGACACCCAAATTAACCGGTTAATTCCGTAATTCGTAAATTTTTTTCGTCTAATTTTTTAACGCTTCCAACAAGTTCTAGTGACAATGAGTTGACATCGCAACGTCCAGACCGTGCCCGCGAGAGTGGCGGGGGCCGGGGGGGGTTCAAACTTGGTTTTAACCGGTTAATTTTCACTATCAAAACCAAAATTCATGAAAAACCGGTTTGCCGCATAAACCGGTAAAAACCGGTAAAGTGCAACCTTTAACCTAAATCTATTTCGGTTTGGGGTCAATGACCATAACCGGTTAAGAATTTCAACCGGTTTCCGAGCCTTGCCAACGACACCGACTTGCGAAATTAAAGTTATTTTTCACTTTACAGTGTTTTTTTTTGAAGTCGGTTGTTTTTTTTTTGTAAAAAAAGTTTTTTGAAATTAATTTTATCCTACTAATATTATAAATTCGAAAGTAACTCTGTCTGTCTGTCTGTGTTGAAATTTGGTATAGAGATAGTTTGAGTCCCGGGGAAGGACATAGGATAGTTTTTATCCCGATATTCCCACGGGATCGACACTTATGCGGGTGAAACCGCGGGGCGCAGCTAGTATCTAAATAATTACTTATTTTCTTTCTTACTTAGGATATTTATTATGGCACTTTCGAAGTATTTCACAATAATATAAAAACATATTAACTCAATGCAATTCATTAGATTGTGCGGTGAGCTTTCCACTTAGTTGCAGTTAAGTAGATTAAGAGCAACCAATCATATCAGTCCGAGGTTTCTGAGCAGTTTGTAAACCTGTTTAACTTTCCCGGTCATACCTAAGAAGGGCGTAATATTAGGTCATAGACACACATTCTATGTACAAGCTCTCATCATCTGCTAATTTATTAGACTACCGAAACTTTAGTCTTCTTGGTCCCCAAAAGAATATTCACATCCATCTAATTTATTTAATTAACATAAAGATTGTGCGCTTTTATAATTTCGAACGTGACAATATTATCGTGGATCAGTCAGATCTTACCCCCGAGCCCTTTCAAGTCATCAGCCGGCTGTAAGTTTTCCCCTACCATATTACAAACTAATTAGTTTCCTATTGCAACACCAACCACCCATATTTAGTAGTTTTCTCATGGCCATATGCTAATGAAAACGAGTGAGATGTGCGAGGTATGCAAGCATGTCGTGTATGTAATCTATGTAATGTGTTCAAGGATTCGCATTACATGTTTATTTATTACTGTAACGTTTGTTTTAATTCATCTTTGTTGAGTAATCTTTTGGTGTTGTGATTTCGTGGTTTTATACAAAGAAGCACCGGCATGTCCTAGGGGCCTACCACCATCTCTTATAACAGTATTAATATAACCTTACTCTGTCTTTTCGTACCATGACGTCCTTAAAATAGGCTTATTACGATCTTGAAACAAAGTCGTTTTCTTAGCAGTTTTGGTGACGTCACCTCTAAAAGTTCATTCAATTCGTACCACGACGTGACTTTTGACAGCACGCGATAGTGTTCTAGCGTCTAATTTAACGATCTTATAAAAGTTACTCGGACGCTCACTTATTCATTACGGCTTTGCAAATTTATGTAATAATAAAAATGTGTTGTGATGTGTTGTAGTGTCCTTTATAGTAAGTAAAATGTATATATTACGTAAACTTGTCAAATTAATTGTGTTTCTAGCGATCTTAATACCTACGGGAGTAATAATTTCTTATTTGATTCTAGATGGCTAATGTGTATGAAATATTCGAGTTTTTGGAATTTAAAAATTCCCAGAGTGTCTAGCTGACGCATTAATAACAAATCACTGATAACTAAAACTTACACAAAAACAAACTAACAAACACCTGACACTTCACTGTTACAAACTTAACTCAAAAACTCAAAATATTAACAGTAAAATATGACTTTGTTACAAAATATATTCAATAAATATCAATGTTTAACCATAGCTTGATTCCATGTCGACTGAGTTGGCTAGTGAGATCTTATGCATTTAAAACAAAAATAAGATCAATCACTTAGTTATCCAAACAAAAATATCGCCATACCGAGTTTCGAATTTCGTTCGCGCTACACAGCTGATAAGGATTTATTACCGTTGGATCCCGTTTTTGAATCCCATTTTAATATTTTTGGCGTTGGATCCCGCAAAACATTATTATGTATTTCCGTTGGATCCCGAATTTAAAAAATGCAAGATAATTACGTTTTATTGTCGTTGAATCCCGAAAAGTATTTCCGTTGGATCCCGAATGCTTAAAAAAATATGAATGCGGGTACTTTCAACAACAAAATTGTTTATAATAAAATGAGGGGTTCACTAATGTTTCACCAAAACTCCATTGACAAATTTTTAGTTTACAACCAACGTTTCGTATACTATTTATTTCACAAACAACTCATTTTCTATATAATCTAGTCGTTTCTGGCACTCGCCGGCCGCTGCCGCGGCACCGCTCGCTTCGCTCGCTCGGCTCGTGCGTAGGGGTCACAGTTTTAACCTAACCTAACCTAACATTGTTTTTTTTTAATAATTAACCTAATCTAACTAGTTCGGTTCCGGGTAACCCACTAAAAATAATCTCTTTTTAGTGTTTGATAAAGGTAAATCACTTTTCTTCTGAAATGTACACATGTTGTTATAATATGGGATTCAACGGAAATAGCAAACGGGATCCATCGGTAATACCTAAAAAACGGGATCAAAAAACGGGATCCAACGGTAATAAACGCTGATAAGTAAGCATTTTGTTACAAAACATTTTGTTCCGATTCACATCACGTCACATTTAGCCACAGCTTATTTTATAATTTTTTCAATTGATTTCCTTACCTACTACAATGCAACATATTTAAGTATATGTAATAGTATGCATGTTATGGAAATTACTCATACAAATTATGTTTTCTTTTGAAAATTAATATTATATTTGGCTACAAGATCAACTCGTAAAAACGAATCGGACCAAACGTTTGAAAGAGATAGCGCTATGCAGTTCATATAGCGATGTTTCTTTTCTATTAAAGTAAACGATAGACAAATTGTTCGTTCTTTCCCAGCACTAAGCAGGAATGAAACAATATGGAACGGTTAGGGTCATGGTACGAATATGAGCATTGTTATTATAAGGTTGAAACAAAACTCTCTTGAAATAAGATTGTTTTGTTAAAGATGGTGGTAGGCCCCCTAGAACCAGAAATTCGAAGACATAATGACATCCGCCAACGCGCACTGGACCTGAGTGGTGGATTATGCACCACTCCCTCACAGAGAGGAGGCCTGTGTCCCAGCAGTGGGAGCATTATTATGCTTTATGCAGAGGCACTGTCTACCCAATTAGTAATTTGTTCACTATCACTTTCTACATCATATACGCCAAAAGACGTTACTGCAGGCCATAGCGGAATTCTAACACAGCGTTTTTTTACGTTCATTCTCAGAAGATCCATTGGCCAGATCCATGATGGATCTAGTGACGATTGTTTTCTCATATCTATTTATATAAAAAAGTAAGTAAAATGGATCTAATGAGAATTTTTGATGTGAAAAAAGTAATGCTACAAAAACAATTAAATATCACTAAAAGAAGTGAATATCACTAATATTAACAAATTAGTATCCTGACATCTGTCCTGGTGAAAAAGATTCTTTGAGAAAAGGGAAGATGAGGCAATGAATGAGGAGATGAGGGAAGGGCAGTAAGGAAAAATCGAAAACATTTAATCACAAGCCAAAATAGGTTTATTTTATAGAGAAATTATCACTTAATAAGATATAGATAGATCTTATAGATCCACATCTTGAAATCAGGATCCAATGAGAAAACAATCGTCACTAGATCCATCATGGATCTGGCCAATGGATCTTCTGAGACAAAAAATCTCAGTAGATCCACATCTTGATATCAGGATCTAATGAGAAAACAATCGTCACTAGATCCATCATGGATCTGGCCAATGGATCTTCTGAGAATGAACGTTTTTTTATAAGTTTAGTGTTAGTTTTGGTAAAAGTAGATGCTTTTAGAGTGAAGCTTAGGTCTTATTACGTCGATTGACCGCCCACCGGTACTCTAAAAATATCACAGTGTCAATCAATCATCTCCTTTTCGCCTGATAAGCTTAGTGCTATGCGAAATTGAACTTTAGCTCGGTTACTTTTGAACTTGTTTCTCCTTGAGCCTGTAACTATCCGTTTCTGGATCAAGCTCTCATGGTTTATGATGCCGCCATTGTCCTGTCTTGGACTATCCTTGTAAGTATATCTTTTCCTGCTGTTTTCGATAATGTCGCTTAGTAGTTACTAAGCACTACATTCCTTGAATAAAATAAGCCGAATATTTCAATGACTCATGTATGAAGATGAACTTCCTAACCCTGAGTATCAGAAAAAATGCAATACGTTTTTTTAGTGTTGCACATTTAAAAATGCGCATTCATCATGCACAGAATATTTTAATTGAACCAATTTTTTTTTTATCTTTGCATGAATGAGAAGTCGGAGAACCGGTTGAAATGGCCGTTGCCGTTGGTGTGGGAATGCGATGAAATAAAATAAAAGAGATCGGTTGCTATGCGACTGGAGAGGCAAGCAGTGTTTTCTGCATTGATTAAATAGGGAAGGAACTGAGTCTGTACAGCTTTAAAATACGTAATAATATTTATTTTTCATTATATTTTAAATAGTTTTCTTTTAAGGGTTGAGAATCAATGGTAAAAGAAAAAGCACCTGCTATCTAGACTGGTAGAGAATGCCTAAGGCCTTAAGCACGCCTTTGAAGCTTTTGTATGCCAAAAGTTTGAATAAACATTATCGGTCAACCTGTCCCTAATAATTATAGTTTTAAGCACATAATCGAAGCTACTGAACATTTAAAAGATCGAACTATATCGACGCCTTTGGTTGATCACAATCTGATCAGTATTGATCGGTTACGACCGCCTTTAGAACAGTGCCTTCACACATGATTCTATCTGAACGATTGAAAGTCCAACTATTATCTAAAAAGATGAAACGACTAGAAAGACGGTGAACACTCCGATGACGACTGATAGGAGATGTATGGAAGATAAACTTGTTTGTCACTGTTTGTCTGCATCACCCAAAGGTTGACTGGTAGAAAATGCCTATGGCATTAAGTTCGCCTCTGTACAGTGGAAGTATTAAAGAAATAATAAAATGCTGACCTCAAATGAACTTGGAAAACACCTGCACAGCTATTCACAAACATTCGATGCGCTTCCGTGCCGGATCAAACGTCAATCAATGCTATCGATCGAAGGAGTCCTCCTAAACGCTGTTCACAAATTGGAAACCCACTTTTTTACAGTTTTAACCAAATTGACGACCGCTATTCTTCTGGGCAAATCAGATTACCTAAAATGTGTCATTTTCGATTCGGAATTTTGGGGAATAGTTGTGAAAGTTTTGCTGGTGCATGATGAGTTTGTTTATCCACTTTAAGCTGCTTTTCCACCAGAGATGTGCTATGGTACGTTGCTATGGATGCGTTTGATATCTACCAATCATATGTATGCAGAGCAGTGTACCTTTCCTATTGTCGATACGTCGCATAGCTCGAGCTGCGCATCTTCCTCGCACAGCTACCTTGCGGTGGCGCATTTTCATAGCACATATTCCTTGCTCCGCTACATAATTATAATAATATTCCACAACTATCACACAACGCCATCTAGTCCCAAGCTAAGCAGAGCTTGTGTTATGGGTACTAGACAATTACTGATAAACATACTTATATATTTCTAAATACATAGGTACATATTATAGATAAATTACATAGTAAGCTATGTAATTTATATATGCATCAGTGGAAACGGTCACATAGTTTCGTAGCTTAGCTTTTACATTCTCGCAGCATAGCTGCATAGCACATCTCTGGTGGAAAGGCACCCTTATTCAATTAAACCACCTAAACTATTTTTAAAGGCTAGAAAGAACTCCTCTCCCAAATATGTACTTCACATTCTTTAGACTATTCACGCTAGAAAGACGGATTGCTGCGGTACAGACAAATGTACGACGCAAATGCATGATTTCTTTTTTTTTTTGTTCAAAACAATTTTGATAGACAGTACTGTACTACGTAAATAACATACAATGCAACAAGAATTTATTAACTAGTTGTACTATTGTGTTGAATTGAATGATTACCTACTTAGTTTCCGGCCTGCATGCATGACTGGTCGCTTATTGCATTCTGTGTTGCACTAAAGGCTGAAGATGACGATTTTAATGAGCACAAATCATTCTTGACTGAATTAGATCATGTTATCGAAGACTTTTGAGTCGTATTGATTATGTCTTATGACGTAAGGTAACTGATGTTTCAAAGTTGACTCTCCAAGAAATCTTCATCATTCTTCTTTATTTGGGGTCGGCACAACATGTCTTTTTCTTCCATACTTCTTCCCCATAACTTTCAGCTGTAAAGATCCAAGGCTAATTTGGGCCACTGGTGGGTCAAGTTATGTCATCAAGAATGTAAACGCTCGTAAGATGAACAGAACAAGAGTTGTTGTGTTCATCTTACACACAATCCATCTATCCTTTCTTTGGTCTTCCCCTAGTATTCAATATATGAGCGTTTAAATTCTTGATGACGTTACATGACCCGCCAGTGGTCCAAATTAGCCTTGGATCTTTAGAGCTGAAAGTTATGGGGAGGCTTTTGCCTAGCAGTGGTATCATACAGGCCAACAGTAGCTGGTCTATATTTGTGGTGGACTCTGGTAAGGACTGTCTTCTTCGCCTCTTGTATTGACAGGAACTATTCAGGAATAATTCATGTCCAGGTAAAAGTACCAGGCAGTCAGCATGGCGGTAGTGGTGACTGGGGACTGCTCGAGCTGATAAGAGCTGTCGCAAGTTATCCACTTAAGAACTTCTTTAGCGATGTGGTCAGTTGTTCTACTTTTTGTTGTAAGCAAGTTGTGAAAAGATTTCCCTATGATTGTTGAGAGTTGGCCAAGCGTACATATACGGATTTTGTAATATGATAACATGCTCAAAGTTTGAAAGAAATGTATTGTTTTAAATATGCACAAAAAACCACGTGATGAGATTACCTCGTCGACAGATGCGGTTACAAACCTCATATGAAGAGATTTCGAGATAAGCGCCGTGTTACATATTTAATTTCTCATAAAACGCTAGCTTAGCAGTTAAAATCGTTCTTTTGTCACGTAATTATGTTATCTGTTGATCTAAAATAAAGTTCATAAACATTATTGAATTTGAAATGTGTCCAAAAATTTTCTCATCGTAACTCAAGTATGTATTGATCGTCATAATTATGAGGTCATACTGAACTTTTGGCTACATTTAAGTAAGGTTTGAGCTGACCACGATCCTCAGACATGAGGGACCGACTACAGAGAGAGAACTAAGGTTTCGTTTTTCGCCAGTTATGTTTAAGTCCCATGTAATAGGGGGCGAGCCTATTGCTTGCCATCGACCGGGCACAAATCCAGACAGTTTTAGATTTAAACTGTGTAGAAATTATAAATTTTTTCCTCTTTTTTCCGCAGTTTGCTTAAAATTACCCCGCTTGACAAACTGTTCTCTTAGCAGACTGCTATAAGTACTACGGATAGTGGTACCTTCTTCTCTGGTCGAACCAGAGTACTGTAATTAAGTACTATAGAGACTTGCTGTCTCTACTAGGGTTAGCTACGGATGGGAGCTATTCTACTAAATTAAACTCCAGTTAGAGTTTTATATCATACTAGCTGCGCCCCGCGGTTTCACCTGCATAAGTTTCGATCCCGTGGGAATATCGGGATAAAAACTATCCTATGTCCTTTTCCGGGACTCAAAATATCTCTATACCAAATTTCATCTAAATCGGTTCAGTGGTTTAGGCGTGAAGAAGTAACAAACATATAAACACACACACACACACACTCACAAACTTTCGCCTTTATAATATTAGTGTGATAGTGTGATCATGTAGGAGTCTTTTATCATATTCATATAATTATCGACTTATTACTTAGACGTCAAACCTACGACTCTCTATGACACATGCTTGAACGTTCGAATGGAATATCCTTCAAATATTAGCGGCCTGTCTCGCAAGGAGGTCAGAATCTCTCAAAGAGGTCTCTACAGTACTGTAAATATCCTTCCCTCTACGTGGATTCCTTAGACACTCCTCTATCCTTGTTTATGTCGACTTTCGTATTTTCTCGATTTCATTATCTCTACGTTTAGCACATGAACCTCTGTTGTTTCACGTATGGTCTTGGTCAACGGCTATTTTATTTGGGGTCTTGTCTTCAGCGACGTCAGTATTACCTACCTTAGGTGTTCCCAGGCGTAACGGAGCATTATGTAAAACATTGCTCACTTTATTGTACTTACGAATAATGAAATGAAAAGTAAAATGTTGGCCTTCGATATTATTACTGCCTTTTGGTTGAACGTGTAGCTGTAATTTTGGGGTAACAGTTTCATAAATTTACCTACGTAATACTGTGCTGTTTACTGGCCCTTTGCTAATAGGCACTTAACCTCTAACTAGACGATAAACTGCTGTGGTTAATTAACTTTTTAGTGGTGTACTTGATTGTGGCTAAGTAATATCAGCTGCACTGGTCGATCGATCAGGTTAAGCTACGCTTGCCGCGGTTGGTCCGTGGATGGGTGACCATCTTTACATACCAAGACCCCTCCGTGCCTCGGAAAGCACGTTAAGCCGCTGGTCCCGGCTGTCATTCGTAGATCTTTGACAGTCGTTACGGATCGTCAGAAGCCCGAAAATCTGACAACCAGTCTTACCAAGGGGTATCGTATTACCACAGAATACTTAAAGTACTACGTACAGAAAGGCCACTCCCTTCCCCGCACTAACATCAGTTACCGCACCTCACCCCGCACTTCGATGTGTTCGTCGCCTGCTCTTTAACAATGGCGCTCGCATACACAAGAACCGCAGCGCTGTACCTACCT
Source organism: Amphipoea oculea (assembly GCA_945859645.1). NCBI lineage: Eukaryota > Metazoa > Arthropoda > Insecta > Lepidoptera > Noctuidae > Amphipoea > Amphipoea oculea. The sequence continues at coordinate 17,206,290 of OX243884.1, forward strand.
ACTGCTGCCACGAACACATTATTTTTTTAAAGTTTTATATTTTGTGTTAATCACGATGGTTGTATATTGTGCATTATTTGGATGCTTATCTTCATCGAGGAACGATAAAGACAGGAGTTTCTTTCGGTTCCCAAAACATGAAAGAAGGTAAGGAACAGCAACTCAAATGTCCTTTAAACCCATAAAAAATAAAAGCTAGTATATTACAGACAAACAAGTTAAGCCAGTGTTGTGATAATTTATTTTCATAATTTTCTCTATTATTCATTTATTTTCCAAGTTTTCTTCGTTTTAGAACAATTAAAACTTCCGTAATATTAACATACCAACTATTAAATTATTGCTCTCTCTCTTTATTGTCTTAGTTATGTATCTTTCTTTCACGTTCTATTCGTTCTTCGACTTGAAAAGTAGTACAATAGAAATGTTATTAATTAGATTTCTGTGAGTACCTAGTGTCGCGGCGCGCTGCGCCCCATTGTTGCATACGTTCGGGCAGCGCCGCCGCCGCCTACGCACTACTGCCGAGTACTGCCAGCCAGCCCTACTAGATTTCACGCACACATTTACACGTATACAAACGTCATTTGTCAATGTAGTGGTAGTAGGTAATTATTTTGCGAGCGTTGTATGGAGTGTCCGGGGTGTGGTATTACCCAGTAACTGGGTTGTGGAGGTCAGATAGGCAGTAGCTCCATGTAAAATACTGGTATTCAGCTGCATCCGGATAGACGGGAAGCCGACCCTAACATAGTTCGGAAAAGGCTAGGCAGATGATGACTTGATGAGGATTTTACCACCGAGATATGGCACGAAAAGCATCACTTTATGATTACAATTCTTCTTTTTCAATTGCACCTACACAGTCTACAAAGTGGAGTCGGCTTCCAGTCTAACCGGTTACCGGATGCAGCTGAATACCAGTATTTGACATGGAGCGACACCTATCTGACCTCCACAACCTGTTACTGGGTAAAGCCATACCTCGTGGTAAGACTGGTTGGCAGACGTAACGACTGTCAAAGATCAATGAATGATAGCCGGGGGAGGCACGGAGGGGTCTTGGTATGTAAAGATGGTTACCCATCCACGGACCGACCGCGGCAAGCGTAGCTTAACCTGATCGATAGATCCGTGCGGCTAAGTAATAATATACTTAGCCACGAGCCCTTCTAAAAAGGCGCTTTGTCATAACTATATCAGGGACTGCCGGTAGCATTACCTATTCAAGAAGGCTGGTTGCGTTGACCATCTCATTAAATTTTATACAATTACTAGCTGCGCCCCGCGGTTTCACCCGCATAAGTGTCGATCCCGTGGGAATATCGGGATAAAAACTATCCTATGTCCTTCGCCGGGACTCAAACTATCTCTATACCAAATTTCATCTAAATCGGTTCAATGGTTTAGACGTGAAAAGGTAACATACAGACAGACAGACAGTCAGATAGGCAGACGGAGTTACTTTCGAATTTATAATATTACTAGCTGCGCCCCGCGGTTTCACCCGCGTAAATGTCGATCCCGTGGGAATATCGGGATAAAAACTATCCTATGTCCTTTTCCTGGACTCAAACTATCTCTGTACCAAATTTCATCTAAATCGGTTCAGTGGTTTAGGCCTGAAAAGGTAACATACAGACAGAGACAGACAGACAGACAGAGTTACTTTCGAATTTATAATATTAGTATGGATTCGTAACAAGGCCAGAGGGGGGCCGGACATTTTAAATCGCGTATGTTTCTGGAGTGATAACGTATTGTATATCTAATGTTTATTTGCGTTTTATTGTACTGCGATATCAGTGACTGTCCGGAATGTTTTTAAATATTATCTCCAGTACGTATCAATGATAAAAATTCTAATCATGCTCTGTTCTGTGCTGAAATATTTACAGGTTGAAATTGAAAACATGTGACAAATCGAAATGGAAGATTTTACTCATCATAATGAACAACTTTTACTATGGGACCAAACCCGAAATCACGAAAAAAAAATAACCTGATCCCTACATTTTGACGAATTATGCGAACATAGACAGCTGATTTCTTTTCGCGATTTCAGGTTGGTCCCATAGTAAAAGTTGTTCATAATGATGAGTACAATCTCCCATTTCTATTTGTCGCATGTTTTCAATTTCACCCTGTATACAAACTTGTCAAACATGTAATATCATTTCTCTCTTTACCTATACAATAGAAATGAATAAAATTCAAGTGTCTGTTTGTAATGTCAAAATAACAACTTTTTACTCAAAAATCCATTGAAAGTATACAAAAATTTTCGTCTGTCTATCTGTTACGGCTTATCTCCGAAACGGCTGGACCGATTTTGACGGGACTTTCACTGGAAGTTACGTGATGTTATAAAGAGTAACTTAGGCTACTTTTATTAAATAAATGAAAACCCATGAAATCCAATTTGTTTGCCGACATGCATGCGAATGAAGTCGCGGGCACAGCTAGTATTTAATGTAATGGAGTCAAGCCTAGCAATATAATTAGATGATGTAGCGGTTTCAGCTAGATGAGATTAACAGCAGACTAATTTTAAGCTGATCTAATTTGCTGGAGAGCGCTCGTGACTTAATTGGCCCCTATATCTACCTAAGTACTTTTGATCCATAAGAGGAGGAGATTTTTAAAGAATGTCTACTGGCTTTATTTATAACTAGCTGCATTTATAACTAGCTGCGCCCCGCGGTTTCACCCGCGTAAGTGTCGATCCCGTGGGATTGTCCCGTGTGGATTTGAAATACTAGTATTCAGCTGCATCCGGTTAGATTGGAAGCCGACCCCGACATAGTTGGTAAAACGCTAGCCAGATGATGAGTATAGATTTACGTACTGAAAGCCTAAACTAAACCAAACTACCAGAAATAGTTCACATCGCAAAGTTTTCAATGAAAATGTGACACCATTTATAATGCCTCTCAAACTCAAACTCAAACTCAAAGCATTTATTTCAATTAAACCATTACAGGCACTTTTGAATTGTCAAAAAAGAATTGCCTTTTTTAAGGAGTATCAAGTAAGTGTAGGACATAAATATTTCTACGATCCTTCCTTTTCGATCTCGTCTAAACATCTTGTCATACACGTGAGTCGGTTGTGTCTCCCGTCGTTTCCACTGACGTCCCCTTTCCTTTTGTAAATCACCCACATTCATCCATTCTTGCAACGTGACCAAACCATCTAAGAATCTTAAGCATTTCTCTTTAATTCACGATTTAATTGCAACGGTTAAATAATAGCTAGACTTGAAAAAAAAATTGTGTTTTCTACAGTTACGCTCAATTCACAATAAAAGCATTCTGATTCTGAATAATAAATAAATAAAACGGATATTAGAGCGATTCTATTGGCTCGCCCGTCGGCTCCGTCCAATGATTGATGGGCACAACTGAAATGCGATTAAAATTGATCACCTTGGTGTCTATCTCTCGCCGTATTTGCTGACGTCGAAAATATTATTGGGAATTCGAGATGAGAGATGATGCTAAGATTAATTTATTATGTAAGAGAAAAAATACAGTGTAGAACTGTAGAGCTTCGGCCCGGCACTGTTGGGTATAGGTCTCATCTTCTTTCTGTCATACTTCCCGGTTCCGTGTGTTTCTCATCTAGGTGTTTCCTGCGACTGACGACATCGTCAACCCTACGTGCTTTTGGACGGCCCTGGTTTCTTTGGCCACCATTCGGTCACAGCTCTACTCCATCCGCTATGTCCTCGTCTAACTAGATGTCCTGCCCAATTCCACTCGAGGCGCATCGCATTGTCCCCGACGTCGTAGACTTTCGACCGACGACGATGGATATCGGTGTTACGCACTCGGTCTAGTAGGGTTATGCCAAGTATGGCTCGCTCCGTGACCCTTTCTGCTACTCGTAAGAGTTTGGGATAGTAAACTGCAAAGTAACTATAAAATAAATAAATTGTCAAATAACATCGTTGATTAACGTGTTCTTTATAAAAATCAGCACTTGTTCTACAGTTTAAGTTTACTTATACTGCACTAAACTAACTCAAAAGGTTCTATCCTTTTTAGTCTTCGCACTAATTCAGTACAGATGGCCGATGGGGCCCGAAAGGTTCTGGAGTGGCGACCGCGTACCGGAAGACGTAGTATTGGAAGGGCTTCCACAAGGTGAACCGAAGACCTTGTGAAGGCCGCAGAAACCCGTTGGATGCGAGGAGCACAGAACCGGTCGAAGTGGAGGTGCTTGGGGGACGCCTATGTCCAGCAGTGGACGTCTTTCGGCTGAAATGATGATAATGATATGATGACTAATTCAGTGTTGTCAAGGAGTTGGATTGCCTCGACATTCACGTGATGATATGATGTGATATGTGATGGTATGTTGAAACTTTGTGTACTCCCCGTCACTTTTCCCTAAGGGTTCATTAGAAAACCAGCGTTAGACAGTATCTGTCTGGCATTAATGCTGAAATTAACCTTTTTGGCGCAGCCGCGAGGCACACACTATTGTTGTCTGAAACATTATTTTTTATTTTATTAATTTTTTATTTTGTGTTTCACGAACTGTGTCCAAATAAACATTTTTCTTTCTTTCTTTGATGATGAAGTCTTTGTTCATGAGCTACTGCATATTTTTGTATTTAAAAAGTTTACGACATCCATCTTGAGGTCCCAGTGGATGTCGCTGATTCTAATGTACCAGGTGCTCATAGAAAATACTTGAGATTTACTAACAATTGACTCATACTGATAATAATCCATTAGCTGTAGTGAAAGATGAAGGCTACCATGTTTTTGGTATGAAGGTCGTATGGTTGACATTTCGTTAAAGATCAGAAAATCCATACTATCCATGCTTAATATTATAAATTCGAAAGTAACTCTGTCTGTCTGTATGTTACCTTTTCACGCCTAAACCACTGATGAAATTTGGTATAGAGATAGTTTGAGTCCCGGGAAAGGACATGGATAGTTTTTATCCCGATATTCCCACGGGATCGACATTTACGCGGGTGAAACCGCGGGGTGCAGCTAGTATTTCATAATTTGGACTAAATCATTAACTGGAAGAATTTTATTTGAGATATTGCCGGCTCAATACAACCGATTTTTCAAATAGGCCCATCATTCAAGCCGTCTCAATGTTCAAAGATTTTGATGGTTTAATTTTTTTTTTCAAGTGTCGAATTAGTGGTTTTCTAAGTATTTCTTCCGAACAATATGAAGAAATTCTGCCATTGGATTGAAATACTTATAATGAGACTTAATACTCTGATTCGCAAAGTTATTGGGGATACAACAATTACTTACACGGAAGTGCGTTCTTCAACTTGAGTCGAACCATTCTACCCATTTCAAACCGGCTCCTACATTTATAGCCTGAAGAATGTTTTATCTCTTTCGACGTCCCGTCCGAGGTTGTCTTCGGACCTCGGCGAAATTCGTACCTACATAAATTAAAAAGAGAAGGTATATGTACCCACTACCCACATATTTGTCAAAGAAAGGATGTGTTTTTTTTTCGGCCAAACTTGTACCGAGGTACAAATTACAAGTAAAATTCCTTGCAATAAATTGTGTTATTAGCAGTAATTAAAATCCTCCAATATTTGATAGATTAAGAAATATGATAATATAAAATATCACTACCTCACATCGTAACTGCTTTTAACGAAACGTTCATAACAGCAGTGACAGCTGTCAAAAGTGTCAAACTATTCCATTTGTCAAAATATTACAACATTGTATAATGATAATTTGTACCATGGTATAATGTCAAGTGTACTCTGTGTATAATGTATTGTAATCTGGATCATAGATCAACATGTCTGGATATGGTCTCCGTCTGGATCGCATTGACCTCAGCCATTAGCATGGGGATCCATGGAGTGTCCATGGATGCTACCGCTACAAACACTGATCAATGCCTAGTTGTGTTACAGTTTACGATCATTACTTTCTCATACCTTGACATTGGCAAAATCATCGAACGTTATCGATGGAGCCAGAACCTCAAAAATAAAATAGAATAGACCTCAGCCATTAATTATTTAATAATGGAATGGAATACATCTCGTTTCCTTCAACCTTGACATTGGCAGAATCATCGATAAAACGATGGAGCCATTACTATAAAAATTGGAAGTGGGCCATGGAGGAGGCGTGGACCTCCTATCAGTGACGGTTATCGGCCTTTAAAAAGTTATCTAACAGTAGAGATTTAAGATAGGTTGTAAATAATTTAACGTCTTTGCTGATGGTCCAAGGGACCTAAAATGTGTATTTGCTCGTTCTACATACCCACTCCACCTACCTACTCTTTCATCCTACGATAAAGACAGGATCATCGATATATACCTATGTACTACGCACGACAGGATTAAGTACCTATGTAGGTTTTAAAGGGCTGTGTTCATCAACATTCAAACCAGTATTAAACAGTTGGTTTATAAAATATGTCAAACTTCTTAAGGAATCCGCTCCTAAGACGACCCACTGACCGAAATAACTGATTATATTATATTATTACCTACATATCTAACTCAGAGCAATAAAAAAATATCTAAACAACCACTGACTTAGAAATCGTTGTAGACAATCGTTTAAGTCTGCGAACTCCGCCCTAAGATGACAATAAAGTCAGAATATCAATATATGTATATAGATTCATCAATTATTTTTGTGTAGCCCAAAATAATTTAATGTCTTTGGTGTAGCTGTATCTATAGCTATACCAGCAGCTGCTAGTATGCTACAGGTTGTTTTTCATTGTGAAGGCTAACCATGCGTTTGCATTGGCAAAACATTCACATAAAAACATGTTGAAATCTCTGGTAACTGTCAATAAATGTATTGGATACATTGACAGTTAAGAGAGATTTCATCATGTTTTTACATGTGAATGTTTCGCCAATGCAAACGCACAGTTATAAGTATTGTTGTGTTACATTTCATGTTGCTGACAATGCAACAAGGAATTAATAATAATAGAGTGTGTATGCCAATGGGAATTTAGTTGCTAGGTATATTTGAAATAAAACCAATAACATTTTTTTATTATCTTTTATTCAATTTCTTCATTTTCAAAATCAGTTCTAACTAGGATATAATCTAGGAAGGAGGCAGGTGCTGTAATATCCTGTTGATGTCGAGCCCACCCCATATACCAAACAATAGTCATGATGTGAGCACAGCAACCCACGGTACGTTTTCCAATTATACAGTTACAGTAATAACCTTGGATTCTGTGCTCCCAACTGTTTTGTTCCATGTTTAATAAAACATATGTGTAGTATGTTCTTCCACTACGATGTCTCGACTGTATTCTACCCCTAAATAAAAACATTTCATTCTCCAAATATGGTATATGGAGATGCTCAACATCTGGGCAAACTTCAATTTCAAATACTCCATTTTGCCTTATATGCTCCCCATAATATGAGCGTGCCTGCTTTATCTGATAAGTTCCCAGTGCAAATAAAATTAAATCAGACTCTGTCATCACTGGGAACTCATTTAAAAGAATATTGGCATTGATGCTTATAAAAGATGCTCTTCTTCTATTAAAATTATTTTCAATAATAAAATCAGCTAATAAGTTTGGTTGATTTAATTTTTGCAAGGCACGCTCCAAAAGTAAAGAGGCATCTGGTCTATCTGTAATGGGTACATGGAAAGCATTTATTATGGCCCCTGCAATTCGAAAATCAGTCATTAGATGGGTAGCAGCATTATTGCTGAAATCATTTCTTACTAGTTTGTAATCTCTCTTAAATCTACCATTTACTACTTCCACTACCCATCTACACATTGTTACAAGTCTAGATTTATTTGCTCTTAATGTAGGCAACTGTGTCTCACCAGGTCCCAGGGATTCAGGTTTACAAACATTATAATTTAAAGATGTTAATAATGGAATCGCATCCCTGAATCCCCTATCTAAAATAAAAACGTCTCCTCCTCTAAAATATTGCCGTAACTCATTACTTTCACGTCTAAACAATTGCTTCATTATATCGGCATCTGACACAGTTGCCGCATAGGGGCCATAAATATCAAGTATGTGACCATCTGTTGTTACTATTAAAAAAGGCTTTACCAAGTTTCTGTATTTATGTAAACTATAGGATTGTTTCTGAAATAAATAATTTGATGATTTTTGTAAATAAATATATGTCCCATCACAGATAACAATAGCCTTCCTATTGCCTCCTTCCTCACCACCAAATAAACCTTGTGGTATAGTTAAATTGTGATTAGTTATTTCATCTCTTGGCAAATGGCCAATGCCCATATGCAGTGGTACAAATTGTGCATTTAATGTATTTCTAACAATAGTTAATGTTTTTGAAATTGATGATTTAGACATTTCAAATAGCTGTCCTAATCTTGAATGTGGCTCCCCTGTTCTTAATTTAACTAAAAATATTGCAAGAGCAGTCTTATATTTTTTGAATTGTTCTCTTAAGAGGGGAGCTTCATTTATTATTATCATGAAGTTTTCTTTAGATAAGCCAGTCCAGTAATGACATTCTTCATCAGACATTAGACCTAAGTGCTCAAAATCTAATTTATTTACATCTTCATTTGTTAGGGCTAGTGCTATTGTAGCCTCTAACTGAGAAGGAGTAAACTGGCTAATATAGCCATGGTCATCAAGAAACTCCCAATCATAAACCCTCAAATGATGGCTACATATACGAGCATTGTCTGTGACAAATAGTTTATTTGATTTTAATAAACGGTACCTTAAAAAGTTTGGTACAATATGTCGTTCCAGGTTGGTGCAACCATGTACAAAGCATGAATTGGCAGAGTTTCCTGTCCGTCTAAAATTGGGTAGAGCAGTTGGTGGAACATCGTTTGATTCATCAGCAACTTGTTCTGTCTGGACATGTCTCCGAGCTGATAACCAGCATGCATAGCACACTCTGCTATGAGTTGTAATCTGAAAACAAAAAAATGATGTATAACATCATTACTCGTATGCTAACAACAATTAATAAAAATAAAGAGTATGTAATTATTAGTAATTACCGGTCTGGGAGAAATTAGTTGGGCAATATATTCTCTTTCTGGTCCTTCAGGCAAAAAATGAGTATGAAGTCTAGATAGTGATGCTTGACACCAAACACATAAAGGATCATTGGATGAAGGGTGAGATGGTGGAGGCGGAGTGATTAAAGGTTGAGATTGTGAAGGTGTAGGCGAAATTGGTAAGTGTGGATGTGCAGTAGGTTCAATTCTGTTTTGATCCTGCTGTTGTGCTCGTTGAACATTTCTACGAGCTGCGAGCCAACATGCATAGCACACTCTATTTTCAGGTTGTATCTAAAAATGAAAATATGAATGGATTTAATAATTGAAAAAATGAGGAGAAGTTATATCATAATATCACAATCAATGCTAATATAATAATAAGCTCAAGTAATAGTCTGTCAATGCTATACTTCTTACCTGCCGAGGCAATATACGGCGAGCTATATCATCTCTCTCAGGACCATTAGGCAATGAATGAGTGTGACAGTTATTAGTGATGTGTCCCTCACTCATGAGGCACCTCATTTGAGGAACTCGTGGTCGCAAATTGAAAGAGTTACTCGAATTTCAATATTGAACCACCTCATCCCTCATTCACCTCATTCGTTCACGCGTCCTCGCATGAAAATTGACATTGACAATAGGAAATCGAGGTGAGCGAGTTCCTGATTTGCGAGTACTCGCGAGTGAGTATTGAGTGAGCTCAGTGAGCGAATGAACCGACTCAAAAATGTTTTAAAGAACTGAGAATGAGTGAGGTGAGGTTCAATAACACAGTAAACATTATGATTTTGGTATGATGTACCTAATGAAATAGTTATGTTTGTTTTGTTGTCATGTGTGTGTGGTGAGTGTAGTACTGATGTTTGGCAGGATATTGTTTAGATTAAGAAGAGATACAGAAATATGTTAAATGAGTTACAGGATAAATAAAACACACAGAACAAATAAAAAAACTGAGTGTTTTAATTGAGATCAAAGCATAAAAAGTAACAGTTCTTTTTCGTATAGTTTAAAGTTAAACAATCACATATTAATAATAATACAGCTATCCGGCTAGGCCGAGGAAAACAAATCTATAAAAAATAATAAGAATAAAAATAAAAAATAAAGAAAATAATAATTATTAAAGTAAAAAAAAAAAAATTACATATTTGCGTGTAAAAATAAAATCAGGCGCACTTTTTTACCACTCAATCGGTTGCGCCTGTCAGTAACGACATGTCCAGCTTTCGAAAAAACTCTTTCGGAAGGAGTTGAAGTTGCTGGAATACAAAAGTGTTTTTTAGCTACATCATATAGGCGTGGATATGTGTGCCTTTTCGTGTACCACCATAATACAGGGTCGTTGGGTTTCTTCCTGCTGATAAGAGGCTCATCGAAATATTTATCTACTTCTATGATTCCAGCTGCGGTCGGGTTTTGCTTTTTCACTGCATCTACGACTTTCAGATCAAATTCATCCCATATGGAAGGTTTTTCTATGTTTGTATCACTTTGTGAAATATTTTCATTAACTTCTGAATCAGCTTCAACAAATGCAGTAGATTTAGCGGCAATATTAGATAAATATTTTTTTGCATTATCAACACTACTTTTTTTGTCATCAGGAAAACCATATACCTTAAATCGTGGGTCTAGAAGCGTGCTCACGGCAAATAATTTATTATCCTCCACATTTCGAAACCGATGTGCTATATCCGTAACAAACCGCTTGGCCAAATCCCTTACAGTTTGTGGAATGTCTGGATCTTGAATGGTGAACGCCTCACACTTTTTTTTAAGCAAATTCGCCAAAACTATTATTTGAGATACAGTGACGTGGTTTTCTGCACTCATAATTTCAGTTACTGATTTGAAATGTCGCAACAAATCACAACTTTTGGATAAAATTGCTATGTCGTCGGGCGTCAAATTTGGCGTGTTAGGATAATCGGTGGCAATGGTGGAAATCACACTTCTTTTTATTTCTAAAATCCTCTCGAACATATCGAATGTAGAGTTCCAACGAGTTATTACATCTTGCTTTACTTTCAACTGCTTCTCCCCTAGCTGCTTTTGCATGGCAGTTAGGCGCTCACTAGCCAAAACACTCCTGTTAAAAAGTTCTACTATTGCTTTGACTTTATTTTGGATATCCTTTACTTCTGATAATCCTGCTTGAACAATCAAGTTTAGAGTATGAGCAAAACACGGTACTTGCTTGTATTTTAGTAACGAAATGGCAGCTAGAATGTTACTAGCATTATCAGAAGTAACCGACACTATTTTGTCCACGATATTCCATTCAGTGCAAATTTTTTTTATTAAATCGGCTAAGTTCTGTGCGGTATGTCGTTGTGCGTCAGGAATACATTCTAACATTACCGCCTTAATGCTACTGTTTACAATAAAATGTGCTGTTACGGCAACATATTGTTGATGAGAAGCAGAAGTCCAGGCATCCGTAGTTAGGGCAATATATTCCGCTTGCCCTAGTAATTTCGTCACATCTTCTCTTACGATATTATAAAATTTAATTAATATCGCATTTGATAATGTCTTTCGTGATGGAGGTATATACGAAGGACACAATTCTTGAATAAATGCTCTAAATGAATCGCTTTCAACAATTGTAAAAGGCAAATAATTTTTAACAATCATTTGAAGGAGCAACTTATTAATCAGTTCTGTTTTTTTCAATGACAACGGTTTTGTAAAATATTTATTAATTTGATTGTTATTTCGATTACACGGAGTACGACGATTCGGAACGGCAGTTGCTGGTACAAATTGTGTGGAGTTATCGGGGCAGGCTGAAGACGACTCACCTTGAGATGTAGATGGATTCGCATCTGAAAGAGGTGTAGCAACACTAGCATCGTCATTTAAATCCATACGATCTTCCTGAATACCAGCTAGGACAAGGGGATGAGCGGATTTTAAATGTCTGGTTAAATTATAGGGGCCTGCACCCCTATGCGACAAAATTTTCATGCAAATTGTACATTTGGCCTTATATTCTCCCAAATCCGTAAAAAACTCCCAAGTTTTCGACTTTTTTGCCGTTGGAGCCATAATCACGTTAAAAATAGGTATAGGTATGGTAAAACCACCACCAGCAGCAATCAATAAGTATCTCCACCACACCACACCACCACCAAAACCAAAACAAGCAAATAAGTAGTACAAACAATAACAAAACAATCCGATTATTCGCAAACACAACAGTACGTAATTGTCAACAAATCACTTCACGACTCACGCACGTGCACCTGCAATGCAACTAAGGTCAACATTACGTAAACTATTAACAAATAATAAAATTATTACTCAAAACGAATTTTAAAGAAAAATATTTTTATTTCAGCTATGGTTAATTATTATGAACTCTAAAAGCATTAAAATAAGATTGGTAATCAAGCGTCATTGATTCGTTTATTTGGCGGTCTAAAATTTATGAGCGAAAGAAAATGATGTGTGTGAGAGAGTGAGGATGTGATCGGATTATCGGAGTCGTGACTCGTGAGTACTCGTGAGTCGTCGTTGCACCGCCCGCCTCGCTCCCTCGGAGCTTCGTCTGAGTTCGGCTCGGGCCATGCTCGGGCTCACGAGTCGTGAGGCGAATACGCCGTCGTACGATTCCTCGCCTCAAATGAGGGGTAACTCGTGAGGACCTCACGAGGTAAATTGAGGGGCTCCCTCAAACCTCAAATAAAATTGATGAGTTACCCATCACTAACAGTTATCAATGGACTTTTGACACAAGACACATTGAGCTGCAGGAACTGTTCTCGATTCGTAAGACAGTTGGTTTGCAGCTGTTGTAAAGCAGTCTTCACACAAATGGCTATTATTGCAGTTAATCTAAAAATAAAATATTACTATAAAACTTCCAATTCTGGGTCAGTGGGTTGCCTTAGGGGAGTGATGTATTGTAGCAGGTGTACAACTTATATGCCTACCTCACGATTAAGAGTTCTTGAAATAATTGAGCTTATTTCACTACCAATTTCTGATAAGGTATAATACTGCATCTCATCATTCAACACACTATGACATGAACAGCACTGCATTGTTATACACCTCAGATACACTAAAAACAAAAAAAAAATATAGTTAGAGCAAAGCAGCATTACAAATATTCTTTCGTAATCAGTCTTCGATCATAATATAATCAGTTCATGTAAAGTTGAATTAGATTTTATAACCTCTATGGGTAAACATTAATTTGTTGATATTGTTTAAAAAAAACGTTATATGTGTTATAGTTTACTTACGCAAATCTGATGTGAAAAGTTCGTTTAATCAGAGTCCAGAGTAGAATAGCAAAGTTGTCGAAATCCAACGAAAGAACGATCGCAGCCAAATCACAAAGTCAAGTCCAAATGGGTAGCCAGGTAGTCAAGATGGGAGAAATCAATCGAAAGTCCAGGGAAGAATAGCCAAATCAACAATTATGAAATCACACACGAAATAGCACTCCAAGAGACGGGAAACCAACGAACAGAGCCGAGGAACCGAAACGGAATGTTATCATTATTGGTAACAACAACTAATTAAAAAATAGATAATTATCGGCCGTGGAGCACAGTCTTTTGGCTTTTCAGAAATCTAACCAAACGCATACAATAATCTGAAAAATAAATGTTTTTTTTTTAATTTTTATTCGCTAAATGTTTACAAAAAAAATATCTTATATAACTCAAAAACTTTTTTAATACAAAAATAAGATGATAATCTATATATTTTTAGGATAATTTCTTTATGTTACATTTATATAAAAAAAGTAACGAAACGCATCATCGGAAGAATGTATCATGAAATTGCCAATTTAATTAATGGGTTGTCAGTTATTAATATCTTTGAACGACAATTTCATGTGGTACAAATGTATAAATAAATCCAATATATTTTTTTTCAGAATCTGCGATTTTTTTCCTGTATTTTAGTACTTTTGTTCATATGGTACATTGTTTGGCCACAGTTGTATGAAAGAAAAAACACCTCCTTTGTCGCTACCCACCCATTTGCTAAAGAGAGCAGATCATTGCGATACGTTGCGATACTACGACAGTTTAGTACATTACAATTATACATACTTGACAACGCAGTTACTATATTAGATGTATTTTACGTAATTACCGATTGCTCACTTTGTGGTAATTTTTAAGAGCGGTGTTTAAGAAATATGGTCATTTGCCTGTCTGAGTAAAAAATAATCACTTTGCTTTGAATTGCTCGGTTAGTGCTGTAATTGCCTGGTCAATATGTTTAATGACCGGTGATTGGCTGAAACCGTATGTCATTACTACTGTTAAGTTTTATATTTTCTACTAAAGTATCGATAGGTTTTTTGTGTTCATTGTTTGCTTATCCATACTAATATTATAAATGTGAAAGTGTGTCTGTCTGTTACCTCTTCACGCTTAAACCGCTGAACCGATTTAGATGAAATTTGGTATAGAGATAGTTTGAGTCCCGGGAAAGGACATCATACTTTTTATCCCGATATTCCCTCGGGATCGAGACTTATGCGGGTGAAACCGCGGGGCGCAGCTAGTGTTTTATATATACAACAATACACAAATAAACTTTCAAAGGGTGACTTGCACTTGAATTTTTATCTCGATTTCCCCACGGGAAACTTATACGGGTGAAACTGCGAAGCGCAGCTAAGGTCATAATTTAGGTGTTGACTAATTCAATTTACAACTTGTGGGTAGACTCGTCCAGCCAATGCAACGAAACAACTATCTCGGTCCTTGGACATTACTGCTCTTACCATAAGCATAATCAGTCTTATAATGTTCCCACTGCTGGGACACAGGCCTCCTCTCTGTAAGACTGTGAGAGAGATTGGGCCGTAATCCACCACGCGGGCTCGGTACGGGTTGGTAGATGTTTCTGCTAAATAAATGTATTTTCTTTCTTTCTTTCTGCTCTTTAATATTACTAATCACAAAGATTATTAAATTCCATGCCAGTCTGTGGTGTTTATGTAACATCAGGTACACAATCAAGATCATCACATAAGCCGGTAAATGCCGTAATACCGTACGCAATAGTCACAAGTGCAACCATTGTTTGTAAAGGAAATACCTCAACAGCAGCGACCTTGACCGGAGTGATATTGAAAGCTAGTGTTGGACAAGACGTTAGAAAATAAAATGTCAGTGTTTGGTGGACGTGTGTCATGAATTCTTAAAAATTACTTGTAATTGCACGACTGACGGAACCGGGAAGTATGCTTGATAAAAGCGCAGGCCAGCAGATCTAGCTGTGTGTGATTTCTGGCTGAAACTATGATGATGACTTGTATTAAATGTCTTGCATTTTCGAAACCATAGATATATGAAAGTTCTATATTCGAAACTACGTTGGGGTGGGCTTCCAGTAAATGCAGCTGAATATTCTAAAATCTATTAATATTCAACTTGTGTTAGCCTGGGAACCCGCTCTATATTAAACTATTTCTATCTGCCTTGTGAAAATATCCAGCAATTCTGCAGAACTTAAAAAATACCCAACAACCAAGAGCAAAATGTGACCAAATAGACATTAAAAACTTTGCACGTGACACCGCATATTCATGCGAGCTTTAATCGGCTTTCCGAGCGAATTGAATATGGATTTCTAACGAATATAGGATAAAAGCATCGCTTGAATTTCCCATACGTTCCAGGCAGTATGCTGATTTATTCAGATTGATCCGTACGTGTGGTCGACTATGAATAGAGCTCCCCATCTCCCGAACATGGTCTAAGTCGACTAAACGGTTATATGAAGATGGACAGGGGGATCTAACTTCGTAATATTTATTAATCAGCGGTTACCAACTGTTTGTTGAAGTCGGCGAGGGGAACGATGCTCTGTGAACTATGTTCATAATAATTTGCCGAGTTTGATCATACAATCACTATTGTATGAGCAAATTCTGCATGAATAGAAGCATACATTGGATTATTGGAAAGTAACAGACCTCTTAATAGTACTAACTAATATTATTATTTGAGAGAGATCTTCTTCATTATTGGCAGAAATGAGATCTTCATCATTAGCAGAAATTAAATCTTCTTCATCATTAACAGAAATGAGATCTTCTTCATCAGTAGTAGGAATGAAGAGATCTTTCTCTTCTTTGGTAGGATTGAGGAGATCTTCTTCATTGGTAGAAATGAGAAAAGATAAACAGTCTGAGTACTCGGACTTCGCGACAAGAAAAAACAATAACGGGCGGTATTTTTCATTTCATTTCATTTCATTTCATTTATTCATTTTGTGAACATAGGGTACAATATACAGGTGTTACATAAATAATAAAATGTTGGTCCATGCTATGTTCCGCCGAAAGGCATACAAAATATCATTAGGTAATCGAATTTCAAGTAAAAAAATAAAATAAAGTCAATAGGTAAGTAGATGTCACAATTTCAAACAATAGTTAATAATAATATGTCAATAAATTAAAACAGCACATAAACAAATAGGTAATTAGTCACAATTTCGTATACAATACATAAAATGTCCATGGATATTATCATTATCTTATGAAAGCAACGTTTTAATTATGAACCGATATAAAATTATACAAATATTATTTTAATTTGTCATTAAGATATTCATTAACCGAATAATACGCCTTGTTACTCAATAATTTAAACAGCTTACGTTTAAACTCATTCATGTTGTTGCTTGATACAATTTGATCAGGTAATTTGTTATAAAGTTTTGGAGCCATTGCATATATACTATTATAGAGAAACTTGGTTTTAGTGTAAAGCGGGTGCAACTTTTTTGAGCGCCGCTGACTTTTTACAAATTCATATAAAAACATGTTGTTTTTAACAAAGATACAAGCTCGAACAGCCTTCTGAGCGTGTTCGTGGGCCGCTGGGACTCGCCGATGTGGCGGCACTGGATGCGACTGCACACTGCGGGTGGTCGCGTCCAGGGCCTGGCATAAGTTGGCACTCCTGTGCGGTGCCACTTTGTGATTTTTATTTATTTCTGTGGTTTTTTGTATGTTTTTGTTTTTGTATGTATGTAAGTACTAACAATAGTTATAAGATTTTTGTGTTACTAACAGTATATGGGCTAATGCCTGAAATAAATGATTATTATTATTATTATTTCCTTTATTTAACTATATACATATAAATTATATTTTTAAATATTAGTATAAAAAATATATAAAAACATTTAAAAATATAAAAAATAGTAGCCCACCGGTATCGGGAACAGGGTCCAAGCTACCGGCGGTCAGGGCTCCAGAGAGAGGAACCTCCTGACAATGCGAGCCGTGTCCAGAAGTACCGCTTTCTGAATCAAGCCCTTGATCCAGCTGCCCAACGTGAGCCTCCTCAGGTGTTGGTCGAGGCTCTTGGCAATCAATCCATTGGCTGTGACGACTATCGGCACAATGATTGCTGAGTCAACATCCCACATGTCGACAACCTCGCGAGCCAAGTCAAGATACTTTATTTGTTTATCTTTCTCGGCTTTCACGAGGTTCTCATCATGCGGGACGGTTATGTCAACAATCATTGCGCGCCGCTCTAATCGATCCATCACCACTATATCAGGCTTATTGGCAACAATAGTCCTGTCAGTGATGATGGATCGATCCCAGTACAATGTGGTATTTCCATTTTCGAGAACTGGGTCGGGCACATACCTGTAGTACGGCACCTCCGATTCCACAAGGTTGTATTTCAGAGCAAGTTGCTGATGGATTATCCTGGCTACAAGGTTGTGTCTATGCAAGTACTCTCCGTTAGCTAGACGAGAACACCCGGAGATAATATGCCTGATTGATTCTCCCGGCCGGTGGCATGCCCGACAGATGTCAACCGTGCCGTCTTTCACAATAAATCTCCGGTAATTGTTCGTCATCACAACTTCGTCCATAATTGCACAGACAAAACCTTCGGTTTCTCCAAAGAGATCACCGCAACGTAGCCAGGCTACGGACGCTAGTAGGTCTACATCGGGTCCATGAAGGGCCCGAAGAAAGCGTCCGTGAAGCTCCTTACTCTGCCATACCTCCATGCGATCATTAGTGTCAAGCACTACTGGTTTGCGCCAGTTCTCTTTAGCCAAGGAGAGCGGGGTGAGGCCCTTGTCCACTATGACTACATCTCGATGCATCCCCACGTCGGTTTCTTGGAAGTATTCCCTGAGATTGCATATCTCGCGATTGTGGAGGGTCTTAGCGTTTAAAAACCCTCGACCTCCACACTTTCGCGGGATATACAACCTCATTACCGATGACCGTGGGTGATGCATTCGATTTGCAGTCAACAGTGTACGGACCCTCCTATCCAGGGCGTCGAGTTCGGTTTGAGTCCATTTGAGTATGCCAAAAGAGTACATCAAAACCGGCATGACCCAGCCGTTGAAGGCGCGCACCTTGTTTCCGCCTGATAGAAGACTATTAAGTACTTTTTTCAGGCGGCCAAAGAAGCGCTCCTTCAACGATTGCTTCATGTCAGTAACATTGACGCCTAACGCTTCCGACATACCCAAATACTTATAGGTTTCGGATGCGGAGAGGGCTCTAAGGTTTGTGGAATCCGAGAGTTGAGTTCCCACGGATTCCACAATCTCCCCTCGTTTTACATGCATGACCGCACATTTGTCCACACCAAATTCCATCCTAATGGCGTTACTGAAAGTTTGAGTTACTTTCAGTAGCTCCATCAGTTGCAAATTGTTGGGGGCAAAGAGTTTTAGGTCATCCATGTAAAGGAGGTGGGATATAACCTGACCACCTCTCCTCAGCCGATAGCCTAGACCTGAATCCTCCAGCAGTGTGCTTAGAGGATTCAAGGCTAAGCAGAACCAAAGCGGGCTCAAACTATCACCCTGAAATATGCCTCGCTCGATCCTTATCGGTTCGCTATTCCTCTGAATATTTCGACATCCTGGATAGCGAAGGACCGTCCTCCATTGCCCCATACACGACATCAGGAAGGTGCGCAGAGTTGTATCTACTTTATACAACTCCAACACCCTCATGAGCCATGTATGTGGCACCGAGTCATAGGCCTTCTTATAATCTATCCAACATGTCGACAGATCCTTACGGAAGCGACGAACCTGTTGGCTAATGGCCATATCAATGAGGAGTAGCTCCTTAGTACCGCGGGACCCATTCCTACATCCATTCTGAGAGGTAGACATGATGGAGTTGGTGTCTATATGTTTGTTAATTTTAGCTCTCAAAATGGATGTAAGGACTTTATAGACCGTCGGTAAACACGTGATCGGCCTATAATTTTTGGGTTCCGCGGTGCTACCTGATTTATGGAGCAGGTGGGTAATTCCTGTCGTTAGGAACTGGGGTACCGAACCAGATTCCAAGGCAATCTGGAACTGAGATGCCAAGCGGGCGTGTGACCTTGTAAACCATTTTATCCAAAAGTTCTGCAGCCCGTCCGGCCCTGGAGACTTCCAGTTGGGCAGTGGACGGACTGCACGAGCTACATCTTGAGGGCAG
Source organism: Amphipoea oculea (assembly GCA_945859645.1). Lineage (NCBI taxonomy): Eukaryota > Metazoa > Arthropoda > Insecta > Lepidoptera > Noctuidae > Amphipoea > Amphipoea oculea. Next base: position 17,225,790 of record OX243884.1, read on the forward strand.
ATGGTTATAGCCCCCATTTCTGGTATTGGATCGCAGGCTCGCTCGACCTCTCGAGCCCAATCACCTTCGGTGTGACTGACAGGCACCGACCAGATACTGCGCCAGAAGGAACACATGGCATCATCATCCGGCAGGTGCGTGTCAGCCACACCTTGGTCCGGTCGTTCCCAACCCCTATAAACCCACCTTTCATCACTCTGGAAGGTGCGATTCTGAGTGTATCGCTCTACTCGCCGCTTATACCGACGGATACGGTTCGCCCATGCATATACTTTCTGCTTCAGGAAGTCGATGCGCTCTGTGACACAGGACATATAGTCTTGAGGACTGATATCAGTCCCCGAGAATGCCCGCCTTACATAGCGCATCACTCTAGGGCGAGTATTGCCCTCCCTGAAGCAGATTAGTTTGCCGATGAGCGTTCTGGCCCCACCAATACGGCGTTCAATTCTGCACTGCCAAGCTGGTACGGCTGGTTTCGGTCGTGTAGCTTTAGAATCATTGGTAAATTTAACGTGAGCTACACGACATGCCGCTACAGCCGCACAGTACAGAATCGAATGAGTATCGGTGAGGTCTTCGCAGGTATCAAAATATTTTGACAACTGCGAATCCAGGACCGCCACCAGCGCCCTATTTTTGTTATGCATGGGCAAACGAGGTAAGCGTGGCCTAAGATGGGGCGACATGAAGCGGTATTCCTGAATCGCATCCTCCAAAGCACTCCTCAATTCCTCATTGCACTGGGTACTTACGTTTGTAGCCCTATCACTACTCCCCTCGTCAGCATGACTTGTATTAGTCTGCGGTAGTATTACAGTAGTCTGCGACTGGGGGGCGGTGACATGGCTACTCTGTATTTCATTTCGCAGGCGATCAAGTATAGTGTCATCCAACATATGATTACGTTGGATGACCCGTACCTGATCCGATAGTCGTTGTACCGAAACGTTGACAGCTGGTTCAAGCACCTGAAAAAGAGAGAGCATCCGAACACGATACGCGGTCAGATTGTTTCCCCCCTCTGTAGCCCCATAGTATGAGCGCATGACGTTTTCATTGATGGATCGTGTCCATCTCATGCGCTGCACACTTCCGCCGGGAGCTGGGACCCTATCAGAGGCCGATGGGCCTCGAGGTCCTAAGCCGTCCGGCGGCCGGCGTGCTCCCCGTCGACGAACAGGTGGTGGCGTCGTGGGCGGAGAGAAATACTCGTCGCTCGAGCTCGACGCAACTGCCGCGGCCGGCCTCGTCACAGCGCTCACAGTGGCGCTGGGTACCGGCGGCGCGGGCGGCGAGGCGGAGCTGAGCGAAGAGTCCGGAGGTGGTAGGCGTGCACGTCTTGCGGCTGATCTTGTCAACATTTTTATTGTTTCATTTCTCTGGTTTTACCGGAGGTGACATGACAGATGTCACCTCCGGTTCGGTAGTTTTTGGTGAAAGATTTGAGTATTATTGTTCATTATATGTACTTTTTCTATTGTAATTATTAAAAATTGAGTTTCTGGGCTTTGCTTGTAAAATTTCACGATAAAACTGCTTCTAAAATTTAATTAATCTGAAAATTATATTATAAGAATGAAATTGAGTTGTTGACGTTGGTGTTGCCAGCCGTATTTATTATTATTATTATTATTATAGACATAAAGTGATGGCACAGTCAATATTTTTAAGTTTTGGAAATGTGGCTTGCATGAATCCGTCCGTTTTATTTTACATATAGCTCGAATACATTTTTTCTGTGCTATCAGTACCTCCTCTACCTTAGTCGCATTGCCCCAGAATATAAGGCCATACCGCAAAACAGAGGCGACATAACCGTGATAAGCTGCTAGGAGCGCTGTCTTGTTCACAATTTTGCCTAACATATAGAGAGCATAGGAAAACTTACTGAGCTTCCCACATACGCTATCAATTTGAGTCCTCCATGACATATCGTTATCAATATGCAATCCGAGAAATTTTGTGACATTAGTTTCCAGTATTTGGTCTCCTTTGTAGTGTACTTGAAATTGTGAAAGTGCTTTTTGTCTAATTTTAAAATTCATAATTTTAGTTTTACTTAGGTTAATTTTAAGGTTATTAGCGTTCAGCCAGTCAACAATCGTAACAAGACTAGTGTTAATATCATCTTCTATTTCTTTATTACTACCAGTATCATATATAACCGTGCTGTCATCGGCAAATAAGGACATTTGGTGATTGATTACTTGGGGAATGTCATTAATGTAGCAGATAAACAGCAAGGGTCCCACCACAGAACCCTGCGGAACACCGTAACAAAGAACTTTGGAACTAGACGAGTATACTACTTCAGTTTTGGTCTTAATATCTACTTGACTAATCTGAGTAATTTGTTTTCTATCTTCCAAATAAGATTGTATCAGATTAAGCACGTTACCTCGGATGCCGTATCTGTTTAGCTTAGCTAATAGTACTTTATGGTCCACATAGTCAAATGCCCTAGTCATATCCATATACATAGCCATTACTGGTTTCCTATTGTCCATGTTGTAATGTATTTTTTCAAGAAAATTATATATGGCCATATTAATGGTTTTTGATTTCCTAAAACCCATTTGTTCCTTGCAAAAAATATTATATTTTTCAAAGTAATTATAAATTCCATTATAAATAACTTTCTCGAAGATCTTTGAGAAAATTGGTATCAGAGCTACAGGTCTATAATTAGTTAAATTTGTTTTGTCATCTTTTTTATGTAATGGCTTGATAATAGACACCTTTAACTTTTGCGGAAATATACCATGTAAAATACATATATTTATAATGTCACTTAATATAGGTGCTATAAGAGGAGCCACTGCTTTAATTACTCTTGTGTCAATATCATCATATCCTGTACTATTGGTGTTTTTAAGGTTGTTAATTATAGTGATAATGTCCTTTGGTATGGTTGGTTCCATAAACATAGATTTATGCGATCCTAATGTTATAATATTATTATTCGTCTGAAAATTATTGGCATTCGGTATAATTGAGTCCACAAAATAATTATTAAATTGCTCTGCTATCATTTTAGGATCCGTTATATATTTGTCGTTTACATTAATTACACTTATAATTATTGTCTTTAGGAATGTTAGGTTTAATACTATTTATTACCTTCCAGGTTGCCTTAGATTTGTTGGTACTTGTTCCAATAAAATAGCTGTTTTGAGCTCGCTGTGTTAATTTGACCACTTTTTGATATCTCTTTGAGAATATTTTAAAAGCCATTTTCGAATCACTGTTACGTGTTAGTCTATATTTCCATAATAAAGTTCGTCTCTTCTTACTACAACGTTTTATCCCCCGGGTGATCCACTTTGGCCTAATGACTGTGGATATTTTACGTTTGATAATTGGGAAACAGAGATCGTAGAATAATTTAAACAGATCATAAAATGAATCAAAAATATCATTTGCATTATCCGACTCGTAAACTTCAGAGAAACTCAGACTGGCAATACATTTCCTAAAAAGATTAATGTTTTCCTTGCTGTAATCACGTTTATTAACATAGTAATATTTTAAAATACATGTTCGCTGTACAGGAAACTTCATCATTTGTGCTGTATGGTCAGATACACCTAGCTCCACTATCTCACTCTTGCAGCCTCGTATATTGTGTAGAAAATTGTCTAGACAAGTACCGCTACTAGGACGCGTAGGTTTTTTTATTTCTATATTGAGATTAAACTCCTTTAAAAGATTTTTAAATAAATTAGAGTTTTTAGTTTTCTGAAGAATGTCAATGTTAAAATCAATCATTTCTGTTGCAGAAAATGGGTCAAATGAACCGATTTCTGTTAAACAATGTGGAAAAAAGCTGGACATAATTTGCACAACTTTTTTCGTATTATCATTTTTACGTTCGTCGGAATTTGTCCCGAAAATTAAGCCAACCGAATATTTGTTTTGCTACCCCAATCGGAAAACGAAAACCTGAACTTAATGAGAAGTGACGTCATTTAGATTTGTGAGTCTCGAGGGAGGGCTGGGCCGGCCTGTAACAACATAGCTGTGTCTAGATGCAGCTGTTTTATTAGGACTGACATTTGGTTCATATTTTATGATATTCACGCGAATTCAAAATGGTTTGAGGACGCAAATCAAACTGGGAATCTCAGAACGGATTTTGCTTATCAAGTCTTGTGGGCGAGTGGTTTGATGCGAAACATATTTGGTTCTATAGACTACATACAACCTGACACTGACCTGAAAATTGCAAAGAACGTAAGAAAATTTGAATTTCGCCGGCTACCTTGAGGTTGGGGCTTCTCCCTTAATCTATATTACAGGGTCCCATTAAAATAAATTACACATCATACATATAATAAAAATAATCCTGTTAAAATTTGAATAATTAAACATAAAGCTAGTAATGATCCAAAATTTCATCAAGCTGAAATATTAGAGGGTGATGGTAAATCAATTAATGAACCATTAATAATTTTAAAAATAGGGTGAGTTTTTCGTAGAGTTAAGAAATTATTTATCATTAATTTTAATTAGTTTAAGGTTGATCGAATTGGCCCATAAAAAATATTGGTAATTTTTACAACGGCAATTAATGTAATAAATAAATAAATTACTAATATTATTATAATTAAAAATGTTTGATTATTATATAATTTTCTTAAATTAATTTTATTTTCATTATTGAAAAATAATATTAAATTAAAAAAGTTAGATATGTCTGAATTTATGGAAAGATTTATTCAAGATATATTGTTAAAAAATATAAATTGTATTATAATAATAATAATAATAGAAAAAAAAATACTTTTTTTTATGTTAATTATAAGATTAAATATTTCATTTGATGCAATTCTTGATACATAAATAAAAAGAACTAATAAACCTCCTAAGAAAGTAAGAAATAAAATATAAGAAAATCAATAAGTTTTAATTATTATTCCTGTTAAAAGACAGGTTAATAAAGTTTGAATTAAGATTATTAATCCTATGGATAAAGGATTATTTAAAAATAATATAAATAATGAAATTATAATTAATAATAAAGAAAAAGTTAATTTTATGATATCAAATCAAAGAATAGTTTAATTAAAATAATAATTTTGGAGATTATTGATAAAGAAATTCTTTTTCTTTGAAGTTTTTAAAGTAATATACTTAACTTTGATTTACAAGACCAATATTTTTTTTTAACTATAAAAACAAATGATAATTTTAAATATATGAATTATTTTTATTTTAATATTTATTGTGGGAAATTTAATTTTTATTTCTAAACATAAACATTTATTAATTGTTTTACTTAGATTAGAGTTTATTGTTTTAAGAATATTTTTTTTTTTATTAATTTATTTAAGTTTTATTGATTATGATATATATATATTAATAGTATTTTTAGTTTTTTCAGTGTGTGAAGGTGCTTTGGGTTTATCTATTTTAGTTTCTATAATTCGGACTCATGGAAATGATTATTTTCAAAGATTTAATTTATTATAATAATTAAAATTATTATTTATAAGTTTAGTTTAATGATAAAATTTTTAATTATGTTAATTTTTATAATTCCTTTTTGTTTTATAAAAAATATATTTTGAATGGTTCAAATAATATTATTTTTATTAATGTTTTTATTTATAAATTTAAGAATAAGATTAAATTTATTTTGTAATTTAAGATATATAATATCTTGTGATATTATATCTTATGGGTTGATTATATTAAGAATTTGAATTTGAATTTTAATAATTATAGCTAGAGAAAATTTATATAAAATAAACTTTTATGTAAATTTTTTTTTATTTAATGTAATTTTTTTATTAATTATGTTATATTTGACTTTTAGAACAATAAATATGTTTATATTTTATTTATTTTTTGAGGGGAGTTTAATTCCTACTTTATTATTAATTATTGGTTGGGGGTATCAACCTGAGCGAATTCAAGCTGGGGTATATTTATTATTTTATACGTTGTTTGTTTCCTTACCTTTATTAATGGGTATTTTTTATATTTTTAATGAGATAAATTGTATAATGATTTATTTTTTAAAGTTTTTTAATATAAATACTTATTTGTTATATTTTTCTATAATTTTAGCTTTTTTAGTAAAAATACCTATATATTTTGTTCATTTATGATTACCTAAAGCTCATGTTGAAGCTCCTGTTTCTGGTTCAATGATTTTAGCTGGTATTATGTTAAAATTAGGGGGTTATGGGTTGTTACGTTTATTGATTTTTTTACAAGAAATTAATTTAAAATTAAATTATATTATAATTGTTGTTAGATTAGTGGGGGGGTTTTATATTAGATTAAAGTGTTTTTGTCAAGTAGATATTAAATCATTAATTGCTTATTCTTCTGTCGCTCATATAAGTGTCGTGATTAGTGGAATTATAATTATAAATTATTGAGGGTTTATTGGATCTTATGTTTTAATAATTGGTCATGGATTATGTTCATCAGGTATATTTTGTTTAGCTAATATTAGATATGAACGATTACATAGACGAAGATTATATGTTAATAAGGGTATAATAAATTTTATGCCTTCAATAAGATTGTGGTGATTTTTATTAATGTCTTCTAATATAGCTGCCCCACCTAGTTTAAATCTTATAGGTGAAATTAGTTTAATTAATAGATTAATAAGATGATCTTGAATTTCTATGTTAATGTTAATATTGATTTCTTTTTTTAGTGCTGGTTATAGATTATATTTATATTCATTTATTCAACATGGGAAGTATTATTCAGGAATTTATAGTTATTATATGGGTGTTTCTCGAGAATATTTAATGTTAATATTACATTGGTTACCTTTAAATATTTTAATTTTAAAGATTGATTTTAGAATAATTTGATTTTATTTAAATAATTTAAGAAAAATATTGATTTGTGGTATCAAAAATATGATTAATTCATTTTAAATTATTAATAATATAAAATATTCAATTTGTTTTATTTCATTTATTTTTTTATTAATAATAAGAATAATAAATTTTTTTTTTATAATTTATTTTATTATAAATAATATAGTTATTTTATTAGAGTGAGAAGTTATTTCTTTTAATTCAATAACAATTATTATATCTATTTTATTGGATTGAATATCTTTATTATTTATAATGTTTGTTTTTTTGATTTCTTCTGTTGTTATTTATTATAGAAAAAGATACATGAGATCTGAATTAAATTTAATACGATTTATTATTTTAGTTTTATTATTTGTTTTTTCGATAATATTATTAATTATTAGTCCTAATATTATTAGAATTTTATTGGGTTGAGATGGTTTAGGATTAGTTTCTTATTGTTTAGTGATTTATTATCAAAATTTAAAATCTTATAATGCTGGAATATTAACTGCTTTAAGAAATCGAATTGGGGATGTTTTGATTTTAATATCAATTTCTTGGATGATAAATTATGGAAGTTGAAATTATATTTTTTATTTAGAATTTATAAATAATGATTGAGAAATAAAAATAATTGGAAGATTAATTATTTTAGCTTCAATAACAAAAAGAGCTCAAATTCCTTTTAGATCTTGGTTACCCGCAGCTATAGCTGCACCTACTCCTGTTTCAGCTTTAGTTCATTCTTCTACTTTAGTAACAGCTGGGGTTTATTTATTAATTCGATTTAATATATTATTATTAGATATATTTTTTTTTAAGTTATTATTATTGTTATCAGGGTTAACTATATTTATGGCTGGAATTTCAGCTAATTATGAGTTCGACTTGAAAAAAATTATTGCTTTATCAACTTTAAGACAATTAGGGTTAATAATAAGAATTTTAAGTATGGGTTTACCTGATTTAGCTTTTTTTCATTTATTAACTCATGCTATATTTAAAGCTTTATTATTTATATGTGCTGGAGTTATTATTCATATAATGAATGATACCCAAGATATTCGATTTATAGGGGGGATTAGTTTATATATTCCTTTGACTTCTTTATGTATAAATATTTCTAATATAGCTCTTTGTGGTATTCCTTTTTTAGCTGGGTTTTATTCTAAGGATTTAATTTTAGAGTTAGTTAGATTCAGAAACTTAAATTTAATAGTTTTTTATATATATTATGTTTCTACTGGATTAACTATATTTTATACTTTTCGTTTAACAATATATTTGATGGTAAATGATTATAATTTAATAAGAATTTATAATTTATATGATGAAGATTATATTATGTTGAAAAGAATATTTGTTTTATTATTTATAAGAATTATTAGTGGAAGATTTTTAAGATGAATAATTTTTTCTTACCCTTATATAATTTATTTACCTTTTAATTTAAAAATAATAGTAATTTATGTTAGATTAGTGGGGGGGTTAATAGGGTATTTTGTTAGAAATATAAAAATTTATTCAGTTAATAAATTTATTATAACTTATAATTTAAGAAATTTTTTATGTGTTATATGATTTATGCCAAATTTATCTACTTATAGTTTAAGATATTCTTTTTTAAATTTAGGTCAAAATTTATTAAAAAATATTGACTTAGGTTGGAGAGAATTATATAGAGGGTTTGGTATAGTGAAAATTGTAAAAAAATATTCTATATTTTATAGTATTTATCAAATTAATAATTTTAAAATTTATTTATTTAGATTTATTATTTGAATAATAATAATTTTATTTATATTATTATTTAATAATTAAATTTAAATAGCTTATAAATTAGAGTGTAATATTGAAGATATTAAGGAGATAAAATTATCTTTAAATAATTAATTTATTTATAAAAATATACATATATTATTTTATTTTTACAATGAAAATGTAAAGTTTTAATTAAACTATATAAATAGAAATATTAATGGAATTAAACCACTAAAAATTAAGTTAGCAGCTTAATTTTAATCTTTATATTTCATTAATTTAATTGGAATTTAATTCAATTTTATCATTAACAGTGATATACCTCTTTTTTGGTTTCAATTAATTATAGATAGTTTTACTAAATAAGGAGTTTTATTAACTCTTTCTTTTAAGTCGAAATTAAATGCATAATTGCTTCTTATTTAAGATAAATTATATAAATTAATATTTTTTGAATGCAAATCAAATGTTTTATTTAAACTATAATCCTATTTAATTAGTTCAATTTAATATGTTTTGGTTTCATTCATGGTATAAGCCAATCAATAAAATTAAAATGAAAAAAAATCTAATTTTTGTTCAAAAAATAAAATTTACTAATTTAAATAGGGGGATAATGGGGAAAATAAGAGCGATTTCTACATCAAAAATTAAGAAAATTACAGTAATTAAAAAGAAATGTAAAGAAAAAGGAATTCGAGCTGAAGATTTAGGGTCAAATCCACATTCAAATGGGGAACATTTTTCTCGGTCTGAAAAAGTTTTTTTTGATAAGATAATAGATAAAAATATTATAATATTAGAAATTAATAAGATGATTAAGAAAATATTTATTATTAAAATAATTATTTATATTAAAATCATTAAACTTTTTGATTGGAAGTCAAATATACTAAATATATTATATAAATAATTAATTTCCTCATCAATAAATAGAAATGTAAAGGAATAATCATACTACATCTACAAAATGTCAATATCAAGCTGCTGCTTCAAATCCAAAATGATGGTTTCTTGAAAAATGATTATTTAAATGGCGAATTAAACAAATTAATAAAAATAATGTTCCAATAATTACATGTAAACCGTGAAATCCTGTTGCTATAAAAAATGTTGAACCATAAATACTATCAGCAATAGTGAAGGGGGCTTCAAAATATTCATAAGCTTGAAGAATTGTAAAATAAATTCCTAATATAATTGTAATAAAAAGACCTTGGGTTATTTGAGAATTATTATTTTCTATAATAGCATGATGAGCTCATGTTACAGATACTCCTGATCTAATTAAAATAATTGTATTTAATAGGGGAATTTGGAAAGGATTAAAGGGGGTAATTCTAGTAGGGGGTCAAATAGCCCCAATTTCAATATTAGGGGCAAGTCTTCTATGAAAAAATGCTCAAAAGAAAGAAATAAAAAAAAAAATTTCAGATACAATAAATAAAATTATTCCCCATCGAAGACCTTTGGTAACTAAAATTGTATGTTTACCTTGTAGGGTTCCTTCACGACAAATATCTCGTCATCATTGATACATTGTTAAAATAACAATTAGATAACCTAAAATTAATAAGTTTATGTTAAAATTATGGAATCATTTTACTATTCCTGTTACAAGAACTATTACACCAATAGCTCCTGTTAATGGTCATGGTCTATAATCTACTAAGTGAAATGGGTGGTTAAAATTTGTTTTCATTAATTTACTTCTCTAGAATATAATGTTCTTAAGATTGCAATTACATAAGATTGAATAATTGCAACTGCTGATTCTAAAATTAATAATAAAATTTGAATAATAATTAATAAAAAAATGAAATAAGAGCTTATTCTAGGTCCAGTTCCTCTTAAAAGGGTTATTAATAAATGTCCTGCGATTATATTTGCAGTTAAACGAACAGCTAAAGTTCCTGGTCGAATAATATTTCTAATAGTTTCAATTAAAACTATAAATGGTATTAAGATAGATGGTGTTCCCTGTGGAATTATGTGAATAAATATATGTTGAGAGTTATTAATTCACCCATAAATTATAAAACTTAATCATAAAGGTAAAGAAATTGATAATGATAATGTTAAATGACTTGTTCTAGTGAAAATATAGGGGAATAACCCTAAAAAATTATTAAATAAAATAAAAGAAAATATGGAAATAAAAATGAATGTTGATCCTTGAAAGTAGTTATTTTTTAATAAAGTTTTAAATTCATTATGAAGTTTTAATAAAATAAAATTTCAAAAAAAAAAATGACGATTTGGAATTAATCAAAATGAATATGGGATAAATATAATTCCTAACATTGTTCTAATTCAATTGAAAGGAATATTAAAAAGATTTGTTGATGGGTCAAAGATTGAAAATAAATTACTTATCATTTTCAATTGAAGTTTTTTAATTTTAAATTTAAGTTATTTTTATTATTTGAATTTTTTTTATGGAAAATATAATAATTTATAATATTAAAAATTAAATAAATTAATAAAAAAAAAAAGAAAGAAATTAATCAGTTAATTGGTATTATTTGTGGGATAAAAGAATATTACTTAAGTAATAATTTAAATTTGACATATTTATGTTATAAATTAACTAATTCTTTATAAATTCATTAGAAGTAAATGCTAATTTACTATAAAATGGTTTAAGAGACCAGTACTTGCTTTCAGTCATCTAATGAAGAATAATTATTAACTCAATTAATAAAATTTTTAATTGAAATTCTTTCGATTACAATGGGTATAAATCTGTGATTAGCTCCGCAAATTTCAGAGCATTGTCCGTAAAAAATACCAGGTCGATTAATAAAAAAATTGGTTTGATTAAGTCGTCCAGGGTTGGCATCTACTTTTACTCCTAGAGATGGGATAGTTCAGGAGTGAATTACATCTGTAGCAGTCACTATAATTCGAATTTGATTATTTATCGGTAAGATAATTCGATTATCTACATCTAATAATCGAAAATTATTAGGTGATATCTCATTAGAGGGGATTATGTAAGAATCAAATTCAATATTATGAAAATCTGAATATTCATAACTTCAATATCATTGATGTCCAATAGATTTTAATGTAATTAGAGGGTTATTTAATTCATCTAGTAGATATAATAGGCGTAAAGAAGGTAAGGCAATAAAAATTAGAGTAATTGCTGGTAAAATAGTTCAAATTAATTCAATTATTTGTCCCTCTAATAGAAATCGGTTAATATATTTATTAAATAAAAGTCTTGATATTAAGTATCCAACTAAAATTGTAATTATAATAAGAACAATTAAAGTATGATCGTGGAAAAAAATAATTTGTTCTATTAAAGGAGATGCTCCATTTTGTAAGTTAAAATTAGATCATGTTGCAATTTCTAAAAAAAGGATAAACCTTTATAAATGGGGTTTAAATCCATTACATATAATCTGCCATATTAGAATAAATTTCTTAAAATAGGTAGTTCATTATATGAATGTTCAGCGGGGGGTAAATTTTGGTATCATTCAATTGAAGATGGTAAATTTAAGGCAAATAAAGCAATTCGTTGGTTGATTAATGATTCTCAGATAATAATTAATATAAATATAATAGCTAATAGTGAAATATATGATCCTAAAGATGAAATAATATTTCAAGAAATATAAGAGTCAGGATAATCTGAGTATCGTCGAGGTATTCCAGCTAAACCTAAAAAATGTTGTGGGAAGAAAGTTAAATTAACTCCAATAAATATAACAAAAAATTTAATTTTTAAAAGATAAGGATTTAAAGATAATCCTGTAAATAAAGGATATCAATGAATAAATCCCCCTAAAATAGCAAATACAGCTCCCATAGATAAAACATAATGGAAATGTGCTACTACATAATAAGTATCGTGGAGTGTAATATCAATTGATGAATTTGATAAAATAACTCCTGTTAACCCCCCTACTGTGAATAAAAATACAAACCCTAATCTTCATAAAATAGAAGGTGAATAATTAATTTGTGTTCCGTGGAAAGTAGCTAATCATCTAAAAATTTTAATTCCAGTGGGTACAGCAATAATTATTGTTGCTGATGTAAAATAAGCTCGAGTATCAATATCTATACCTACTGTAAATATGTGGTGAGCTCAAACAATAAATCCTAATAATCCAATTGCTAATATAGCATAAATTATCCCTAAACAACCAAATGTTTCTTTTTTTCCTCTTTCTTGTGAGATAATATGTGAAATTATACCAAATCCTGGTAAAATTAAAATATAAACTTCTGGGTGTCCAAAAAATCAAAATAGGTGTTGGTATAAAATTGGGTCTCCTCCTCCTGCAGGATCAAAAAATGATGTATTTAAATTTCGATCTGTTAATAATATTGTAATAGCTCCTGCTAAAACAGGTAGTGATAATAATAATAAAAATGCAGTAATTCCTACAGCTCAAATAAATAAAGGTATTTGATCAAAAGATAAGTTATTTAATCGTATATTAATAATTGTAGTAATAAAATTAATAGCTCCTAAAATAGAAGAGATACCAGCTAAATGAAGGGAAAAAATAGCTAAATCTACAGAACTTCCTCCATGGGCAATATTAGATGAAAGTGGGGGGTAAACTGTTCATCCTGTTCCTGCACCATTTTCTACAATTCTTCTTGAAATTAATAAAGTTAATGAGGGGGTTAATATACATTATTTATTTATATATTAAAAAAAAAAAAAAAAAAAAAAAAAAAAAAAAAAAAAAAAAAAAAATAGGGCACGCCACGATAGTGGCGGTAAGACCCCTCTTTGAGGAGTGGCTAGAGAGGCGTCACGGCGTCCTCACCTATCGCCTGACGCAGGTCCTCACCGGACACGGATGTTTTGGGAGGTTCCTGCACATCATCAGGCGGGAGGAGACGCCCGGGTGTCACCACTGCGAGGATCGCCCAGAGGACACGGTGGAGCATACGGTGGAGGTATGCCCCGCATGGGCGGAGCACCGCCGTGCCCTCGTAGAGGCGATCGATAGCGGCGGCGACCTCTCGCGTCCGGCCCTGGTTCAAGCCATGATCCGGGGCGAGAGGGAGTGGGAGGCCGTCACCTCCTTCTGCGAAGCAGTCATGCTAGCGAAGGAGGTGGCGGAACGGCTAAGGGAGAGAGCCTCACACCCCAGCCGCCGCGGGAGACGCTCCGGGCGTCGGGAGCCGCGTGACGACTCCCGGCCACCGTAGGCGCGGGCCTGCGGACGGAGAGTAATGGGTAGCTCACCGTCCGATCAGGACCAGGCCCGTGCCGGACGGCGCGTACGTGTTCCACGCGCGCCTCAAAGAGATGTCAGCATAAAGGAAGGGGCCTGCCAGGGCCGAAGCCTGCCGGGGGTGCGGGATTGTCCGAAAGGGTTACCGCTACCCCGGAACATAAAGGGCTAAGGAAGGAACACGGATGGGTTTTAGTCAGTAAGAGTCTGACACTCCCTTCGCTCCACCCAGAGCGGGAGGGGTCATTTGATGATTTCCCATCCATAAAAAAAAAAAAAAAAAAAAAAAAAGGGTCCCATTAAAATAGATGGACACATTTTAATACAGCGCTCAGTACGTCTAACCAAAGATATCCAAGCAAAAAAAAACATGATTAAAGTGATTTTATTTTGACCTAAAATAATAAATTGCCGGCACATTACTGTATTTTCGTTAGCTGATTATTTTTCTAGTAAAGTACCTAATGCGTTTTTCTTATATATTTTTTTTTACCATCGTCCTTATTTTGGTGGTCTGAATGATTTCTATAAGTTTGTCCATCTATTTAAATGGGACCTTATATATAAAATTCAAAGTCCTGGCTGACTGATATAATATTAGGTCCTTACATATGAAATTGGCGTTTTGTATGGAAGGAACAAAAAGTCGAATATTTTTTAATATAATATATTTAATTAATCAAAGTATGAACCATTGTTTTCAATGCACTTTTGCCATCTTATAGGTAGTTCATTGATCCCTTTACTAAAAAAACCAGTCGGACGGTAATCAATAAAATCTTTGAAGGCGATTTGGACTGCCCCATCGGAGTTGAATTTTTTCCCTTGCAAAAAGTTATCCAAATTGCGAAAAAAATGGTAATCTGTTGGAGCAAGGTCCGGGGAGTACGGAGGATGTCTAAGACATTCCAATTCAAGCTCTTCTAATTTGGTAGCCGTCTGTTGCGCAGTGTGTGGTCTGGCGTTGTCGTGAAGCAGCAGTGGCGTGGAACGATTGACCAGCCTTGGTTGTTTAGCCGCTAGCTTTTCCATCATGGTTTGTAATTGCTGACAATAGACATCAGCTGTAATAGTCTGGCCAGATTTGAGAAAACTGTAATGAACAATACCGGCACTAGTCCACCAAACGCTTACAAGTAACTTTTTTGGGGTTAATTTTCGCTTGGGGCAGGATTTGGCTGGCTGGCCAGGATCCAACCATTGCGCTGAGCGCTTCCGATTATCGTAAAGAATCCATTTTTCATCACAGGTAATGATTCGGTTTAAAATACCTTCATTGTTGTGCCGGTTCAGTAATGTAACGCAGCAGTCGACGCGCGTTTGCCGGTTTGCTTCAGTCAATTCGTGAGGTACCCACCTTTCAAGCTTTTTAATCTTCCCAATTTGCTTCAAGTGAATTAAAACAGTTTTATCACTAACATCGAAGCCTGCAGCTAACTCGGACGTGGTTTGCGATGGGTCCGCTTCCACAATAGCCTTCAATTCTCCATTATCAACTTGGGTCTCAGGCCGTCCACGGGGCTTGTTCTGCAGGTCGAAATTTCCAGAACGAAAACGTTGGAACCAAAAACGAACTGTGTTTTCTTTTGCAACATGACCGCCATACACATCATTCACCCTTCGAGTCGTTTCCGCAGCACTAGTGCCACGGCGGAACTCGTACTCGTAAATAATGCGATATTTTAAATTTTCCATTTTGTAAAATGAGTGACGCAAACAGAAAAAACAGAAGAAAAAAAACAAATGAATGACGGTCATCGAAGCACAAATACATGAGTAAATAGCTGTACAAATTTGAATTTGGAATTCCTTACCAAAGAGGAGAAATTCGTGATTAAAGTGGCCAGTACGAAAAACGCCAATTTCATATGTAAGGACCTAATATCAACGCACAGCCTAAACCGCTGGTCCTTGAGACATGTTTGGAGGGTGTGTTCTTTGTGAAGAGTAGGTATCCACAAAGAAAGGGTTTTTCGAAATTCCACCGCTAAGAGAGTGAATGGGGGAGGGTGAAATTTCACGCGGACGAAGTCGCGGGCAGAAGCTAGTGTCGAATACTGAGGAAAATGACAGATTTTCATTACAACATGACGGAACCGGTGTACTGCACAAGCTTTACAGTATCACAACTCCAAGCCGCCATGTTTGTAATTACCTGTCTATGGGAGAGGCTACGTCCAAACAGTTGTACACAGACGGTTATGTATTTGATTATGCATTCATTCATCAATCAGCACGCTCTGTTGGGCCATGACTAATTAACTGTAGTATTGTTTCGTCTTATGCACATCGTCAGTGAAACTGGGCATCTGTCACGAATGCATATTTTGTTGTGTTTTTTTCTGAGAAGCAAGAAATGATTTATGGCTGAAGATTGTAGTTAAGAGAATGATTGATCTCATGTCTTAGGGCAATCGTGATTCATCTGCGGGTTTGGACAATTTTCTGCTGCTATTCAGAAGGTGCATTTTGAGAAAGGTACGTTTTGAGAAAGTTGCATTTTGAGAATGGTACGTTTTGCGTATGGGGTGCATTTTGCGAAAGGTAGGCCATTCTGCGACTGAACGGTTTTAATCACCATGTTTTAACTTCTGTTGATTTGTATCGGTATGTTTTGCTTGATAATGCTTTGAACAAAAAAGTATATCCCATCACTAAAAAAATAACGATAACAATAAAGATAAATTGTTCCACCGAACCGCACGTTACAAAATTTTGTTTCAGTGCGGTTAGTGGAAGTGCTCAGGTGCTGTTCGTCCAAGTGCGGTTCAAATCAGTGCCATACCCCGGACACTCCATACAACGCTCGCAAAATAATTACCTACTACCACTACATTGACAAATGACGTTTGTATACGTGTAAATGTGTGCGTGAAATCTAGTAGGGCTGGCTGGCGCAGTATTGCGTAGGCGGCGGCGCTGCCCGAACGTATGCAACAATGGGGCGCCGCGCGCCGCGACACTAGGTACTCACAGAAATCTAATTAATAACATTTCTATTGTACTACTTTTAAAGTCGAAGAACGAATAGAACGTGAAAGAAAGAGACATAACTAAGACAATAAAGAGAGAGAGCAATTTGGTATGTTAATATTACGGAAGTTTTAATTGTTCTAAAACGAAGAAAACTTGGAAAATGAATGATTAATAGAGAAAATTATGAAAATAAATTATCACAACACTGGCTTGTTTGTCTGTAATATACTAGCTTTTATTTTTTATGGGTTTAAAGGATATTTGAGTTGCTGTTCCTTACCTTCTTTCATGTTTCGGGAACCGAAAGAAACTCCTGTCTTTATCGTTCCTCGATGAATATAAGCATCCAAATAATGCACAATATACAACATCGTGATTAACACAAAATATAAAACTTATAAAAAATAATGTGTTCGTGTCAGCAGTAGGTAGGTACAGCGCTGCGGTTCTTGTGTATGCGAGCGCCATTGTTAAAGAGCAGGCGACGAACACATCGAAGTGCGGAGTGAGGTGCGGTAACTGATGTTAGTGCGAGGAAGGGAGTGGCCTTTCTGTACGCAGTACTTTAAGTATTCTGTGTCAGTGCTCTGAGTGGGATACCTCCCATACTCAACAGTACAGATGCATTGACTTTTGAGTTGAAAAATGTTAAAATTATAATGTACTAGCCTCTGCCCGCAACTTCGTCTTCCTCGTTCGTGAAATTTGTTGTTCCCCGACCCACCTCGTCGTATCAAATCGACTGCCCGCGCTAGTAGGTACTTCGTTTTCGCTTAGCGTTCTGTTTGACTTCATTTCTTTTTGCTCGGTTCCTTAGGAGTCCTACAAATACAAACAAACACATTTTACCTCTTTATAATATTAGTATAGACTAGCTTTTGCCTCCGGCTTCGCTTACGGGAACGTACTATTGGGATATAAGTATCCTATCTTATCCAGGGCATGCAAGGTCTACCTGTGTGCCAATTTTCATCTAAATCCGTTATGCCGTAAAGACGTAAAAGGTAACAGACTGACTTGCTTTTGCATTTATAATAACTTAGTAGTATGGATTCAAAACTTGATAAAGAATAAAAACAGTTTCCTTATAATGTGACATTGACCGCAACACCAGCATCGGCATTGACCAATTTAAAGCCCAAAATATGCAGGATTCACCTCTCTTATCAGGTAAATGCAAAGTTAATGAACTGTGTTCAGTGTTTAAGTAATTTGCATAATTACTGTTTTCACAGCAAGGTCAGATTTGAGAAAAGTAATATAACTGAAAAAAAAAACACATTTAAATATACTTCGATCGGAAGTTATGGAATTGGGCGTTACTTTGCGGAAATCCATGGCAATTAAATTTTATGCAAAATATTTAGTTTTAATTTCGCAATCACTAAGTCCAGGCTTGGATGCAGAATGCAGCACAGCCTTCGAGCCCGCAAATCTATACTATCCATACTAATATTATAAATTCGAAACTAACTCTGTCTGTCTTTCTGTCTGTCTGTACCTATGTTACCTTTCACGCCTAAATCACTGAACCGATTTAGATAAAATTTGGTATAGGGATAGTTTGAGTCCCGGGAAAGGACATAGGATAGTTTTTATCCCGATATTCCCACGGGATCGAAACTTATGCGGGTGAAACCGCGGGGTGCAGCCAGTAGAATATATATGCAGAAAATGCGGTTGTTTTAATAATATATTCCTTATTTAGGGCTAAAAGCACTCACAATCCATATACATAGTATTAGTAACAATGACTTATTTATTTGTATTGTAAGTTAGTTAGTCATTTATTTTAGTATCTAGTGTATATAGTTAGTTACTTATTAAAAGCAATAAAGTGTTTACTGAGTTAAAAAGTATGTTAGTAAACTATTACAAACTAAAACAACTAAAAAGGACATGGCCCAACACACATTGGCACGTGACTTCGTAATCCCAGTGTCTTATAAAGGCCCCACTTTGTCTAATAAACCAACAACCAACCATTATGATATTGGTTTTTGTTTTCAATCACATTCTTACTTTTAGTGCTTTTTTTATTCAGCAATGGACGATACCCGCCCGTACGAAAAAAATAAAACACGTACTCGGCATTTTTTAGGAAGCCAATTAAACGTTTTATAAAATTGCAACATGCGTTTTACAATGTTTGCTATATGTGTAAGCACAAACGAATAGGGGTTTATTTTTAAACGGAAAATCCAGCGAGGCAATTACGTTTGTAACACACTATTAGTAGCAATGGCTTTAATTTTGACAGTTCAACAACATTAATTGCGTTATTTACTTTGTTGAGAACATATGCAGCAATGGATTAGCAATTTCCTTCAAAATAATTCAGTTTGTGTTTGAAAGTGTTTTACGCAATTAGGGTGCAGTTACCCGTGAGTTTGTTGGTTTACCAGCCAGTGTGTAGCGTGGGTCGGTTTGATTAAAAACTTGTTAGTATTAATGGCTACTAGAGGGTGTTCATTTGGAGGCTGATGAGAATGGAGCCTTGTTTGTTTAGGGATTTAGGTGTTTAGAGAGGACGATAGATGTGATTGAAGGACGACAGATAATTATGATTGATGTCCTGGTTTGAAAAAGGAAAATTCAATCCAATATTAGGTATGCTTCGTATACTTATGAGAGGTGTCCGAAATTGTTGATTTAGGCAGATATGAATGTTTTAAGCCAAAATATATCATTAAGACGTCAGTCGAAATTAATTAAAATTGCCGGCAAAAACCAATCTGCCAAAAACTGTTGAACGATGTCCTTTACTTTCCCAACCCTTTGTCAAACCTTTGAAATAAATGATTTGTCTTTTCAAATAATTAATTTTAATTAGGCTATTAAAAGGTTCTTTAGAACGTCAACATTTAATAGAAAATAAAATTTATTCTAGTTGATGGTTGGAAGGGTCCAAAAGGCAGTTTCTTATGGAGAAGAATGGGCAAAAAACTCCAGTTACTTTTTTTTTTTTTTTTTTTTTTACAATATTTTCTATAGGTACGTTAATTATATTTATATCTAAAGACGAAGTTACTGAAATAAATTTTGAATCCATACTAATATTATAAATTCGAAAGTAACTGTATGTCTGTATGTTATCTTTTAGATGAAATTTGGTATATAGTTTGAGTCCCGGGAAAAGACATAGGGTAGTTTTTATTCCGATATTCCCACGAGATCGAAACTTATGCGGGTGAAACCGCGAGGTGCAGCTACTAGAATATGCATGCAGAAAACGCGGTTGTTTTAACAATATATTCCATATTATATATTCAACTAAATCCAGCCTTTGTTTTACAGGAAATAGAAGCTATCGAAGAACAATGGCGGACGGAGTCAGCAGAGCTAGTGACGGCAGTGGCGCGGCTACAGGACGAGAACAAACGTCTACGGAGGACTATCAATGCGCCTGCAGACGGTGAGAACTTTTACATCTTTTAGGGCTGCGTTTCTACCAGAGATGAGCGAGGATGCGTAGCAAGGAATATGGGTAAAAGTAACCAATAACAACGCTAACTTAGTTCAAGCTATGAAATATACCCAGAATAATGTAGCCAGGATTTTGTAATATCTTAATTTAAAAGAATGTCCATGGAGTTTCTTGCCCGTTCTTCTCCATAGAGATCTACGTTTTATAATGGGCGTTTTAATACTAGCTTCAACTTTCTGACTAACTGACCGTCTATTTAATTTTGACAATTCAAAAGTGCCTGTACATGGTTTTATTGAAATAAATGCTTTGAGTTTGAGTTTGAAAACGAAGCGATGTTATTGGTTTGGTTCACACACATCCCTCGCTACGCACCCTCGCACATCTCTGGTGGAAACGCAGCCTTAATGTGGTTTTGGTGACTCACTTCAGCCATTTCAATATCAAGCTTATAAATAACACAGTTTAAATGCTACCATTCATGCACAGTTCTACTTTCACACAATCATGTCTGATTTGGCTAAATTCCGAGGAACTACACAACCTTTTCGTTTCGTGGATGTGAACGCATTTGATCAGACCGATTTTGTGCAGGTCGTCGGTTCAGGTTGATCTCTCCATGTACGACATCCCATGAAGCCATTATCTTTTCCTATTTGCTTTTTTTTTACTTTAAGGTACACTTTTGTCTATGCTGCGCCTGCCAGTTCTCTCTATTTAAATAAATGCCAGTTCCTTGGCCTCTTTATACGCTTCTGAGATATGGTTATATTGCTCAAATAAAACCGAATAATACATAGGTACACACACTCACGGCTTCGTCCTAGAGAACGTCACCTTCTATTATCCTTAGGATTCCTGTGCATCACGCCGGAGCCGCACCGGACCGGACAGCAAGTTTGTGTATACGAATTAATATCACGTCAATGCGGTGCGCACACAGTTCCGGATATTCATTCGTATACACAAACATGCGGTGCTGCTCCGGCGTCATGAACAGGAAACTTCTCATACTTCTTTTGCTTCTAAAGCCGAATAATTAATCATAACGTAAAAGGGTCGAAAAATTTCTCGTAACGCAAACGTGTAGCTTAGAGCCTTCAAACCTTCATAAACCTTATGCGCGCGTGCACACGATGCCGTCACCGCGCCGTCGCCGCGCCGCCGCCGCGCCACTACACTGTACATACGAGTCGCGCGAAGCCCGCCACCGCGCCGCCACCGCGCCGCCACCGCGCCGCCGCCGCGCCGCCACCGCGCGCGTTCCCTCTGTTTCATTCATTCCATTACGTGTACGAACCGCGGCCGGTAATGGAATGAATGAAACAGAGGGAACGCGCGCGGTGGCGGCGCGGCGGCGGCGCGGTGGCGGGCTTCGCGCGACTCGTATGTACAGTGTAGTGGCGCGGCGGCGGCGCGGCGACGGCGCGGTGACGGCATCGTGTGCACGCGCGCTATTTCAGCGGTCGTTCATTCTAAATGTTGGAGGAAAAGTTAGTGGCAATACTTCCCGCGCCCACTTCGTTTCTGATTAGTTTCGGCCCGGGTTTGGGCCTAGTGCTTCCCTAGAGACTGACGGACAGTCAACCTCATGTACCATCGCGGCCTTTTCCGCCTGATCACATAAAAATTTTTTTCGCCTAAATCCTGCGGCGGCGCCACGCCACGCCCTCTTAATGTTTTCGCCTATTAGGAAAGCGATAATGCAATTAGTTGCAACCTGGACTGCGCAGCTTAGTGACGCATCATGTGTACTCCTTTTGTGAATTTTACGGACGTGTATTTGACTTTGGCGCGCTTACTAGAGAGCTCTTCTATTTTTTGAGTGCAAGCAAAAATGAACTTAGTGGTAGTCAGGCGGGAGTGTTTGCGATAGTACAAGGTAAACGTTTGACATTGACAGCGCTATGATGTCGTAGTAGCAAGGGCGTTTTTCGCAGTTTAAGTGTCACCATTGCCTTAGTTGATTGTACTTGCTGCCTCAGGGATGTACTTCAGCCTCAGAATGATTGACTTGTACAAACGATAAACATTGTGTGGTGTCGGTGATGAATACAATGATGCGTGGGTAATAAGATCTCACCTTTACCAAAACAAAGTATTTCTAGCAAACGAACGTTTGATTTGATAGCGCCATACATTGTAAAGTTAAGATAGTAAGCTATTTGTGTTTCGTTTCTAAGATTAATTAATTAATTGGGTAAATTATAGTAGAGATATCGTTCTTAAAATAGTAGGGCACTCAATTGAATAGGACCAAGGAAGATAGGAGTCAGTGTATTTGAAAATCTTATTCTAGAAGCAACGCCCAGCGGTTTCACCCGCATAAGTTTCCCGTCGGAATATCGGGATAAAAACTATCCTATGTCCTTTCCCGGGACTCAAACTATCTCTATACCAAATTTGAAGAGGTAACAGAAGGACACACTTTCGCATTTATAATATTAGTATGGATTACGTGGGTTACACCTAGGGCCCCTTGCACCACAAGTCACTAAAGTTTGGGTTTCCCAGCAAAGCAGTTCCGTCATATTGTAACGGCCATTATAAAAAGCTGTAATTTTCACCAGTATTTGACATTAAGGTGTAAAAAAAAAACTGGTGAAGTGCGTGTTGGACTCGTTCACGAAGGCTTCCGTACCACAAGGCAACAAATGCTGACAAAACACGTTTCTTTTATGGAGACCCCTTTAATTTTGACTTTATTTTATTTTTATTATTTCACTAGTAGAAATGCACACTATATGAACATTTCAACTGTCTACCTATTACGGTTCATGAGAAACAGCTCGCTGACAGACAGACGGACGGACGGACAGCGGAGGCTTAGTAATAAACCAATCACAAAATGCTCACATGGAATTTAAGGAACGATTAGAGTTTTGATCAAATCCCGTTACCTCGATAGTCTAGTGAGGTCCAGGGTTCTATTCCCAGGTCGGACAGTGTTATTCGATTCTTCTATTAGGAATTTCCCAGTAGCAGCCCGGAGTGCGTTGTGCCCAGTTGATAGCAATAGGCTCGTCCCCCTGTTACATGGTGTTAACATAACTGGCGAAATGTGGGTATACTTGGGTACACACCTGCCTAACCCTTTGGGGAAATAGACGTATTGTTATGTTATCAAAAAATCGGGGATATTCATCTCCGCTGTCATGTCATGACACTCCATGTCAGAAAGAAGGAAACTCCACTGGATAACCAGTTATAATAAAATACACAAAAAGCTGGACAAGCCACTATTTTCTCGTACATTGTGTCTGATTAGTTTTGCTGTTCCTACGTCCAAGAGTTTCCCTAGAGACGTCCATTCTCGGATTCACAGTCGGATTTACTGACATAAATCAAAATATTGACGTTCAGACAGACAAGAGATAGACAAATATCGTTAGAGATTAGAGATTAATGTAGGTTTCTATTCCGAATATTCGCCTTTGTTAGTGTTCAATTCCTCGAATATGAATCTAGTGTTGAATCTAGTGATAGTGATTCTTAATTGGATGGCGGAGCGGCTAATGGCCGATCCTTATAATTTACGGACCGTAATTGGTTAAAATTAAGACTCTTGTTTCTTTACCAGTAATGTAGCCAAGACCTCATAGCTTTGCATAGTAGACCCTCCTACTCCTATACAGGGTGAAATTGAACACATGCGACAAATCGAAATGGGAGATTGTACTCATTATTATGAACAACTTTTACTTTGTGACCAAACCTAAAATCGCGAAAAAAAAATTAGCTGTTCCCTACATTTATGTTCGCATAACTCATCAAAATGTAGGGAACAACTGATTTTTTTTCGCGATTTTAGGTTTGTTCCCATAGTAAAAGTCAGCTCATCAAGTCATGCTCAGTTTGCCAATAAAACGTAAGTAAAACGATTCGTTTTTGTTTATAGCAACCGAGCAAAAGTGTTTTCTTAAGATTAGTTCAATATACGGACCAATTCATCAATATATGTATACAGCATAAACTATTTGTTAATATTATGATAACTGCATCCAATAAACTAGAAAAGAGTAACGTAAATTTTGATGAAAGTGTAATGGAAAGTGAAAACGGTATTCAATTCATACGACAGTAATAAATCACATTAGTTATATTGTCTGACCTTCACAATCGGCTCCCTTATTGCGTAACACACTATCAACCTGAATCATTTTGAAGGATATTGATAATCCACTGCTTCATAATGTTCGACAAAGGATGATGGGCAAAAATGTATGGAACTTGGTACTCGCTCCAATAGCAATGATTGTGAGGTCGTTGAAAAGGTCTTTCCAATAGGAACATTATTTACTATGACGACTTTTACCAATTCGTTGTCCGTTCGGAGTTATCCCGGTATGGATGTTGCCGCCAAATAGCTTAATTAGCCTTTCAGTTAACTGCTTAGGCCGCTAGTTGATCGGTGCCGTTTAGTTAAAAGGCTAGGCAGTTAACTGAATGGCTAATTAAGCTAGTTGGCTGCGATATGGATGTGACTTATTTTGCAGAAATAAAAAGTAAAGTAATTTTCACCTTTCCACGGACCGACCTTAGCAAGCGTAACTTAACCTTCGAACGGTCCGTGTGGCTGATATTACGTAGCCACGAGCTCATAATAATAGTACCCAACACATAATAATAGTAGAAATTTATTTACCAGTTAATTGTTAACGTGCACAAAGAACCATAAACCATTGTCAACACTGGTTATAACAATATCTGCGAACGTGATTGGTCCATTGGTTGTTAAAGACCTATTATGATAAAGAGACTAGACGAGTACCGATCATAATTGCTCACTGCATATTTTCTATTACAGAAGCATCAAGTTCTGAGTCCAATAACACGATTACTGACAAATGCTTGCATTGACTGGACTGGTCCACTCAACGACCACGGGCTGTATTGTCGTTGGGTCCACTCAAATCTGTGTGGTACTTTCCTCTAAAGACAATTTCACATGATCTGACCCAGTCGACTTTATTGAAGTGAAACTTCTTTACGCACGCTAGACTTGGGGAGTAAGCTGGCGAACGCGTGACGTAAGCGTTACGAAAAGTGTGATCGGGCGAGGCGAACGGGAGTTGAGTGGGGGATATAAGCAAGAGAAAGCAGTGCGCGCGCACATTTTCTTTCTCTCTTCCTCTCATAGCCAAATACGTTTGAAGTTTCACTTCAGTCGTGTGGTCATAAGCACACTTGGTTTTTTTTTTATTTTTTGATTTTGATATCCTATACAGAATAAACAATTTCATTTCATTCAACTCTATATTCTCTGCTATATTTTCATTCACAATACGTGAGTCTTTGTTATTATATTCTCCATTCCTGAAATATCTTTTACGAGCACAAAACATTTTATTCTTTTAGATGAAACTAAGAATGTTTGCAAGCATTTTCGCTGGCTCGATTCTCTCTGGAATTTGTATGTTAAAGGCAAACGACTGGAATGGAATATTTTCTTGAGTTTCTGCAGAATGTGTGCTCAAATTCTTATGTTCTAGCTCCCTGCAAGTTCTTGCTTTGACGTTTTATTTAACTTTCTGTAAAATAAAACTGTTTCTTTTCTGTCTGTCTGATATCTGTCGTATTATTTTGTCGTTGTTTGTTACCGTGAGTTTAGACCTTGCCTCTTACAACCTGTGTGCGCGATAAGATTTCCCATCGCAAAGTTTTACGAAGTTCAAAATTTCATCCCCTATTTAACCAAGTACGTCACTCGAACTTAAAATAGTGTTGCTCCCGAGGTGGACACTCTACTTTTTATCACCCTCTATGAAAAAATACAATTACTTGTGGAAGACATACCTACTCATTTTTTAATAAAACTAAGTAAAATCCTAATTTGAGTAAACCATTACGAATGAAGGCAGAATGTTTTTCGCGCGTTTTTTATTTATTCCACAAACTTTTTTTTTAATTTGGCTCGCGCGTTTTTTCTTTATCATACAGCCTGTTACTTGTTCATACAATGTTCGTGATTGATCTCTTTGGTGATTGAAATTTTTACTAACAATATCCACATTCCAAATTCAAATCACTTTTAGTCCCCAGGGATTAAAGGGGTATTTTAGTCCCTGTTTACGAAGAATACACTAGTTTTTTTTTTAATAGATGTGATTAAAATGTCTTTACTGTTCACCTTCGTTATACAAGGAACTCTTGTGCAAAATGTCATGTTTCTATACCCAGCGGAATTAGGTCCGTCAGTGTTTGAATTTAAGATTTTTATTGAGGAGAAATAACAGCGAAGGAAAACATTGTGAGGAAACCGGCATGTCCTAGAACCAAAGATGACATGAGACATCCACCAACCCGCACTGAACCCGCGTGCCGGGTTACGGCACTTATGGCCCACTCCCTCACAAAGAGAGGAGGCGTGTGTCCCAGCAGAGGGGACATTATAGGCTATGCTATGCTTATGCTATTGAGCAGTAGTACGGCTAAAAGTGAGAAGATTATTGTCTGAATTAAGATGTACCCTTTTTGCTGATTTACAAGAAATCCTAAAGCATTGAGAATTTAAGCCAGACATCGGCGAAGATGACTACTTACAACACATTAGCTAAGAAACAATTAGTTTCCAACGACGATACTATCACATTGGGTAACAAAAACAATGGTGGTTCTTACATCAATCTGTGCCATTTCGCCTCAGTTCCGTATGTGGCATCATGTCCTTTCGCTCGCGAATCATGCTAGCCAGCCGTTGGTTTAGTAACGTGTAACGCCTGATTAGCGCGAACTAAGCTTCGTTGACGCGTTAATGTGGACTCGGGCAACTCATTTTTGCTAATTAACGCGCTAAGTACTTTTGACAGCAGATAATACCCTCAGTGGATATGCTGTGCGACCTACAACAAATCTGATAATGATGACTGAACGTATTTTATTTGACAGTAGGTATGACAATGGTTCCCAGTCTACTACGCACTCTCGCCCGCACGCACGCACGCATCCACGCACGCACCCACGCACGCACGCACGCACGCACGCATGCACCCACACATACACACGCACGCACGCACGCACCCACACACGCACGCACCCCCACACACATATGACACGGTTAGTTGGATAGTTTAGTTTTAGTCGTTCGTTCTTGCGTCTTAGGACTTCTTTCTACCTTCAACAACTGTATTCACTTCAATAACCAAAGCCGATGGTCGTAGTCCAGTCTTCATCATTGACAGCAATAAATCTAATGCAACTAGAATACCTACATTGTAAATCTTATTTCCACACACCAAGTTTTACCGTAGTATTTAGTTTCTTTAGCATTTATGTCATAATCATCAAGTGAATTACGGATATTAACTTGTTTAATACAACACATTGCAAAGTACGTCAAACCAAATAGCTATTGTTGCTAAACATTTAAAGTTTCTTTAGGTTTATTTTTTTGCAATAATGCAGATAGCTCATCTTTGTATTTGTGCAGGTGACATCATGTAATGACTTAGTCATTAAATATAATTATCATTATGGATATATCAAATGATTCATTGGTTAGGTACATTCGCGTTATAAGAATAGCCAAATGTTGTCCATATACTTACGACACGACAAATCCAAAGTAGCGTCCAAATTGAAACAGATTTAATACAAATTCAGTTTGACGAAAAGTTTGACCATCGTTTACGATTAGCAAAAATTTTATAGTTCTCTTCATCTCAGTCTTCTTTAAAGCTGTACCTTTTTCATCATTTCAGGAGTTTAGACTTTCATAGTGAGGCCTCTTTAGTTGTCAAGTCTTATAACATTTTGCCTTTTTAGCTGATAGTTCAACATTCTGAATAAAACAATTATAATCTTTACAGAGTAGCCAAACAATGACAAGTGAAGCCAAGTCACGATAGTGGTTTTGTGTGATAACTTAAGCCTACAAATAGACAATGCAATAGAGTTTCTATTTGATATCTTAACAAATAGTGTAACAGATTAATTGTAGTAGAGATAGTAAGAACATGAGCTAAAATATTGGTTCATCCAATAATCAAACATTAGGTATACTGCAAGTTATTGTTAAGACAAATGTAAGGTCCGACCGCGCCAAATTTGCCAAAGATGGAAACAACAATGGCCGCTCGAAATTGAATAAAATCATTAAACAAGAGTTTTTATTTTAAGTAATGTTAGTTTTCGTCTAAATCTCCGAGCTAACTAGACGAAAACAAACATTACTTAAAATAAATACTCGTGTTTATCGATTTTATTCAATTTCGAGCGGCCATTTTTGTTTACATCTTTGGCAAATTTATCGCGGTCGGACTTTAGATGTAGTGTTCTGTTTAGATTTTTGTTGAAGATCAAACATAATAAAACATAGACTATTAGAAAATTCATAACCATCCTACCATGTTCTATGTTACGGGTTTGGTTTCCGCACTTAGTTCTGCAAGTGGACCATTGTGTAAACCATCCTACCATAGGTAGAAACCGATATACTTGCAGTAGTATCTTTTCACCGAATGGCTACCTAATCTTCAGTCTTTATGTTTACGAGGGCTGCTATTTATGTATCCGGAATAACAAAGTGAAACAAACATATAGCATTTATTATGGTTTTATTGCTTTTCAAAATATTCGCCATGATGAGCGATGCACTTTTACATACGTTGGAACCAATTTTCGTAGCACTTTTTCCATTCAGATTGAGGTATCTCCAAAACGTGCATTTTGAACGCATCAACGGCCTCTTCACGGCTCGAAAAACGTTGACCACGTAATTTATTCTTTATGGTTGGGAATAAATAGAAGTCGTTGGGAGCCAAGTCGGGGCTGTACGGCGGATGACCCGTTAATTCGATCTTTTGACCTTCCAAATAACGAGTTGTTTCAGCCGATGTGTGGCAGCTAGCATTGTCATGATGAAGAAGGATTCGGCGTTGTCGGTTGTTCTTTCTTATTTCTTTAAAGACTTCTGGCAAACAAATGCTCGTGTACCATTCAGAATTAACTGTTTTACGATGCTCTAGTGGTACTGTAGCCACATGTCCATTTATACCAAAAAAACAAGCGACCATTTGCTTCAAAGTGCTTTTTGAACGAATGACTTTTGTTGGGTTCGGCTCATCTTGGAACACCCAAACCGTAGATTGTTGTTTAGTTTCAGGATCATACGCATATATCCAAGTTTCATCACCTGTGTAGATATTATAGACAGCTTTTGACGCACCTTGATTGTACTTTTGTAACATTTTTTTACACCAATCCACACGAGTCCGTTTTTGGTCAATTCTCAAGTTGTGCGGAATTCAACGTGAAGAAATTTTTTTTACAGCTAAATGTTCGTGTAATATTTTATACATACTCGTCATACTAATGCCCAGAGACGCCTCTATCTCGCGATATGTAACATGACGATCTTGCATTATTAGTTCCCGCACAGCATCAATATTTTGAGGTACAACAACCGATTTAGGGCGACCTTCTTTAAATTCGTCCGTGAGCACAGACCGCCCACGATTAAACTCACTATACCAGTGATACACAGTCGTTTTCGATGGTGCTTCGTCCCCAAAAGTCGAAGTGAGTTGATCGATGCACTGTTTTTGAGTTAGCCCTCGCCGAAAATCGTAATAAATCATAGCACGAACATTTTCACGAGTTAAATCCATAGTGATAAAGTCACAAAATTTTCAAAATGACGCCACAAAGGAAAAACAAATGACAGCTACATG
Organism: Amphipoea oculea; assembly: GCA_945859645.1. NCBI lineage: Eukaryota > Metazoa > Arthropoda > Insecta > Lepidoptera > Noctuidae > Amphipoea > Amphipoea oculea. Next base: position 17,255,674 of record OX243884.1, read on the forward strand.
AAACAAATTGTATTTTTCAGCCAAAGAGTTCCATTTTTAAATGTTATAATTACTTTTTTAATATTGTTCTGTAACTGGCCAGTTCCGGATACATAAATAGCAGCCCTCGTAGAAGTCATCACAGCGCACGAAAAATGACGACGAGAAACACCACTGACAAATATACAGGGTGACACAAACTGTAACCATAAATTCAGAACATAATTCTAGACCTAGCGTAGACATTTTTCATGAGTTATTAAAAACAGTGGCACTCCGGGAGTGCCGATAGAAGTGAAAACTTGAACAATTACGTGTGTATTTTTTAATCGTCGTACTTATATACAGAGGTGTCGGTTACGGTAACAGTGTCGCGAGTTCAATGGTTTTTTCCCATCTCAAAAAATGACCAACGCGCCTAAAGAAGTTTTCACTTCAAAAACAGCTGTTCCATACATTTTGACCGCGTAGGTATTGCACTTTTGTATGAAACAGCATATTTTTATTTTTATAACCGACGAAAAATGTTATCGTAGCGGGTCTAGAATCATGTACTGAATACATGGTTACAGGTTGCGTCTCTCGATGTCCCTACCTTGTTTATGCGAAAAAATATTACGGCGAAGGAACTCTCAATCTCCACACCCAACCCTTGCAAGCAAAATTGCACCTTATTCATCAAAACTAAAGGTTCAATGTCCCACAGGCTCAAGCGCGCCGCCGTCACCAGCCAGGGAGCACGACCAGGAGGTCCTGTCCCGACTCAGCAGCACAGCAGAGAAACAACGAGCTACGTTACGTCACCAAGAGCTGCAGCTACAGGAGAAGCAGCAGTTGATTGATAGCGTAAGTACTATTTTATAAGCATACTTATGTTTAATACGTCCAAAGTTGTCTAGTCGAACGACGTGACGTCATCCGGAAATATAATAGACTCCGGACCCAGGTTGGCCGAAGCAAGGAAAACCTGTTCAGGTGGAGATTCATAGACGACTCCGCCTCGGAGTGTAAGTGTGATGCTGTTCCACAAACGATGGGACACTTAATATCGTGTCCTGCGTGTCCTGTCAGCTGCACGTTACAGGAACTGGTGGACGCTTGTGATGGCGCCAAACAAGTAGCCGAATTCTGGACCGAGTCCATTTAGATTGCTATCGACACGCTAAGAAGAGAAGATCCAGAGATATTCCACGGATATTAAGTTCTAATCATGAAACGCTAAGCGGGCGGGTGAGCCGCATTCCCCCCCATTTAAAATGGATGTTGATGCAGTCCCTAAACTATTTATCATAAAATTTCGAGAGGTTTGAAGGGAATATAAATTCTTGTGAATATAAAATGAACTGCGCAAGCCATACTGCACTCTAATTGCTTAACACACTTTCAATCAAAATCTAAATCATTTTAAGGATATTGCTAATCCATTGCTTCGTATGCTCGAAAAATTTGTCTGCTCAACAACGTAAATAACGCAATGAATGTTGTTGAACTGTCAAAATTAAATCCATTGCTACTGATAGTGTGCTACGAAATTATCCCGCAGGTTGTTGCAATGCGATGCTGGTAATATGGCAGCCCAAGCTCAAGTTTTAGAAAAATTTCAGCTTTGTAGGGCCTCAGTGACAATCTCTTTTTAAAGCTCTATGTTTCAAATGAATACCCAGAAACGTAGTAAAAGATTCCCTTGACTGATAAACACAACCCAAACCACTAATGATAGGTAATACGGGCTGGTGTCCGCAATTCCACGTCAATGTGCGTATTTTGCGTACGGGTGGGAAAATCGATTATTCGATCCTCCTTAGCTCCTCAAGGAACGCCAGCAACTCCTTCATGTTATTGACCATCTCACGGAGGGTAGGTACCTGAGTTACCATCAGCCATTAATGATAAAGCCATAGAAACATCACATCACACTGATATTGGTCGCGACGAAAATAGACCGTAGATCAATCATAGAAAAAGGTCCTAATAAAAAACCGGGAGGCATTCCGGCCGACTGATCGATAGTTGGTGATAAAAAATGTCAAACGAAAATATTACTTAGTTGAAACAAAATAAGTTCCGTGACTGCGTGAAACTAGATTTGGTCGGCGACAGGTTATTCAATCTATAACAGGTTATTGATAATTTGGCTGAGTTCATATTGTATGATGGAAGTTGGACACGCTAATTTGCATTAGTTAATGAGGATGCGTTAGGTTATTGGTTGGGGTTGCGGTTATTTAGAAGCCCGAAAGTCTGACAACTAGTCTTACCAAAGGGTTTCGTATTACCCAGTAACTGGATTGTTGAAGTTAGATAGGCAGTCGCTCCATGTAAAATACTGGTACTCATCTGCATCCGGTTAGACTGGAAGCCGACCCCAACATAGAAGGCTATGCAGGTGATGACTTGATGAGGATTTTACCACCGAGAAACGGCACGATAAGCATCACTTTATGATTTTAATTTTCTTTTTCAATTGTATCGGCATGACCTACCCAGTCTACGAAGTGGAGTCGGTTTCCAGTCTAACCGTGTGACGATGAGAGGAGTATATTCTATCGTGTTTTAAAGTCCATGGAAATTGCTGTTTTAGCAGACCTCGCGCAAGTCTGATCTGTTGATCAAAAATAGCTGCATCTATCTAACTGACCGACCCTCTTGACAATTCAAAAGTACCTGACGAAATAATAGCGTGGCCTGGCGATGCGATGCGGCACGGTGGGTCTGGGGTCCGAGGGGCGGCCGTAGGACATATTTTTTATGTTAAAACAAGAAATTTCACGCAGATGAATTCGCGGACAGAAGCTAGTATTTACATAAAAAGGCGATAGTCCAGTGTAATCTAACAACTGCGTCATATGTGGATAAACCCTTGGGATGATGTTTATCAGTAACTATTTGGATACCAGCTCTCACCAATTTGATGTAATCTTCGAAATTGTCTCCAAGGGCAGGCTTGTATCCAAAGAAAAAAATGCCAAAGTAATAAGTTTTTGACATCCCCCAAGGGGCGCCAAAATGTCTTTTGACCCGCAACGAATTTGCTCTGAACAAAATTATGAGAGGTTAAGCTCTCATAATACTACTCTTACAACGTCTTTTTGTAATATTACTTATTCTCTTTTTAAGGTAAGTTTTTCTCCGTAAATCCTTCAGGACTTGTTGGGCTGTTACAACTTTGTGCCTTTGCGAGATATAGGAGATTCATCGCTACATTTTAGTCGAAAAGTTTTGAGAATTTATTCTGTTATGTAACATTCTGGTGAGTTTAGTTTTATTTTTAATCGTAATAAAAAACCTGCAGCTTTTAATTATTTTTTTACCAAATTAGTTATTTAAGTAAGCGTTTATAAAGAGTAAAATTTTATATTGGCCTTGTCAATGGCTGCCATTCGTAGATCTTTGATAGCCGTTAGGGTAGTCGGAAACCCAAAAGCCCGACAACCAGTATTACCAAAGGGTATCGTGTTACCCAGTCACTGGGTTATGGAGGTCAGATAGGCAGTCGCTCCAAGTAAAATGCTGGTATTCAGCTGCATCCGACTGGAAGCCGACCCCAACATAGTTGGGAAAAGCTAGGCAGATGGTATTTGAATCCTGCAACAGCTAGAATACGTGACCGATCCAATACTACGCCAGATAACTGTATTAGTTTTGTTATTGTTTAGTAAAGTATCAACGAGATGTAGTGTAGTCTTGAGTCATACCTAGGGGAGATAATCATTTTTACATTCGGTCACTGCGCACTGTTGAGTCCGCCTAAACCTAACGTGATAGATCGTTTTGTTATTTACGACTTCCAAATACTATTTGAAGGGTGTCTGTAGTTGGGGAATCATTTATTTTAACAGAACATCGAGACATGGTAGGTGCTGAAAGAATTCAGCGCTCTTGTACCTACCGGCACCCTAATTGCGTAACACACTATCAATCGGAATCTGAATTATTTTGAAGCAAATTGCTAATCCATTGCTTCATAAGTACGAAAAATTTGTCTGCTCATCACGTAAATAACGCAATGAATGTTGTTGAACTGTCAAAATGAAACCGATTCCGATTGATAATGTAGGTCTTTAGCTATACTATACTGAGTGTGGCGTCATTAAAGGTTCTACTTTAGGGGTCTAAACATCTTATTTTTCTAAAATTGTGCGTATATTGTGGTCCAATGTTGAGGGGTCGAAACCCTGTATATTCAGCTATCACATACCACAATTTGAACCATCCATACTAATATTATAAATGCGAAAGTGTGTCTCTCTTTTATCTCCTCACGCTTAAACCGCTGAACCGATTTAGATGAAATTTAGTATAGGTAATACGGGCTGGTGTCCACAACTCCACGTCTAAGCGCGTATTTTGCGCACGGAAATTTTGTATAGAGATATGTAGTTAAAGTCCCGGGAAAGGACATAGGATAGTTTATATACCGATATTCCCACGGGAAACTTATGCGGGTGAAACCGCGGGGCGCTGTTAATTTATTATAATACAGCGTCTGTCAGCCAATAGGGCCGACTTCGAATCTTTTCCTTTTCTAAAAATGAAATATTGTGTAGCGTTTGTTTTTTTTTTTGTGTGTGTTTATAATACATGCCACTAACTTATCATACATTTGTGGAGGTCGGTTAGTAAAGCCATCCCGACAAAACCTTCTAGATCCTTTAAGATATACAGACCTACTGGTTTCAGACTTGGCTTTCGTTGATTGATCAGTATACAATCCTTAACATAATACAGATCTTACCACTAAATCAAGTAGACGCCCTCAATCTATTACCAAGTCTAAATTTAGCTTCAAACCTTTTCATCAGCCTCCCTGACTAACTTTATTAGGTACAGCTATAAACCGCGCCACCCTCCATAAAGCCTGAAACGAGGTACTGTAAACATTATCTCGTCTTAACAACGTAGTCTTTATGTGTACAGCGATAAGGTTGAATGTCGCAGTAAAGTGAAACTAGGCAGTAAAGACTGTCTTTAATGGGCTTGATAGCAAAAAGTCTATTGCGTCGTGTAGTTTAGGCTACGAATGCTTAAATAGGTGTTTATATGAAGGAGATCTATGCTGAATGAGCAACTTTACATGCTTTTTTGTATGTGTCAGAGTATAGGTTATATGAAATGGAGTTACGGGAATGTGGCAGGCAATTTTCAAAATGAAACAGACCATAGTAGTAACCAAGGTAACCGACATAGCCCGAAGAATTGCCAAACTTAAGTGGCAGTGGACAGGGCACATTGCTCGCAGAACAGATGGCCGATGGTTCTGGAGTGGCGACCGCGTACCGGAAGACGTAGCGTTGGAAGGCCTCCCACAAGGTGGACCGACGACCTTGTGAAGGCCGCAGGAACTCGTTGGATGCGAGAAGCACAAAACCGGTCGAAGTGGAGGTGCTTGGGGGAGGCCTATGTCCAGCAGTGGACGACTTTCGTCTGAAATGATGATTATGATAGTAGTTCTTACAGTTAGAAAGTAAAGTATCTATTTCTGGGACAAAGCAAAATTACTGCGTTTTTGGAACGAAGTTCTTTGACGCGGCTTGCGGTAGAAGTAAAATAATTATGCCCATGCAACTTTCAAGACATAATTTTCGTGGTTTTCGAGGGTGCAGAATAGTGAATAAATGAGGTCAAAATGAAAATCCAAGATTTCCAGGTAGCGAACATTTTTAAATTTTTCGTCATGGATATCATGGGTGGGTTTTCATGGTTTTCAAGGGTGTTAAAGCCGATAGTGAAATCAAAATAAAAATCCAAATTCACACTAAGTATCTCGCTCTTTCGTCTCTTTCTATTATAAACGAGTGTGTGCGTGTGAGTATCATGTAGGGAACTTCGTAGTTCGTACCTGATGAGGGTCCTCCGACCGTACTCGTTTTTAGTGGCACAGTAATAGGCTGGTATTATTTATTTATTTATTCAAGACTTCAAGCACATAAATGTACATAGACGGACTTAATGCCCTAGGCATTTTCTACCAGTCAACCTTTGGGTGATGCAGAGACAAACTATATTATTATTTAGTTGTTACCAACATCAGGTGCACCATCTGAAAGTTTAAAAACTTCTTCAAATAATAAAAACTCAATTCGCTTAGCATCTCTGCCGATAGCACCCGACTGCTAGTGATAGATTGGTTCAATAAGCCCTCGCCGCCGCATGGCCGCGCACATCCTTTTCATTATATTGAAATGTCTCTCTTTTATTAAAATCTCGGGAATATTTTCAAACGCTGCGACTGTTATTTTCTTCGCATTGAGAGATTCTGTGTGCTTTACAATCTTTCGCGATTGTTTTGTTGATTGTTTTGCAAATATTGTGATTTTATGAAAAATTATTTAATAACAAACACAGGCCTTTGTTGACGACTGATCGTAGAATAGCGTTATTGGGTATTTTCCGTAGTATTTTCTCATTAGCAGCCCGGAATTTGTGCCCGTTTGGTGGCAATAGGCCCCTTATTACATAGGATTTGAACATAACTGGCGAAATGTGGGTGTACTAGAGGTACACCACTGCCTCCCCCTCCGCGGAAAACCCTTCCTGAATGCCCTTCTGGCTGCCAACCCTGAATGTGATGTGTTTGCGGATGAATGGATTAAAATTATGCGTATATGTCTGGAGTTCTGTGAGAGAATGTATGCAAGGGTGTCCACTGTTCCATGTTAGTTTGAAATTATATTATTGTCAACGTAGTTATTGTCTCTATGTTAATTAATGTAATTGTTGTTGTACCGTTTTAATCTATACTAATATTATAAAGAGGTAAAATTTGTAAGTTTGTATGTTTGTACGTAGGAAGTAATCTCTGGAACTACCAGTCGGATTTGAAAAATTCTTCTTGCATTTGATAGCCCAATTCTTGAGGACGGCTATAGGCTATGTAACATCACGCTATGACCCTTAGGAGCCGAGCAAAACAAAAAAAGTCAAAAAGAACGTTAAGTGATAGCGCGGGCGGGTGATGCGATACGACGGGGTGGCTCGGGGGAAACAAGAAGTTTCACGCGAACGAAGTCGCGGGCTGAAGCTAGTTAACTATAAATAAATAAATAACAGACGTGATACGCATAGGATCAGATCAGGAAACAGTAGAAGTTCTTTATGAACTGTTCTGCCCCAAAGCCGAGTAATACTTGGCTTCTTAGGTGGTTCTAATGGAGCCTATAGATATTTTCACAATGTGCCTAGCGTATCATGTAACTATCTGTGCTCGCGACTTCGTTTACTTGTATATTGCATTTCATGGGTTTTATTTTTTTGCGCGGAACCCTACTTCTTTTTCTAAAATAAAAGCACTCAGCCTAAGTTACTCCTTATTAGCTCAACTGTGGTTAATGAGACACAATTGAATTTCTAATGTTATAATATCAAATTTTGATTTTTCAACAGTCAGTTATCTGCCTGTGAAAATGTCGTCAAAATCGGTCCAGCTGTTTCGGAGATTAGCGGGAATAAACAGACAAAAAAATTTAATATTTGTTTTTTTTTTGTTTTAAGTACCGTATATACTTTCATATGCATTTAGGAAAAGGCGTTATTCTGACATTACAAACAGACACTTTTTGATTTATTTTTATTTATAGAGTACTAGCAGCGCCCCGTGGTTTCGCCCGCATAAGTCTCGATCCCGTGGGAATATCGGGATTTAAACTATCTTATGTCCTTTCCCGGGACTCAAACTATCTCTATACAAAATTTTATCTAAATCGGTTCAGCGGTTTAAGCGTGAAGGGGTAACAGACAGAAAGACAGACACATATTCGCATTTATAATATTAGTATGGATATCTATCCTACTATCTAGTAGGATATTTACAGGAAAGGAAAACTTTATTCATACGGCAATCTCTTCTATTCTAAACCATTAAGATTATTAGCTAGATAATCAGTTCATCGTCCCATTACATAAGGAGTTCCAGTCTAATGGGAAGTTCCCTCGTCATAATTGCTAATCGAATGAAAATCAAAGCCGTTGTGTAAGGTGCCGGTAACACAGCGGATGGCATACGGAACTACATTATTATTAGGCCTCTCTGAAACTGCATTGTGGAATAGAATTTTTATATCATTGATGTTATCAAATACTTAAATGAATTAAAGGTGATGATCAGGGTCTTGTGACTAAGGCGCCACCTCCACGGGCGAGAGAATCGCGGCGAAAGTCTCGCCGTGCCGTAAAATTTTCGCCGCGCTGATATCGCCGTGTGGAGACTGGAGACACGTTCTGAGAGAATGAATAGAAATACGTGGCACGACGATAATATCGCCGCGATTCTCTCGCTCCGTGGAGACGGCCCCTTAACAATGATCGCTTGGGATTTGTGAGGTTAAGCTGTTTAACCGATCTAAGAATTTATTCTTATATGGGTAAAATCAATTCCTTTTTGTGGCCCAGTAAGCTCGAAATACCTCTTGTTTGTAATTATACGTAAATTGTCCTCGTTGAAAGTTAAGCCATAGATCCTGGACTCCTAAGGAAGTCGTTACTAGTATTTAGAGTGTGGGAATATTATAGGCTCATTATGTATTCTAGAAACACCGAAACACAAATCACCTTATCACTTACATAAGGCCTTGTATTCCAGTGTTAACATACAAATAACTCCATGTACAAGGCTACGCGGGTATCACCAAGGCTACTCCTAGGGAGTCCACTTGTGTTATCACTTATCAGTTGTTGTCTTGTCGATATATCGTTAACCTTGTGTTATGGTAGGTGGAAGCGGTTTGTTTGAAGTTATCTGAAGTTGCCTTTTGGTGATAATAGAGATGTTACATTCAAGATACACACACACTCAGATTACATCTTTAACTCATAGGATGGTGTTCTTTATGTCACTGTATCATTTGCACCGGACGACGTCTACGTCAGCGCCGGCTGTCGCTGAAAACCAGCGCTGGAGCTCTGTCTTGCATAGGGTCGCAGCATAAAGCTGAGCGATAGCCGTTTGCGTGGATGTGACGTATATTTCCCGCAACCCTTTCTTGTATATTTTGAAGTGAAACTTCTTTACGCACGCTTGACTTGGGGAGTAAGCTGGCGAACGCGTGACGTAAGCGTTACGAAAAGTGTGATCGGACGAGGCGAACGGGAGCTGAGTGGGGGATATAAGCAAGAGAAAGCAGTGCGCGCGCACATTTTTTTTCTCTCTTCCTCTCATAGCCAAAGACGTTTGAAGTTTCACTTCAGTCGTGTGGTCATAAGCACACTCGGTTTTTTTTTTCCGTGTATTATGTTATTTATTGCGTCATGTTCACCGCAAATAAACGTGTTTTCTTTATTTCATTTGAGTTCACCTCAGAAAGTGTTCTTTCTGTCAAAATATGCGTCTCGCGGTCCTAACCTATTATTCGAGGTATCCCGACAGCCCGAAAGGTAACATAATATTACTCGTGTATTCCCCGACGGAATGACAGGCATTGCCGATGTTGGCGGCAAGCAGGGGCGTGCCTTTTACTAAAGCCGAAAAGCCTGGCTTTCAATGAAGCACGAGCTTAATAATTAAAAAAAAATACACAAGTAAACTAAAGATATTGATAAGAATAATAAAAAATAAACTCCGCACGTCCCGGCCACCCGCTATACGTAAGTACGATGCAAGGTTGCCAGGTTTACATACTCAATGAATAATTTCAAATTCCGCGCATTTTCATCACGCGCATCGTTGCCAAACATCTCCAATGCCGCTTAGCAATCTAGAGCGCAACAACAAAAATCAACCCGTCTCGCTCGCACCAGTTGGCTTCAAATCTGGCTTCTAGACCTTTGACTATTTGTATAGAAATTGTTCACGTTGTTGATAACATTAGTATGTACTTATTTCCCAAATTGTACTGATTTTTAAGCCTGGCTTTTGATTTTTTATGAATGAAACGTATAACGACGCGCGTGTGTGTGTAAATAGTAAGATCGCGAGACATTGCGCGAGTCTATTAGTTCAAAGTTTTGATCGGTTACTGGTGCATTTTTTTGTTTTGTTTTTTTTTTCATTTTCTGTGAAGTTAAGTGTTGTGTTTAGGTTTTGCGGTAATTACCTTTGTTTTAAAGTGATTAAAAAGTTTCGAACACGAATCGAAACTTCTTTATCTCGTCAATTATGTGCTTGACGACATTTCTAAATACAATACGCGTGTCGATCACAATCGCGCTGTTTTTCGGCCAGAGTCTTAGGGGTGGATTTTAAAGGTTAGTTGATGTTGTGTGTCATTTAGCACAACAAACTTCCTTTCCGAGGTCACGACGAGTCTAAAACCTCATTAAATAGAGGCAATTGCTCAGCGCTTGTATCTTTGCTTCATGTCTTCCGTGTGCTTTGATGTTTGTCATCTGTCTGTGGTAAAGAAGCGAAGAATGAAGAGTTATCGCTGTTACAATTGTGAGTAAATCAAATTATAAATATTATCAACAATCAACATCGTAAACAATAATGTGTAGTTAGAAATCAATCAATTATTTGTGCGCCATCTAGAGGCCACTCGGCCAGATTGTAATATTTTGCAAAGCGACTGTTGCGGGAGAGTAAAATAATAATATGAACTAACTCGAAGAGCTCTGTTGTGCCAATAATGTACATACAATAATAGATGACTCTTATACGTCTTATCATATTTTACGCGAAACTGATACTTCGAAAATAAAAAAGTTACGTTTTGTAAAGGATTACCTTAATTTATATAAGAAAAAAATGGTGCTATTAAAAAACATTCATTTTAATAGCGCTATTGGCAAAAACCTATAATTATGAAATATGAATATTAGTAAGAACTAAAACGACTCAATCGGAGGCACAACGTTGACAAGCGATACGGTAGGTTTTTTTTGAGTGGCTTGCCCTAAGTTTGACCCCTAGGCACGCCACTGGCGGCAAGTCTGCGAGGCTGAAGTGGGACTGGGCAGGTCACACTTATAGGATGCATCCAGACAGATGGGCCAATATCGTCACACAGTGGGTGCCTGAAGACGGGCGTCGTCACCGAGGCAGGCCTAAGAAACGCTGGCGTGACGATTTGGACTCATTCCTAACCGATTAGACGGAAAAGGCACAGCACATGGAAATGTGAAAGAATATGGGGGAGGCCTTTGCCCAGCAGTGGGACAGTACAGGCTAACAAAAAAAAAATCCCCGACGGGTTAGGCACAGGTGTACCTATAGTACACCCACGTTTTAAATCCCATGTAATAGGGGGAGAGTCTCAATGTACCCGGTTGATAGAACCAACCGGACACAAATCAGGCTGCTACTAAGAAATTCTGGATGGAAAAATCCAATAACACTTTGCCCGACCCGGGAATCGAACCCAGGACCTTATGCTCTACAGTAGTGCTCGCGACCTCTAGACCAATGAGGCAACCGGCTGTCGGATCCGATATGTAATTACCCCTAAATTAGTGGATTCAGCTTTATTGCCCTTATGAATCTTGAAGTACTTATTAATGAACTTCTGTATTCATAAACTCATCAAGAACCTAAACTACCACGCTTCCATCAGTAGTTCATTCCATGAAAATTCTGCCCTTCTAAAAGAAAATGGCGTCCACGCAAACCCACCCCTAAAGGTCAGAGCGCAAAGGTCATAATATAAACAGCCAGTCGTAATGAAAAATTTAATATAACATTATGAAAATCTCGTTACGCGTGACCTCCTTGCTTATTCACACCTTGAATTATTTTACGCTCGGGCCTACTTAGTAAGTTGATGAGATGTATGATGAGGTTCACGTTTGAATTAGGAACTTTTTGGACCAGACAAAAAAAGAAATGCATATTTTATTTTCTTATTCGCCAGTTTTTTAGTGTGGTAACTATTTTTGGGATTAATGAAGACTTACAGCTTTTTAACTGGTTTATAAGCGTAGTGCTTTATTTTGTTTTTGTAATTAGTATTTTAGTGCTCCAATAAAATATCCAATGAGGTTCTGACGAGTTTTCCTAATATTAGGTCCTTACATATGAAATTGGCGTTTTTCGTACTGGCCACTTTAATCACGAATTTCTCCTCTTTGGTAAGGAATTCCAAATTCAAATTTGTACAGCTATTTACTCATGTATTTGTGCTTCGATGACCGTCATTCATTTGTTTTTTTTCTTCTGTTTTTTCTGTTTGCGTCACTCATTTTACAAAATGGAAAATTTAAAATATCGCATTATTTACGAGTACGAGTTCCGCCGTGGCACTAGTGCTGCGGAAACGACTCGAAGGGTGAATGATGTGTATGGCGGTCATGTTGCAAAAGAAAACACAGTTCGTTTTTGGTTCCAACGTTTTCGTTCTGGAAATTTCGACCTGCAGAACAAGCCCCGTGGACGGCCTGAGACCCAAGTTGATAATGGAGAATTGAAGGCTATTGTGGAAGCGGACCCATCGCAAACCACGTCCGAGTTAGCTGCAGGCTTCGATGTTAGTGATAAAACTGTTTTAATTCACTTGAAGCAAATTGGGAAGATTAAAAAGCTTGAAAGCACGACAACGCCAGACCACACACTGCGCAACAGACGGCTACCAAATTAGAAGAGCTTGAATTGGAATGTCTTAGACATCCTCCGTACTCCCCGGACCTTGCTCCAACAGATTACCATTTTTTTCGCAATTTGGATAACTTTTTGCAAGGGAAAAAATTCAACTCCGATGGGGCAGTCCAAATCGCCTTCAAAGATTTTATTGATTCCCGTCCGACTGGTTTTTTTAGTAAAGGGATCAATGAACTACCTATAAGATGGCAAAAGTGCATTGAAAACAATGGTTCATACTTTGATTAATTAAATATATTATATTAAAAAATATTCGACTTTTTGTTCCTTCCATACAAAACGCCAATTTCATATCTAAGGACCTAATATTAATTTGTCAGTCTGCATGTAGTCTGTACCAACCCGCACTGGGCCCGCAAGCTGGGTTAAGGTACACTCCCTCTCACCGAGAGGAGGCCTGTGTCCCAGCAGTGGGAACATTATAGGTTGATTATGCTATGCAGTCTGGTTTTGTGCCCGCTCCATGGCATTGGGCTTGCCCCCATTGCATGACACGAAAATAAAACAGGAACTGATGAAAAGTTAAAATCCTTCGCGTTCACCATTGTGTGGGTATGGCAAGCCGTACGCAAAAGTTAACATAAATAAATGTAATCAGCCTCGTCACGGGCCGTAAACCATCACGATGGCCCAGTGCGGGTTGGTAGATGTCACATGTCTTCGAATTTTTGGTTTTAGGACATACCGGTTTCCTCATGTTGTTTTCCTTAACCGTTTTTGAGGACAGTGGTGAAGAGGTTATTTACACAAAGTAAAGTGCCTGCCTGGGTTCGAACCCACGACGTACAACTCGTTAGTCGAGGCCGTTACCACTAGGCCACCACTGCTCTCAATAAATGTATAACTTAACTTTATTATAATATTTTAGGCTTCCGAATTTCCGCCTAACATAATAGATGATTTCTTTGCGTGTGAAATAGTTATAGCACGCTAGTTTTTTAACGCAAAGACCTTTCAAACACGTGTCAAAATACAATTATTATAATAGCAGAGATTATTAAACTTTAATTATTTTCTGGAATTGTCCCTTAAACATGAATAGCTGTTGCCCGTGACTTCGTTTGCGTGTATTTTTTGTATTTCATCATTTTTAGGTTTCCGTACCTCAAAACGAAAAAACAGAACCCTTACTCCTTGCCAATTTTATCGAAATCCGATCAGTGGCTTAGGCGTGAAAAGGTAACAGAGATACTTTCGTATTTATAGTATTTGTATAGATCGTATGGATATGGATAAAGATAGCTCTTTGGAGGGTGTAGAGGTAGGCTAAAGGATTTTGCCAGGACGTTGGGCAGCAGAAGGCCAGTAACGACCATCTGCGATCGCCGAAACGCTTGCCAAAAGTGGGTTTTATTATGGCTTTCCATTCCCTAGACATCCTCAATTTTATTGGTAGATTCGAAAGTCTAGGTCTATTCCTAGGATCGTAGACTTGGACGGATGACGAACTTCATATTTATATACTTATCACTAAAAATATTTAAGAGCTAGGTAGGTAGGACAACATACAGCTGTTTTTATGAGTGCAGTTGTTGGGTGCTGCGATGTTTGAAATTAAATCTTGAACGGCATTTTCAGATTTCATTGTCAGTAGGTCTTTTAAAATGGAAACAAAATATTTTATTTTTTTCTAATCTTTGAGCGCCCGTAGCTCGAAAAGCGGCAGGGGGATACAATAACATTTCTTTGTCATTTCTGTTTGAGAATGACGTGTTCTTGAATACCTACTAAGTTTGATTTTGACCCACGCACGCATTACATACCCTCCCATACAAAAAAAACACAAAATATTTTTTTTTCGGAAATAGTACGTTTTTTTAAAAAAACGCGACTAGAAAAAGTTGTTTGTAATCAAAAGAGGAATACGTAAAAAAAAACCAACTCAAAATATACACACTGACTCACATCGATTCCTAAGTCTATAGTTTTGCCAAAGTGAACCAGTGTGCGGCGGCCCAACACATCGTGTGACATGGCATAGTGATTTGTGTGTAGGATGACGTTGCTGCACCGCTCCGGCGCCGCACCGCAACGTTAACGCATCGTGTTGCCTCATTCTAACGTAGGTGGCGTTCTGGGACTGAAAACAATAACGATAAATTGTTCCACCGAACCGCACGTTACAAAATTTTGTTTCAGTGCGGTTAGTGGAAGCGCTCAGGTGCGGTTCGGGCAGGTGCGGTTGAAATCAGTGCTCTGACTGGAATACCTCTTTTTTGGCATTCCACAATTTAGGTACCTGTATAGATGTTACAGAAAAAGCTTAACACTAAGAACGTTTATGAACCCTGTTAGCGCACAGCAGCATATTATAATATTGTCTTAAGACAAGAATGAAAAGAAAAATAATAAAAAAAAAATTATGAAGGACAGGAACTTTCTTAAGGAATATTATGTTATGAGAATTCCTTAACATTTTCATCCATAATAAGCAATTGAATTGTCCAATACTGTTATCATAATACCCCAAATAAAACTTGCCATGAAGGATTACCGTTTAATTCACACAGATTGCATCGATAGTACAATTTTGTCAAAGTTCTGCAAAACAAAATGCATCACTTTATCGCTGATAAAGTTAAGTCGACACCTGATTGATATTTAGCATTGTTATCTATTTAGGTCAGACTAGCTTCTGCCCGCGATTTCGTCCGCGTGAAATTTCACCCTTCCTCCATTTACCCTCTTAGGGGTGGAATTTCGAAAAATCCTTTCTTAGTGGATACCTACTCTTCACAAAGAACAAACCCTCCAAGTTTCATGTTTCTAGGACCAGCGATTTAGGATGTGCGTTGATATATCAGATAGTCAGGACTTTGAATTTTATCTAAATAGATAAGGCTATCATTCATTAATTTACCCTTATTGTAAAGGTTATTAAATAACCTCTTAGGAGGTATATGTTTCGAATTGATACGTTCTATAATACCAAAAATAATAACCATTATCCGTGAAAAAAGGAAGTGGCTCGATTTATTTGCTCCCAAGTGTACATGTAATAAAGCCCTCATTAAAGCGCTTTACGCGTCATGCATAATAATCGTGAATGTACCTACATACCTGCGTAAAAAGTTATGATTTTCGGGATGAAAAGGTTCTATTTCATTTTATGTTCATAAGGCATTCATGTTCATCACGACGACGTGTTTAAATTCCAAATTTTCTTTAAATGTTCTCGTAATTTTTTTATAAAGGTATAAGCGGGTAGTCAGAAGCCCGAAAGTCTGACAACCAGTCTTACCAAAGTGTAACGTATTATCCAGTAACTGGGTTATGGAGGTCAGATGAAATGACAATTAGGTTATAAGATCTTACCTTTACCAAAACAATGTATTTCTAGCAAACAAACGTGTGATTTGATAGGCAGTCGCTCCATGTAAAATACTGGTATTCACCTGCATCCGGTTAGACTGGAAGACGACCCCAATATAGTTGGGAAAAAGCTAAGTAAATGATGATGCTATGAAGCGGCAATCTTTAGAATGTTTGCCTATCTAGGGGATCGAATATCGAACCTCCTCACTCCTGTCAAGAGTGATAAATAGGTTACATTATCTAGGAAAGTAAAGAGAAGACTGTGAATGTGAGCACTGCAGGCTAGATTGAGTGGGTTACCTACTTGAGTGCGAAAGCCGTATCATCGAACTTTGTTTCTTCGAATAATTGTCTGGCGGTTTTGAGTATTTTGTATATGGACTACGCAAATGTCCTATACCTAGATTTGGTAGCGTCGTGTGACGGGTCGTTAGCTAACTAAAATAGGGTTGAGCTACAAGATGGCTGATGCATGCATGCCGTCTGTTGGGACAAGCCAACTCAAAGTTGAAATGGCTCTTTCTCAAAAGGCCCTTCCTGACATGGCCCAGCATTGTTAGACTCACATAAAATTGTAATAATATAATGTTTGGACTTTAAAAGAGACTATACAGGGTGAAATTAAATTCATGGGCATCCTTTTAAGGGGTCATTGTACTCATCATTATGAACAACTTTTACTATGGGACTAAACCTAAAATTGCGAAAAAAAATCAGCTTTTCCATACATTTTGACGAGTTATGTGAACATAAATGCAAGGGACAGCCGATTTTTTTTCGCGATTTTAGGCGTAGTCCCATAGTAAAAGTTGTTCATAATGATGATTACAATGACCCCTTAAAAGGATGCCCATGAATTCAATTTCACTCTATATATGATCTCTGTATTTGTTTCGGCATTTCTTCTCAGGGATCAGTCAGCCAGGAAATGCCGGCGCCATCTAGTCTTAAAATATTGACGTGTATAAGTGTCTTCAAAGACCTACTTACAGAAATAAACATTTCATTTCAGAACTTATTAGATCAAGTCTCAGGATTGCAACTGAAACGAAACTGTATACCTACAGCACTAAGGTTCATTTTAGAGCAACTATAATTATAATGTTAAGTGCTTCTGATCCCGCTGCAGTTTTTAGGGTCAAGAGGTCGAAATAGGTTAATGTAGTACTTGTTTTGCATTGAGTCGGCGGGTTGCATTCGTTGCATAAATTAGAGACTTGTGCAAGTTCTGGTCAGCCTTCAGGCTAAGTAGAGGCTGAATTTTGCATTTTATTTATACGCGAGAAGTAATTGCTACCATTCTGTAATATGTATAAGGTGGACTGATATCGGGTTGAATTATAACTGTAATTGAGTTTTCGGGGTTGAGATGTTGGGGTCGAGTTGTCGCGGTCGAGTTTTCGGAGATTAGTTGTCGGGGTCGAGTTGTCGTAGTATCGTCGGACCACCCTCCACGTTGAGATGCATCTATACCTACCTACTTTTGCAACTTTTTCGAAAAAGGCGATTTTCTTGTAGCTTTAGATTTTCTACAAATACACAGGTTCTATGTTACAAGTTATTTGTGAAAGAGCTCTTCGATCAAGTAACTATTTTTGCCCCCAAGTCGTCGAAGTATATATTCGGTTGAAGTATTCTCTATGAGTACAGCATCGTTATGCTGTATTTCGATTTGAAGTGTATTGCATCTGCTGAATTTCAGGCTCGTGAAATATTTTAGCTCTGGTAGGTATTACAGATGCTTATAGCCGACGGCTTCCACTTGCCATCAGGGACCAATTTTATATGATCCGGACGTGCAGGGCATGCGATAATCCGATAATCTGTCAATTTTGTAAGTTATTTTCATAGCTTTCTGCTTTATTAAGTAGTACAACAGCTCGTCGTGAAAATATGACAACTATGTACTTATTTTTTTGATAAATATGACGCGTTGTCGCTATCGTCAGTTATACACTCCCGGACTTCTAATCGAGCATTTCCATATTAGGTATAAAATGCCTAAAACATGAACACAAAGATGATTCAATGAAAATATTTTAGTGCAGTTTTGAAGCTGACATACTGGCGGTTATTTTAGTGTCATCATTGCTCCTTAACAAAACCTTTGTACAGACGCCAGCACCTCAAGCTACTACAATCTGTCAAATTTATTTAATAGATTTTCAACTTTATGGCTAAAGCATAAGGTTTAAAGTTTATTGGGAAAATTTGACAGTTTCGGGTAGTTAGATGTGCTGGCGTCGTACAAAAAAAAAATGCGGGGTGGTTCGATTTCATAATCCGGAAATATATTAACCTTTTGAACGCCAATCACTTGTATACAAGTTCGAGATTTTCGTGCCCTCAGCGCCACTACTTGATTAGAAGTAATAATAGTATAAAATAAATTTACGACTTTTACAAGACCTTTTATTTTGTTTTTATGGAAAATTGCCCTGTTATAAGCCATATTTTTAACTTTTTCATACATAATAAGTTCTTGTTTGTTTTATATTCAATAGAAACAAAAACGCCACAAAATATTTTAGTGCCCCCAACGCCAAGTACTTGATATAAAGTAAGCCAGTGATGGGACACGATGAAGACCTCGCTATATTTCATCTCGTCAAAACGATCATAAATATCATTATTGCAAGAAAATGACGTGAATAAATAATATTTTATAAATATTGTAAACTATAAACTACGTTTTATTCGCCTTAATCAAGAATGAATAGGTTTTCTAATCATTGTCGATATTGAAACACCGTGTGAAAAACCCATCCCTACAAAGTAGCTAGTTGTCAGTGCGCACAACGCCACGAACTAGTATTGAAGTAAATCTGTGACGTCACAAGCGGACGGCTTTCAAGGTCATAGTGACTTTGTGCATTTTAGTGTAGTGCAATGTTTACATCTTGTTTCTTTTTGAGTAGATTCATCATAAGAAAAAGTTTGTGAATAATCAGAATTTTGAAATAGTTAGTCGTCCTGACATTACGTTAAGTCGTCAACTTCCGTTTCAGGAATGTACTTCCGTTTTCTATTAGTTTCTAAAAACAAGAAAAATCATTGCTAGTATTTTGCGACACCTATACCTACCATTAAAAAAAAGATCTGTAACATCTGCGTAAAACAGTCACTTACACTCCATTTTATTTTTTTTTTTAAACACGTAGATAGAAAACCACGTATCTAGCTTCTATTGATTGTATTTGGTTCTATTTTTTGTAAGTAAACGAAATAAATTATGCATGAATCGGTTGAGGTTATGCACGTGTAACTCGACCACAGTGAATAGAAAAAAGAAAAATACCATAGACATCGACATCTAGACATCCTTATATCAGAAAGGATTTTGACGTGCCTCGAGCGCCAACGACTTGATATGAAGTAGAAGGATTACATTTGGAGACAAATAGGGATGTGCCTTCTAGAACACACGTCTAATAAATTTACAATTCTTTTCTTTTATTATGGGAAATATATCCAGGTTTTCATATTGATTTTTTTATGAAATAAAACAAAATATGAAAATACGGTATCAGTTTTTATTTAGCTTCGTAAATTGGTGAATAAACGTTAATTTCAACTTATAATATTATTTATCGATAGGACATTAAACCCATCCCTACGTTTTACTATAGATACGTTATACATTTGTAGCGTGGCGCTGGAGGACACATCGCGTATTATGTAGATGGGCGTCGAAAAGGTTAAACAGGGTCCAGGTGTTGCCACCCAATAATATAAGAAAACGCTTTCTCTAATTCACTTAAACCAAACTGCGTGAAAATAAATTTGTATTTCAATACCCTAAATGTGTCTGAAACGACCTCGTAAACATTTATTAGTCTCGTGTAAGCAATCACTATCTAGCAGGTTGTAGGCTGTAAATCTGGACTAGGTGTGGTGCTGGCCGAATTTAATACCTATGTGCGGTGTATCTTGATGTGTGTTTGGCCAGATTGGGGCGCGGGCGCGGAGCGGGCGCGGGCGCGGGGCGGGCGCGGGTGCGGTAACGCGCGCGGGCCACACTGAAGCGTGGTTGCGTTCTGCGTGTTGTCGTGTAGTGTCCAGTGTTTTTCAAAATATAATATGGGACGAAGAAGACTTATTTTTACTAGAAAAACGCTCGAACTAGTTTGAGATCCCCGGTAACCGCCCGCGCCGCGCAGCCACTGCGGCCACTTGTATGAACGAGCTATGGCGTGAGTTGCCCGCGCGCTGCTCGCGCCAAGCAGCCCGCGCCGCTCACCGTGCCCGCCTGCCCACTATGGACACTCAAAGGAAGTTCATATGTTTGAGTCCGCCGCGCCGTGCCCGCCCCGCGCCCGCGCTGCCAGTCTGGCCAAGCACTAATACATTGGTATAATAATATTATACAGTTGGTACGTTAGCCCACGTCCGCACGAACGTAAAAATATCGCGGCGGGAATTTATCGCGCACTGGATTTTGAACTCTCAGTGTTGAGAATCCAACAGAGCGCATCCCAGCGAGTCAAAAAACACTGTTGGATTTTCAAGTCTCGGCGCTAAGCGGTGCGTGGCGCCGAAAAACGCGCCTGTGCGTACCTGGGCTTAGAGATGTTATCATCTCAGAACAAATCACCCTTTACAAATCTTACACTTTCTATGGCCGTTAATTATTTACATTAAAACTCACTTAAGGCTTCATCTATTTTAGTCAATTACTTTACAAATCTTCAAGTGTAGGCGGGGTGGCACGTTTCGGGCGTACACCCGCGGGGTGAAAAGATTGAGCATCTTTGGGACAATTTTCAATTGCTTAGATTGAAAGGATAAAGGCCTATTCAAACCTAAGCGTAAGCGGTACCTATTCGCTGCCGCTGCGGGTAGAGGTACATACCGCGCGGGTTTCGCTCAGGTATTTAGTATCAAGTTACGCGGCTAGAGCGACCTGAGCGGTATTAGCTGCCGCTGTGGGTAGAAGTGCATACCCCGCGGGCTTGTTTCGCTTGGTACAAGGATAGCGAAATCCGCTTTGGTGTGAACAGTAATATTACCGCATAACTATCCACTCGGTTTTCTCTACTGCAGACGGTAGCGAATACCGCTTAGGTTTGAATAGGCTTTAAGGTTCAGGATTCGAACGAAGTGCCGGCCAGAAAAAAAGACGGTTTTCTGTTGAAAAAAAACACTCAATATTTTCAACGAAAGTCTACAATTAACCTTCAAGCTGCTATTTCTGATTGAAAGTACCAATAATCATATTTTTGCCAACAAAATTTGGGACGTTCGTTTTGAAGACGCAAATGGTTACTGATTCGCTGGGCCGGCCGGCCCTTTAATTTTTTTGTACAAAGTGAATGATCTTGTAAAGAAAAGAAAGAAAGAAAATACGTTTATTTGCGGCAAACTTGACGCCGAGAAAGAACACGACACAAAAAAAGTACAAGTCCGTCCGTCGTCATATCCTTTTTAGGGTTCCGTAGCCAAATGGCAAAAAACGGAACCCTTATGGATTCTTCATGTCTGTCTGTCCGTCCGTCCGTATGTCACAGCCACTTTTTTCCGAAACTATAAGAACTATACTGTTGAAACTTGGTAAGTAGATGTATTCTGTGAACCGCAGTAAGATTTTCACACAAAAATAGAAAAAAAACAATAAATTTTGGGGTTCCCCATACTTACAACTGAAACTACAAAAATTTTTTTTCATCAAACCTGTACGTGTGGGGTATCTATGGATAGGTCTTCAAAAATGATATTGAGGTTTCTAATATCATTTTTTTCTGAACTGAATAGTTTGCGCGAGAGACACTTCCAAAGTGGTAAAATGTGTGTAAACCCCCCTCTAACTTCTAAAATAAGAGAATGATAAAATTAAAAAAAATATATAATGTACATTACCATGTAAACTTCCACCGAAAATTGGTTTGAACGAGATCTAGTAAGTAGTTTTTTACGTTTATTACCGTTGGATCCCGTTTTTTGATCCCGTTTTTTAGGTATTACCGATGGATCCCGTTTGCTATTTCCGTTGAATCCCATATTATAACAACATGTGTACATTTCAGAAGAAAAGTGATTTACCTTTATCAAACACTAACAAGAGATTATTTTTAGTGGGTTACCCGGAACCGAACTAGTTAGATTAGGTTAATTATTTAAAAAAAAAACAATGCTAGGTTAGGTTAGGTTAAAACTGTGACCCCTACGCACGAGCCGAGCGAGCGAAGCGAGCGGTGCCGCGGCAGCGGCCGGCGAGTGCCAGAAACGACTAGATTATATAGAAAATGAGTTGTTTGTGAAATAAATAGTATATGAAACGTTGGTTGTAAACTAAAAATTTGTCAATGGAGTTTTGGTGAAACATTAGTGAACCCCTCATTTTATTATAAACAATTTTGTTGTTGAAAGTACCCGCATTCATATTTTTTTAAGCATTCGGGATCCAACGGAAATACTTTTCGGGATTCAACGACAATAAAACGTAATTATCTTGCATTTTTTAAATTCGGGATCCAACGGAAATACATAATAATGTTTTGCGGGATCCAACGCCAAAAATATTAAAATGGGATTCAAAAACGGGATCCAACGGTAATAAATCGTTTTTTATACGTCATAAATCGAAAACCGCAATTTACCTTTCACAAAGTTACAACGAACTACAAGAACTTTTATCGTCCGAGTTAGCTGCAGGCTTCGATGTTAGTGATAAAACTGTTTTAATTCACTTGAAGCAAATTGGGAAGATTAAAAAGCTTGAAAGCACGACAACGCCAGACCACACACTGCGCAACAGACGGCTACCAAATTAGAAGAGCTTGAATTGGAATGTCTTAGACATCCTCCGTACTCCCCGGACCTTGCTCCAACAGATTACCATTTTTTTCGCAATTTGGATAACTTTTTGCAAGGGAAAAAATTCAACTCCGATGGGGCAGTCCAAATCGCCTTCAAAGATTTTATTGATTCCCGTCCGACTGGTTTTTTTAGTAAAGGGATCAATGAACTACCTATAAGATGGCAAAAGTGCATTGAAAACAATGGTTCATACTTTGATTAATTAAATATATTATATTAAAAAATATTCGACTTTTTGTTCCTTCCATACAAAACGCCAATTTCATATGTAAGGACCTAATATTATGTTACTTGCTGCTACGGAACCCTTCATGGGCGAGTCCGACTCGCACTTGGCCGGTTTTTGAATTTTTACGATGTACACAATAAAGAGTACCTATTCTATATTCTTTACAGTTCATAAGACATATAGATATTATTTTACTACAAACATTTTAAGTAACTTAATGAAAAAATAGTTTGTCCTGGGACCCCCTGCTGGATCGAAGATTAAAATGAAAATTCAAGATGGCGGCTGCGAAAATTTGAAAATATTCGCATTCGCTATCTTAGATTTTTCATTTTGACGTCACTATCGGCTTCAAAACCCTCGAAAACCATGAAAACTATATCTCTCTCTCTCTCTCTCTCTGACTCTTTATATGTAATAAAAAGTCGCATGGAGGGGGCATAACGCTTTTTAGTTACGTGACGATTTCTCCCAGTTTATTTCTACCGCAGGCTCCGTTAAAGAACTTCATTCCAAAAACTATGTGTCCGAAATGCGGCAATGTGTTTCACGAATATACCTACTTGTGGCGGATATTTGGCTTCCCTGCTTGTCCCCTAACGATCGAACATAGGCATTCTTAGATAGCTGTAACGTCTGTGAGTCATGCTAACAATGGGGAGACAAGGAAACATTTGCATAAATCCATACTGAAGGAATGAGTCTACTTGAAAAGGGCTGGAATTTCGGCATTGCGTTTATGACTTGAATATGTCCCAGGATATTAAGCATTGGTTCCCTAATTCACGCATATTTAGCATTGTTTTGGTAGTCTAGCTTTAGTAATAGACTAAAAAGCACGACGTAGGTACGTGTGCTACATCCATACTATCTATACTTCCATACTAATATTATAAATTCGAAAGTAACTCTTTCTGTCTGTCTGTATATCACCTTTTCACGCCTAAACCGCTGAACCGATTTAGATGAAATTTGGTATAGATATAGTTTGAGTCCCGGGAAAGGACATAGGGTACTTTTTATCCCGATAATCCCACGGGATCGAGACTTATGCGGGTGAAACCTCGGGGCGCAGGTAGTAGGCTATAAATGAATGGCACAACAAATAAAATGTCCTTCGTGAGAGCCAAAGATTTTATATTTATTCTAGAATTTTTGGCAGACTTCTCGACATAAGAGCAAATGTTTCCATAAAACAAACTTCTACATAGCAAAATTCCGTCCTCTCAAACAGTGCGGTACAGACGACGACGTATCAAGGTATACATATCCAGTATAAGCTGAATGACAGTATATGTCAAATTTCTTTAATAGATTTTCAACTTTATCACTAAAACTTAAGGTTCAAACTTGATTGGGAAAATTTGACCGTTTCGGGTAGCTTGATGTGCTGGCGTCTGAACGAAAAGTCTATACTTACAATGCGGGGTCAACTAAAACTGGAAATGTAGGTAAGTACAGCTTGATATGTCGTCGTGCATACCAGTACACAGCCAATATTATTTTTCGCTCAAAGCATTCAGTGGAAAACGAGGTCTGTTCGTAACGACCGATGTCTGATCGTGACGCGGCATATGGCGATATTTGCCTCACTTCTACAATCAATACGCAGGATATAGAATTTTTCATGCCAGTAGCAAAAGGAGCTTTTATTCAGAGCTATATTTTCTTTTGGAAGGAAAGGATTAACGTTCTAAGCTATATATTTTATCGTGTCCACTCTGTACATCTGACTGGACAGGTCCTCTCAATCTGTGTGGTTCTTTCCTCAAAAGACCATTTCAGACACTAATCTACATGCTCTTCACATGATCTGACCAAGATTTTGTCTGGACTTTAAAAGAGACTGTGACCTCTGAGTTTGTGTCGGCCTTTCTTCTCAGAGTAGTCAGATAGGAAACGCCGACCTCATCTAGCTTTAAAAAAATATGATTGACGTGTAAAAGTGTATCTACAAACCTACTTACAGAAATAAAATCATTTATCATTTTACAGACGCCAGCTCACCAAGCTACCCGAAACTGTCAAATTTTTCCAATCAATTTTGAACCTTAATTATGCTTTAGCGATAAAATTGAAAATCTACTAAAGAAATTTTCCAGATTGTAGTAGCTCGATGTGTTGGCGTCTGTACATACAGAGATGGGGCAGTAAGGGCCAAAGCACACACGCTTCTTTTTGCATCGGCGATCGGCGATTCAGCTGCTTTTTAGAAGCTAAATGCAGCGACCAAGCATTCGACACCGCACACTTAAAAACGCCAAACGCGGCGATTCAGTCGCTTTTTAACCGACGAAAAAACGGAGGAGGTTATCAATTCGACGCGTATATTTTTTTTTTTTTTTTTTTTTTTATGTATGATCACGCATAACTTTTTACAGAGCAGTCCGATTTTGATAATTCTTTTTTGATTAGAAAGGATATACCCCAAAGGTGGTCCCATATAAATTTGGAAAAAAAATTCCAACCCTAAGGGTAGGAAAACAGGGGATGATTGATAGTTCACTCACTGATTGTAATGTATGACCACGCATAACTTTTTACAGATTAGTCCGATTTTGATAATTCTTTTTTTAATGGATAGAACATATCTCGAAGTTGGTCCAATGTAAATTTGGAAAAAAAATTCCTACCCTAAGGGTGGGAAAATAGGGGTGATTTGTTGTTCATTCACAGATTTTAATGCTGAGCTGTGTATTACAATTAAAATTAAAGGCCTATCTGTGTTGGTATATAAAGCCTGTTTTTTTTAAGTATTTTACTATACAAAAAATAATAGTTAAAGTAGGATTATATAACAGTTAATATCTAAAGTAAGGTAGGTAGCCATTTTAAAAGTAATCAAAAATTAAGCATGCAGTAATAAGTAAATTATAGCCTCAAAAAATTATAAAATAAAAACTTTTTAACAAAAAAATTAAACCTCCGAAAAAACTGAAAAGCAAAAAATAAAAACCTTTTTTATTTTACCTTAATAAATAAGTTCTTAAACTAATGCAAGTATACCTAAAAAATTTTGAGTCGGCGCCAAACAATCAATGAACAAAGATCACTAAATTACCTTAAATTTATAGAAATAGCTAAATCAAATTAATAATGCAACGTGAAATCTCCAGCGCTAAATATTAACATTCCAAACAAAAAATGTGCTCTCCGCACGACCGCTCGCAACGATATTAAGTTGCTTGTTTGGCGCCGACTCAAAATTAGTTAGGTATACTTGCATTAGTTTAAGAACTTATTTATTAAGGTAAAATAAAAAAGGTTTTTATTTTTTGCTTTTCAGTTTTTTCGGAGGTTTAATTTTTTTGTTAAAAAGTTTTTTCGGAAGCTCGATACAGCGGATGAACGCTACACTCCGCACACATTCGGATGCCGGTCGCAGCGATTTGGCATTTGCGCCAGCATCGGAGCAGTCGCTAAAACGCGCGCTTCCGATACCGCGTCCGAACGCAGAGAGTCGCCAAAACGCGATGCAGCATCGGAGCAGTCGCTAAAACGCGCGATTCCGATACCGCGTCCGAACGCAGAGAGTCGCCAAAACGTGATGCAGTATCGATACAGCCGCAAAATCGCCGATCGCCGATGCAAAAAGTAGCGTGTGTGCTTTGGCTCTAACTGCATTTACCATAACCGTTGTAGCTACAGGAAAAACTTTATTGTTTTGAGAAAATTTGATCCCCATTCGCAGATTAAAAAAAAAAAACCTAGGTATAGTCAGCAAAAAAGAAATGGGCCGTTTTCACAAATACTGTTTTTGATGCCAATCGATCCTGTTTCTTATAAGGATCAAAAAACGTTATCGGACCAACTGAAATTTGAGTGCTAGAAAAGTCAGAAATAGCATACATTTTGTAGGAAATGAGACTCCTTACTTTTTTATCATAAGAAGGAAAGAAAGAAAGAAGAAGGGGGAGGAGCTGGTTTTTTTAGAAGGAGGAAAGCTTTTGCATCGCCAGAAGATCGTCAGCCAGTAAAAAAACTGTTCGTTGTACAAATCGTCAAAGTCAAAACGTTTATTGCGTCATCAAATAGAATCTTGCTGGCTATAACTAAACTTTCTTCATTTTATAGATTCTAGATCCTATCCTCTGCTATGCGACGTTTTTCATTTTTCCAACTCTTGAACTTTAACCAAATAATCTTTGTACTTACGTAATGTAGGCGAGTAACAAATCACAGCCACCAAGGTGTAGCCCCATAGCACACCCCGGACACTCCATACAACGCTCGCAAAATAATTACCTACTACCACTACATTGACAAATGACGTTTGTATACGTGTAAATGTGTGCGTGAAATCTAGTAGGGCTGGCTGGCGCAGTATTGCGTAGGCGGCGGCGCTGCCCGAACGTATGCAACAATGGGGCGCCGCGCGCCGCGACACTAGGTACTCACAGAAATCTAATTAATAACATTTCTATTGTACTACTTTTAAAGTCGAAGAACGAATAGAACGTGAAAGAAAGAGACATAACTAAGACAATAAAGAGAGAGAGCAATTTGGTATGTTAATATTACGGAAGTTTTAATTGTTCTAAAACGAAGAAAACTTGGAAAATAAATGATAAATAGAGAAAATTATGAAAATAAATTATCACAACACTGGCTTAACTTGTTTGTCTGTAATATACTAGCTTTTATTTTTTATGGGTTTAAAGGATATTTGAGTTGCTGTTCCTTACCTTCTTTGATGTTTCGGGAACCAAAAGAAACTCCTGTCTTTATCGTTCCTCGATGAATATAAGCATCCAAATAATGCACAATATACAACATCGTGATTAACACAAAATATAAAACTTTTAAAAAATAATGTGTTCGTGTCAGCAGTAGGTAGGTACAGCGCTGCGGTTCTTGTGTATGCGAGCGCCATTGTTAAAGAGCAGGCGACGAACACATCGAAGTGCGGGGTGAGGTGCGGTAACTGATGTTAGTGCGGGGAAGGGAGTGGCCTTTCTGTACGCAGTACTTTAAGTATTCTGTGCCCATAGTTAAGTGCGCACCACCGAATCTGTAGCTACCTATGTATGGATGCGGACATACCAACGAACCGTAGCTCCTCTGTAACTAACTTGGCGAGCGCACCCGACGACAATTTGGTCGTCTCCGCCAATACAATTAGGTTATACCAGAGTGGTTTATTCCGCTCCTGTACTTATGGGAACAGGGACAATCTTTTTGCTTTTAAAAATGAAGTGGGATTTGATTTTTATCTAATTAGGACGTTTGCTTTTTAATTTTCGGAAGTGTGTCCGGAAATTGGTTTCAGATTTCTTTTTTCTTTGTGAATATTCGTTCCTTTTGATTTTCTTTTTAGACAGCTGCCACGTGTCGATATTTATTTGTAGGTACCTGATAGATTGTTTATCGTATCCTATTACCCAATAACTGGGTTGTGGAGGTCAGATAGGCAGTCATGCCATGTAAAATACTGGTAGCTCAGCTGCATCTGGTTAGACTGGAAGCTGACAACGGAAAAGGTTAGGCTGATGATGATCTAAAGGATTTTTACGTAAGCCAAGTATCTGATGCTATGGTGACGTACCTATGTAGGTATGGGCAACTTTTGAGCGAACTATTTCCAGCAGTTATATGTAATACGCTAGTACGCTAAGTGGATGATTGATTAGCCTGTCTCATAAGTCGCCCCTGCAGCTCAGTTAAATCCAAGCAGCCTTAGTTTGCGAAGTCAATTTGTCACTGTCTGACTCAATCCGCTTACTCGTGGACCGTCCAGTACTACATAACCAATTCAGTTCTGTACTAGCTAGAGTTTTAGTCAACCAGCACCCCAATATTGTAACATACTTGCTAGCGCAATCCGAAGGATTTTGAATGAAATTCCTCAATCATTGCTTCACATGTTTTAAAAGTTCGTCTGCTGGAGTCTTACCAACCAGCATATCCTAGATTTCTTAGAAAAAATATATTTACACCTCTATAAATATATTGGGCAGACTAGAACGTGAACGCTTTTTTTTATGGCTTAAGTTAGTGTTCAAGAGTGAAAAACCCTGACTTCTAAACTGGGTTTATGTACGGTAGGCTGCAAAAGTGCATGGGTAGTACAGAAACAAAATCGTATGAAGCGAGAAATGACGCCATCTAGCGTAAAACCAGTTAACGACTAACAAAATTGAATTATGCTGTTATTAGATGGCGTTGCTTTGCTTTATATGATAAAATATTTTTGGAGTTTCTTTTTGTCTCTTCAAACATTCAAACAATTTATAATTAATAGTTTCTTTTAAAGAAAATTGTTCCTAATTATTAACCTACTATGTTAAAATTGAATATCAATTTATAAGTAGGTAGGTATCTGATTTTCTAAGTTTTAGTTTTCAAACTTGAGAGGGTAGGTTGAATATGGATTTATAAATAATTGGTAGGTGGTATGAATAATACTTAGATCGAAGATTTGACAGCTCAATTGATCGTTCGCTAAGTTCATTTCGATTACCTCGTTCGAGTGCCTTTTGTTCAGTTTTTATTTATGATCAGGCGGATTACTTATTTTACCAAAACGAGCACGAGTTATAATATTTATTTCGTTACATGAGCTCAAATAATTGCTTTGAATAATCAAGCCAATAACTTGTCAGAAATAGCCAGAGACCGGTGTAAACGTAAGTAGTTTTATTTTTACACTTTTATATTAAAAACTGCATTATTTTTTTGTTACTTTACTACATAATAATCATTATTGGGTATTATATATTTCTCTTTTATTGTTGCAGAGAAAAACAGTTGTTCTTTGAGTACGACGATTTGAAGAGGAGGGTTCTTTGAAACACCATCAAAGAACTGGTAGACCTCGACTTATAAAACACATTGCAGCATCAAACCATGATAAGGCAGTATGAAGAAAATGGATTTCTGCCGCTGAACCACTATGCTGGTTTATTTGACACAAGTTTTGACACGGAGCCGCGTCAAAACTTGTGCCGCGGAGGTATGCTGTGAAACCCTTGCTCACGGTAAACCATAAAAGGGCAAGATTACAGTTCGCTTTGGATCACATAAACTTCGATTGGAGTAATGTCATCTTTACAGATGAAAAAACTTTTAAGTCCAGTGAACACAGACGCTTATGTTTGTGGCGTCGAAATAATACGCGATACACAAGTGGTTACGTAGCTACGAGCTAAATAATTATACTTAGATAATATTATTTATATTGACTGGAGACCTGGTTATGTGTGTATAAACTATAACTTACGTATTTTTTATAATTTAAAAAGTTATGAACACTTTAAGTTTAAAAAACATAGTTTTTAGTTTTTTATGTTGCCTACTAACCATTTGATATGTTTTTGTGCAATTTTGTAGTTTTTAGCCTACTTATTTACTTTGTAATAAAATAACCTGGTCTCCTGTTTGTTTTTATTGAGGTTACATAAGCTTCAATCCTCTTTCCGATTTTGGAAACGAATACTTAAGCTATCGCCTCAATAACTTCATAATATTATAATGTTATACCTATAATATTTAATAAACTGACTATTAAATTTGAATAATAAACTGTAAGAAATAAACCTCTATAATTTTTATAGTGCCTTTTTTTGCGAGCCCACAAGGCGAGCCTGTTAACCTGCAATGAATCTGCTCTTTTTTCCTGTTGCTAAGTAACTACCTACCAATTCGAATATTAAATTTATTATTAAAATACCCACTCGTTAGCTTAATAAATATCGGTTTCTATTATTATTTTAATCATTTAAGCTACGTATGCTGGTAATTGTAATGTAACAATTAGATAAATGTATTAGCCTTGTAATTCCTTCGTTTCTTCCTAACTCCTTACTTACGTTTCGTAAATTAGTCATAGTTGTGAAGAAACCAACGCCATCTAGTTTATTTTCGAAAACATGAATTCAAACGTTCACGGGAAAATAGACACTAAGGTACCCATGCAATTTTGCTGGCGACTGTACCTGTATCTTCGAAGCCAGTGAAGAAGCCTTGAAAGGTTATCTTAGTAATTTGCACCGTGGGAGTTCGCTTTTATACGAGACGCCCACTGGCTAGAAAATCTATATTATAAGGAGTGACAAAACAATTTCAAAAGAATGTATAAATAAGACATTTTCCTTGAGAAAATAATGTAGAACGTTTTACTTGTGGGTTTTAAGAGCGTGGGTGGCTTGATTATGCGGTATTTCATAGCGAGGAAAATGTGACCAGAAATAGACTGTTTTGAAAAGTTTGGGAAAAGGAAAAATGTATTATGCCTCGTGATCAGGAAAAGTCTCCCCACTTTTCCTGGTTACGAGGCATAGTACATATAGCAAGCTATAAAAACCGGCCAAGTGCGAGTCGGATTCGCACACGAAGGGCTCCGTACCACAAGGCAAAAAAAACGCCGAATAAAAAACACGTATGAGACCTCCTTTAGTTTTTATTTTTTGTTGTTATTGCGGCAGTAGAAATACACACTGTGAAAATTTCAACTGTCTACCTATTACGATTCATGGGACAGCCCGCTGACGGTCAGTCAGACGGACTGACGGAGGCTTAGTAATAGGGTACCGTTGACACCCTTTGGGTATCGAACCCTAAAAAGAAACGGGAAAGAAAACTATTGATAAATACTTTGTATTTTCATTACGCGTTTCTTTTCGATTCAGAGGGAAATGTCAGAGGTTCTAAAAATCCATTCTGATGCTAAAATCCATTTCCTTGTGTTCACTTGAGTATTTATTCAGACAATTTTGATCACTACCTTTCCGCGAAATACGAAAGTTTACAAAAATCACAACTTCAGCAAAACAACAAATGAAGGGAGACGTCGTCATTTCCTCCGATAGACCTGTCAATATAAACCCCCCGAATCTCGCAATAAAGACAGTATCTTATCATCGAATATAAATCAGTTACATTGACGAGCGAACATTTTTATCTCTGTTTTTGCTGTCAAAAGATAAACTACTTACGATACACTTCTCGATTTACTATACATAGTAACATCACGTGTTTTAAGAAATAAAGTGACAAAATATAAGTTTGTAGTTTCGTGTGTGACTAAAAATGGCCATTTTGGATACTTTGCAGTTGTCGAATCAAGTGGAGAAGTTGGCGCAAGTCAGCCGAGACCTCCGGCGGAAGCATAAGCAGATACAGAACCAGGTATGGTGTTTTTAGTACTCTTAAAGGCGAGATTTGTTTGCACAGAAAGCCCGTGAATAATTTTGACATGAATTTGACGTTTGACGTAACAAATGTCACACTGACATTTCTTTTTTTTTTCTTGGCGCATGACCGATGCTTGTCGATCCTATACCTAAATGTGATTTATATTTTAGGGAAAACTCGTTGCCTAATTTGTGTCATCTGATCCGGGCCTCTGTTTAACTAAGTTTCGTCCCTTTAGCGACGGTTTCTATCCTACTAATGAAAAGATTTGGAATCTTTTTGCTCTGAACACGGCCCAAAGAAACTTCAAAGTTCAGAGGGACTTTGAAATTCAACCTTAATTGTACCCTCCATTTAACTACATAATATTTTGAATCAAAGCTTTTATCGAAGTAGGATATAAATGTCGTTGCTTAGTTAGATTAATGCACATATTTACTAGAATGCTTCATACAACATAGCGTTATTTACCAGTATGTTGTTATATCAAAGCTTGTGTTAAGTATGTTTTTTTTTCGGATTTTACCTCTTTTTTTACCACAAACAAATCTTAACTTTCACCCCTCGCTTTATACTTTTTCTTCTGAGGCTTAACCACGCACAAATACGCCTGTCAGGAACACTTGGAAAACCGCATATCTATAATCTGTTCGAAAAGTATTTAATGTAAGTGTAAACAATGTTAAGGTTAAATTCTTACGCATTCAGTCATTTATAAGGGAATTAGAACATTCATATGTATTTAGAAGGTTTCACCTTTTGTATATCATCAGTTTTTCAACAATTATTGTTTGAATAACAATATTAAATTGTAATTGAAAAATCATCGACGAAAGTTTAGGTTATAAAAAATATTACCTCATTTGTCAAATGTAAAACATCTTTAATCTGTCAAGCTCCGCTAATGAGACACAATTGATTTTCTATTGTTTCGTCGCCAATGAGCGACGCGTGCCGCTTGGCCGGTTAAGGTGATTACAAATTAGAATTTCAGGTTTAAGTATTCATCAAATCACTCAATTTGTATTTATATTTTCGTTACATGCTTTTGGAACACACTATACCTATTGTCTGGACAACCCTTGCATTGAATTATCATATCTTTTGAAACCAAAGGTTTTGTCTGCCTGAATAATGGCATAGCTCGTAGCCTGCTACATAGCATCGCACTTACGATTCAAAGAAGATTTATGACAGCGCGGGCGGGGTTCGAGTTAAGGCTTGGATGCCTAGTCAAATTCTGAAAGTAATCTATACTAATATTATAAAGAGGTAAAATTTGTTTGTAAGTTTGTATGTAGGGGGTAATCTCTGGAACTACCAGTCGGATTTGAAAAATTCTTCTTGCATTTGATAGCCCAATTCTTGAGGAAGGCTATAGGCTATTTAACATCACGCTATGACCCTTAGGAGCCGAGCAAAAAGAAAAAAGTAAAAAAGAACGTTAAGTGATAGCGCGGGCGGGTGATGCGATACGACGGGGTGGCTCGGGGGAAACAAGAAGTTTCACGCGAACGAAGTCGCGGGCTGAAACTAGTCGACATTAATTTTATACTATCTGTGCCCGCGACTACGTTCGCGTACATGTCGGAAAATAAATAGGATCACATGGGTTTTAATTTTCTTGCGCGGAACCCTAATAATTTTCCTAAAATGAAAGCCTAAGTTACTCGTTATAACATCAGCTGCCAGTGAAAGTCCCGTCAAAATCGGTCCAGCCGGTTCAAAGATTAGCCGGGACAAACAAGCAGACAAACACAAATTTTTTAGCTGTTTTTTATTTATAAGTACCGTATTAAACTTTGATATGCATAATAAAGTAAAAAGCTGTAATTTTTACATTACAAACAGACACTTCAATTTTATGTATATTTGTATAGATAGCTTTTGCCCACGGTTTCGCCCGCGGAAATTATCCTACGGGGACGTACTACTGGATAACTCCGTGAAAAGGTACAGACAGACAGACAAATAGAGTAAACTTTCGAATGTATAACCTTAGTATGGATGGACTTGTTCCCCACATTCTGGAAGAGCTAAAGAGCCCCAACTCAGATCAGGCAATGTCTAGCATAAATCACTCTCCGCGAGGTTTCTTGTGACGTGTATCTTGGTATTACGTGTGTTGGCAGCATAAAACGTGTACTTAAGATCATGCCTGCACATTAATTTCATGTTTAATTTTACATAGGTACATTAGGTTGTGGTCGTCTAAAGCAATGTAACCTTATGGTAGGCAAAGCATTAATCTTCAACCTTGTTACGCGCTAAAGACACAGTTATTTTAACCACTGAATTTACCCTTCACAAAGATGGTGTCACAAGTCAGAACAGATTCTTCTAATTAAATTTGATTAACAAACGGATGAGCTCGACTCCTTCTTAAAGGATTGGCCCACAATCGCAGTAGAAAAGTGGAAAGAGGGAAGGAACAGGCTTATAATAATAATAAATAACAAACGCATTTTTATTTCTTAATTTTTACGATGTCTAACATTGTAGAAATTAAGAAAAAAATGCGTTTGTTGGCATTACAGCAATGAAAAAATACATTTTAAAACTATAAAAAACAGAAAACAACGATTATAATGCCAAAAGGGCTTGTCTCTGGGGGTTTTGTCTCTGCATCACCCAAAGGTTGACTGGTACAAAATGTCTATGGTATTAAATCATATGACAACACGAGGTGCACCAGTAGTACTTGTAGACTTTTTGTCCGATTTAACAGCTGGTTTCAAACTACCTACTTTTACCTACTATAAGTCTGTATCTTTGTGACCCAAAAATTGATCTACTTTCACTAGGTATTTGATTAATGTGAAAAAAGGGCGTACAGTGGTGGTAGTTGCGTAACATACTAACCGTAGGAATCGCTTTCATTTTGACAGTCCGACAACATTCATTACGTTGTTTACGTTGTTGAGCTGACAAATTTTTCGAACATATGAAGCAATGTATTAGAAATATCCTTCAAAATGATTTAGATTGCGATTGATAGTGTGTTACGCAATTAGGGTGCTGGTCTATGTTTTCTCAGCAAACAGAATTGACTATAGCAACGATAAGCCAAGTTGATTGATTGATTCATTGGATTTTGTTTCGCTCAATAAGGATCAAGGACATTCCGAACCAAGATTGAGTATCGCTACCCAAGTCTTGCTCACCTTTTCGGAGAATATTAGTGTGAAGATATAAACAAACAGAACCGAACGCGGGTAGACTAATCCACTTTGTTCTAGTCGATAAACGTGGGTACATACCTATATTTGACACACATTTGGAATTAGCTAGTGTATCGATTGTTGCTACACTTTGACAGTGAAAAGGAGGGCAATGTTTTTTATATGTGTGTACTACGGTTTAGGCAAAAGTAATATACAAGGTGCTATAAAAATATCTACCACGGCTTCAATGGGAGACAGTATTTTGTATATAGATTACAGTAGTGAAGAAATTTTGTAACCCAAAATAGTTAAATCAATTTGAGAAAATAAAGTAATTAAATAACCATTTACTCTATTCTGCATAACGTGGTTCACAAAGTACGCGCGATGTGTCGCTTCGTCACATTTTGCGAAATGAAATGGCGGTGCGGCAACAGCTAATTACTATGGGACGGTTTTATGCAACTAAATCAATTCAAAATACGCACACTTTTTTGTTTGAAAAAAATGTATGACATAAGATCAATAATGTATCTTTACTATTGTAATCTATATACAGAATACTGTCTCCCATTGCAGCCATGGCAGATATTTTTATAGCACTTTATATGTACATTGATTATACCTATAATGTTCCCACTGCCGAGACACAGGCCTCCTCTCTACGTGAGGGCTAATAATCTATCACGCGGGGGGTTGGTAGATGTCACATGTCTTCGAATTTTTGGTTCTAAGACATACCGGTTTCCTCACGATGCCTTCCTTCTCCGTTTTTAGAGCAGTGGTAATGAAATTATTTACACTTTAAAGGCCTGGGTTCGAACCCACGACCTACAACTCGTAAGTTCCACTGAGCCACCACTGCTATCACAAATACGGCAGTAATGTATGTAAACAAGAATAGAATAGAATAGAATACTCTTTATTATGTACACCATATAAATTACAGACATAAATATAGAAACTTTACAATGGATAAACAAGCGTTATTATAGAGGCGTAGATTACCTTAGATTATTTCCGTTTGTTATTATTTTGTCTCAACAGCGGGCGCTGAGCGTTCACCATCTTATTAGAATTTTCGATAAGACTAGGGCTTTATAAATTGAGATAGACTTACTTTATAAGTACTTTGATGTTCAACAAAGAGGATTTATTTTATGTTGTTTTAAGAAAGTTTGCTCCGTCGTGACTTGATTATATCGCTGACAAGAACTGAAAACGGACAAATTGAATGAATGGTTTAAAAAAAGTGAAATAGTGAATTCATAACTTTATTATTATTCTTCAGGTATGATAATTACCTTTTTTTTTTGGATGGGAAATCATCAAATGACCCCTCCCGTTCTGGGTGGAGCGGAAGGGAGTGTCAGACTCTTACTGACTAAAACCCATCCGTGTTCCTTCCTTAGCCCTTTGTGTTCCGGGGTAGCGGTAACCCTTTCGGACAATCCCGCTACCCCGGCAGGAGGTATGATACCTGAAGGCCAATTCTCGTAATTAAAAACGTTCAAAACCTAGTCGCAATCTCATCTCAGCGACAATCAATGTCAAAAACTTGTCAAAAATGTAGGGAAATTAGAAGTATCTTTGACAGATT
This sequence comes from Amphipoea oculea, assembly GCA_945859645.1. NCBI lineage: Eukaryota > Metazoa > Arthropoda > Insecta > Lepidoptera > Noctuidae > Amphipoea > Amphipoea oculea. Next base: position 17,292,432 of record OX243884.1, read on the forward strand.
GAGACTGAGATCAGACGGTGACCCTGAGATCAGAGGGGCAATACTCGTAATTTTAAGAACGTTCACAGTCTGATCTCCGTCTCTTTCCTCTGATTTCCCTACATTTTTGACAAGTTTTTGACATTTCTTTGTCGCTGTCATGAGACTGCGACTAGATTTGGAACGTTTTAAGGCGCTCCACACACTGCACCGCGCTCCGTCGCGGTGAGCAGATAACGCGCCCCCGCGCGTGATTTTTTACGTACAAATTCAACTCACGCGCGTGAGCGCGGGAGCGCGGGAGTTGAATTTGTATGTAAAAATCTGCTCACCGCGACGGAGCGCGGTGCAGTGTGTGGAGCGCCTTAATTACGAGAATTGGCTCTCAGATATGACTGTGAAAGCTTTTAAAATTACGAGAATTAATTGCCCCTCGATTACGATAATCGTTACATAAGATAGGTATCATGGGTCTAATGATCTATCTGTTAGGAATAATATTCAAATATCAGTAAATATTCATAATCGGTGGCTGGAATCTATTTAACGTCAAATCGCCTCTTTTTAGTTTGTATGTCTGTATGTTCCAGCTACATCTCAATAATACTGAACGGATATTGACGGGGTGTACCTTGTATGAAAGCTTTATGTCCAACCAAAAACCGGAGGTATGTACCATTGCGATATGTCAAACGGAGGCCTGGCAGGATCGTCAAATATTAACATAGAATTGTGAGCGAAAAGAAAACAGGGAAAACAAATAGTTGTTTTAATTTATCGTTTAAAAAAAACGACACATTTGTACAGACGCCAGCACATCAAGCTATTACAATCTGTCAAATTTCTTTAATAGATTTTCAACTTTATTTCTAAAGCATAAGGTTCAAAGTTGATTGGGAAACTTTGACAGTTTCGGGTAGCTTGATGTGCTGGCTTCTGTACATAAATACACATACATTATCTTCACGTTAAGCCATTTGCGAAGTAGGCATAGATTTTATAATTCTAAAAGCTTGTGACTTCTGCTCGTTTCTTTTTTAATTTTCTTTTCCTTTGTATCTTTCGCTTTGATTTGCTAGTGCCATCTCTTGAAACTAGGCAAGCTTTCATTGAACGCGTTCCTCTATGGACTCTACAGTTTTCATCGACTGGATAAAACGTTTATACATATAGTAAGTGCGGACTTCACCAATGAAACAACGTGATCAGGACTTCTAAACCGCGTTTAAGAGCTGACATACTCCATAACATTTTTGACATTACGTCGTTGATAGTCGAATTCCGCGTAACTAACGTTGTTAAATACCGCGTATGTACACTTCGGCTACTTTTACATGAGGGTCAAAAAACTAACCCCCTTATTCATAATCCTATTTTATCTCTATTTTAGCTAAAATAGGTTTATAGAACCTTTGTCTTTATCTGTCACGTTGTCATTTCTGTGTGTAAGAAAGAGACAAACCCCATTTTAACTAAAATAGGTTTGATAAGTTTTATGAATAAGGGGGTTAATTTCTAAAAAACTAATAGACCGATTTTTTTATTATGGAGAACGAAACGTTAGTTACGCGGAATTGGACTATCAGCGACGATTGATAGCTGATTGAGAGCTGATTTTTTTTTCGCGATTTCAGGTTTGGTCCCAATTTAAAAGTAGCAAGCAAAATAGCAGCTTAAGTGCAAGCGTTTGTACAAGTTTTTGGGCACCGAATCTTCACCGTTCTCGTTACTGCAAGCTGCAACTACTAAAGGCTTATTTATGTTAGATCGTGCCTTGTCCGAGTCGAGACACAGATGCATAAATACCATACGTATGTCTTACCAAGGGGTATAGTACTACCCAGTAACTGGGTTGTGGAGGTCAGATAGGTAGTCGCTTCATGTTAAATACTGTTACTCAGCTACATCCGCGGGGCAATTACGTAACACTTTATCAATCGGAATCGGTGTCATTTTGACAGTTCAATTGCGTTATTTACGTGTTGAGCACACAAATTTTTCGAACTTACGAAGCTTTGGATTAGTAATTGGCTTTGAAATGATTCTGATTCCGATTGATAATGTGTTACGCAATTAGGGTGCGTTAGACTGGAAGCCGACCCCAACATATGTAGTTGGGAAAAGGCTAGACAGATGATGATAAAAATACGTCTGATTTATTTACCTATGTAATATCATCATCATCATTAGGAACTCGCTATTAACTCATTTCGGATTCGGCACGGTCTAACTTATTTATTATTTATCAAGTTAATCTCTCAATTTACCATGCTCTGGTTTTCTTCTTTTTTCCACTTTGCAACATTAGGTTTATAAACCTTATTTTTGCAGAACTAAGGTTTATTATTGTGCATTTGTTTTTCAAATATAGGCCTTACTAACGTGTATATTTGTCTTTGTTTCCAGATGCGCTTAGTATGTGAGGAGCGTTCGGAGCTGACGGCCATAGTACAGTCACAACAGAGAGACATCGCCGCGCTACAGCAGGACAGCGCACAGAACAAGGTGAAAAATCAATAGTAATAAGTGCTTGGCCAAACTGCAAAAGAGGGCGCGGGGCGGGCGCGGCCCGGCGTACTCAAACATAAGAATTCCATTTGAGCGTCATAGTGGACACGTGGGCGCGGTGAGCGGCGCGGGGACCGGGGTTCTCAAACTAGTTCGAGCTTTTTTCTAGTAAAAATAAGTCTTCTTCATCCATATTATATTTTGACAAACACTGGACACGACAACACTCAGAACGCAACCGCGCTCGACTGCGGACAGGCAGATCGCGCACGTTCCCGCACCCGCGTCGCTCCCCGCCCCGTGCTGCCAGTCTGGCCAAGCACTTAGCCTACTTAATACCAAATACTACTAGAGCCTAATTAAGTTTTGTAAATTACTTTTACGACGAACACCACTATCAAATTGTGTGGCAAAAGATTTTGAATTGCAAATGTCTTCAAATGAAGCGGGACTCTCCTAATTATTTGCTGCCTCAACAAAATAATGATCTCATGGATAATGATCTCATTAAATTTAAGTTACAACCTAAGTACACATTGTGGAATACAATAATTGATCGAATATTGATTGCGACAAATTAAAAATCTACTTTTTGATAGTTTTAAATGTTAGAACACTTATTTTCAAACTGTAGAAAAATGAATTTAGTTAAGTTTAGTTCATTTTTATTACAATAAATTTGCTCTTTTTCCTTGACAGAAGTGCCCAACATGCGGCGTAGCGACTCCCGACACTGACGACGACGACCAGTCTTCTAAACCAACCTTCAGCGTACGAGAGCTTCGCGCCATCCTCCACGAGCGCAACGAGCTGAAACTGAAGCTCAGCCGCGCAGAAGAACAGCTGCATGCGTTACAGACCGACCAGCAACATGACAGGTAAGGTCACAGAATACTTAATAGTACTACGTACAGAAGGGACACTTCCTTCCCCGCGCTCATATCAGATTTATGCCGCACCTCACCCCGCACTTCGAGATATTTGTCGCCGACTCTTTAGCAAGGTCGCTCATAATCGTAAGAACCGCAGCGCTGGCTGTAGGTACTGCTGACACGAACACACAATTTTGCGATTTAATAGTTTTATTTGTTGAGGTTTAATTACGATGGTTGGATATTGTGATGCTTTTCCGAATTCGTATTTACATAAACTGTTTGTAAGATTTCGTATTTTTAATACCATGCGATTTAATAACCGATTATTTAGAAGTCATTTAACCGAAAGTATTTTAGTGTTTTTATTTCATTACGAACCCGACTATATAAATAAACAATTGAACTACAAGGTCACTTCGTAATAATGCACACGTTCGGGCAGCGCCGCCGCCGACGTCGCGTCGTTCGGTTCCCCGACACAAATTGCTTTCCGGGCCATTTTCTTTACGCTACTAGATTTCACGCACACATTTGCACGTATACAAACGTCATTTGTTTATGTAGTAGTAATAGGTAATTATTTTGCGAGCGTTGTATGGAGTGTCCGGGGTGTGCCATAACTGCTAAAGTTAAGGAGAAGTGACGCAACTAACCACCATATTAACACCCTTATTTGCAGTGGCTCAGACACATCACCATCAGTGAGCACAGCCCACCCTGAGGAAGAGGAAGCCCCGGTGCAGGGCCCGTTACCAGCGGAGCCCGACGACGCGCCCTGGAAGAGGAATAGTGGCATCAGGAAGTTGTGAGTACACCTGTTGTTTTGTATTGAGGGAGCTGGGATTTATTGGGTAGTGACGTCATTTGGCTAGATGAGCGTAACCTGACGTAACGAATTTAAATCATCGTTCTGTGTTCTGTCAATCGTTTGAAGATGAAAGAGACAGAATTATGTTTTGAATACGTTTAGTGCTATATGCATTTAGTGATTTGTGGTCCCAGTGGACCTTAATCGCTGACCGAATCACGTTAAGGCCAAAATTACGCTGGGTATGACTCATCTGGTCCTTCGCGGGAAATGTGGCCACGACCGACTGGTCGCTCCTCTGTCTTGAATAGTTCTGTTTCTCTTGAATAGACTATAGATTGAAATAAACCGTTTTAAACCACGTGGTCGTGGTTTTAAACCGTTTTTTTATTTAAAACTGTTTATTTACAACTAATTGTCTTGAACTAAACTAATCGAGGCGACCGAAGTGTGCGACCAAGATGGTGGCCATTTGTGGTCGTGGCTGCGTAGTGAGCGATGTCCCATACGATCCTAAAATTTGGTGTTATAGAACTATAAAATGGACTTGTATATTTTCATCTACGGTTTCTAAGACCGCAAATTCGGAGGGGCGTTCTTAGCAGCGTGGAGCGGGGCGGTACATGGGCAGTTCGATTAACCGGTCAAGCCCCGCGCATTACCGATCGGTGACGAAATAATAGAAAATCAATTGTGTCTCATTAGCGGAGTTTGACAGATTAAACGCCCGGCTACACGCTGCAAGAAACGCCCTTCCGAATTTGCGGCCTAAGAGTCTATTTCTTTTCATCTATGTTCAAATCGGACAAAGTAGTCCTATGTAAATTAAATAAACCTGCATGAATCCTAGTGTAATCCAAACCGCACAGCACACTAACAATTTGGCTCGGTGATGGCTATAAATAAGGTCCCTGTGGCATGCACATGGGCCGTGTGGAACGCATGATATAGAAAGAAAGAAGAAAGAAAATACATTTATTTAGCACAGACTAAAAGACACACAATACATAACACTGTTTGTCTCTGCATCACCCAAAGGTTGACTGGTAGAAAATGCCTATGGCATTAAGTCCGCCTCTGTACATTTATGTGCTTGAAGTATTAAATAAATAAATAAATACACCAGATACATACATCAGATATAAACAAAAAAAAATAAAGATCAAATAAAAAGTGTAAAGTCCGATATAAGAAATTAGCAGGAAAGTGTGCCTCACGGCTAGACCAAAAAGGCCCAGTTCAGCAAAAATGCCAGACAACTAATGCCTGACGCAACTGTACCTGATGTGTGAGGTGACGGATGTAAATCGGTACCTACGAGAAACCATATTTTGGGAACATGCTTTAAAAAATTGTGAGAACTTAAAAATTTCCGACAAAGCATACCATCCTCTCAAACCGGTGAAGGAAAACATCGTGAGGAAACCGGCATGTCATAGAACCAAAAATTCGAAGAATCTACCAACCCGCATTGAGCCCGCGTGGTGGATTATGGCCTGCTCACTCGCACCGAGAGAAAGCCTGATCGTTCGACCTGTGGGGCTGTTATTAGTTAGCCACGAGCCCCACGACAACTTATCGAGAAATATGGATAAGGGCCGTACAATGATGATTTGTGTTTGAACTATGCACGATCGAGAATGATCCATAACGTCCTTGCACGGCATGATCTAATAAGGCCTTTTAGTAATATTGCTCTTTTTATTAAAGTATAGTTTTTGTTGTTTGTCGGTGTTTCGCTATTTGTCCTATATTGTAGTGGTATTGTATTAATAAATTGTAGAATTAATTATCACAAATCATCGATACATTTAATATCATTCATACTAACTTGATTCTAATTTTGTGTTGTTACGCGTCACACAGAAACATTGAGTGAATTTTGTTCTTTATTTCTTTTTTAACTTTGTAAATTTATTACAAAGTTAAAAAAAAAAATAGAAACCGTTTTGTAAATACATCTGTATGGTTCTGTCTTCTGTTTGACGCGCACTTGTCTATGGGAGAACTATCCGTGTTGTAACTTCCAACTCCTAACCTAACACTCCAGCTTATATTTGGTTCTGGTACATGTTTTTCCTATTTTTTTTTTCTAAGAAAGCATGAACAATTTAGCCCTAAGAAACTCTTTAGTTGTTTTATTCAAAATTTCTTTGTTTTTAGGTGTTTTTGTGTAGTTTAAAAAAAATATGGAAAATGCAACCAGGGCCGAAAGAGATGGCGCACGATACGACAATATGCTGCACTGTGTTGCATGTTAATATACGACATACGACACTACACTGTCATGAACGCTTCACGCTTGACCACTTTCCTTAATCCTGTCCCTTTTTTGTTTAACCCACTCACATTTTTTATGTCCAGCACTTTCATTTTTTTTTAATTCATTATATTCTTGCTAAATAAATGTACGGTCAGAGTAAGATCATTTATGCACAATTTTTTTTCATACTATTCTGAATAAAAAAAAAGTATTTTTTAATATTTTTTCAGTACTACTTGAATGTGCTGTAGATCAATGCTAATTTTTGTAATATAAAATAATATAATTTAGATTTTTTTCTAAAATTATTATTTTTGAAGTAAATAGGTAGGAAATAAAGAATTTCTTTGACCTATAATTAAAGAGCATTTTTTGATGATATTTGTATTGCTAAAATTGTATCTCGAATTTGGAGTGATATAGTATTTTGTGAAAAATCCTCGACCTTTGATTTTCACAAATACCTAATATATTTTAATTAAGATTAATATTTGAATACAAGAAAAATACTGACCGTTTTTATTTTCCTCCTTCCCTATTTTATTTTCCCCCTATTTTGTTGACGTTTGTTTGTTCCCCGCGCGGTAGGTTCCGCCTGGCGCTCTCGTCGCGCGCAGAGGGTCGTCGCTCGCCGCCTCCAAGAATCTCTTTCGGCCCTTGGTATTGAAGATGTGTTGCTCTGCGGTACGTGCCGGGGTTGGGGACGCTTTGAAGCGGACTGACGATTGGGGGATTAGTATAGACATTTTGAAGTCTTCACGCGGATTGTTTTAGGCTGGTTGTTGCGTAGTTGGATCCTAAAGGCAATATTTAACTGTGAAAAACTATAGTAAATAATAAATTCATATTTGTACCTTATTTTAAGCCATTGTAACACCTCTACAACATAATGGAATGCAAATAAATATATGAATATGAATAAACGCTACGCCTGTGAAGTCGATGGGTTTATCAAAAACTAGCAGCGCCCCGCGGTTTCACCCGCATAAGTTTCGATCCCGTGGGAATATCGGGATAAAAATTATCCTACTATTATGTCACCCATTGTAAAGTTTGTGTCTGTCTGTAATTTATGTCTAATATAATATAATTTATGTCTGTAATTTATATGGTGTACGTAATAAAGAGTATTCTATTCTATTCCTATGTCTTTTCCCGAGACTCGAAACTATCTCTATACCAAATTTCATCTAAATCGGTTCAGCGGTTTAAGCGTGAAGAGGTAACAGACAGACAGACAGACACACTTTCGCCTTTATAATATTAAGTATGGGTTGGCATGAAAAATAGGGTTGGGTTAAATTGCGGTAACCGCAACAATGACCATTCGATAATGGGAAAAGTGTATGTCACGTAAACAGGTAAATACAAGGTCCCATTAAAATAGATGGACGAACTTTAATAAATCATTCAGACCACCAAAATAAGGGCAATGGTACAAAATATATAAGAAAAACGCATTAGATACAAGAAAAATAATCAGCTAACGAAAATTGCCGGCAATTTATTATTTTAGGTCAAAATAAAATCGTTTTAATCAGCGTAAGGTGAAAACTAGCAACACTTATGGGGTTGCCACGTCTTCTGGAAATAAAGACGTGACAGCTGACTAAAATCAATACGGTACGTATTTACATTATTACTGATTAAAGATTTGTGTAGTGAATTATTTTTATTTGCATATTTTCAATCGTCAGCACTTCATTTCAGAGCGTCCCCTGATTCGGTCAAGCAGTTTTGTTTGACTGCATATTTATTATGTTTATTACACAGCTTTCACATTCACACAAAGCAGTAGATAGACAGGTACTCATAAGTAATAATAAGACTAATTTTATGAAGAAGTCATGATAGGATTACTAATATATTTACCCAGGAAAGGATCAATTTGCCTGCCAACGGTGATTACGTTTAATAATATGTATTAATAAGCAACAAATTATGACATAGTTACGAAAATGCTAACATATAATAATTTTGGTTCGATATTACTGTATTCTGGTAAGATTTTCCTCTCTCTTATCCAGTAAATTAATTTTTCAAGAGAAAGCTCTTATAACAATCTAAATGTATGTTCGCCAGAATATGGTGAAGTAGACCTCATTAAAATTAACGTCTATGTACTTACTACTGTAATCTCTTCTGTTTTCAGTTTTCGCAAGCTCTTTGTTGAGTCTGATCTCGCCGTGGGCGGGTTCCAGCGCCGCTCCCTATCCTCGCTGGCTCGCGGCCCCGCGCCCCCCGCGCCCCCCGCGCCCCCCGCGCGCCCCGCAGGTGCCCCCTCCGCCCCCGCGTAGGCACAGCGTCCCCCCCGCACGCGCACGCGCACCCGCCATTCACACGCACGCACGAACACATCGACGATACTCCGACATCAGGACCCTTCCCGTTACAAAACTTGACCTCAGACAAGAACTACTCAACTTGAACCTCGGGACGCAAGAGTTTGACAGCTGGCTCGGTGATAAATTTGAAGAGAACGAAGAGTACGAAAATGAATCTTACGACGACAGGTTTGAGCACGATATTCCTTTGCAGCGGTCAGTCTCCCTCGACAGAGGTATCGACATCTTCAATCACTTGCAGACTATAGGCTCGGAAAGTTCAGACAGCGTTGATTCCTTGTGGACAGTAGATTCGGATGGAAGAAACAGTATGACAGATAGGTACAGGAGTTTCGAAGATATCCCCGTTTCTCCATACAAAGCGAGAAGCAGGCGTGCATCTTTTGGTGTGGAAACGTTCTCAGAACGAGATCTAGCGTTGGCGGTATTGAACGAAAGCTATAAAGGTCTGAGCGCCACAAGTGGTAGTGTGTCCCCGCAGGTAAGGAAACTAAAAAGATGTTTCACATTCGCCGGTACTTTTGACAGTATTAAGGACCGGTCAGTGGAAAATTTGGTCCAAAAAGAAAGACCGAAACTTAGGCTGAAGATCCCGAATAGGAGAAACAACAACAGCTGTCCTGTTTCACCAGAAATCAACAGGTTAAGGAACTTCTTCCGAAATTCTGCTGAAGATGTTGAAACAAACGTGTCTGATGATGAGGACCAAGAGTTTGAGGTACAGAAGCCGGTTTATAGGAGCATTTCTGTAGAGTGGAACCAAGGTGAGGGAAGCAAAGTGCGGCAAAGACGGTCTGGTGTCCAAGATATGATGACAGATTTGAGGAGAAAAGTTCTGATAAAACAAGAGTTTAAAAGCAGCGAAACCCTCGAAAGAAATCGAGGATCGCCAGAACCAGAACAATCTTCCAAAAGTCTTCTAAAAGGCAGCTATGCAGACCGAAACTCAAAATTCGTAAAATTAAAAAAGATTGTTCCATTACCGGGCAACACTGACTCAAACGTCATCGTGCCCACTATAATCATATCCCGCGCGGATTCCCGCAGTGTTGCCAAAATATCAAATACTTCCAATTACGTAGAAATAAGTAGGAATTGTGACTGTCGAATATGTAATGAGGGTGACGGAAAATACTTCGTACGGAGTGTGCTAAGTAAGTTGTTCGTTAAAATTGTTTCTTGTAATAATAGAAAATTATATTGGGACGAGAATAATAACCTGAATGATAGTGAGATGTACAAGTGTATAATGCATGTGCTGAAGTTAATGCTAGGACTATGGTTGAGACATCTTGATCATAATTAGTAGGATAATGACATCCAATTTTAATGACACTTCTTTTTAGCGTATAGATGGCAAAAAGTTCAAACATTTTTGGCCCAAAATTGAGCTGCGCGAACTCCGCTCACTGACATTGGAAATTAGAACGGTTTCGCACTACATCCGATCCGAATCCGAGAAATGCCGGTCCGAAGTGACCATAGTCCTATTTGTATGAGGGGTTGCGCACTAGATCCGAACTCTATCCGTCCGAATTTAGAACATTCTCAATTCGGATTGAAGTCGGATCTTTAATTCGGATTCGGATCGGATGTAGTGCGAAACAGCTCTATTAAGTGTCTTTAAAATATAAGGGGTTTATTTATAAATGTTGCGTAAAGTCAAGTTATGATTAACGTCTTCTTGACCATTCATTTTTTGACGTTTAAACGTCCCTTAGCTTTAAGCAACGTTTATAAATAAACCCATATGTGAGTAATTTGAGGGAAATTAGTGTCGGGTCAACACAGGAATGGGTTTATATAAAAAGTCGTGTGTCTGAGACGAAATGTTATTGTTGTTTTTATTTAATAAACTCAATCAATCTAAAGCATTGCTGTCTCTTACTAGCAGAAGAAATAAGAAAGAGATGGAGGATAACTAAAACTGTCAAATTACAATTGGTTTCGATGGCAACTCACTAACACCTGAAAACACTGAAGTTTGACAGCTCTAAAGCTTCGGTCAAACCTGCGCGTCAAGAACGCGGGACACGGAACGCGAAGCGATAACGTCAAGAACGTGAAACTAAACGTGAACACCTGCGCGACTACAGAGCGGTCGCGTAGGCGTGCAAGGCGCCATAGATAAACACGAGCAACGTCCGCCGCGCGACTGACGCTCCCGCTTTGGTCGTGCAGGTTTGTCCGAAGTTTTAATGTCTCCCGTCTCTTTCTTTTTTAGCTTATTAGTAAGAGATAGCAATACTTCAGTAAATCAGTATTTTAAGAATTGGATGATATTAACCTATCAGGTTTAGAATTATAATATGTTCTAGTGTTGTTCGATGTTAATATTAGCAGCTTTTATCTTTTTACTCTGCGATACCGCAATTTTAGCGTAAAGAAATTTTATCTAATTTCTTTATGCCTTTGATAGGGATGTTATTGGGTTTGCGAAAAGCGAAATGTATGTTACTGTGATTTTTATTTATTTTCTTATTGAATATTTTATGGTAGGTAACGTATTAGGCTGTCAGGCTGCCTATAGGTACAGACGCCAGCACATCATGCTACTACAATCTGTCAAATTTCTTTAATAGATTTTCAACTTTATCGCTAAAGCATAAGGTTCAAGGTTGATTGGGAAAATTTGACAGTTTCGGGTAGCTAGATGTGCTGGCGTCTATACTTGATTTACGATTGCTCGCATAATTACTCTAATGTTTCGTGCAATGGTCGTTTTTATCGTCAACGTGAATAAAGAGGTCAAACTTACGGAGCCGTGTTCACATGCACCCGTCGCCGCATGCGGTTGAACGCAAGCAACGTTAGTAGGTGTGTGGTTTAAATATAGAAAATAAATGCGTCCGAAAACGGCTCAACGCAATCATAGATACTGCATAGGCGTAATTGTATGTCCAAAAATTAAAATGTTGGATACCCCACACTGAGTTTGATCCCTTAGGTTGGCAGTATGTCAGTCTAATGCGATATCTACCTAAATTCTCGCCTCTTACGTAGCAACATTAAAATTATATGAATATTCTAGATTATTGTAATTACAATCATAAGATTGTTGAGTGTTAGCGCCTTATTCTTCGATATATTGTATTCTTGTCAATTTCCAAATTTTCCAATGACTGTTATCTATGGGAAGGTAAACCTTTTTGTATTAAAAAAAAAAGATTACACTTCGGGACAGAAAAAGTGAACCTACATCTTTTGTATAGTTTTTGTTAATTCTACATGTGGCTTAAACTGTTTCTTATGTAAATTTGTGGAGATCTACTGCGTCGGTCAGGGATAAGAAGGAATACTAATAATGTAACATTTTTTTACTTTACCTAGCGCCTAAAGCCACCGTTTCGAAGAAGACCGGTGTCCGAAACACAACGCTTCCAGTGAAAGGCTGTCATGAAAATGATAGCAGCATGGTTTGACTTTACTGTGTCAAAAAACGCGCTCTAAGAAAACATACCAACTTCTTTTCATAATTGACGTTTCAGTGACGTCATTCGCCGGTAAATTGCAGACACTGGCGGCCACCGTTTTTCTAAGAAACCGTAGTAGCTTAACGATATTGTCATGTCGAGACACTTGACGATATCTATACATCTATACAAATAAATAAAATTGGAGTCTGTTTGTAAGATTAAAATAACCGTTTTTTTTACTAAATGCATATGGATGTATACACGGTACATATACCAAAATATTTTTTTTTACAATTTTTGTCTGTCTGTTTGTTCCGGCTAATCTCTGAAACGGCTGGACCGATTTTGACGGGACTTTCACTGGCAGATAGCTGATGTAATAAGGAGTAACTTAGGCTACTTTTATTTTAGAAAAAAAAAATAGGGTCCCTCGCAAAAAAAATTAAAACCAATCAAATTAAATGTCACGCGGACGAAGTCGCGAGTAACAGCTAGTTAAGAACTAATAATATAAATTATTATTACATTCAAGCTTCACATGTAGGATATATACAAAAACAGCAACTTTTACATCAATAAATGTCCCGAAATGGAATCTTAGTATGAAATGACTGCTTTACGAAACTGGAAATAAATAAGAATCGTAGATAGATTAAAGACGTCACTAGATAAAAAAAAACAATAATTTAAAAGACTGTCTCCATGGTCTAGTGTTCAGCAAACGCTACTGCTGACTATGAGGTCCTGGGTTCGATTCCCAGGTCGGGCAAAGTGTTATTGAGTTTTTCCATCAGGATACTCAATAGCAGCCCGGAGTCTGGATTTGTGCCCGGTTGATGGCAATAGGCTCGCCCCCTGTTACATGGGACTTAAACATAACTGGCGTAATCTGGGTGTACTGGTACACCTCTGCCTAACCTTTCAGGGATCACGGGCGTGATGTTATTGTATGTAATTTAAAAGATCTTTTCTGGAAAATAAAAAAAATATACAACTATTCTCCATTTGTTTAGGTAATTAAATAAAGGTAAACAAAAAAACCACGTGACTTAGTTAACCGACTAAACGTAATATCACTCACTTCACTTGTCATGCTATGTCACAGTTGTACTCTTCAATTTAGCAACATGATTAACGAATTATAACGTTGCTAAATTGAAGAGTACAACTGTGACGTAGCATGACAACTGAATAGACTGGTATTACGTTTAGTTGGTTAACCACGGCACGTGGTTTTTTTTGTTTACCTTTATTTAATTACCTAAACAAATGGAGTTTAGATTCCGATTCTTTTTATATCAGTTTCGTAAAACTATATAGACACGTGAATATATCTCTCATAGAAGAGTGACTGTTACTGTGTTTTACTTGACTTTTTAACTGTTTGTATGAAGTATACTAAACTTTGTATGTGATATCGCAGCGAATGGCAACGTTCTTCCATTTTTTGGAACTGTAGTTCTGTCATAGATGTATACAGGATGGCAGGGACATCGACGCCCAGCCTGTTACCATGGATTCGGTACATGATTCTTAATTGCATTTTTTTTAATAAGACGCGACTAAAAATTACAACGCCCATTTTCGTCGGTTATAAAAAAAATGCTGTTCCATACATTTTGGCCGCGTCGGTACCTATTGCACTTGTCTATGAAACTTGTGTTTTTTATTTGATATCCGACGAAAAATGTCTACACTAGAGTAATGGGTAGCTCACCGTCCTATCAGGATCAGGCCCGTGCCGGACGGCGCGTACGAGTTCCACGCGCGCCTCAAAGAGATGTCAGCAAAAAGGAAGGGGCCTGCCAGGGCCGAAGCCTGCCGGGGGTTACCGCTACCCCGGAACATAAAGGGCTAAGGAAGGAACACGGATGGGTTTTAGTCAGTAAGAGCCTGACACTCCCTTCCGCTCCACCCAGAGCGGGAGGGGTCATTTGATGATTTCCCATCCATAAAAAAGGGGGTCTAGAGTCATATGCTGAATTCATGTTTACAGTTTGCGCGTCACCCTGTATTTTATTTAAGTTTATCATGAACATACTCTAAAAAATAATCGAATGTTTTCCGTCTTCGACAGAACTATAGATTCCGAATACTTTTTCATCATTTGCCGTTTTAAAATGGTAAGTTTTCTATACATCTTCGTTCGTGTAAGAGTGAGTGCCATGAATGTTGGTCTAAATTAAAGGCCAAACATAACATATCCCTTTTGGTCTCGATGTGTAGGCTATGGACATTTTGTATTCGCTTAATCGTACACTTTCGGCCAAATATATATATACACTTTTCATCGTGCACTACTGGCCAAAGAAATGGTTAACTGTTTCTTTTTAAAATTAACATTATGTGGTTTTATATTTGTGGACCATCAGTATTTTTCACTCTTGGCCTAAATATATTTTAACGTATTGACATGATTGATATTAATATTAGTTTTATTCCTTTCATATTTAAAGTATTAAGTTACCAAATAAAAATAGCCTAAATCTTTCATAGGTTTGCTGGTGTTGTCGGGTAAAGCAGTAGCAGAGGTAAAAAAAAAAAATATCAAAGAAAATGGAATGTCTCTGGTGCTTACAAATGCTACTTTTATATACTGCCATCTTAAAAATGCGTTGCTGCTATAGTTTTTATGGTGCTAAAATAGCGTCGCTTCATCTCAATAAGTAACTATAAATCCAGAAATAAAAAAATTAAACCGAAAAAAAAACGAAAATATCATCAGCCGTCTTCTACTACTGCTTACTCGAAAACCGCAAACGTACGTATTTCACTAGATAATACAAATTGTAGCACATCGACAATAAGACACGTTTTTTAAATACATGTTGAGAAAATTTTAGAAATGACTAGACTAGCAACCCAGTTGAAGTTTGACAGGAATAGACAACAGTTTTAGGAGTAATAGACCAGACGATAGTGTAATGGTTAAGGACTTTCGTATTTACACAAATAGGGTATCTCAATTTCAAACGTCGATATTGTGTTTGGGAAGGCATTCGACTGATAAAAGGACTTTCGAAACAACATAATAAAAATTCGTAAGTGTTTAATTCCTTTTTTTTTTATTTTTTTTGTGTTTAATTTTTTTTGTGTTACTCATAAATTTCCATAACACATTGGAGTTTTACAATATTGACGACATCGAGATGATTTGCCATAAGAAAAAAATGAATCAACTTTTGTGTTTACGCTTGCATTTACTAAGAACTCATTTTGAATCAATGTGTTAAGAAATTATTTTTTAATATGTGCCCAGTTGGGACTTATATCACAATGCAATAGAGTTTAAAATTAACTAACACTGTCCATTCCAAGGTTGCCTGGGAGAGATCGCAGAAAGCGATAAGGTCGGGCGTCACATATTCGGTAGAGTTAAGTAATTTTTTTTTTGTTATGTATTTTTTGGTGTATAATAAAGTATATATAAATATAAAAACAAGTCCTTTCCTCAGTCGAGCCTATAGTTTTCCTATGTAGCTTAACAAAATAGTGGTAACTGACTGATAATTTCAAATATTCTTGCCATTTTCCAAACATAATAGCGACTTAACAATCTTCGATAATGTGAAGTGCCTACAGCTCATCACAATAATCACACATCTATAAAAATATATATAATATTATTATTATAGCAGTTTCTTCGTAGTTTTTAACGGTTATTTATATAAAAATATTGTGCTATCTGTTATCTGTATCGGGTGGGCAAATTTTTGTGTCCGCACGCGTAAGTTTAGATGATCATTCCGTAATTTTTAAGCTGTCGTGTTTTTTTTTTTCTTAATTTTTATTTTTAATTCTAGTCACAGTGCTTCTGGGTACTAGATTTTAGGAGTTGATTACTGTGATTAAGAGGTATTTTTGGCGGGAATTGTAAAAACGGTGCAGTTATTTTTGCTTTATACGAATTATAAAAAAAAATCATCGAGGATTTTTTTTTTATATATTACTTACCTTTTTTTGTATTTTTAAGTTTAAATTAAAAATAATTGTACGGGCCACTATTTAATAATTATTTAATAAAAAATACAATACTCGCCAAAAATATCTCTTCATTTAAATTCAAAACACATTTCCAATGGGTTATCGGGAACACAGGCACTTTAGTTTGATACCATTGCCTATTCAAACTGACTAATTTCTTATAAAAAGTTATCACGTAGTGATCTATATAACTGTACAAGGTTCTTTTGGCGCGTGGCCAAAATCGGAACTAAAGCCGCCATCTTGTTTTTTCAATACATTTCACAAAACAATTGAACAAATGTTTACCAAAAGCGCCCCCCTGTCAACGTCATTTAAGCGCCAAAAGATTCTTGTAGCATTCTATGTTGTAAAGACATTGGTACCTAATGTATAATGTAATATTTATAAGTTGACAGTGTCAAAATAATTATATCATCTGTTTATATTGTATGCCGTTTTTTATTTCAAGCCTTTATGATGTATATCCCTCTAATTATGCAAAATTACCGGAAAAAAATGGAACTTCATAACAGTACCTACATACGTATTTGAACCTTATCGATATTTTATATCTCTGTGATACAGGAATCAGCTTGGTAATTCTAATTACAAACTAACAGTAGCAATAGATTTCATTTTGACAGTTCAGCAACATTCATTGCGTCATTTACGTTGTTAAACAGACAAAGAACAATGGGTAAAGTTGTATGGGCCCCGTACCCAAAAAAAAAGATGACTGTAGCATTATGAGCTATATCGGTATTCGTTGCCCTCATTGAGTAGTTTAATTAATCCTCAGACAGCATGTCTGAATTCACTTGGAGAAAAAAGATATTTAAGGAAGTTAAATTGGTTTTGAGAAGACGGTACCCAGAGACAAGGTTAATTGTAGCATTATGAACTATGTCGGTATTTGTTGACCTCATGGAGTAGTTTAATTAATCCTAAGACAACATGTCTGAATTCACTTGGAGAAAAAAGATATTTAAGGAAGTTAAATTGGTTTTGAGAAGACGGTACCTACCCAGAGACAAGGATAATTGTAGCATTATGAACTATGTCGGAATTTGTTGACCTCATGGAGTAGTTTAATTAATCCTAAGACAGCATGACTGAATTCACTTGGAGAAAAAAGATATTTAAGGAAGTTAAATTGTTTTTGAGAAGACGGTACCTACCCAGAGACAAGGTTAATTGTAGCATTATGAACTATGTCGAAATTTGTTGACCTCATGGAGTAGTTTAATTAATCCTAAGACAGCATGTCTGAATTCACTTGGAGAAAAAAGATATTTAAGGAAGTTAAATTGTTTTAACAAAATTATAGGAAAGTTCATTATCTTTATTCATTATTGTAATTACCATACTTATATTGGTTCTTATTCAATACTAGCTGACCCGGCGAACTTTGTACCCCCTTTAATTTTTTTTTTTTTTTTGTTAATTTTTTCCCATGTTTTAATAGCTATTCTGCTATTCGCGGCAGAGATTATGAGCTATGTCGGTATTCGTTGCCCTCATGGAGTAGTTTAATTAATCTTTAGTCAGCATGTCTGCTGGCAACCGACAATGCAGCATAAAATGAGATACAAAAAAGAAATAAAAACAAAACACAATACAAGTTCTAAATCAATTTTAATTAATTTTTAATCAAGTTCTGTTAATTTTCTAAATCGCTGGAGCCTTATTGAACACGTTCCGTGATCCATTGTAGAATAATCCACACGCTAACAACATTGTCGAAATAATAAAAGACAGAATTAACGTTTCCAACAGGTTTGGTGACTAATATGTTGTGGACTGTAATATCAACCGCCAAAGGGTACGTTTCACAGCGATGGAAGAAAGCGATGTAGGTACCATTTCCTAGCCTCAACGAGGAGGAACTTATTAATTTATTTATTAAAACTTTTTGCACAAGTAAAAACTGTACAAAGGCGGACTTAATGCCTTGGGCATTTTCTACCAGTCTACCTTCCTTGTCTTATCTTGTTTAGTTTAGGCACATACCAATTAAAACTCGCAAAATCATACGTGTCAGAGCATTTGCGAAGAGGCATGTAGATACCCTATAGAGGTATACGTAGAACCAAGTCCTAATATGAGATATGGTGCAAGTGATTGACTGTCGAGTAATTATTATTTAGTAAGATTATTGCAAAAATGGAAAATTATACCTGTGGGACCTGCTGGTGAAGTATGTTTAAATAGAAACATTTTGAAACGGTTGATTGATGTAGTTTTTTTTTGTGCATACCCTGTCTGAAATCTCTGTGCACGCCACTGCATGATTGCAACCCTCGTGTGTGCCGGGAAAGATAAACATATTAACAACGAGGTTGTTAAACGTGGAATGTGGACTCAGCGATCATTGTGCCGATAGTCGTGACAGCCTATGGCTTAATAGCCAAAAACGTCGACTAGCACCTGAGGAGGCTCTCGTTTGGCAGCTGGATCAAGGACTTGATTCAGAAAGCGGAACTTCTCGACACGACCCACATTATTAGGAGGTTCTTCTCTCTGGAGCCCTGATTGCCGATAGCTTGGACCTGTTCCCGATACCGGGTTACAACTTTTTTATATTTTTAAATGTTTTTATATTCTAATATTGAAAAATATAATTTGTATAAACATGTATAATGAAATAAAGGAGTTAAAATAATAATTAATGAGAATAAATAACGTTCTATTCTTTTATTTTATTCTATTTAACAAAACAATTTAACTTCCTTAAATATCTTTTTTTTCCAAGTGAATTCAGACATGCTGTCTTAGGATTAATTAAACTACTCCATGAGGTCAGCAAATACCGACATAGTTCATAATGCTACAATTAACCTTGTCTCTGGGTACGGTCTTCTCAAAACCAATTTAACTTCCTTAAATATCTTTTTTCTCCAAGTGAATTCAGACATGCTGTCTCAGGATTAATTAAACTACTCCATGAGGTCTACAAATACCGACATAGTTCATAATGCTACAATTAACTTTGTCTCTGGGTACGGTCTTACTCGTTCTCCTTTTTCGAACATTTGAAGCAATGTATTAGCAATATCCTTCAAAATGATTCAGATTGAGATTGCTAGTATGTTACGCAATTAAGGTGCTGGGTTGTGGTTTTTGTTGAATAAATGATCGACTTCGATACATGACTGACTAAGCTCACTGATACAGCTTTTAAAAAAAAAAACAGTTCGGTGGAAAATAGGCTTGTTCCCAGGAGTTCCAAATCTATTGTTCTCCAAAAAATTTCTTTCCATACATTAATTCCCAAGAGCTCCATAATTTTATTAAAATACCTACCTACTAAAATTGTTCCCATTGCTTTTTTAACTTGGAGCCACCGGATAGTTTTTTCGCCCATGGTTCCTTTAACCATTTTGTTTAATGTTGCTAATTTATAGAAGATAAGACTTATCTTCTTTAACTAGAAGACAAGACTTATCTTCTTTAACTAGAAGACAAGACTTATCTTCTTTAACCGTTTGAATGCCGTCAATACAGAAACAATTAAAATCCATTGTGTCTCGCTTGGATCCACGTTCCGGCGCCATACGAAAAGGTTAATTCACTCTGTAAAACTCTTATTACTTTAGAATACTTACTTTTTATTTCCAGAATCTTCCACTGATGACTAGGATTGATGGACCTGTTTGTCCATCAATTTCTGTTACCAACTACATACAAGGAAAGATCAACTTAAAACTATAACAAATTACTTTGCTTGAAGCGATCACAACCTACCATTAACTTTCGAGACAAGTGAAAAGCGAGCCAGTCAGAAACAACAGTCATACATCAATTATAATTGAGTTGTAAGTGAACTGTATTAATGCTGGCAGTGATCAATTTGCGCAGGTGTATCATGGTAGAACCTCGTCACTTTCAAGGATATGGTTGGCGAGAATCATCACACTATCACACTAATATTATAAAGGCGAAAATTTGTGAGTATGTGTGTGTGTGTGTTTATATGTTTGTTACTTCTTCACGCTCAAACGGCTGGACCAATTTTGATAAAATTTTGTATGAAGGTACCTGACACCCTGGTTAACATATAGGCTACATTTTATCCAGATATTCCCACGGGATCGACATTTACACGGGTGAAACCGCAGTGCGCAGCTAGTTTGTCATAAACTCATAATCTTTTGGCTCTTGAAGAAGGTGAATGTCTTTCTATTCATCATCTGAAGCCTTTACCCAACTATGTTCGCCTTCGCGTCGGCTTTCAGTGTAACGGGATCCGGCTGAATACCCAGTTACTGGGTTATGGAGGTCAGATAGGCAGTAGCTCCATGTAAATTACTGGTATTCAACTGGATCCTGTTAGACTACAAGCCGACCCCAACATACCTATAGTTAAGGATGGTAAAATTCAAGATTAATTTACCTATTTCAATTTGGCTGAGAATCGGCCCTTTTGGACGTCAAAGTGACAGTAGCTACCCAAAACGCTCGCCCTTCAACGCTTCTTAGTGTTTTTTCAGGAAGGAAGAAGTGAGGCAATACTCCCCAAAAACAAAATCAAAAAAGAGTTTACAGGCTCGTATCACAAGCACTATAAACCCGGCACATCTAGCTGTAGGCTTGATTCAAGCCTACATCCAGAAGGATACTGGTACTACATAATGATTATCCTCCTAACATCGCTAATCTAAACTATAAGTTGTTTTTAAAGCCGCAATACAGGTACAAAAAGTAACAAACTTCTATCACTCAGTAATGAACCGGTTAATCAAGTTTGTTTTTCTAAAAGATCGCATTCGTAAATAATAAATGCCACTTTGGCTTTGAGCGACGGCAGATAAATTAATTGACGTTATGAAAAACGAATGTTCTTCTCCATAGGTACCTACGCTTTGGAATGGGCAACTAGCTTCACTTTTTCTGACTGACTGACTTCTTGACAATTCAAAAGTGCCTGTAAATGGTTTAATTGAAATAAATGCTTTGAGTTTGAGTTTGAGTTTGAATGCATACCTACATGTGTATGTGTGGTTTGGTTGTCAATAAGTTGGTTGAATGTTCAATACGACTAATGAATGTAAGGTCCGGCCGCGCTAAATTTGCCAAAGATGTAAACAATAATGGCCGCTCGAAATTTAATAAAATCGATATACAAGAACATTTATTTTATGTACCTAATGTTTGTTTTCGTCTAAATCTCCGAGCTAACTAGGCGAAAACAAACATTACTTAAAATAAATGTTCTTATAAAATATCGATTTTATTTAATTTCGAGCGGCCATTATTGTTTACATCTTTGGCAAATTTAGAAACGCCGGGTTATAGATGATCTCACTGGTCGATGCCTAAAAATTCATTCGTTCCTATTAAAATATCTAAAAGAACTGGAGTACTTACCTCCTGTCCCGAACCTAAAGACGAATAAAAAAGTCCGATGATGAGGGAAACCTAACAGTCGTAGCTAAGTAACTTTTATGCTATACTTTTCATGGATATGAAAATTAGAGGGTAGGTATTCGAATTGAGAAACTTCTCTATCAGATTTTTGGGGGACAACTCAAAAAGGAAAATGTAGAAAATACCTACTATATACCAATGGATATTAAACTCAACTTTCGATTTGAGAAATATTCAGAAGCAGTCTCAAAGGGCTCCAAAAATTACCTAGGTGATCGGGAAATAAAGTACTTAATTTCCATACACAAATGTAGGTACGGTCAGCATCAAAACAGTGGGCAAACTTCACGTTCGACGACTTTTCAATCATATTCCTAAAAGCACAAGGGTGGGAAATGGACAACCGCCAACTCTGTTAAGTGCACCTAAATCATATTAGAATGTGAAACAACATTAACGTTTATAATAGACTCACGCGCGTTGCTAAGACGAATCGATTGACACCACAAATGGTTCAGTAATGCAGACTGAGTAAACACACATCTTATGGTTACATTTACCTATCTGACTTGCCATTATCGTCGGAGCAAAACAGTCTTATGAAATGCTACTTCTATCGATCTGTTCTGTTAAAATCTCATGTGAAACTAAGGTGAAGTGACCGTAGATTGACAGCTCACTCTGAGTGTGACTGAGAGTGAGTCTGTTCAGTCAACGAACAGCCCAAAAGGGGGCTTAGAGCGCGTGAGCAGGAACTAGCATAGCTATTCACAACCATACGACAGGCTATCGTATCGAAAACCTGACATTTCGATAACCTGATTTGACTTTTCCTCAACAGCAAATAGCTGTTGGAAGAAAAGCGGGCGTCTATTTGATTTAAACTGACAACATTTTCGGGTTTTGTACTTGTGAACAGCGTTTAGAAGACTCCTACGATAACAATGAATGTTCGATACGATACGGAAACGTATCGAGTGTTTGTGAATAGCTATGCAGGTCCCTTCGTTTTAGTACCGTTCAAATCCGTCAAGTAGTAGAAATTGCATCCTATGACGTCACGGCTGGCAGGTGTTTAATTAATATGGTCGGTTTGTACCTAGAAGGTACGATTGTGTAATATGCAAACAATCCTTCCTCTCTAAAAGGTACCCATAAAAAACCCTGACCAGCTAACAAGAATCTCGACAGCGAACAAATGAAAAAAAAAACCTACCTACGTCCTAAGAATAGGTACCTTTCCTTCGATTGTGTGCAAAGTGATATCCACAGTCGTTTGTCAAGTGAAATCCTATTCATAGATTTTTTGCGACAACGGTATACTACCTGTCGGTGACGGGTGGCCTACCAATAACTGTTCGTCGTTCTTACGTGTCGTCGTAACTGGTTTGCAAATTATGGATGAAATTAACTGAGAGTCATGTCATAAGTGGGTGAAGTGGCATAAGGTGTGGGTTGACATATTGGTTGGGGTTTTAGTACGTTAGTACTATTATAATATATTCTGTGGTTTTGGTGTAGGCACGGCAAAAGAGGTAAAGATGATGGAAAGATTGAACTAATAATACTTTATCAGCTACCTACGTCATTCAAAAACTCAAAGCATTTATTTATCCATACTAACTATACTTACTTATCACACTAATATTATAAAGGCGAAAGTTTGTAAGTGTGTGTGTGTGTGTGTGTTTATATGTTTGTTACTTCTTCACGCTCAAACGGCTGGACCTATTTTGATGAAATTTGGTATAGAGATAGCTTGAGTCCCGGAAAAGGACATAGGGTACTTTTTATCCCGATATTCCCACGGGATCGAGACTTATGCGGGTAAAACCGCGGGGCGCAGCTAGTAATATTATAAATTCAAAAGTAACTCTGTCTGTCTGTCTGCATGTTACTTTTTCACGCCTAAGCCGCTGAACCGATTTAGATGAAATTTGGTATAGAGATAGTTTGAGTCCCGGGAAAGGACATATTATGATACTTTTTATCCCGATATTCCCACGGGATCGAGACTTATGCGGGTGAAACCGCGGGGCGCAGCTAGTTTGAAATAAACCAATTACAGGCACTTTTGAATGCGGAACTATGATTTTTACTGTCTATGGTATTTAGTGAGGATACCATTAATGAAATTGTGTGAACTTTATGGTTTTCTAATTAGTATCAATCAGAGATTAGAGGTACAAAAAAGGTAACAGTTCATGGTAGACGATAAGAGAAAGTAGGTATTTAGATGAATACGCGAGTACCTTAACGATGTTTATGACTTCAGCAAAAAACGACAAAAGAAAAAACTTAAAAATCTACTGGAAACATCTAGTCAAGTTGATAAAAACTTTAAATTCATTCATTTTCAGTGCTTGGCCAGACTGGCAGCTCGGGGCGGGGTGTGGCGGGGGTGCGGGAACGCGCGCGGTCTGCTGCCTGTCCGCAGTGGAGCGCGGCTGCGTTCTGCGTGTTGCCGTGTGCAGTGTTTGTCAAAATATAATATGAATGAAGAAGACTTATTTTTACTAAAAAAAAAAGCTCGAACTAGTTTGAGAATCCCAGTCCCCGCACGGGCCGCCCGCGCGCCCACTGCGGCCACTTGTATGAATGAGCTATGGCGTGAGATGCCCGGGCCGAGCAGCCTGCGCCGCTAACCACGCCCGCGTGCCCACTATGGACACTCAAATGAAGTGCTTATGTTTGAGTACGCCGCGCCGCGCCCGCCCCACGCCCGCGCTGCCTGTCTGGCCAAGCACTCACTGGCAGACATGCACAGCCCACTGCCCGCTGGCTGTGGAAGCATGAAACATTGCACAAGAGTTCCTTATTTAACGTAGGTGAGCATAAAGGAAGGCCTAAAATGAAATAAAATAAGAACTTTTTGTATGGAAGTTCGGCACATTGCCCGTGGGTAATCCCATCAGGCTTGTAAGTCTATAAAATGTCATTTTTGCCCATGGGAAATCCCATCGGACACATGACTTGTATCTCTAATGCCGTGGCCACACTAAACGGAAAACGCCGATAATTATCGCGATAAGTTGTGGCTCATTGGCTGCACCTACCATGTCAGCCAATGAGCTACAACTTATCGCGATAATTATCGGCGTTTCCCGTTTAGTGTGGCCACGGCATTTTATAGACTATACAAACCTACCGAAGTTTGAATAATGGTGCTCAAACCAGGTTTTTGACAATTCAGCAGAGGTCCAAGCTCGAGGTTTGCCAGCGAACCATGGAGCGCAGGATCTTGAGAGTTCGAATTTCTGACCGTATAAGGAACACAATACTGCGCGCCAAAACCAAGATAACAGACGTTACCCAGAAAGCGGCTAAACCTAAGTAGGACTGGGCCGGACATGTCTGCAGCATGTCAGATGACAATTGGGCTAAGAGGACCACCGATTGGGTCCCACTAAATGCTCGACGCCATCGCGGCAGGCCAAGACGAAGATGGTGGGACGAGCTTGACTCCTACCGTAGGGACTGGCCGTCACTCGCAAAAGACAGAATTGTGTGGAAAAGGGCGAGGGAGGCCTTTGCCCTGCAGTGGAACAGTAGGTACAGGCTAGTTAGCTGTTAGATAGATAGTTACGTTTAAAGTTGAAAGCAAGAAAAACATAGTAAATTCGATTGAGTTAAGCATTAACCTTTTGAACGCCAGAGTATAAACGTATCGCCGTACCCCTGACGCCAGGCCACTTTAACAACACAACAACACACTCACACTTAAAAAAACAAATTTCTCGATATTGGTGGTTTATTTATATTAGTTTCATGCAATACAATATAGACGGAAGCTTACAATTTTAAATTATATAAATAAAAACAAACAATAGTAATGATTAATTGTTTATTTCATAATATGGTGCGACGTGTATTTTGTCATATTTTTGTGACGTTGGCGTTCAGGGTAAGATTTCGTTTGTCACAACAATGGCGTTCAAAAGGTTAATACAAAATACTTAAAAAAAAAACTATATACCCATTTACAACATTATTTCAATACACAACGGTCTACGGTCTCACCTAGGTAAATCCTGGTACGGACAACTATAGACATAATTTTACCCATAATAATCCGCTAGTGCAGCACCACTTATTATCGACATAACTATGTAGGAACAGCACTATAATAACGCCGGTATGTCTATTGGAGACTGCGGCATATAATTTACTGTCTACGTGTTGATCTGACGGTCAACACAGCGGTATACCTAATAAGCTTGCCGGATTAGAAAACCTTGCTAGATAAGACAAACCAAAATATGTGTGTTGGTGTGGTCATAATTTGAAGGTGGTACAGCCCATAGCCGCGCATGCATTTGGGTCGGGTGGGTATTGAAGTGTTGTATGGGACAGTTGATATTGTTTTCGCGAATACGATGTTGGTGCCATGGAGAAAGTTGTTCATTTTGATGGTATGTACAGACGCCAGCACATCAACGTACCTCAATCTGTCAAATTTCTTTGATGGATTTTCAACTTTATCACAAAGGAATAAAGTTCATATTCAATTGCGAAAATTTGACAGAATGGTGTAGCTTAATGTGCAGCTGGCCTCTGTACCACACCCTTGAATATGGCCAAACCTTTCTGATACCTACATGCTGTATAAGGTGTAACCACGGTGTAACTGAAATAACTGAACTCAGAAAAAAATCAGCTCTTCCATGAATTTTGTTTAGTCATGCCAACACAAATGTACTGAACAGCTGTTTTCTTTTCACGTTTTAAGGTTTGTTCCTAAGGTAACAGTTGTTCAAAATGATAAGCTAAATGAACCGTCAGGTTTTTAAATATACCTACCTTGAATAGAAGTGCTATACTTTTACAGATAGGCAGGCACACGAGTGATGGATCAAAAATTGAAAAAAAAAAAAAATGGTGGTCTGTCCATTATTATCGACCTCAACTTATGAATAGTCGTGGAAGCGACAAGGCTGCACGCACTTTCGGCAATATAAAATGGTCAAATCAAATCATAGTCATTTCTTCAAACCAGGCAGAAGAATCAGCGCTTTTTGAACGTCAACTTACATAAGACAGTCCCACTCACCACTTCCTAGTGCTTTCGCTGGGAAGAAGTGGTGCAACAAACTCCCCAGAATTTGAAGACAAAGATCGCAACGCAAGAAATCATGCATGTCCGGGGCATGGAATTGTGGCCCGCTCTTACTCACGGAGAAACCCTGATTCCCAGCAGACGAAGATTACATAAAGGCTGGTTGTTGGGGGAGTCGCATTGCTTACATAAACCTTGTGCTTTTATCACACTAACAAATATTATAAAGGCAAAAGTTTGTAAGTGTGTTTGAATGTTTGTTACATCTTCACGCACAAACTACTGAACGGATTTTGACGAAACTTAACAGTAATACATATAGCTTATACATCAGAATAACATATAGGATACTTTTTATCCCGATATTCCCACGAGATCGAAACTTATGCGGGTGAAAACGCGGGGTGCTGCTACGCCTGGAGTGCATATTAGCATATTTTTATACCCAGGTATGTGTTTGTTATTACATTCGAATACAATAACAACAATGGATTGGATACAAATCACATTGTTTAATTAAATACCACTCATAATTGAAGACTACGAAATTGTCGTCTATATTTTAATGAATTTAGGTCATTACCTGTCTTGTTGCTAAGTAAGACAACTTATGGTAGGTCTGACTCAGACTAGGTGGAGCCGTGGAGCGACGATCTTCGCATGCTTTTACCTCGGCATCTCTATCAATCCTTGACACCTTACACCCAGCTAAAGTAAAAAAGTCTTGACAATAAGCAGGACATCTGCAAAAAAAGTCGGGATGGATAGTTAACGTTTTATAATCTTTCGTTTTTCAGTAAGTAATCATTAAAAAAAAAAAATAAGTTAAAAGAAATCCAAATAAAGAGAAGATAATTCTAAAGATTGGGCTCCAATTGCAAAAGAGAGAGTAAAATGGAAAGATGGAAGGCTTTGCCCTGCAGTGGGACACAACAGGCTCATAATAATAATAATAAAGGAAATCTCTAAAAGTCAGATAGTCTGCGCAAATGAGAAGGCCAGGCAAAGTCCAGACAGGGGCCGAAAAAGTTGGACATATCTGGACAAATCCATCCCGGTACGTCAACTATTACTCTACATCTCTACGATTGACAAAGCCTTTTATAATAAGTCTACGATTGACAACGCCTCGGGATTCCTTTCGACATTCCAGGGGTACGCAGTTATTATGAGGGATTTGTAGCTAAGTAATATCAGCCGCACGGGTCGATCGATCAGGTTAAGCTACGCTTGTCGAGGTTGGTCCGTGGATGGGTGACCATCTTTACATACCAAGATCCCTCTGTGCCTCGGAAAGCACATTAAGCCGTTGGTCCCGGCTGTCATTTGTGGATCTTTGACAGTCGTTACGGGTCGTCCGAAGCCCAAAAATCTGACAACCAGTCTTACCAAGGGGTATCGTATTACCTACCCAGTAACTGAGTTGTGGATGTCAGATAGGCAGTCGCTCCATGTAAAATACTGGTATTTAGCTGCATCCGATTAGACTGGAAGCCGACCCCAACATAGTTGGGAAAAGGCTAGGCAGATGATGAGGTGTTCGCAGTTATCACTTTCCACCAATCGGGTGACCGAAAACTTATCACATAGATACCATCAACATTCTTTGAAAAGCCCATCAAAAATATCACAAAATAAACAGTTAAAAAAGATAAGAATATCCAAATCGATTAGTATCCATCGGACAGTGTGTCAGTAACCTATAATTTGACCGTATCAGTCGTGCCGGCTCGTAAGACAGACCGGACCGGTTCGAGACAGGTTGTGACATACATACAAACTTTCTTCGCATCACAAAATTCGGCCCACACTGGTGACAGGTCTACTGAATACAATTAAATGTGGATTTTTTATTATTAAAATTATTTTCGTGTTTTTGTGCGATGTTTTTTTTGTGTGGTTAGGTTTGGCAGTCCATACTGCCTTATTATATTACTGTCAGACGTTAATAGAATATACGTCTATGTAGCGAAATTCAAGCTGTTAACAAATTTTTTATCTAGATTGACTGCCTCGGAAGTCGAGTGGTTGCAAGGTGAACCTCGGGGGTGATTCTAGATTTTTCTATTTTTTTTTAGTATATCTGTATTGGTGTCCGATTAATGCCAATAGACACTTGGAAAATTTTCAGTGTAGGATAGGTACCTACTTATCTACCTATAAGCCTCTGTCTAACCTTTCGGGGACTAGAGGCGTGATGTTTTGATATGCAAAATTAAAATTCAATCAATCAATCAACCAACTCAGGCTATCGCAGTCCACTGCTGGACATAGGCCTCTCCCAGACTGCGCCACAGCACCCTGTCCTCTGCCTTCCGCATCCAGTGTACCCCAGTCACCTTCTTTAGGTCGTCCGTCCATCTAGCTGGCGGGCGTCTCACACTACGCTTGCCGGTACGCGGTCTCCACTCCAGGACTCGTCTGCTCCACCGGCCATCAGTCCTTCGACAGACATCGCCAGCCCACTGCCACTCAAATTAAAATTGCAACCTAAGAAATAAAGATGAAGTTTACGTGTTGACTGTGATGCTTGGATTACATTCAAAACGTAAACTTCATCTTTATTTCTTAGGTACGAGTAGCAATTTTAATGATGCCAATTATTACTCATTTCAAAAGTCAATGCCCTCATTTCTTAAGATAGTTTATCGAAAATTATCTGTGATACTCGTAGATTTAATCATCAACCGTCATGCAGTCAGTGTTTCATAAATGCTATAATTATAGATGTTAACCTGAATACCTAGCGCCAAATTGAGGAGTGGTAATGTCAACATAATTTTTCTCTATCTATGCATCTACACCAAAAACGGTATGGCATGTCTAAGAACCAACAATTCGAGGACATGTGACATCTACCAGCCAGCACTGGGCCCGCGTGGTGGATTACGGCCTACCCCCTCTCGCCGAGAGGAGGCCTGTGTCCCAGCAGTGGGAACATTATAGGCTGATTATGTATGTGTGTACCTTTGAAGTTACCTGCTTAAATTAACATCATTGGATGTCTGGGACGGACTGGATGCGGAAGGCATAAAGCCGGGTGCTGTGGCGGAAATTCGTAGTGGCCCAAGTTCAGCAATGAACTGCATAAAGGTGAGTTGATTGGAACAAAATCAAGTATAATCAGCCTATAATGTTCCCACTGCTGTTACACAGGCCTCCTCTTGGTGAGAGGAAGTGGGCCGTAATCCACCACGCGAGGCGGGTGGTAGATGTCACATGTGTTCGATTTTTTGGTTCTAGGACATGCCTGTGCTTACGATGTTTTCCTTCACCGCTTGAGAGCAGCGGTGACGAAATAATTTACACAAAGTAAAGTGCCTGTCTGGGTTCGAACCCGATAGAACTCGTAAGTAGCGGCTATTACCACTGGGCTTCCAGTGCTCCCAAGATCAATAACAAACAAAATTATTTAATTAAAACCACCTAAAACATACTAATTAACACCATAATATAGCTTGTAACATGTCGTCGCGTCGTAATACTTGGCTAATTGTCGCTCGCTGCATTCTTAACAAATTGTGCAACTATCACGCGTCAGGTATCCATAAAAAAGTTATATAAAAGCTGTTAGAGGACGGACATATAATATGATTATGTAGTGTGTCATGATATTGATAGATACCTCCTTTATGATGTAATGGAGTTAGTAGGAAAGGTGATCTTAGAGACAGACTTTCGGGTCGACAGAGATGCAGTCGATTTTATTTTATACTAGGTCAGTTTAAATTAAAAATTCACAAATGTAACTGGTATCGAAACGAGTTTGAAAATTATGGGGTTTATTTATAAACGATGATTGAAGTTAAGAGGAAATGCGGTCGGAGAGACTTTTGAAAAATTCTAAGTAAAAAATCGTAATTCGAGGTTTTACTCTCGCCTATTTCCTCCTCCAATATTGGACCAATTTAAAAGTTATTTCATAAACTGAATAAGAAGGATATATACTGTGTCCCTGTGTTTTTTCTTTTTTCATTAATAGTTGTCTTTGTACGCTAGGCCTCTATTGATAGCGGTTTAAATCGGCATTTTTTGAGGGTTCTAGTGCTCATCATCAAAA
Source organism: Amphipoea oculea (assembly GCA_945859645.1). Lineage (NCBI taxonomy): Eukaryota > Metazoa > Arthropoda > Insecta > Lepidoptera > Noctuidae > Amphipoea > Amphipoea oculea. Next base: position 17,323,075 of record OX243884.1, read on the forward strand.
AGGAAAACATAGGGACATACAAGTAGTTAATAATTATTATTCTGTAAAAAATCATTGCTTTATGGTCATTAACCAGAAAGAAAACAGGCGAGAGCGTTTCTATGGAGAAACGACACCCGTCTGGGTGCGAACCTATGACCTACAACTTATTAGTCAAGGCCGTTACCACGGGGCCCCCCAGGCTAATTACTGTACCAAAGAAAACCCATTTGAACAAGGTCAGCATGCTACTCCAAATTAGTTAATAAGACCAAGCCGTAAAATAATTAGTTCATTCCAAGCTATCTGCGGCCAATTCATATAACTGTTGCTAACGATATTACATAAATTAGTTGTAATAAATTATATTTTATAGTTGTATACCGTTCTGTTACATGAGTATCGGACGTGATTGATGCGGAATTTGTGTGACCCGATTGGATGAATTTTGGACGAATAATAATAATGTAGATTCGATAGTCGTTACAGCCAATGGATTGATAGCCAAGAGCCTCGACCAACACATGAGGAGGCTCTCGTTGGGCAGCTGGATCAAGGGCTTGATTCAGATATCAGAACTTCTGGACACGGCTCGCATTGTCAGGAGGTTCCTCTCTCCGGAGCCCTGACCGCCGGTAGCTTGGACCCTGTTCCCGAGATCGGTGGGCTACTACTTTTTATATTTTTTTATATTCTAATATTTAAAAATATAATTTAAATGGTATTTAATTGAATAAAGATGTAGATTCTAGAATGCCTCGTTGGTATAGAGGCCAGCAGTAGCGCATGAGGTCCTGGGTTTGATTCCCGGGTTGGGCAAGGTGTTATTGGGTGTTACCATCAAGAATTTTTCAGTAGCAGTCCGGAGTCTGGATTTGTGCCCGGTTGATGACAATAGGCTCGCCCCCTATTACATGGGACTTAAAGATAACTGGTGAATTGTGGGTGTACTGGTACACCTCTGCCTAACCCTTCGGGGATTGCGGGCGTGATGTTTTGTTATGTATTCAAACTCAAACTCAAAGCATGCAGCAAGCAACATACATATATAACATAATCAGCCTATAATGTACCCACGGCTGGGCCGGCCTGGGACACAACACAGGTCTCCTATCTTCGAGAGGGAGTGGGCTGTAAGTTGATTACACGCGGGCCCAGTGCAGGTCGCCGTGTTTCGCGCGCGCCTCTCTTTAGAGGAATGGTGGCCGTTTGCGGCGGCTGAGGGTGACGGGGTCCGCATGGTTTCACGCGGGCCTACACCTGGCCGGGGGAGCGTGACGAAATGCGCAAGCACTCCAGCACCCCGGATAAAGGTAGCAGCAGGACACCGTGTGGTTTTAGTCAGTAAGAGTCTGACAGACCCCTCCACCCACCCCAGGGTGGTGGACATCCATGAGGATTTCCACACGATAAAAAAAAAAAGGTTGGTAGATGTCATGCCACATGTCTTAGAAATGTTGGTGCAGCAAGCATAAAAGTGCTTGTAATTGGTTTAATTGAAATAAATGCTTTGAGTTTTGGGTTTTTTATACTCGAGCCTCCAATGTCAATCAAATATGATCGACTTTCACAGCACTACCATCGCTACCTCCAATGTTTGATTGATACCAATTTAGAAAACCATAAATTCCACACCAGTTTTTTAATAGTATCCTCACTAAATACCATAGACAGTAAAAATCACAGTTCCAAACAAAATCATAGAGAAATCTTTAATTGACGCCATAAAAATAGTTTTGTAGCCAAAAATGGATGTTTAGGAGCAAAAATATTCGTGGTATTTTGTGACCAGTTCTGTAGGGGCCGAACAGGTATATTTGTGGTATTTTTAGTGTGAATATTTCTATAGGTCGGGTTTGCAGGTGTGAGTGGATAAAGTTGTGAACTAAAGTTGTGAACATTGCGTTAATGTGACTATTACATAGTTGGCATTCACTAATATTATAAAGGCGAAAGTTTGTGAGTGTGTGTTTATATGTTTGTTACTTCTTCACGCTCAAACGGCTGGACCAATTTTGATAAAATTTTGTATGGAGGTAGCTGGCTTTTTTATGGATGGGAAATCATCAAATGACTCCTCCCGCTCTGGGTGGAGCGGAAGGGAGTGTCAGACTCTTACTGACTAAAACCCATCCGTGTTCCTTCCTTAGCCCTTTATGTTCCGGAGTAGCGGTAACCGTTTCGGACACTCCCGCACCCCCCCCCCCCGGCAGGTTTCGGCCCTGGCTGACCCCTTCCTTTTTGCTGACATCTTTTTGAGGCGCGCGTGGAACACGTACGCGTCGTCCGGTAGCTGACACCCTGGATTAACATTTAGGCTATTTTTTATCCCAATATTCCCACGGGATCGACACTTATGCGGGTGAAACCGCGGGGCGCAGCTAGTTAATATTAAGCTTGAGTTTGTTTGTTTGTTTGAAAGCGCTAATCTCTGGTACTACCAGTCGGATTTAAATAATTATTTTTGGCTTTGATAGCCCAATTCTTGAAGAACACTCTTCGAGGCACTGAGGGGACTTGATATGTAAATATGGTCGCCCATCCACGGACCAACCGCGGCAAGCGTAGCTTTACCTGATCGATTAACCCGTGCGGCTGTTATTACTTAGCCACTAGCTTCAGCCCGCGACTTCGTTCGCGTGAAACTTCTTGTTTCTCCCGAGCCACCCCGTCGTATCGCATCACCCGCCCGCGCTATCAATTAACGTTCTTTTTGACTTTTTTTCTGTTTGCTCGGCTCCTAAGGGTCATAGCGTGATGTTAAATAGCCTATAGCCTACCTCAAGAATTGGGCTAACAAATGCAAGAAGAATTTTTCAAATCCGACTGGTAGTTCCAGAGATTACCCCATACATACAAACTTACAAACAAATACCACTTTATAATATTAGTATAGAAGTATAGATAAGCCCCTCCCTATATTAATACTGACTATTTATATAGATAAAGCATTCTGCTTCTGAACTACTAACTTGCAAGTACAGCTGCTTATAGTAGGGTTATATCTCTGTCTACCCCGCATTTCTAAACACGTAAACACATACCTATAGATTTCGGTGTGTTAACGTTTGGCAAACGCTTGGCACGCATGAATGTGGAATAGCTTGGTGGAGCGTAGAGAGGTGTTCTGTGCGGCTACGAATAACGAGGACGCGAGATGTTGTGTACGTGGAGTGGGCGCGCTTGATACTTGAAGATGATGCTGTTTGTGTAAGATAAAAAATGGTCGTTGAAGGGTTATTGGAAATACATTAACAACCTCTTAACACGTTAAGTGCGAAACGAGGCCTAAATGACCCCGCATGCAACTTCCTTGTGGTGCGGCAAGGAAAAACGTGAACATCTCTGTCGTGCGAAGGGCATAGCTTTGGTTTGGTGCAGTATAGAAAAAAGATAAATGTATATTTGAGATGCGCTAATGGTCCCGGACTCGGTGGTATACCTACCTTGGTGCCGGATGTTTTAGGCCTCGTACCGCACTGAATTAATATAATTTTAATGCAGTGCGGAACGAGGCTAAAACGTCCCATATCCCCCCGGACCTCGTACCGCACCCAACGCGAACTTCCCGCGATTAGTGTTGTGAATCACGTCGATTGGAGAGCACGTCCTTTTACATCGCCGACACGGCCATCCTGATCCATCCATCCATCCTCTCAGTGCAAAAAATCTTATTGTCTACCCTGTTATAATGAAAAACACTCATAAATATGTACAAGATATAAATTGAGATTTTTATAAGAAAGTATATTGTTACTGATTTTTTAAATGTTAATTCAAGTTTTAATAAGTGTATTTTTAAAGCCCGAGGCAGAATAAATAGGATAGTTTCTTTTCTACTTCTGGTTTTCTTTTTTTTCTATTCTATGAACCGCATTAAGATTTTCACACAAAAATAGATAAACGTCCTTGCGTCGATATTATTTTTCCCATCACTAATCTTAGCGAAAATTTACCCTATTTCAGTGCGTTACGAGGTGTATAAGATCCCATATTTTGTTTTGCCAATAAATTCCAAACTAGCTATCAGATCCAGGGGCGACGGTAGATTAGGGTTCATCAATTCACTGTCTATATCGATAAGGATCAAAATTTTCATTTATCTTTGATTTCGCGCCAGAAAATGGATTTTAGTCTGTTAAAGCAGGTGGGGTCTAATAGACCTCGTGTCGCCCTAACGTCTGGTCACGGTGCGGGCCGATAAGACCTCGTGCCGCAGGAACGGAAAGTTTGCAAAAATTGGTGCCGCAGCTAACGTGTTAAGAGTCATTGCACTCATCATTATGAACAACTTTTACCTGAAACCTGAAACCAGAATTCACGAAAAAAAAATCAGCTGTTCCCTACATTTTGACGAGATATATACGAACATAAATGTAGGGAACAGCTGATTTTTTTTTCGCGAATTCAGGTTTGGTCCCATAGTAAGAGTTGTTCATAATGATGAGTGCAATGACCTCTTAAAAGGTTGTTAATGTCTTTCCAATAACCCTGTAAATGGTTAAAAAAAAATTATGTCTCAAACAGAAATTACAAGGATTGTAGTTACTTGAGAATTTTTTTAAAACTCTAAATATGCCTAGTATTGTAAAAACTTTGACATAAAAACTAAATAGGTATTGTTATATGGTGTGGTTTATTTTGATAAAACATAATCGACCAAAATCTTAAAATGGATGCTTTTTTTCTCATTCACTTTTTTTTTAAATAGATGATGAATGATTTACCTACTCACTTTTTTTGTCTGCGTGATATAATGCCATTTTTACTATTAGATTATAGGAAGACTTTGGAAAACATTGGGATTTAAACGTATATAGAGGAATACCAATTCAGCAGATTTTTTTTTAATGAAAGTAAAAGTGGAATTAAATAATTACGGCCAAATTATAAGTGTCATAGATGACTATAGTTTCAAAATTCATTTCGATTTTTATTGCGTTCGGTAATTCGGTGTAAGCGTTGAAGCATGAAATGAACACACGTAAGTCATAAAATCAAGAATTCGAGTTTCTACACTCTATTTAACTGTAATTTCACCAAATATTTCGAACAATTGTAAATCAAACTACGATTTAATAACAGACAATATACAAAACTTCGGCAATTTAATAAGAAACTTCTTTCTTTTCTTCTTTTCTTTTTCTTATTTTTTGGTATATTTAAGTTCTACTTTTTAAATACTTTCGAATCGATAGTACACATGTATGTACTGTAAATGCTTTATTTCTAGTAAGTAACATAAATATGTAAGGTCCCATTAAAATAGATAAATAGATGGACAAACTTTTAAGAAACATTCAGACCACCAAAATAAGGACGATGGTAAAAAATATACAAGAAACACGCATTAGATACTTACAAGAAAAATAATCAGCTAACGAAAATACACTGATGTTCCGGCAATTTATTATTTTGTTCAGTGTTTTTTTTTTTGTTTGGATATGTACGACGTACTAAGCGCTGTGTTAAAATTTGTCCATCCATTTTAATGGGACCCTGTAGGTATATCAAAACAATAGGCTTCGGGGCGAAGATAAAGTTTCATAAATTGTATATTATCAGAGTCACGCTGGCGACGTCACACAGTTAATGTCAAAAAAGGGTGTGCGTCGTATGTTTTTAAAAGGGAGCTTCTAGAAAATTCTAGAAGATTCAACTCGCCCTCACTGGCCAAGCGGGAACGAAAGATATTTCAGCCAGAAGCGCGAAGATTGTGGCGCGAGAGCTTCGAAATAGTTTCGCGTTATATATGTAGTTAAACTAGCTTCTGCCCGCGACTTCGTCCGCGTGAAATATCACCCTCTCCCCATTCAGCCTCTTAGGGGTGGAATTTCGAAAAACCCCTTCTTACTGCACCCCTAGACCTCATAAGGAACCTACGTACTAAATTTGCAATCTCTAGACAAAGCTCTAGACCCTGCGGTTTGGGCTGTGCGTTGATATGTCAGTCAGTTAGTCAGTTTCTTCTTTTATATATTTAGATAATTACTCTCAAAGTCTCTGCATTAAATGTTACTGGTATTAGTCCTGCAGACCACTGTTTGCAGATTGAATTAGAACAATTTTCTCTAGTTTAATATTGGTAAAGGAAGAAATTTATAAGTAACTAACTAGCTAGTTAAATCTACAGCTAAACTTGTATGTTTTCTTAATATAATTATTGTTATAAGTATTAAAGAATCCTTAGTAGTCAAGTTCAAGGAGAAATATTCACGAAATAATTAAACGAGCGTGAATTTCCTTAATTATGTTTAGTTTGTACAACAAGCCGGTAATGTTAGTTTTCTAATAGTAATTAATTACCACTATTGTTATGAGGCGGTGATTTCAAGAGTTTAACAAGTTTTCGGTAATGATCTTTAATTTTAGTTAATGGAGTTGTTGAAAACAATATTATCTAATTGTTAATGTGATTAAGTTTTTTTTCATTACACTTGCATACCTAACTGTAATATATTTTATATGAATAAGTGTGAACCTAGATACCATTTTATTAAACAATTCACAGTAAGTATTTCACAAAATAAATTGACCAGTCTTGATCAAAGTATCAAGTTCGTTAAGTTCATCTAAAAATAAGTAAAGGTGAGGTGCTCAGACGCAGCGAGTGACGTGTCTTCTCACTTCTCTTCCTTCAGTTAACCGCGAGCCGCCGCGCGAGACGGACGTACGTTCTTGACAGTTCTCAACGAAATACATTACTAATTTATTAATAATTGGTGTCGCTAACTAACTGTGTTTGTTCTACAAAACATTTTTAAACACATTCAATTGTTACAAAGTAAAACTTTTCCGTAAGTTTTGTGTAGTAAAGTCTAGTTTTGAAGGACAGTGTTACAACAGATTTGTAAGATTATTTAAAAGTGTTTTTTGGTAACAATTTCTGTTCGATTCCGGGATTGCCATTGTGGATTGAAAAGGTTAGTTACTAAAACGTTTAATCTTATTGATTCGTTAAGGTTTTTGTTAGTTTTAGTTCGTAGTTAAGCTGTGCGGTGAACTTAGTACAGTTAACTTAGACGGAACTTAACTATTTGAATGTGTGCGTGCTGTGTTTTGTAAAGCCATTTTCTCTGAAGAGAATTGTGTTTTAAGTTAAGGCTTGAAGGTCAATGAATGAAATAACATTACAAAAAAGTCTTTTAAAGATGGTTCAGTGAAGAAGGTTATTAACCCTATTTTTGTGGTGATTGTAACCTTATTGTCTTAACGACTTCAAACTCGAAAAGTGGAGTTAATTCACAGATTCGAAAACTACGTTTTCTCAAGGATAATGTGCGGAAACTGGGCCAAGTTTTAATTGAAGCCAGAATTTTAACTTTCACACGAGTAAAAGTGAAGAAATTGTCGTTTGCGAATGTCAATACGAGTTTTGGGGCCGTTTAGGTGTTGTATGGCCAATTGAGGTGATTGCCTATCGGATGGGCCGGTTTTTAAATTAGCGGATTAAGATGCTTCGGTCGCTCTATAATGGGTTTTTGACTACCGTGGAATTTTAGGATTAATCGATTTTGTGGAGACATGAATGCCTACATCAGCTACATAAGCAGTGTTTGGCTTAATATTAAATTCCTAAACTGAGATACTATTAGAGCTAGTTGTAGGTAATTTGTGTACAATTAGACGTTGCAAAATTCTACATTGAAGTAGATTTCACGATCTGTCTGAAGCAAAAGCCACGGAAAGTTACTTCATTTATCTAGACTAGATATTATGACATAGGCCGCTTGAATTTTATTTGAAACAAAACGCAAATTGCAGTATAATACTTTCCTCGAAGTTGGATTTTGAACTTGTTTTTTGTGGAATGCGAGTTTTTTGTCACTTAGGGCTGAATTTTCAATAGTCAGGTATTCCATTTGACAACTTTGCTATAGAAAATATGCCAAACTGTCATATTTATTCTTCAGTTAAAAGTTATCTGAGTATTGAAAAATCAAGATTAAATAAACTTTTTTTTATTAAACTAACTCTAATTGTGTAGACAGTCACTTGACAAACTACTAATAACTAAACTAATTGTTTACACCTTCACGCTAAATTCTCGGCTTCTCCTAAACACTGGATCCATGTGAACAAACCTTTACCTTCTTAAGTAAATTCTCATAAAATACGGAAGTCTAAAGGTTTTCTCTTCGCCTATAGCTAATAGGAAATGGTTACAATAACCGTACCCGATGGTATTAGCATACCTGCGGACAAACTGGTTAACTTGAACGAATCAAACGCTCAGGGTTGAGACGTGCGACTGTAAATAAAATGGTTGCTACTGTTGGTTGCTGGATGACCTAGGGCCATAATTAAACAGGCGACATTCCGACAGTATTACAAGTTTTTTAACCGACTTCAGAAAAGGAGGTCTGTATTCGACCCGTATGTATGTATGTTTGTTTGTATGTCCGCGATTTTCTCAAAAACTTATGAACCAATTTTGATAATTCTTTGATTAATGTGATCTACACACTTTCAGGAAGATTTTAGTATATAATACATTAGGTAATTATTCTTATGTACGAAGTTATTTGCATTAATGTATTGCATCTCCGGCATTTCTATGCGAATTTTGATGATTCTTCTAGTCGGTGTCTTCAATTCTTCAATGCACTAGTGTTAATTGAATTTGTGTGGGGTAGGTACAACTAAAAAGTGAAAAATAAAAACTTAAAAAAAAAAAAAACAACCGACATAAAAAAAAACACTACAAGTCAAAAAACTAAAATGTGGAACCAACGACACCGACTTCCGAAATTTTCAGAAAACTTAGATCGTTTTTGTTGCTTTATATGTATCATATCAACATATAAAGTCCATATAAATTGTATTAAATATTACTAATAGGTATTTGAAGCAGTCTAGAACCGTAAACAAATAATCGGAAAAACAAAGCTACCTACTCCAAGATTTTCAAAAGTGCTAATTTCAAAAAGTAGACTACATAATCCTTTAAAAACAGCTGTTACTTTACTTTGACTTATTACTGAGTCGGTAGATATAATTACTTAAAATATCGGTCGTATCGTAGGTATCTGACCTATGGTCAGTCTTGTGTCAAAAAAAAAACAGTGTCACTCAGGGAGTGCAGACAGAAGTGAAAAAAAAATACAAACAGAATACTTTGCATCACTCAATGACATATCGGATATACATCCAAGTACATCCCGGGGACAGCCGAACACATCCGAAGCGGTGTCGGTTACGGTAACAGTGGGGCGAATACAATGGTTTTTTCCCATCTTAAAAAATGCCCAACGCGACTAAAGAAGTTTTCACTTCAAAAAACTGCAACACCTTTTCTGCCTCCCATTAAAATAACCAGAAAAAGATTCGAGATATTACATTATTTCCGTATACCGCATAAGTGAATCTTAATGAGCGATAATGAGGTAATTAACGACTCTTACATATACCTACTTACGTCTTCTTGTAAGCCGATATACGACCATAAATCATTGGTTCTATTTTAATTGCTAAGTAGGTCTGTTATGGAGTGTCTATGGCTTCAGTAGTGCGTGAATGTACAGACGCCAGCACATCAAGCTACCCGAAACTGTCACATTTTCCCAATCAACTTTGAACCTTATGTTTTAGCAATAAAGTTGAAATCTATTAAAGAAATTTGACAGATTGTAGTAGGTTGATGTACAGACGCCAGCACATCAAGCTACTCGAAACTGTCACATTTTCCCAATCAACTTTGAACCTTATAGTTTAGTAATAAAGTTGAAAATCTATTAAAGAAATTTGACAGATTGTAGTAGGTTGATGTGCTGGCGTCTGTACATTAAAATAAATAAAATATGCGAAAGTGATATCGCTAATCCATTGCTTCATTATGTTCGAAAAAATTATCTGCTTAACAACGTAAATAACGCAATGAATGTTGTTAAACTGTCAAAATGAAAGGCATCGCTACTTTTAGTGTGTTACGCAAATTGGTCAGGTTGACGGTCAACAAAAAACTGTAACGCGTTTTTCTTGTCTTTTAAAAACCGTGCAAGTCTGAAATATTTCTTTCTTTCTAAAGACTTCTTTTCACTTTCCTGTTACTCTGGACTTTCTCTATCGAGCCTAAGACTCATGCAGTATGAAATATACATAATATTAAACATTATGGCTAGCCCTCTTTAGTCATAGCGTGATAAGTTATCATTAATACGATTTCGTTGAAGGATTTCAACAGTGAAAGTTTCTTTTGATTGATCTATTGTATTTTTTCTTGTTTTATTCACGTTTATTTCTAAAAGTTGTGTGGGCAGAAGAGTGAGTGATATTTAGCCTGTATCTTTTTGCATATCGGGTGATTTTTTTAATTATACCTAAAGGGTGAATTTTTTAGATAGAATTTTGTGGTTGGGTTGTTCGATTTTGGTCTAAAGTTTAGCCAGGAATCAAGTCCGATTACTGGTGCAAAAAATGCCTGCGTAAGCTTGGACTGAAATAAAAGTGGACATATTTTAGGGGCAATGGTTAATTGCCGTTCTCATTTACAGATATACACTATCCTGGACGAACGATTCACTAATTAGGAGTATATTCTAGAGGGGCTTATGGCTAAGTAATATTAGCCGCACGGGTCGGTCGATCAAGTTAAGCTACCCTTGCCGCGGTTGGTGCGTGGATGGGTGACCGTCTTTACATACCAAGACCCCTCCGTGCCTCGGAAAGCACGTTAAGCCGTCGTTTGTAAAATCATAAAATGTATGTGTACTTTTCAACCAGTTAAATGATTATGTGATTCTGAGCAATCTACCAGCAAACAAAGTAAACATGACGCAGTTATTCAAACAGCAATAATTTAAACTGTGTAACTTCATTAGTGATGCTGCAGTTTGTTTGTCTTATTAAGTGATCCTTCATGCCTTTGTGCATTGGTTCGACATTTTGTGTGTACAAAGTTATTTTTTACGGTCAACTAAATAGTTTGCTACAGGTAAAACATGTTTTTCACTTCTCATGCTCTAAAAGTTAGTCTTTATGTTGTGCCTAGGCGACATAAAATCGCTTTTTATGTTCTAGTGCATAAAGTAATTTTTTTTTCTGAGACTAAGGTAATCAGGCCCAACAGCCACACACGCGCAATAAAACTTCGCAGATTAAAGTCGTGATTTATTTCATTTTCTTTAATTTATACCACTTCCGCGTTTTCTATCGTTAATTTAATAAAATCAAGTAAAATAGTTGTCATTTATTTTTTAAAAACGCAAAGAAATGTTTTTATGACTTGGCAGTATAAAGTACCCAAATCGAATGACAAATGTTGAAATAAAAAAATTAAAAAGTTTCGTGGCGGTATTATCTGTGGTGGCGGGAATTAGCTATGCTTTGTAACATTTTTGATTAATTATGTACTGTATACTTTAAGCCTGTTTCATTTTCTCGCAATCGAAGTGAAAAGCAGAGTGTATAACTCAGGCATAAACGAGCCATTTTACCCCTCGACTTAAATATCCACCCTCGCCTGCGGCTCGCGTGGATATAAACGTCTCGGGGTAAAATACCTTCTTTTATGCCTTAGTTGTACAATCTACTATTATATGACTGCACTATAGCGTAATTATGCTTTGGTTGTATCGTAATTTTATGCCATTTTTTTTCAACCTTTTTTTTACTTTAGGCAAGGGTATAGTATACAGGGTGAAATTGAATTCATGGGCATGGCTGGGCTGGGATTTCAGGTTTGGTCCCATAGTAAAAGTTGTTCATAATGATGAGTACAATGACCCCTTAAAAGGATGCCCATGAATTTAATTTCACCCTGTAGATATAGGTATATTTAGTATGTATGTATTTATGTATCTATTATTTAGGATATGTATATCTATATTATACATATGTATCTGTGTATCTATTTTAGTATATTATTGACCCAACGACAGCCCCATTTTATGTCCCAGAAAATCACTGTTCATTCCAAGGTTGCCTGGAAGAGATCGCAGAAAGTGATAACTTGATAAGGCCGCCCGTTGTATATTTTTATTTGAAAATTTGTGAGGATGGATGGATGAATGGATGTTTGTTACTCTCGCAAAAACTATTGAACGGATTTAGACGGGCACACAGATAGTTTGTAACCAGAATTAACACATAGAATACTTTTTATCCCGATATTCCCATAGGATCGAAAATTATGCGGGTGAAACCGCGGGGCGCTGCTAGTATAAGATATAATAATGGTCGTTTTTAGTTGCAATTCAATATTTTGTTGAATCTATATATATGTAGGTATATAAAATTCAAAGTCCTGACTGACTGACTGATATATCAACGCACAGCCTAAACCGCTGGTCCTAGAGACATGAAATTTGGAGGGTGTGTTCTTTGTGAAGAATAGGTATCCAATAAGAAAGGGTTTTTCGAAATTCCTCCCCTAAGAGGGTGATTGGGGGAGGGTGAAATTTCACGCGGACGAAGTCGCGGGCTGAAGCTAGTAAACTTATATTATCTTGCTCCACTTTCAATTCATTATAGTTAATAAGCATTCCGTTTTAAATTAACTTCAGTTTTGCAGTTGATCTTGAACTTAAAGTAATTTAGTGACAGTTAAATACTCTTGAGTTCAAGAACGACTAGCTCAGTTAGAATGTCAGCAGGTGATCGAAAGGTTGTTGGTTCAAATCCTGTCTGATGAACTTTATAGTGAACCATTGATAAAGAAGTTTAGGTTATTTGGCAACGTTACTTCAGAAATGTACATTTAGTTAGCAAGTGAAGGTTTCTGGTTTAGAATGTTTTAAGTTGTTACTTATAAGTACCTACATTCGTTGTTTTATAGATTTTTGATTCACTAACTAAATATTAACAAACTTTTTTTACTTTTTTTTTCTTTTACCTTGACCAGAGGCTAAGCATTGCCATACAACGTGGCAATGCCGCCAGTCTGTTGGGTACTTTACCAGTCGACAACGATGCGGAGGAATATTTTGACGCAATATTTTAGTTTTTTAATAGTTTTTGTTAGATTAGGTTATTGTATTTTTATTTTAATAATTTGTAGTTTATTTAGTACTAGCTGACCCGGCAAACTTCGTACTGCCTCAGGATGAATGTATGAGAAAATGAATTATCTTAATTTTTCTTTTTCGTGAAATTTACCCATGTTGAAAACAACAAGAAAACAAACAGCTCATTTATAAAATTAAATTTCAGTCCACAATATCCAACGGTTTCTTACTAAACTTCAACTATACCCGACGATCCTGCATACTTATCTCTTTCGTTGACTGTACATACATTGATCATTAACACTTCTAACTACCTACCTAGCCCACTAGAGTCGAAACACCTTTCACTCCACATAATCATAATAAAACCAGCTCATTATAAACACCTATAAAAACCCTCACAAATGAAAGGAGAATCGATTCATTGTAACACTCGAACGACGCGTAAATAATAACAAACACAAGAATTTTGTTTGTTTGTCTGTTGCTTTGTTTATAAAGTTAAATCATCAGTGTTGTTGATAGATTGAAAGTGTGGATGTTGATAGACAGGGCAATGTTACATGCATTGAACTGGTCATCACGTGGGTATGACATTCTTTGCAATAATATTTATTATTTATTAATAACAAACGCAAAGCAGTGGTGGCCCAGTGGTATCGGCCGCGACTTACGCGTTGTAGGTCGTAGGTTCGAACTCAGACTTTACTTTGTGTAAATTATTTCATCGCCACTGCTCTCAAAACGGTGAAGGAAAACATCGTGAGGAAACCGGCTTGTCCTAGAACCAAAAAAATTCGAAGACATGTGACCTCTACTAACCCGCACTGGGCCCACGTGGTGGATTACGGCCCACTCCCTCTCACAGAGAGGAGGCCTGTGTCCCAGCAGTGGGAACATTATAGGCTAATTATGATGAATAATTAACGACCCGCCCTGTGTGTAATATATACAGGATTATTGGAAAAACACTAACAACCTCTTAAGAGGTCATTGTACAGATCATTATGAACAACTTTTACTATGGGATCAAACATGAAATCGCGAAGAAAAAATCAGCTGTTCCCTACATTTTGACGAGTTATACGAACATAAATGTAGGGAACAGCTGATTTTTTTTCACGAATAATAAATATCACATGCCAATAGAATGCCCTGCCACGTGAGCGAAGCCCACAGCTAGTTTAAGTAATAAACAGAAAATCTAGAAAATGCTAGAAATTATATTTTATGCGATCTACGTCAGTTTTGCCGAACAAAAGACATCAACGCGAGTGTTTACTATAATGTTTTATTGATTTTGGTATAAAAAAAAACTACAGGCATTCTGTGATTTTTAAGGGTTGCGGCGGATAGCAGTGCTACTTAGGTTGCCGATACAAATAATAAACAGAATATTTGAAAAAATGTGGTCGTTAAAAATATCTCAAGGGGTGACAATTTTCGAAGTATTTCAATGTATTTTTTGAAATTTCCAAAAAAAAGTAGTCATGAGCAGGTCGACCCTCTGGTGCCGGCTTATCGTTGAATTTTAGGACACGTCGTATATAATCCTTTAGAATCGTGTAAAGAGGTAAATAAAGATGTATGAGCAATACCAACCGTAAGTAATAAAAATTGCTTCATCATTATAATTAGTTATAATTAAGTCTTAGTTATAGCCAAACAACATTTAATATAATACATAGTGAGCGTGCTACGCGTGACAGGAAGGGCACGAACCGCCGTGTTTATTATACAGGGTGTTAACGTTCGCGAAGTTTGTAGTTGGGATCACAGAATACTTAAAGTACTACGTACAGAAAGGACACTCCCTTCCCCGCACTAACATCAGTTACCGCACCTCACCCCGCACTTCGGCGTATTCGTCGCAGTTCTTTAACAAGAGCGCTCGCAAACACAAGTACCTCACGCACACATTCATACGTATACGAACGTCATTTTTTAATGTAGTAGTAGTAGGTAATTATTTTGCGAGCGTTGTATGGAGTGTCCGGGGTGTGGTTGGGATGAACCTTCTTGACACTTGTTATTATTTTTTAATGTAGGTATAGGTATCCTTTTCTCTCATATGGGCTGAAATATTAGCTGAAGCTGTGGTGAAGTAGTCAAACAGTAGGTGATAAAGAAGGTGATAGAGGAGGAGGAGAGAAGCCTATGGCAGATTTTATTTTTAAATAGTATTTTTGAAAACCTTTTCTTTTACATTTAATTCTTTGATTGAAGCCGGCCGATAAAAATAACTTTTTAGAACCGTGCAACCAAAATTCTCGATCTTTCATACGTAAAAGAGAGTCAATAAAACGTTTGAGAGTGAAAAGACGTGGGTATACAAAAAAAAAAATGAAAATAAAACAGAAACTAGATACCATTTCGATGTTAAAGATACCCTAACACAACTTTCCTAAAACTATAACATTCCTAGACGTCTAAAGTCATAAAACCTGTCATAATTTCGCGAGTCGCAATCTGATCATCAGTTTAGTGTGTAGTTGAAAGCTGCAACATGCAACATTACGCCCATTCGCTGTGGATGCCACTTTCTTTCACACGATATGGTTCGACTTGGACATGTAAAATATTTGTCCGTGGTTTTTTTTTTTGTAAAAGAAGGCTATAAATTACCACAGATTTTCATCACCTAGCTAGGAGAGCAGTGCTCACCCACGCGATTGTAAATAAATAGTACTGACGCCAGCACATCAAGTTATTGCAATCTGTCAAATTTCTTTAATAGATTTTCAACTTTATTGCTGAAGTATAAAGTTCAAAGTTGATTGGGAAAATTTGACAGTTTCGGGTAGCTTGATATGCTGGCGTCTGTACTTATTTTGTCAAACTGTTTTATTAATATGTACTACAGTCCTTAGTTTTGAGTAAATAAATATTATATTAAATTGTCCATCTTTTTAAAAATCATTATGTGGCGCCATCTACATCGCCACATGTGAACTACGCATCATACTGACACCACGTAAAGTCCTGCATCGCGTAAGCAGAGTTTACCGCGCAACTGGCATATATACCTACAACGTCCCGACACATCAGTTACCGTACCCGTATGTATGTCCAGAAGTTCCTCCCTATTCTATGGAGGATGAGTGAACTGTACACCCTCTTACCTCTACAAGTGCAATCAAATTATTAAGATTGTCGGGGTGATGGTGATTTGCAAGTTTCCAAAACCGCTTAGCACCGGGTTGCAAGTAAGTTCCAAGCCTAACATGAACCAATGTGACTTATCCAAAGTTGTGTAAAATGCGTGCCAAGAAAGATGAGACTTGACAGACCACGTGGTACACAATTTTAGGTCTCCAGCGGTATGAGGTCTGAGCGCGGGACGGGACCGGAATCACCGGACGTCATAGGGGCGGCGGAAAGAGCGCGGGAGGCGGGGTCAAGTCTCATCTTTCGTGGCGCGCATTGTACCTCTAAGAAAGTTCTAGAATGGATGGTCCATAGCACAGAACATATTATACCCTGACGGGGTCCATACTTCCATAGTTACGAACACGCAGCCGCAATTCAAACTGAAATAACATAATAAAATATACCTACTTCACTACTCAGTACTCACTGGTTTATGTCATCATAACTTAACTAATTATGTGATTGTTTATTCATTGCTTTAGTTAATTTGATTTTAGTGAAACGTGTTAAAAGTTTCTACCAACATGTCTTCCGATAATACTTTGTGTTTCTTTTCTCCACTGTCAATGTTTACTTGTCATATAACCAAACAATTCTAAATGCTTTATGATTTACTAGCAGCGCCCCGCGGTTTCACCCGCATAAGTGTCGATCCCGTAAAAATATCGAGATCAAAAGTATCCTATGTCTTATTCTGATGTATAAGCTATATTACTGTAAAGTTTCATCAAAATCCGTCTAGTAATTTTTGCGTGAAAGAGTAATAAACATCCTTACAAACTCGCATTTATAATATTAGTAGGAAGTAGGATAGTAGAATTAGTAGGAAGTAGGATTTGATTATTATCTTATTTGAATAAATACTGTTAATTAACAATCTTGATACTTTTAGCTTTTTATGGGCAACTAGAGTGCTGCTAGGCTCTTTTGGCGCCTGAATGACATTGACAGGGGGGCGTTGTTGGTAAACATTTTGTTAAACTGTCAGAGAAATTTATTAAAAAAAAATCCAATATGGCCGCGTTAGCTCCGATTTAAGTCACAATCGAAAAGACCCTTGTAGCGTTGTAAACCACTTTTTGCCACGTTCTTGTTGTTGTTGATAATCTCTGCTTCGATTCTCAGACAGTGCAATATAACTACGAGTATAGATAAAACGAGTTTAAGTAGGAGTACAGACGGACACACAACGTTCTTATAACTTGAATAATTTAACTACATATTACTAACCGCTTATTGTCTAGGAGAACCACAAATAAAACAAAGAAAACCAAATCTAATCTCGAAACCAATAAGACTTCAAATCCAATGGCTAAAACATAACAAAAACAAAAGTTTAACTACATATTTTATGCTCATGATAATTTTCTAGTGGGTTCACATTCTGACATCCAAAAGCGAATTGTAATCTTAATCAGTTGAGATAGAGTTTACAATTGCCTGTAGTAATTTGAGACTAGTTGAGCTTCGTTGAGATTTAAATGGAACATTTTTATGTGGCTCCGGGGTGGTCGAAATGTCAATTACAATTTATTTATTTGTAGTCATTCTCTAACAAGAAACGTAGTGTAATTTGTAAGAAAAAGGGTAAAATACGTCAATAGTTTAAGCGAGGTCCAATGAAGGAAGAATCGTAAGAAGGGCCTGGAAAATAATCTACAGGGTGAAATTGAATTCATGGGCATCCTTGTAAGCGGTCATTGTACTCATCATTATGAACAACTTTTACTATAGGCACACCCCGGACACTCCATACAACGCTCGCAAAATAATTACCTACTACCACTACATTGACAAATGACGTTTGTATACGTGTAAATGTGTGCGTGAAATCTAGTAGGGCTGGCTGGCGCAGTATTGCGTAGGCGGCGGCGGCGCTGCCCGAACGTATGCAACAATGGGGCGCCGCGCGCCGCGACACTAGGTACTCACAGAAATCTAATTAATAACATTTCTATTGTACTACTTTTAAAGTCGAAGAACGAATAGAACGTGAAAGAAAGAGACATAACTAAGACAATAAAGAGAGAGAGCAATTTGGTATGTTAATATTACGGAAGTTTTAATTGTTCTAAAACGAAGAAAACTTGGAAAATAAATGATTAATAGAGAAAATTATGAAAATAAATTATCACAACACTGGCTTAACTTGTTTGTCTGTAATATACTAGCTTTTATTTTTTATGGGTTTAAAGGATATTTGAGTTGCTGTTCCTTACCTTCTTTCATGTTTCGGGAACCGAAAGAAACTCCTGTCTTTATCGTTCCTCGATGAATATAAGCATCCAAATAATGCACAATATACAACATCGTGATTAACACAAAATATAAAACTTTAAAAAAATAATGTGTTCGTGTGACCAGCAGTAGGTAGGTACAGCGCTGCGGTTCTTGTGTATGCGAGCGCCATTGTTAAAGAGCAGGCGACGAACACATCGAAGTGCGGGGTGAGGTGCGGTAACTGATGTTAGTGCGGGGAAGGGAGTGGCCTTTCTGTACGCAGTACTTTAAGTATTCTGTGCTATAGGACCAAACCTGAAATCGCGAAAAAAAATCAGCTGTTCCCTACATTGTGACGAGTTATACGAACATAAATGCAAGGAACAGCTGATTTTTTTTCGCGATTTTAGGTTTAGTCCCATAGTAAAAGTTGTTCATAATGATGAGTACAATGATCTCTTAAAAGGATGCCCATGAATTTAATTTCAACCTGTATACAGGGTTATTGGAAAAACACCAACAACCTCTTAAGAGGTCATTGTACTCATCATTATGAGCAACTTTTACTATGGGACTAAACCTGAAATCGCGAAAAAAAATCAGCTGTTTCCTACATTTTGACTAGTTATACGAGCACAAATGTAGGGAACCGCTGATTTTTTTTCGCGATTTCATATCCATGATAAAATTTAAAAAAAAGCGTGCGAGAAAAACGGACGAAGCCAAAGTAATTAGGATAGTGGATTCGTGGCATGTGGCCAGGTACTTATACCACTAATGAGGTGATCTAAACTCTTTCTAATACAAAAAGCAGCCAAGTGCGAGTCGGACTTGCACACGAAGGGTTCCGTACCACCGTACAATATTTAACACTACATAACATACAAAAGCTAGCTAGGCAAGGTGGAGCTACGATCTTCGCAGGATGGCTGGTAGCAGCTGGATGAGAGTTGCCGAAAATCGAGTTGAATGGCGAGTAATAGGAGCGGCCTATGTGCAGCAGGGGCTGATGATGATGAACATACAAAATCCTCGTTGCTTGTCCTTTCATTTTGTAACATTATTTTAATTTTATTACTTGTTGTTACCGACATAGCCCGAAGAATTGCCAAACTTAAGTGGCAGTGGGCAGGGCACATTGCTCGCAGAACAGATGGCTGATGGGGCCGAAAGGTTCTGGAGCGGCGACCGCGTACCGGAAGGCATAGCGTTGGAAGGCCTCCCACAAGGTGGACCGACGACCTTGTGAAGGCCGCAGGAACTCGTTGGATGCGAGAAGCACAAAACCGGTTGAAATGGAGGTGCTTGGGGGAGGCCTATGTCCAGCAGTGGACGTCTTTCGGCTGAAATGATGATGATGACTTGATGTTACAGCGGCCATAGTAGTACTGTCGTCTGGATGTGGTTACGACATATAACTAAAAGGCGTTAAGTTTTGTATAGCATGTATTGTTTAAGAGAAGCTTATTGTACAACGATAAAATCAACACTGCTTCTAAAATAAGAAAAAACACTAACAGAATATTTGACACACGCTTGAACGTTCGAATGGACCATGACTTCAAATATAACCAGCCTGTTCCGCAACGAGGTGTGGCTTCACAGCCAGCCTCCATAGTACTGTAGAGACTTCTTTGAAAGATACTGACCTCCTTGCGGGTTAGGCCGCTGGTTATATTTGTAATAAGTTCCATTCAAACATTCAAACAGATGTCATATAAGGGTCGTAGGTTTGACGTCTTGAAAAGAAGTCCATAATTATATGTATATGATAAAATTAATAATAATAATAATAAATAATAATATAATATTCCACAACTATCACACAACGCCATCTAGTCCCAAGCTAAGCAGAGCTTGTGTTATGGGTACTAGACAACTGATAAACATACTTATATATTTCTAAATACATACATATTAAAAAATTATAAAAAAAAAAAAAAAAAAAAAAAAAAAAAACTACTACTACTATTACTACTAAATAATATGATAATCAAACTACTACTGTAGTTTGATTCCGTAGTACAGTTTCCTTCGTGGCGCAGCCTCTTTAGTACACACTGTGAAAATTTCAAGTGACGGACAGCGGAGCCTTATTAATAGGGTCTGGTTGGCACACTTTGGTTACAGAACCCTAAAAAACAAAAGAATCCGTGTAACATGTAAACTTAGCGGCAAGTATGTAATGTGCGCAAGATCACACGATCGATACCGCTACACGCCATGCTAATATTTTAACACGACACCAATTGACGTTTGCCGGCAAAGTCAATTAATAACACGCAGCAAATTGTATGAAATTATAACACTTTCTATGAATTTGTTAATTAAAATTGTAATTTTATATCTTGCATCAATGTTTTTCTAGACTTTTCTGAACTAGCTAGCGGCTGTTTTTACCCTGTTTCTAGTTAATTCCTTTCCTAGGAATACCTCTGTTGGATCAGTAACCGAAAGAAGTGCGCCTTCAGTCCACGTCTGTTTTCAGTGTTTCGTTGTTCGATCGAAAGAATATCCCTAAAAATACTATAGCACTGTTCAGTAACTAACGACTCAGACTTACGAGTTGTAAGGTCGTACATCCGAACACAAACAGGCGCTTTACTTTATGTAAATAATTTGAAGTATTCCCGTTTGAGCATCTATGCATTGAGCACCAAAGGTATTCCCATTTGAGCACCAATAAATATTTTAACGTGGTGCTCAAAGGGGAACAATAAAAAATGTTCAACTTTATTCCCTTTGAGCACCTACGGTGCGGTAACTTCTAGTGATGGGGTGTATAATAAAACATATCGGTAAAAATTGGCAGTACTTTTATTATCATGTTTATTTAAGTAATTATTATTAATCGTGAGGAAACCGGCATGTTCTAGAACCAAAAATTCGAAGAAATGTGACATCTACCAACCCGCGCGCTGATTATACTATTCAATTGACTGTTCTGATCTGTTTTTTTTTTTAATAAAAATACTTCACTGATGGCAGATTTTTCAATAGTCAGATGACTGATGAATAAATATGAAGTTAGACATACGAGTATTTTCTATACAAAAGCTGTCAAACGGAAATATTTACTCTTCAGTAAGTGATATCTCCTAAATTACTTTTTTCAAAGATTTTTTTTTTTGTTTTTTTTTTGAGCCGAATAACTATTCTAGCAATATGTGGATTTTAGAGAAAACTAGCTGCGCCCCGCGGTTTCACCCGCGTAAATGTCGAACCGGTGGAAATATCGGGATAAAAAGTAGCCTATATGTTAATCCAGGCTATCAGCTATCTCCATACAAAATTTTATCAAAATTAGTCCAGATTATTGTACCTAATCGTATTATAAGCCTAAATTAATATATACTACTGAATCATATGTAAACTTTTTGTAAACTTATGATTTCAATAAATTTTTATTTATTTTTTTTTTTTTTTTGCCGTTTGAGCGTGAAGAAGTAACAAACACACACTCACAAACTTTCGCCTTTATAATATTAGTGTGATAAAAAAATAGTAGGTAAGTAAGGAATATTTTAAAGTGAAACCATACTTTGCTTGTCTCCTGTCTAAGATTTTTAATTAACTGAGCCGTTCGTTAATTTTATGGAGCTCAAACACTGAAATTCGAAACTCCAGCATAATATACTAGTGTATAATATTCAGTTTAACATACATAAGCAGGTAGGTATTAGTATAACGCATTAAGGCTAATTGAATCTTCAAAAAATTGCCGCGCAATATATGAACGCAGGTAAGATTTTACTTGACGCGACAACTTGGAGACATAAAAATTAACTGTGTACTTTCTTTTTTTTCATTCAAGAGTTGATATCTTTGTTTTTTTTTAGAAGCCCGTGGCTAAATAATAACAGCCGCAGTCCATTGATCAGGTTAAGCTAAGGTTGCCGCGGTTGGTCTGTGGATGGGTGACCGTCTTTACATACTGTGATCCCTCCGTGCCTCGGAAAGCACGTTAAGCCGTTGGTCCAGGCTGTCATTTTTGGATCTTTGACAGTCGTTACGGGTTGTCAGAAGCCCGAAAGTCTGACAACCAGTCTAACCAAGGGGTATCGTATTACCCGGTAATACGATACAATACCCCGGGGTACGGGGATACGGGGTTGTGGAGGTCAGATAGGCAGTTGCTCCATGTAAAATACTGGTATTCAGCTGCATCCGGTTAGACTGGAAGCCGACCCCAACATAGCTGGGAAAAAGGCTAGGCAGATGATGATGAATCAGGTAGTTATAAGTATAACGCATTAAGGCTAATTGAATCTTCAAATAATTGCCGCGGAGATAAAATTTTACTTGACTCGATAACTTGGAGACATAAAAATTAACTGTATACTTTCTTTTTTTTCATTTAAGAGTTGATCTTTTTATTGGAAAATCAGCCTTTATGTTATTTACATAAAGTAAAGAAATCGATCTTGCTGAAAAGGCAGTTTAGCGGGCATTAAGTATGCAAAATGACTGCTTCTGAATTAATGAACGCTGCTTTATGGTGTACATAATAAAGAGTATTCTTCGTCGGTCTCGTGGTTGCAAGCGCAACTGCTGAGCATGAGGTCCTGGGTTGATGCCCGGGCCCGCCAGTGTTATTGGGTTTTACTATCAGGATACTCAGTAGCAGCCCGGAGTCTGGATTTGTGCCCGGTTGATGGCAATAGGCTCGTCCCCTGTTTCATGGGACTTAAACATAACTGGCGAAATGTGCTAGTACCAGTACATCCAGTACTGGTACACGTCTGCCTAGCCCCGCAGGGATTACAGGCGTGTTGTTATGCTGTTTCTTATAAGTATGTAATTAAGTTTAATCTGAATTAAAAAAAAAAAAAAAACAGTGGCACTCCGGGAGTGCCGACAGAAGTGAAAACTTTAACAATTACGTGTGTATTTTTAAATCGTCATACTTATATACAGAGGTGTCGGTTACGGTAACAGTGTCGCGAGTTCAATGGTTTTTCCCATTCCAAAAGAAGTTTTCACTTCAATATCTATTTGTTTAATCATAAAAACATAGTAATTTTATAAATATGTTTGAAGGTCATACTTCCCAAAGAAAATGTACCGCGCGTTGATGTCTTTATAATGGCCAAAATTTAAAACAGAGGTGTAGGTTACGGTAACAGTGTCACGAGTTCAGTGGTTTTTTCCCATATTTTGATTATTTTTATTGAGTCCCCATTCAAGTGGGCCAGCGCACAGTGTGATAAGATCCCGGTTTTTGTGTCATCGTGTTTTTATTGAGTTAATCGATAGAGTCTACAATTCCGACGATTAGAGTAAAACTCCGGGTTCGCTAAGACTTGAGCTTTTTTTTTTAAAAAATGTCAAAGTTTCGCAATATCCGACTCTTGAAAAATGAAAAAAAAATCATTATAATTTAATGGAAGTACTTATTACAGAATTTATTTATTCTATCGAAAAATGGTATAATAGCCGACTGTTCTACCAATTCCTGTTGCATTAGTAGGAATGGGTCGAGAGATATGATTTTTTTTCTCATTTTTCGTTTTCATTTTTTTATTCATCTAAACCGCCGTAGTAGGTGGTCATTCCTACATCAAAAAATTGCTGATACTTTTTATTATGTGTAGTATTAATTCCAAAACCTAACTCATTGGTTTCCAGGAGTTATTGGAAATTTTAGTAATATCCGAAATATCCGCACTTAGGGCTGCCACTTCAACCAAAACATAATTTGTTTATTTTTATTAAGGTTTAGCTTCCTTATCACGACCATAACAAGATATCATTATTTTGTGGCTTAGATGGCAAAGATTGAGTAATTTTATAAAGGAAATTAAAAAGCAAATCGTGAAATTGGTACCATGTTGACTGATACACCTTTTTTGGAAACCGTCTATAAATTCTACCCCAAAAGATTCAACTAATAGTAAATAAATGAAAATCCTTTCCGATGTCTCCTAAGTATATCAATCAACATTAAACATGAGTAATATATTAACATTTTTGACAATTTATTAAATATTTTTAGTCAATTTAGTTCTTTTTATTATTAATTTTACAATTCTTTTAAAATAATTTTGTTTTACTTTTTGACTTTACAACTTATTTTGAATCATATACTTTTATATTTTACAATTCTTATAAATCAATTTTATTATACTTTTTGATTTTTAACAATTCTTTAGAATAATTTATTTTGTATTTTTTTTTATCTACATGAATTTTATTATATACCTATCTAATTATTTTAAATCAATTTTCATCATGTATTTGCATCAAAAATCAATACAATAGTATTGATTTTTTTTTGCTGAGAATGCGCCCCTGCTTAAATTATTTACGTTAACTACACACACGTTATTTTTATACATTATGTAACTATATTAAAGTATAGTTTTTGCTATAAAGCAAAATCAATGGTTGTTCGATCTGGAGTTGGAACAATTTCAGGGGACTGAGCGCCAGTCAACCTTTATACCGTAACCGTACTCTGCACTTCAACAACCTCAGTAAGGCGTGACTGAGGTACGTCGTGCAAAACTACGGCCGGGGAGCTTGCCTTAACTGGCCGGCCCGCGAGAAGGAACACACTATAAAACCCGACAGCGAAGTCGTTTAAACCCTACGGATATCTGGCGACCTCCGTAGTATGTAGCCTTACCCCCGGAATGGGCGTCACCCGGGGGTGAACCTTCTATGATTATTCTCATGTTGAATTAATTGTAACTAACAATGAAGATGAATTTTAGTTCGGTTAGCCTACATAATATTTCACAAATTCATATACATTTTCCTTTCGAATAGCCAACTCCATATTAATTATTAAAAAGTCTTTAAAACACCTTTTTTTTCAGATTAAGTATATTTTTATTGGTTTTTTTTTTTCGGATACATGAAAGTGACACCCCTAAGGAAAATTTGGAATTTCCAATAACTCCTGGAAACCAATGAGTTAGGTTTTGCAATTAATACTACACATAATAGAAAGTATCAGCAATTTTTTGATGTAGGAATGACCACCTACTACGGCGGTTTAGATGAATAAAAAAATGAAAACGAAAAATGAGAAAAAAAATCATATCTCTCGACCCATTCATACTAATGCAACGGGAATTGGTAGAACGGTCGGCTATTATACCATTTTTCGATAGAATAAATAAATTCTGTAATAAGTACTTCCATTAAATTATAATGATTTTTTTTTCATTTTTCAAGAGTCGGATATTGCGAAACTTTGACATTTTTTTAAAAAAAAAGCTCAAGTCTTAGCGAACCCGGAGTTTTACTCTAATCGTCGGAATTGTAGACTCTATCGATTAACTCAATAAAAACACGATGACACAAAAACCGGGATCTTATCACACTGTGCAGCGTCAATGGGGACAACGGGAACAGACGCAAAAAATGCCCAACGCGCCTTTAGAAGTTTTCACTTCAAAAACACATAAGTAGGTACAACTCACTAAATCAATCCACCAATTTTCAACAAGCTGCCGAAACACATGCGTATACCTAGTTATTGGAAAGTGACTCCACACGGACAGTCAGTTGCATTACGTAACACTTACAAAGTCTTTGTGATCAACTCGTTACGTACAGTTAAACCCCTCATCAGTTGTAATGTAACAATTTGACATTGGTAATGCCTGTATGTCGTAGCAGTAAGGTTGATTTTCGTAGCGCAAGTGTTACTCCGTTGATTGTACGTCTACGTTCCGTGGATAAACGGACAAGTTCGAATCATTCGAATCAAATAGATGCGTAGAATCATAGGTGTAACTTTTTATACGGTTGTTATTTGTTATTTGATGTGAGTGATTCTTGGCGATTTTTCTTTGAAAACCCGTTTTTTTTTTTGTTCTTGGATGTTTTTTTTTTCTTAGACACTTTTGGACTGGTTGAATCAGATGGTTGGATTAGATAATGCATCGTTGTTTCAGAAATTGTTATAATAATTATCTGTTCTTTTTAATAGATTTCTTACAGAAAATAATGTCCGGAAGTGTCCCAAAGTTTTGAAGTCTATTTGTGTGTCTGTAAGTTTGTCATTGGCATTGAATGTTAAAAACAGTGTAACCGATTCTAATAATGAGCTTTCTTTCTTCTGGGCAAAGTTAATACATACTTTGGACGACAAATGCAAAGATCTTAATGATATTTTTACCTTCGATAAGGCATCTTCCCAACTTTCTTTAAAACACCCCTATCTCTCTAAACAGGGTGTAAACCATGATATATACACCGTGTTCTTCGCGACATCCATAAACTTTGTCAAACGCTTTTATAGTTTTTACAAACTAAATCTAACAAAGGAAGTAGTACTCGAAAAGGCTTCGTTACAAAGATATTGTAATTTTATTTAGTGAAATGTAATTGAGCTATGCAGTATGAAAGGGTCTTAACTCAGTTTTGACAAGTTGCAGCCCGCCAAATCTTATAAATGAAAATACGTCATCGTTGCCAATTCGGAGAAAGAAGCATGCATATCGGGCGATTTACGTCAAGGTATTTAGTTTGTATGACATATAACAAAAAATAAAAAATAAAGAATTCGTTAATGTGTCCATAATGAAAAATGCTTATATCCATGGTCTGAACTTCTGGTCGAAGTTTATGTACTCGTATATCATCCGGAACACGGTGTATATCATGAACTACCTAAACTTGTTTCCACATAATATGTATAATTAATAACCAGATATGTCTGAACTACGATATCTTGAACCTCCTAAACTCGTTTGCACATAATTATATATGATAATTAGTAGGAATAATTACCAATATTAATTGCCAGTTTCTGTAACCAATCAAGGAAATGGTACACGCATATAAACTTATACATTATGTATTCAAGCTATACGCACTTAATCAAATAAGTGCATGATAATTAATAATAATCATTTTTAGGGTTCCGTAGCCAAATGGCAAAAAACGGAACCCTTATGGATTCGTCATGTCTGTCTGTCTGTCTGTCTGTCTGTCTGTCTGTCCGTCCGTCCGTATGTCACAGCCACTTTTTTCCGAAACTATAAGAACTATACTGTTGAAACTTGGTAAGTAGATGTATTCTGTGAACCGCAGTAAGATTTTCACACAAAAATAGAAAAAAAACAATAAATTTTGGGGTTCCCCATACAACTGAAACTCCAAAAATTTTTTTTCATCAAACCTGTACGTGTGGGGTATCTATGGATAGGTCTTCAAAAATGATATTGAGGTTTCTAATATCATTTTTTTCTGAACTGAATAGTTTGCGCGAGAGACACTTCCAAAGTGGTAAAATGTGTGTCCCCCCCCCCTCTAACTTCTAAAATAAGAGAATGATAAAATTAAAAAAATATATATAATGTACATTACCATGTAAACTTCCACTGAAAATTGGTTTGAACGAGTTCTAGCAAGTAGTTTTTTTTTAATACGTCATAAATCGAAAACCGCAATTTACCTTTCACATAGTTACAATGAACTACAAGAACTTTTATATTATGTTACTTGCTGCTACGGAACCCTTCATGGGCGAGTCCGACTCGCACTTGGCCGGTTTTTTATTATGAACAGTTTGACTTGATTCATGTTAATGGTCGTGTGTTTCCTTGTGGCGTCATAGCGTCCTGCGTCTGATACGTGGATAATGTGTGTGCGCATCCGTTAATAAAACTGTTGTTGTATTTTTTCGTTTGAGGATTTTATGGGTAGACTAGCTGCGCCCCGCGGTTTCACCCGCATAAGTTTTGATCCCATGAAAATATCGGGATAAAAAGTAACCCATATGTTAATCCAGGGTGTCAACTACCTCCATACAAAATTTTATCAATATTGGTTCAGCCGTTTGAGCGTGAAAAAGTAACATACATATAAACACACACACTCACAAACTTTCGCCTTTGTAATATTAGTGTTATGTTATAATATAATATAGTGTGATGTATTTGTTTAGTAGAAAATGAAAGGGATATATAGACATTTATTTTTGAATCCTTTTTTTTTTGTTAGCCTATACTGTCCCACTGCTGGGCAAAGGCCTCGCCCAAATCCTTCCAGGAACTCCTTTCCCACGTCACCTTGAACCAGCCCTCTTTGAAAACGAATGTTTCACGTAGAGTATTCGAACCACTTTGGAGTTTCTTTTGGTAACTATACATTACGTTATTTTTTTTCTTTAACATTAGGTATGTTCGCGATAAAATTAAGTGATTATATAAAAAAAATATATAGCGATGACTCAACTCAGACCGACATCAAACAATTCAACGTACAATTCTAGTTTCTAATTTTTTATCTAGATTTTCTTCCATACTTAAATGGAGTTCCTTCTCCCCTACCTCATTGACATGATATTCCATTTATCCCTCAACCATGTAAACTTAAAACTAGCATAGACGACATTTAACCTCCAAGATGTCACAGCCTACATCACAAGATGATTCGAATTGAATTATAGCCGCCATCTTGAAAATGTAGGCCCCCCCTCGAGATCGTTGGCAGACAAACGACAAATTATGGTCTTATCTTAAGATAACAGCGCTCATCTACATTTAAGGAAAGCGGCGAGACAGGTCAATGACATTGGGAAAAGGTGTGGGTCAAATCGTCGCTAATCTAAATGACGTAACTGATTCGAAGCATATTTTACAGTGCAGTATTACTACTATTGTTATCGTGTTAATATTGTTTTAATAATTCATTATTTTATTTTGTTGTGTGGTGTGTTGTGTTGTGTTTTGTTGTTGTGTTGTGTATTATTTTGTTTTGTTGTTTTGTTTTGTTCGGAATACATGATCAGATTCGACTTGGAAAATGTATCAAATTACTATTATACAGGTTGTCCCTGGAAGTATGGATCAAATCGAATAGGGGCGTGGGCAAGGTCATTTCCAAACTTTTTAACCCTGAGAATGTCAGTGAATTTTTTTACGGTTCAAAAGTTATGACCTATTTTAATTTTTTTTTTCAATCACTTCGCTTAGTGCTCAAAGAAAATAATCATAAAAAAATACTATCAGGGCTATCTAAAAAAAATAAATTGATAGCCCTGATAGTTTTCACGAATTCGATCTTTCTTCTCTTTTTTTTTAGTATTTCTTTTTAGTTTTTTTTTTTTTGCTAAAACGTTTGGAAATGACCTTGCCCACGTCCCTATTCGATTTGATCCATACTTCCAGAGACACCCTGTATAGTTAGGTCGGCTTAGTCCAAACTGGCAGATACGTCAGTTACTTAGATTAGCGACGAAATGTAGGAAGAATAACAAGGAAACTTTCATTTGGCAGGATGAGACTCTGCATCCGGTTAGACTGGAAGCCGACCAAACATAGGAAAAGGCTAGGCAGGTGATGGTCAAGTTAATCCTTTAAATGGACGCAGTAAAGTCATCGTTTTAACAATGACAATAGAACAATGACACTGTTGTGTACACACGGTGTACCATTGACATTTCGAGCACTTTTTCTTATGTACAGTCGCCAGCAAAATTGCATGGGTACCTTAGTGTCTATTTTCCCGTGAACGTTTGAATTCAAGTTTTCGAAAATAAACTAGATGGCGTTGGTTTCTTCACAACTATGACTAATTTACGAAACGTAAGTAAGGAGTTAGGAAGAAACGAAGGAATTACAAGGCTAATACATTTATCTAATTATTACATTACAATTACCAGCATACGTAGCTTAAATGATAAAAATAATAATAGAAACCGATAGGAATATATTTATTAAGCTAACGAGTGGGTATTTTAATAATTAATTTAATATTCGAATTGGTAGGTAGTTACTTAGCAACTGGAAAAAAGAGCAGATTCATTGCAGGTAAACAGGCTCGCCTTGTGGGCTCGCAAAAAAAAGGCACTATAAAAAAATATAGAGGTTTATTTCTTACAGTTTATTATTCAAATTTAATAGTCAGTTTATGTATAATAGGGTATAACATTATAATATTATGAAGTTATTGAGGCGATAGCTTAAGTATTCGTTTCCAAAATCGGAAAGAGGATTGAAGCTTATGTAACCTCAATAAAAACAAACAGGAGACCAGGTTATTTTATTACAAAGGTCAAACGCATTAAATGGATACTAAATAAGTAGGCTAAAACTACAAAATTGCACAAAAACATATCAAATGGTTAGTAGGCAACATAAAAAACTAAAAACTATGTTGTTTAAACTTAAAGTGTTCATAACTTTTTAAATTATTAAAAATACGTAAGTTATAGTTTATACACACATAACCAGGTCTCCAGTCAATATAAATAATATTGTCTACGTATAATTATTTAGCTCGTAGCTACGTAACCACTTGTGTATCGCGTATTATTTCGACGCCACAAACATAAGCGTCCGTGTTCACTGGACTTAAAAGTTTTTTCATCTGTAAAGATGACATTACTCCAATCGAAGTTTATGTGATCCAAAGCGAACTGTAATCTTGCCCTTTTATGGTTTTCCGTGAGCAAGGGTTTCACAGCATGCCTCCGCGGCACAAGTTTTGACGCGGCTCCGTGTCAAAATTTGTGTCAAATAAACCAGCATAGTGGTTCGGCGGCAGAAATCCATTTTCTTCATACTGCCTTATCACGGTTTGATGCTGCAATGTGTTTTATAAGTCGTGGTCTACCAGTTCTTTGATGGTGTTTCAAAGAACCCTCCTCTTCAAATCGTCGTACTCAAAGAACAACTGTTTTTCTCTGCAACAATAAAACAGAAATATATAATACCCAATAATGATTATTTATGTAGTATAGTAACAAAAAAATAATGCAGTTTTTAATATAAAAGTGTAAAAATAACACTACTTACGTTTACACCGGTCTCTGGCTATTTCTGACAAGTTTTTGGCTTGATTATTCAAAGCAATTATTAAATTTGAGCTCTTGTAACGAAATCAATATTATAACTCGTGCTCGTTTTGGTAAAATAAGTAATCCGCCTGATTATAAATAAATACTGAACAAAAGGCACTCGAACGACGTAATCGAAATGAACTTAGCGAACGATCAATTGAGCTGTCATAAATCTTCGATCTAAGTATTATTCATACCACCTACCAATTATTTATAAATCCATATTTAACCTACCCTCTCAAGTTTGAAAACTAAAACTTAGAAAATCAGATACCTACCTTCTTATAAATTGATATTCAATTTTAACATAGTAGGTTAATAATTAGGATCAATTTTCTTTAAAAGAAACTATTAATTATAAATTGTTTGAATGTTTGAAGAGACAAAAAGAAACTGCAAAAATATTTTATCATATAAAGCAAAGCAACGCCATCTAATAACAGCATAATTCAATTTTGTTAGTCGTTAACTGGTTTTACGCTAGATGGCGTCATTTCTCGCTTCATACGATTTTGTTTCTGTACTACCCATGCACTTTTGCAGCCTACCGTACATACTACTGCGCCCCGCGGTTTCACCCGCATAAGTTTCTATCCCGTAGGAATATCGGGATAAAAAGTAGCCTATATGTTAATCCAGGGTGTCAGCTACCTCCATACAAAATTTTATCAAAATTGGTCCAGCCGTTTGAGCGTGAAGAAGTAACAAACATATAAAACACACTCACAAACTTTCGCCTTTATAATATTAGTGTGATGTGATGGTGTACCGTTGACACTTGAAGGGTTAACTACTCCGACGCCGACGTGTGGGGTGTTTCGACAGGTAGGCGGGCAAACGTATGAGAGGTAAAATATATATAAAAATGAACACATTACTACATTGACAACTATCAAGTGTTTAACCTTATAAAAGTGATTAACAGAAGAAAGCTGAACACTTCGCACTATTCGAAATCACTTGAGAATTTGAGATTGAGTATGCTCATAAAGTTGTAACTCGCGAAACAAGTTTGTGTTTATAATACATTTATTTATACACCGCGGCCTTAAGACGGCATTCCATATGGATAGTGTAATACTTTAAACTGTTGGATGTAGTTGGCATTAAATTAATTTACATATTATAAGTGTAAATGTTAAGGGTAACGCTGGAAAAGTGGGTAACAAGAAAGAAAGAAAGAAAAAGTATTTATTGTTACTTGCACAGGAAGATCACAAACTAAACTGAACACAATCATAGATACATTAAAAAAAAAGAGACATGTTTTTTTAGCCTACTCTGTCCCACTGCTAAGCAAAGACCTGCCCCAGATCTATGTATTTCTTAAATATAAGTATAAATGTTTAGGGGTAACGCTGGAAAAGTGGGTAATATGAAAGAAAAGTATTTATTGGGACTCGCACAGAAAGATCTCAAACTAAACTGAACGCAATCATAGGAACATAAAAAGAAACATAATAAATGTAATACTTACTAGGTTAGTTTTCAAAAACCAGCCTTTAAGGGTATACGGTACAGACCATCAAACTGAACAATTTTGTCCATGTCCATGTAAATCATATTACCTGTAACTGGATTGTGGGGGTCAGATAGGCAGTCGCTGCATGTAAAATAATGGCATTCAGCTGCATCTGGTTAGACTATGGGTTCCGTACCCAAAGGGTGAAAACGGAACCCTATTACTAAAACTTCGCTGTCTGTCCATCTGTCTGTCACCAGGCTGTATCTCAAGAACCGCGACAGCTAGACAGTTGGAATTTTCACAAATTATGTATTTCTGTTGCCGCTGTAACAACAAATACTAAAAACAAAATAAAATAAATATTTAAGGGGGCTCCCATACAACAGACGTGATTTTTTTGCCGTTTTTTGCTCGATATTAATAACGGCAACAGGTAGACGCTTGAAATATTTACAGAATAGCTACTTAGTTGTAAATTCACTTTAAAAATTAAAATAAAATAAATTAAGGGGGGCTCCCATACAACAAACGTGATTTTTTTATATTATGTAGTGTGCGGAAGGAACCCTTCGTGTGCGAGTCCGATTCGCACTTGGCCGGTTTTTTTACATGAGGGTATTTTGTTGTTAACATTTTAATGTTAACATACCTTATTTTTTTTAGTCGTGCCTATTTTTTTTTCATCCATTCACCTACCTGCTATACGTACCAAACCAGCTAAAGTGAACACAACATCATTACACCGGCTCCAAACATACTCTTAAAGCCTAAGGCGATACACAGATGGACGTAAAAGGCGACCGCTTTCACCTGCGCCTGCGATGACTCGCGTCTTACTATACATTATATTACTTTAAGCTTTGAGTTCATTTTCACTAACCTGTACTGTTTTAAAAGTTAGAGAATTATTGTTAGGTAGTTCAGTTTTATTCAGGTCCAGTTGAAAACCAGCGTCAGGCACTAGTTGTCTGGCATTTTTGCTGAAATGGGCCTTTTTAGCGCAGCCGTGAAGCACATTTTCTTGGCTATTTTTTTTTACATCGGACTACACTTTTTATTTGACCTTTATTTATTTTTTTTTTGTTTTTATCTGATGTATGTATCTGGTGTATTGTGTGTATTTTAGTCTGTGCTAAATAAATGTATTTTCTTTCTTTATTCATGAAACCTAAGGAAATACTAAAAGCAGTGAAAAGTAAAGTAGAAAGCAGTGGTGGCACAGTGGTATCGGCCGCGACTTACGAGTTGTAGGTCGTAGGTTCGAACCCAGACAGGCGCTTTACTTTGTGTAAAATTATTTCATCACCACTGCTCTCAAAACGGTGAAGGAAAACATCGTGAGGAAACCGGCATGTCCTAGAACCAAAAATTCAAAAAGACATGTGACATCTACCAACGCGCACTGGGCCCGCGTGGTGGATTACGGCCCACTCCCTCTCACAGAGAGGAGGCCTGTGTCCCAGCAGTGGGAACATTATAGGCTGATGATGATGATGATGAAGGAAATACTGAAATCGTTGTATTTCTTAGACAGGTGTTCTTGTAAACTTATTTAACATAGAGACCACAAAACTGTTTGCGCGAGTCCAGCTATAAAACAGATTTTGCTTTGGTAGGTTTTTTTTTTAAATTCCTCAGGTTACTTCAAGGAATTAACCTAAACCTCGCCCTTGGATAAAGTGCAAGAGTTTTTTTTTATATTGCAACATTTTAGCGAACTTACACTTACTTGCAATTATGGTGATGGCAACACATCAACGATGTTAGCCATAACAAGATGCTGTTTTTTTATATCCATACTTCCTAATATTATAAATGCGAAAGTGTGTCTGTCTGTTACTTCTTCACGCACAAACGGCTGAACGGATTTGGATGAAATTTGGCACACAGATAGTTTGATTCCCGGGAAGGACTTAGGATTCCTTTTATCCCGATATTCCCACGGCATCGACACTTAGGCTACGTTTCCACCAGAGATGTGCGAGGATGCGTAGCGAGGGATGTGTGTGAAACCAACCAATAACATCGCTTTATTTTTATAGCTTGAACTAAGTTAGCGATGTTATTGGTTAGTTTTACACACATCCCTCGCTACGCATCCTCGCTCATCTCTGGTGGAAAGGCAGCCTTATGCGGGTTAAACCGCGGTGTGCAGCTAGTGTAGAAATAAAACAGTTAACTTTAAATTCAATAACAACCCTCCTTTTGGGCTTACTACGTCAATTAAATCCGGTTAAATGTTGAATGGTTAATCTAAACAGCCTTGCTGCACTTGCTATTTGTTATCCTACAACTCTACGATTTAAACGATTATAATGTCAATCGAATTACGTTGTTATTGTTCGAATGACAGCTTAATAACAATGCATTGAAAAGGGCGCGAATCGGCATTTATTAACGGAAATTTTAATCGTTAGGTGCGTGCTCTAACGTCGACCATATCATCGCTTACGATCAGGAGGTGACAGACGAGACAATTCGACAATTTGACAAGTACCTTTCATCCATTTTCTGCTTTATTCAACTTCTTCCTTATAAAAAACGGAACCCTTATAGAATCACTCGTGTGTGTGTCTGTCCGTCTGTCACAGGCAATTTGCTATTTGGATTTGTACCGCAACAAAATGTTTTAAGGCTATTTGGATTTGAACCGCAACAGTATGTTACGTCAAAATAGCGCTAATGTCAAAAAAAAGTCATAACCTTATTTATAATAAGTAATACCTAATTCATCTGTATTTTTTAAACTAAAGGTGTTCAAAATCTAAATGTCAGACGAGTCAAGGCTAGAAATATCCGGCAAATGTTGTTAGTAATAAAAATTTGCATAGTGTACTCGTATGTAAGTACTAAGTAGATAATAAACGACATAAACTTACGATTTTTATCTGATTTATTTACGAATGTATGGAGTTAGAATTTTATCTAATTTACATAAATGTATGGACTGAGATATAAATCTATGCTTTTATGTTTGTAACAGCGTAGTTTGACAAACTTGGATATGGTTTATTACTCGATGCTCGAAACGGGCGAATCGTAACCTTTAATTAATATTATTTTTTCTATACGCGTCTTGCACGTAGTTAATTTATTTGTGGACGAGTCTACTGCTCCGGAAATTCGAAATGACGCCAAGCGCGAGTCGACTATAATAAGCCTAGTAATTACGAGGGTCAGAATTTAATTTAATTTACATAAAAATGTATGGACCGAGATAAAAATCTATGCTTTGTTTTTTATAGGTGCGTAGTTTTACAAACTAGGATAGCGTTAGATAACAATTAAACGGCTGAATAAAATTTTTCTTTTTTGGAGCTTCCGCCTTCTGTAAAAGATATTTTATTTGTATGGCCGATTAACAAGTATTTTCAATAAGTTTTTGCAATCGAGAAAAAAAAACTAAATTCAGTTCCTGTGTCAAAAATCTTTTCGGAATTCCTTTTAACAGTAATTTTCTTTGTTTTTTCCAGATTTGGCGATTTTTCCCGTTTAATTTGTAAGTAATTTCCAAAGAGATCTACAAACGTTACTTAGCAAGTTCTTTGGCTTGGCGTAATTTCTGTCCCTGTCGCACACCTTTCAAACTAACCCCCTTATTCATAAACGTTGCTTAAAGTTATGTAGTGACTAGCGACTGTTTAATCATACATTTTTGACATTTAAACGTCAGTTAATTTAATCATTTTTTTATAAATAAACCCCTTAATGTTCTAGATAGAGACATGAATATGTCTTAGTCAAAGTACAGATGCACATCAAGCTACCCGAAAATGTAAAATTTTCCCAATCAACTTTGAACCATATTGTTTAGATATAAAGTTGAAAATCTATTAAAGATTGTAGTAGCATCATGTACTTAGCTTGTACAGAACAAGCTAAGTAACGTTTATAGATCTCGACCTTAGTTCTCCTAGCACTTAGTGTTCAAGTTGAATGCCCTGACAATAGTGATATAATCGAGAACATGTCACGAGGGACATGCAACATGTCTCAACGCGGATGTAGTCGAGTGCTAACTATGGCCGACTTCGGCTTGAATATTGGCACTGTAGTAGATGTTTGTCTATTTAATTTGCTTTATTTAATAACGACGTATATTAGAGCCAGGAATTTGATATAATTTTCAAGTTATGGAACAACAAACCGAATGTTATACCTAACAACGTTCAAATTCCATTGCAACCAAAAATTTTTTAGGACCTTTTTGTTACAAATGGTCACTCAAAAATCAACTTAGAATGCATTGCAATAAAGTAGATAACTGATTAATTAGCGATGGAATGTATTATCTGAGATTATGAACACTGCTTTAGACAGTTGTTTTTGAGGTGAAGTCGGGGTTAGCATCCTAACTTATAACTCACGGTACACCACAGACTACCTACAGTATTGTCTCTCTTTCCCCTTTTTAATCCATCCAAAGGATCGCTCTTTGCGATAAGACCGTCCATTGTGCCACCCTTTGTAAAATTTCTACAGGTATAATATCTGTAATTTATATGATGTACATAATAAGGAGTATTTTATCTTTAACTTTTATTATAATAAATGCGAAATGAGTGACTGACTTTGATTCTTTGTTAGGCTTTCACGCTAAAACAGCTAAACGGATTTGGATGAAATTTGGCACACAGATAGTCCATGACCTGGATAAGGATATAGGCTACGTTTCATCCTGGATCCCAGACGAAGTTACAGGCATCAGCTACTTAGCAGTAAATAATTATAAGGTTTTGAATCGGCGACTGCATACTATTTTCCGAGTTTGCTAACCTCCCAACTTGCGATGTTAATACAGGGTATAATTTTAATTACCGTTTTCCTCTTAACGGGTCACTGCACTCATCATTATGAACAACTTTTTCTATGGGACCAAAACTGAAGTCGTGAAAAAAAAATCAGCTGTTCCCTACATTTATTAAAAGTTCGCGTAACTCGTCAAAATGTAGGGAACAGCTGATTTATTTTTCGCAATTTCATGTTTGCTCCCATTGTTAAAGTTGTTCATAATGATGAGTACAATGATCCCTTAAGAGGAAAACGGTGATTAAAACTTAACCCTATATAGAACCTACATAATATGATGGAAAATCCCATATGTTTATTCATAAGTACATATGTTATAGGGTTTGGTTTCCACACTTAGTCCTTCAAGTAGATCCATTGTGAGTGGGCTATGATGGCGGCCATGGTAGTCAATGTCATTCAGACGCCAAAAGATTCTTGCAAACTACTATTTACCGCTTCTCTTACCACATATAACCACAAAGTCCATTACAGCTTCACTAAAAAGGTACAGACAGCACATTCATCAGTGAAGTAATGTTCACTTTTACGTTATTAGCGTTGTTATGTGATTACGTTGCCGACGGTACAGCGATGCGTAATGAAAATGATGAGTAATTGCGCTGTCTACACATTTATTAAGTTTATCATGAGAGATTTGACTGATTAGTTGTTGATTTTATGCTATACTAGCTAGCTATACTATACTAGTTGCGCCCCGCGGTTTCACCCGCGTAAGTGTCGATCCCGTGGGAATATCGGGATAAAAAGGGAATATCGGATAATCTATTTGTTAATCCAGGGTGTCAGCTACCACCATACAAAATTTTATCAAAATTGGTCCAGTCGTTTGAGCGTAAAGAAGTTACAAACATATAAACAAACACACAAACTTTCGCCTTTATAATATTAGTGTGAGTATGATTTTATATAATTCTTTAGTCAAAGTCAAAGGGGTTTATTTTAATGAAACTATTAGAGTGGCACGTATTTAATTGACCATCAAATAATTCCTACTATGGGCTCCTTAAAATGTAGCCAACAAACCGCGACCAACTTGGATGTAGCGCGGTTGGTCACAGTTCTAATACGAAAAAAAAGGAAGATTTTTTTATCACCATCCAAATTTTTACAGGATGTTCTATCCATGAATATGAACAACTTTCACTATGGGACCAACTCTGAAATCACGAAAAAAAAAATCAGCTGTTTAATACACAAGTTCAATACCTACTTGACCAAAATATATGAAACAGCTGATTTTTTTTCGTGATTTCAGAGTTGGTCCCATAGTGAAAGTTGTTCTGAATATTCATGGGTAGAACACCCTGTAAAAATTTGGATGGTGATAAAAAAATCTTCCTGTAGGTATAACCACGGGTATAACCTAACCCATTTGGTCGCGGTGCCCTTTTTTATCGTGTGGAAATTCTCATGGATGTCCACCACATGGGGTGGGTGGACGGGTCAGTAGCTTGGTTACTGCTACCAAAGTTTGCAGAGGATCAGTTAAATATTCAAGGAATCGGTAGGACATTCTTAAAAACCCTAATTATTTTACTTAAGTCCGCGCGGAACTAGTTGGCCGCTGAGGTGAGGACAGGGGTGAGGCTGATATTCGCAACGCAGGTACTGAGTAATGCGCCCCCGCCCCTCCGTCCCACCGGTCGTACACCTAAAGCGCGGCCAACTAGTTCCGCGCGGACTATAGCTTCTACATAACCTTGATTTAAGTCTTCTGTTTAAAAACAAACAAAAGACTTAGCTAAGACTATCGTTAAACCACATTTTGTGATAAGCTGGTATAATCTCATTCATTCGAGGCGTGACTAAATCTTCAGTCAATATTTAGGAACTAGCTGCGCCCCGCGGTTTTACCCGCATAAGTCTCGATCCCGTGGGAATATCGGGATAAAAAGTATCCTATGTCCTTTTTCGGGACTCAAGCGATCTCTATACCAAATTTCATCAAAATTAGTTCAGCCGTTTGAGCGTGAAGAAGTAACAAACATATAAACACACACACACACACTCACAAACTTTCGCCTTTATAATATTAGTGTGATTTCCTGGTTTAGCTTCAGATTTGTGTGTATGTGATACTTATGTGTGTGTGTGATACTTATGTGTGTGTGTGTGTATATCATCTAGTTATACATGTAGGTAACTATTATCTAGTCCTACATCTATATCTAGCTAGTTATTACATTCTACAAGACATTTACGCTCATCAGTCCATTATCATTCCATGCATTCAAGTACAATCAATAATTGTGTAAAGCCGTGTACTCGCTCACTAGGCTACAAAAGAAACGCAACGTTGCCTACAACATCACGGTTTTTTAACAACAATATCTTTAAAGAAAAATATTTTAGTGCTGGGGAGTTTCTTGCGCCACTTCTTCGACCCAGCTAAAGCGCTAGGTAGTGGTGAATTGCGGACCTTTTAGAGGACTGTCTTATATAATTTTGGCGTTCAAAAAGTGTAGATTGGCCTTAGGTATATGAATAATTTTTATATTGATTTAAAAAAATAATATATGGTTCAGAAAAAGCTTTCTGAGACACAACGATAATATAAAGCATGCATATAACTGTAATTATACAAAGGTAATAATCTCAAATATGCATTTGGATTCGGCACAAGCTTCCGACACAGTAAATCATACCTAATCCAATGTCAATTCCATACATATTCTACTTTAGCTTTTGGAAGTGAACGAAACTTAACCATCACGCTCGGGTCGGTGATGCTGAATCGGGTTAACTCGGCTCCAGTCGGTCGGTGTCGCTGAATCGCGTATATACAGGATGTCCCTGGGAGTATGGATCAAATCGAACAGGGGCGTGGGCAAGTTCATTTCCAAAAGTTAAAAAAAAAGAGAAGAGACACCGAATCGTTTTAAAAAATCGTAACAAAAAACTATCGGGGCTATCAATTTATTTTTTTTAGATAGCCCTGATAGTATTTTTTATGATTATTCTTTTTGAGCACTATGCGTAAAATATAAATTAGTCATAACTTTTGAACCGTAAAAAAATTCACCGACATTCTCAGGGTTGAAAAGTTTGGAAATGACCTTGCCCACGCCCCTATTCGATTTGATCCATACTTCCAGGGACACCCTGTATACTCGACGCTAAATCGGGTATACTCGGCTCCTGTCGTAAGTTTTCACTTCTTTCGCGTGCTCATAAGCACACATCGTTTATTTTTAGGATATCTTAGTTGCTCACACCTTGGGTAACATGTTATTATTATGACTGACCATTGAATACTCAGCTTTACATTATTTTTTATTTAATTACGTAGTCTTGTTAAAGAATAACATGCAATCTTAAGAAGATTGGAGATGAATCATTTTGCTTCATAATTACAATCTTTCATCTTTTGATTGAATAGAAGCAGATATACTATTACTTTTTATGTATCGATCAGAATGTAACTTTTCTCTTTATTAACGTAAGGAATTTTTATGTTAAAGTATTTCGGTTTGAATTGAAATAGAAGGCCTTAGGTGGTATTATACAGGGTTATTGGAAAAACACCAACACCCTCTTAAGAGGTCATTGTACTCATCATTATGAACAACTATTGCTATGGGACCAAACCTGAAATCGCGAAAAAAAATCAGCTGTTCCCTACATTTTGGCGAGTTATACGAACATAAATGTACGGAACAGCTGATTTTTATTTTCTGTAAATACGTCCGATCTCATTACTAAAGATCCGACTTCAATCCGAATTGGGAATGTTCTAAATTCGAACGGACAGAGTTCGGATCTCGTGCGCAAGGTCATAAAAATAGGACTATGGTCACTTCTGACCGGCATTTCTCGGATTCGAATCGGATGTAGTGCAGAATTGCTCTGACTGTACATGCATATGTACACTGTACAGTGCTGACAATATGTAATAGAAATAAAAAAGCCTAGTAACTAAACGGTTCCCACACAATTTATTATTATATCACAACGCACCGCAAATACACAGTTACGTTCGAAAACGTGTGAAATATAAATTCGTGAAAGCTGACCGGCCAAAGAGTTTCAAGCAAATAGTTTTTATACGTAAAACTCTACTTTCATTTTCTGACGACGCGTGTTTTGGCGCGCATTTTGACAGCTGTCAAATTAAAGTTCTTTATGTCGCGTTCGATTTAACGTTATTTTTTGTATAGTTACGGTTTTCAATTATAGTGATAGGTTTGATTAAATTAAATAAGTTTGAATGAGGAGAGAAAGAAAGCGCGGCGTAATTGTGTTGCCATGCTGTTATTTTCGTTGCATTTCACCTTCTGATAGTGTAATAAAAATAAAAAAATATCATTTTGTCCGCATGTGTAATGAGTAGGTAATGTAAATTATTAAGAAATACAATTATATTCTATGTCAAATGCGAACCAGTATAATTAAAACAGTCATCATCTCATTTTATCATTAATTTGATTCAATCTTCTAGCTAATTCTAATTATGAATTTATTAACTGTGTAAGTTTGAAACACTTGTGGTTACTAAATAAATAAAATAACACGAAAAAACGTTCATCTAAGTAAAGTAGATAAGGTTTATTTTGTACTAAAACTTATCAAAACACAAATCTATAACTGTTCTCACGAAATTAACCCTTTACTTACTTAATTTAAAACATAACCTAAATTCGCAACATAAACATTCTCACAAACAAACTACGTTTTATTAAATCAAAGTTAACTGCACACCTGTTGCGAAGAATGTTAATAAAAACCCGTTCAACTTGAACCGAACATTAGCCTTAGTAGTTAGAGTTAATTATAATTACTGTGATGATCAAACAATGTCCTTGTAAAGATTAAAATTCATGGTAAAAGGTTAGTTAGTCATTTGATAACGAAACGTAAACAGATTTTGTTATCTGTGGCCGATTAGAAATGTTTTATGGATATAGACAACGGTAACTTTGAAAATGGTGGTAATTTTCCGGTTTATAGAATGAAAGAAATTAAAGAAAACAGAAAATTTTCTTACACATTTAACCAATTACCATTTGATGGTACAGACGCCAGCACATCAAGCTACCCGAAACTATAATTTTTTCCCAATCAACTTTGAACCGTAGGCTTTAGCAATAAAGTTGAAAATCTATTAAAGAAATTTGACAGATGGTAGTAGCTTGATGTGCTGGCGTCTGTACATTTCATGGTTTACCATAACACACAACATAATAATAAAATGATTTAATATATTTTCATTAAATAAAATAACCAAAAGTATTCTTCAGAATTTTCTAGTCGCCATATTTCAAGTCATTCTATAAGTATAGTAAAAACGAGCAACATGTAATATAAAATAAAATAATTATCCTACCTAATATTGTAAACGCGAAAGTTTGTGAGGATGGATGAATCTTTGCTACTCTTTCACGAAAAAACTTCTAAACGGATTTTGATGAAACTTTACAGTAATATAGCTTATACATCAGAATAACATATAGGATATTTTTTATCCCGATATTCTCACTGGATCGACACTTATGTGGGTGAAACCGCGGGGCGCTACTAGTATACATAGAATAAGTATAAAAAGATTAATAGAAAAATACGGAAAAGTTATTGATCTATGTTAAGTTCCGTTCTGAATACGCTGGCAATATTAATATTATACAATTCGTTACATTATACAATTCGATTCAAGCAATACGAGCTCACTTCATAATAATTATGAAACTGCTATTGTCATCTATACAAATCAATAAAAAAATGTCTGTTTGTAATTTCAAAATAACAGCTTTTAAATAAATGCAGAAATGAAAGAAAAATTAATTATTGCGACTCGTACAGGAAGATGACAAACTAAACTAAAC
Organism: Amphipoea oculea; assembly: GCA_945859645.1. NCBI lineage: Eukaryota > Metazoa > Arthropoda > Insecta > Lepidoptera > Noctuidae > Amphipoea > Amphipoea oculea. The sequence goes on from OX243884.1 coordinate 17,366,266, forward strand.
GCAGTCAAAAATAAAAAATCCCAAATTATACAGGGTTATAGGAAAAAAACCAACAACCTCTTAAGAGGTCATTGTAGTTACTCATCATTATGAACAACTTTTACTATGGGACCAAAAATGAAATCGCGAAAAAAAAAAATCAGCTGTTCCCTACATTTTGACGAGATAGACGAACATAAATGTAGGGAACAGCAGATTTTTTTTTCGCGATTTCAGTTTTCGCGGTTTGGTCCCATACTAAATGTTGTTCATAATGATGAGTACAATGACCTCTTATGAGGTTGTTGGTGTTTTTCCAATAACCTTGTATAAAAAAGTAAGAAAAAAAATGAAACAGAAAGTCCTATACGAGGCCAAAACGCTCCTATCTTAACATCATCTCATATCATATGAAAGCATATACTGTATTTTTATTTAATACAAGCCTGTGTTGTCCCACTGCATAGCAAAGGCCTCCCCTTCCCTCTTTCCACTTTTCCCGCGCTACTGCGATATTATAATTTATAATAATTATTATGTTAGCACAGCGGCATGCAACCACGGCAAGGTTTTCTTGTTTCATCCTTTTCAGTAGTCGGGTTGTAGTTTTTAAACTTATTTTTTATTTTATCATTTAATTATTGGTAGTTAAAAGAATCATCATACTATATCACGTCAAAAAAACCCTATCACACGCCATCTTACAATAGATAACAAATGACAAGAGGCGATTATTTTTTTAATTACAAGCAAAGGCCACGATGACATACAGCCATAACTGATCATACTGACAAGATTAATGAAGATATCTTGATAAACAAGGAGGTTAGTTCCAACGTAAAAGCATTTATCTAGATTTACATGGTTTACTTTAGCTATATTAGTGCTAACTGTTTATCTCTTCCTTGGCTGCTTATAAAATATATAATTTAAATATAAGTTGTAAGATTGACATTTTGATTATTTCTGATGTCTGTGACAAATGACAATCTTGTTGACATAGATTTTAAGTGCTTATGTGAAAACGGCCGCGACTTACGAGTTGTACGTCGTAGGTACGAACCCAGACAGGCGCTTTACTTTGTGTAATTTATCTCATCACTTCTACTATAAAAACGGTGAAGAAAAACATCGTGAGGAAACCGGCATGTCCTAGAACCAAAAATTCGAACACACGTGACATCTACCAACTCGCATTGGGCCCACTCCCTCTTGAAGAGAGGAGTACTATGTCCTAACAGTGGGAACTTTATAGGTTGATTATGTATGTATTATGTACCCTTTCATCATGCATGAGGATTTTCTAACTTTAAAGATTCATACGAGTACTTCGTAATGGCGAAATATTTTGATACAGTTTTCACACCACACAACATTCAAATTCCATTCATGTTAATCTAACTGCCTCGCATCGCATAATAATCAATACTTCACACTCTAAAAGAATTTAAACGGAGAGTTATATGCACGGCTACACATCATGCTATATGTAACCAGTATTAGCTGGCTTCTGATTGTACGAAAAGCCTATACAATGCAAGGTCAGCTAAAAGTGGAAATGTATAGCTTGATGTGTCGCCGTGTGTACCAACAGAATCAATATTTATAGAAGGAAATTATATCGTCAGGAAGAAGAGTATTGAATTCAAGTCATGAATAAAAGGAAATGATAAATAGTTTGTGCGTAACTTCATAATTATGGACGTAAGTATATGTAAATGGTTGTACATGCAAAGTTTAAGGTGTTATGTGATACAGGGACATAAAGGATGATGATAATAAAACACGGTGGAGGCGTTGGGTCCGATTTTGGTCACACGCCAAAAGAACCTAATCTGCGTTCGCGAGTTATTTGCCAAAAATGTAAACAACTATGAATTAATGGAATGATAACTTTTAATTCCTAGACAATATAGTTCAGTTTACTCTACAACTTCAAACATTTTTATAACTTTTTCAATAGAGCTAGTCACTCTGAAATCAATTTAATCGTCATTGAAATAGAGTTGATATTTGTTTAACTTGAAATAGGATGGGGTCGGGCAGCACTGCTCACTTTTAGTATAGGAATGTTGTAAACTTTTTACACAATTCAACATGATACAGCAATAGTCCTTCAGACCGAATTTCAACCAATTATGCGGGAGAAATTATAGTGCACAAGTGTGTGCGTAGACACAGGTGCACTCACTCTTCCCTCACTCTCATAGTCCGATGAAAAAGCAATCCAACACGACTGTAGAGAGATCAGGCGCAGGATCAACAGCTTAACGTGCTTTCAGAGTCATGGGGGTATCACGCTGCCAACTTCCAAACTACGGGCTGTTACTAAGAAACTAAGAAAAAAAAAAACGGGTTGCACTCCGGGAGTGCCGGCAGAAGTGAAAACTTGAATATTAACGTTGTGCATTTTTGATATTTTGGAATGGTTAGGGAATAATTTTGCATGACTTGCTTTAATTTATCAGTATAAACGTACTATCATTTATGTGGTAGAATACAATATTTATTTATTGCGCTATCGAACACAAACATGACAATTTATATTACATTCAAAAGTTTATCTCTCAGAACAGTGTGGCCCCTACACAGACGATCGAGCCATCAGCTGTCACCATCCATGGATGCGCGTGACACGCTGTAACATAAAAACACACGAACATTCGCGCAAGCGCCCTGCGCCGCCTAAACGAAACAGCAGGCATACATTTTCGCTGGGCCGTAGAAAGAGAGGAGGATACTTCCTCTCCTACGCCGCGCCGGCTGTCTACTCTCCATCCGTCTTACGAATTTTCGATCAGGTCACGTGTCCAGACGCGATGTCCTGACGCGAGTTTAACATTTTTTATCCATTACAAAAAAAGTGTACAACGCCGCTAAAGAAGTTTTCACTTTAAAAAATAGCGGAACTCTCTACCTGCGTCTGTTTTTACAAGCGCATACAACCCGAATCTCTTCACAGTGAGAGTGAACAGGCTTCTTCTGGGTAAGCTCGCTCCATTGTCGACTTTGTCTCTGTCATCTTTGACCTAGGCTAGAGTCGAGAGCAAGTCCATTTCAAATAAAAAAAAAAAGACGGGTTGCACTCCGGGAGTGCCGGCAGAAGTGAAAACTTGAATATTAACGTTGAAATAAATCAATTATGAATTGAATTAATATAACTAATTTTTTTTCAATTTCTTCGTCACTTTTTTCATTAATCGATGCACTTTGTTCAATTTCCATATTTTAAACACTTTATATACACGAATTTTACGAATACACAGCAGTGTGGCTACTACACAGACGGTCGAGCCATCAGCTGTCCATCCATCCATCCACATCCACGTCCACCATCACCGTCACCGTCACCGTCACCGTCTCCGTCCACGTCACCGTCCCCGTCCCCGTCCCCGTCACCGTCACCGTCACCGTCCCCGTCCCCGTCCCCGTCACCGTCACCGTCACCGTCACCGTCACCGTCACCGTCACCGTCACCGTCACCGTCACCGTCACCGTCTCCGTCACCGTCCGTCCGTCCGTCCGTCCGTCCGTCCGTCCTTCAGGGGGGGGGGGGGGGAATCTCTCCTGACGGTCACGTGTCCTGACGCGATGTCCTGACGCGAGTTTAACATTTTTTAGTTTTTTACCCATTACAAAAAGTGTGAAATGCCGCTAAAGAAGTTTACACTTCAAAAAAACACCTAATGGAAAAACCCAATAACACTTTGCCCGACCTGGTAATCGAACCAATGACCCCACGCTCAGCAGTCGCCCTTGCAACCACGAGACCAAAGAGTACTCATGACAGTACAACGGGACGGTATCCACCACACACGTCTCGAGGCAAACCAATCTAAAATCACTTTTACTATAAACCATTAACATGCACGCGATGGAGTGAAAACAATTGGTTCATGTATTATGTATGTACTTTCTACTTAGAACGTTTCATTGCATTCTTGACCTCGCGTCAAATCCTGTTTTGTGTTAAACCGCCGGCAGTTTGCGAATTTCACTTGTTTTTTGGTATAAGAAAATGGGTGCTATGTATGACTCATTTTTATCAGCCTACGAAATAATTGAATATGGGCCTTCAAAGTTAAGAGTCAAAGTGCATTTTCCAATAATACAAAAAGTAAATAGTTCTTAGCACAGTTGGTCTTTTCGAAGGTCTGGGAAATAAGTACTGGCCGCTTTAAAATTAACTGTCAAGGTAGAATTGGCTACTGCCAATTCAAACAGGGGTTCTATTTGTCAGAGGATTGTTGTCAAAAGAATCTGAACCTAAGTCATGTTTTTTAATCCCAGAGACTAATCTGACATTTAAGTCTTTTGTGTTTTCGTTTTTTTTTTAGTATAGAAGTTTGACATTACACCTGTCAGATTAGTCTCTGAGATAAAAAAATAGGGTAGAATTTATCACATTTCTTATCTATATAAATAAAACAAAGTCGGGTTATTTACACCATTTATCTTAACTCATGAACGGCTGGACCGATTTTTATAATCTTTGATTTTTTTAATTCTACTTCTTCTCATTTTGTCTCCACCCCGAGTAGCAGACTAACTAATTAAATAAAAGATAGGAAAATTTCACGAAAAAAATATAATTATGATAAGTAATTCTCATACATTTTGTATTTATTGATTCTAAGGCGGCACGAAGTTCGCCGAGTCAGCTAGTTTATCATAATTATCAACTCAAAAACGTTTTCTGCTAAACATGGGCTACCAAAGACCGCTGCAATAAACGGTCACAGAAACATTGCCATGATCAACACGACACGACATGTCTGTAATTTATATGGTGTATATAATAAAGAGTATTCTATTCTATCAACACGTTTAGCAACTGAGTCAACCACCGTTTCTAAATAATATAACCCGTTATTCTTAACTCTAGGTAACGTAGTTCATTACTGTAATTGGATTACGGATGTTAAATAAGAGTAACTACTTCGTTATAAATAATTTAAACTGGAAGTTATAAATAAACCAGCATATGAATCAAATCTTTCCTGGAGGTCTACCATGCACTGTTATCAACTCAGTCTATCGTAATCAATTGCTGGACATAGGCAGTGGCGTGCATTGCATATAGGCATATAAGCAGTGCCTACCTCAATATATCAACATAAGCCTGTCAATTACATTTTAGTTTGTGTGCCCCACAATTAAGAAGCTCACTAAATTATCATACCTAACAAAAAACAAAATCTTCATACAGACAAGCGTGGCAGTAGGCAGTCGCCGGACGGCCTACTCGGCTCCCGTACTATTCGCACATTGTCATTGGTCTTTACTCGTTCAAGTTAATACGACAAAATTAAAAATACGTACCTACGTCTCACGCGTAACACCATGTCGATCGACCTTCGCAATTTATCACCCTTAAGTAGGCATGCCTACTCAAATAAACACACTTTTGACCTCACTTTTTTTCTAATTAGTGACCGCGTTTACCTAGACTAGACCCGGCCTAGTGCTTACCTATTCTGAAAACCAATGCACGCCACTGCATAGGTCTCTCCCAGGCTGCGCCACAACACCCTGTCCTCCTTCCGTAAGCAGTCTGCCTCTGCCATTTTCTTATGGTCATCGATCCTTCTAGCTGGATGGCGTCCTAAACTACGCTTGCCGATACGCGGTCTCCACTCCAACACTCGTCTGCTCCACCGACCATCGGTCCTTCGACAAACATGGCCAGCCCATAGCCTATTCAGTTTGCTTACTTTGCAAGCTATGTCGGGACCTCCTGCACTCTTATAGCAGACCAATGTTTTACGAATATTTTGGTGATAAGAAGTGCTAATTTTCAACCATGTGCAGTGCAATCATAACTGTTCTGATCTGCCCTCAAAACGGTCATGGTCCATGGCCGAATTACAAAAGTTTCTGTTGGCGTGTGGCCAAAATCGGAACTGACGCCGCCATCTTGTTTTTTCAATACATTTCACAAAATAATTGCACAAATGTTCATCACAGTAAAGCAGTGGTGGCCCAGTGGTAACGGCCGCGACTTAAGAGTTGTAGGGCGTAGGTTCGAATCTAAACAAGCGCTTTACTTTGTGTAAGTTATTTCATCACCACTGCTCTTAAAACGGTGAAGAAAAACATCGTGAGGAAACCGGCATGTCCTAGAACCAAAAATTAGAAGACATGTGACATCTACCAACCCGCACTGGGCCCGCGTGGTTGATTACGGCCCACGCTCTCACCGAGACGAGGCCTGTGTGCCAGAGTGGGAACATTATAGGCTGATTATGCCCCATGGTCAACGTCATTCGAGGGCCAAAGGATCCTTATAACAGTGCAGGTTGAATCAGCTCCCAGTCGAACCAGAAACAACTGAACATCAATATTTTACGCGAACAACTGCCATCTAACCTGCTAGCCAAAGATACCGGTACTTTATTTTTATAGCTTGACTTTATACCGTTCGGAATACTACTCGCTCTATAAGGACACCACCTAAACGATATATTAGAATTAGATGGTGTGTTGACCATTTTAGTTTGACACGGCATGGTAGAATATGGCACGATTCGCATATTATAAGTATCTTGGGGATCTTTGTAAAGATGGGTCCGGGCCCGTGCTTCACCTAGCTCTTTTGCCCTGGCTTTAATTAATGAAGGCATCAAATGAATGGAGTATTCATGCCATCATGATTCCCGTCCAAAAAAAGGATGGTGCTATCTGTCGTATATCCTATTTCCATCTCTCCCTCGCACTAGAATCATGATGGCATTAAAACGTCATAATACGGCACCAGAGTAGCTGATCTGCGAGATGCCAAAATGAAATAATTAAGAAGCTCGTACGAGGAAGTCATTCATCATCAGCATCATTTCAGCCGAAAGACGTCCACTGCTGGACATAGGCCTCCCCCAAGCACCTCCACTTCGACCGGTTTTGTGCTTCTCGCATCCAACGAGTTCCTGCGGCCTTCACAAGGTCGTCGGTCCACCTTGTGGGAGGCCTTCCAACGCTACGTCTTCCGGTACGCGGTCGCCACTCCAGAACCTTTCGGCCCCATCGGCCATCTATTCTGCGAGCAATGTGCCCTGCCTACTGCCACTTAAGTTTGGCAATTCTTCGGGCTATGTCGGTTACGAGGAAGTACTACCACCAAAATCTTTTTATCCCGATATTCTCACGGGATCGACACTTATGCGGGTGAAACCACGTGGCGCAGCTAGTTATAAATATTTATCATGAATCGTTGTTGTGTACCTGTAGAGAATTCATCTCCAAAGCACCATAATAGATTACACTGGCATCTAGAAAAACTGACTGAACGTGAGACTGCTATAGTTTTTATGAGTATCAATATTATTCATTTCAACTTTTAACTGAATAGTCACGCATAGTTATGTAGGTAACCTTCTTATGTAACCTTCCAATACTCGGTTAACTTGACAAAGACAAGATCGACCTTTGTAATTTATTAGTGCAAAAACCTATGTCATATGGAACTGAAGGTTTTAGCCACGGTTCGCTGATATATATGTATATACAGGATTATTGGAAAAACACCAACTACAACAGAGGTGATTGTACTCATCATTATGAACAACTTTTACTATGGGACCAATACTGAAATCGCGGAGAAAAAATCAGCTGTTCCCTACATTTATGTTCGTATAACTCGTCAAAATGTAGGGAATAGCTGTTTTTTTTTTTTCGAGAAATCAGGTTTGATCCCATAGAAAAAGTTTTTCATAATGATGAGTACAATGACCGCTTAAGAGGATAACTGTGATTAAAATGACACTCTGTATATCGGCTATAATAAAATATCGGATATTTTCGTTCAAACTCAGAAGATTCATTTATAAACTAGATTTGCCCGCGACTCCGTCCGCGTGAAATTTCTTGTTCATCCCGTCGCGCGTCGCGTCGCATCTCCTGTCCTTGCTATTACTTCGTTTTCGCTTAGCGTCCTCAGAGACCTAACGTGATGTTTATCATAAGCTGGTTTAATTATAAATATCAGATTTTTACGATCGAGTTTTACTAACAAATTGATCGAATCGGTGTCATTATGTAATGTTGTGAACCTCTTGATCTTTCGTTCTACTTTTTTGTAGACCAATTTAAAGCTCACAGCATTTCAGAATATTAAATACATCGATTTCATAATTAAACTAAAGCCCGTTTATTTCAAACAGCATTTTTCAAACGTTAGAATGGCAATAGACAATATGTGCTGTTAAGGGGCCGGCGAACTACACATGCTAATGCGTTGTTCATACAAACGTAATACCAAAATAACTTGCAAATCAAACATATTCTTAAGGTAGTGTGTATTTATTCCGATTGGATTACTGAATATCTAGGTTCCCAAATATATATTTTGAAAGGACTCTGATATAAAGATGAGATATGAGGAATTTCAAATTTCTATAGAAAACTTATTTTTCTCATAACTCGTCTTTAAATCAGTGTCGATTCAAAATATATATTTGAGAACCTAGATATTCTGTAATCAAATCGAAATATATAATGTTTGTTTTACAAATTATTTTAGTATTACGTTTGTATGAACAACGCATGCTTCGCCGGCCTCTTAAGCTCATTTTCAAACAGCATTTTTCAAACGTTAGAATGGCAATATACAGTATGTCTTGTTCCTAGTATTTAATTGGGGAAGAAAATCGACGTAAACAACTCTTGAGCACGAAAAAATCAAGATTCTGCCATTTTGGTAATCACTATTGGCATAAATTCTTCTAAACAGTGCAGCTCGATATAGAAATCTTAGGTATTTCATAATTCTGCAGAAATCTTCCGCATCCGACCTGCATAATTTCGTTCTTTATATCCGTGATTTCGTTAAACTTTTTCAAGTCATATAAAAAATCTAGCTCATAGTAACAATTACATAAACGTATGTATTAAGTTGTGTTCTACATAATTTATAGCTAAACGAATTGAAGGTTTTTAAGTTGGTGTGTCATTGCATGCTGCTATCATAATCTATAATATGGTGGGCAGAATTTACTTATATATATTTTTTTTAATTTTGCAGAAAATACATAACAAAAAAATACATTTAACACTACAAAACATACAATGGGCCTTATCGTTTTCTGCGATCTTTAATTTTTCTTATCCTCGCAGATCTTTCGATTTGCTTGGTGTTGTACACAAGCAAATCAATTTATATTGCTTAATTATTACAAATCGACAATGTATTATTACAGTTAATTGGATTGCAATATATTTTATTGGAACTGTTCAACAACCTCTCAATGCCGGTCAGTACCTAAGAGTACAGACGCCAGCACATCAAGTTACTACAATCTGTCAAATTTCTTTAATAGATTTTTAACTTTGTCGCTAGAGGATAAGGTTCAAAGTTGATTGGGAAAATTTGACAGTTTCGAGTAGCATGATGTGCTGGCGCCTGTACCTACGTATTTGCCTACAGCACTGCAATCTGCAAGTAACATAGCCTTTGTCACATTACAGATTTTTCTTACAAAAGTATTAATTTAATGTTATTCTGTAAGTAACTAAGTACTTCTCCAGGATTTTTCTTCAAAAACTAAGATAAATGAACATTTTCGAAAAGTAGTGCTACAGACAAATTAGACCGATTTTAAATTTTCCGTAGAAACAGAGATATCCAGTTTTCCTTTTTTTAAATAAGACTTTTCGGAAATGTTCTTTACTAACTTTTTAGACCTTTGTACCCTGCTTATTCGTACGAAGTTTCATTAAAATCGGTTCATTCATTTCTAAAAACAAGGGCTTGAAAGTTTGTATGAAATGCCGTACGTCGTAAATGCTCTTAAGCAACGTTTATAAATAAAGCGGATGATGGTAGAGAAGGAAAGTAATCTCCCAGGAGATTAGATTTTATTTTTATTGAGGCGTAGTAACGCGAGACATTTCAAACACCAAACTAGTTTGGAGCATAATATTTTGGTACAGGTGATAACAACAGTCGTATGCTTTTTATTGCACACCGTGTTCCGAACGATATACATAAACTTTGACCAGGTGTTCAGACCATGGAAATAAGCATTTTTCATTATGGACATATTAGTGAATTCTTATTTTTTGTTAAGTTTCATATAAACTAAATACGACGTAAATCGCCCGATATGCATGCTTCTTTATCCGAATTGGCGGGCTGCAACTTGTCAAAACTGAGTTAAGACCCGTTCTTACTGCATAGTTCAATTAAATTTACTAAATGAAATTACAAATATCTTTGTAACGAAGCCTTTTTAAGTACTACTTCCTTTGTGAGATTTAATTTGTAAAAGCTTTAGAAGAGTTTGACAAAGTTTATGGATATCGTGAAGAACACTTTGTATACCCTTCAAATGGTAAAATACGTAGAACCGACAAATTTTGATAGGTCTTGACGTATAACTTCAACGAAGTTTTTTTTTTTTTTATTATTATTATTTAGTCTACACTGTCCCACTATTGAGCAAAGCGAAGAGAGAAACAAATACAATTTACATGGCTTTACAAAACTATGTAACTGTTTACAATTATCAGAGGGGCAATTCTCGTAATTTTAAGAACGTTCACAGTCTGATCTCAGTCTCAATATGTCAAAAATACCTCTAATTTGACATTTGTTTGTCGCCGAGATGAGACTGCGACTAGATTTTGAACGTTTTAAATTAAGAGAATTGGCCTTCTGATATGAAGCTTTAGTAGGCACCAAATAAATTTTTGAAATAAAATACAGAATTGTTAAATATTTAAAGCCAGCGTGAAAACTCTAAAGGCAGAATATACCTGCAGCTTCGACCAAAATAACTACAAAAAAAACCTCAAAGATGATAAAAATAAGTATCCCTTTCTCAGTTTTTTTTTTTACTCTGAGCCTTGACCCTTTACAATTAACATGAAGGTAAAATTATCCACGTTCCTTGCCCCAAAATGTGACGTCAATAAAAACAAAACACAACCAAACCTGTTTATAAACAAAATTCTTCTTATATCAAATTATTGACCCGCTCCGCGCTCCTGCCTCGCAAGATTTTTACGACTTGACCAAACATCAAAATATCTTTATTATTTGTAAGTTATTAATGCATTATATACATAATTTTCATCACGACTGCTCTCAAAACGGCGAAGGAAAACATCGTAAAGAAACCGGCATGTCCTAGAACCAAAAATTCGACGACTAACCCGCACTGGGTCCGCATGGTGGATTACAGCTTACAGCCCACTCCCACAGAGCGGAGGCCTGTATCCCAGCAGTGGGAACATTATAAGCTGATTATAATTATGCTATACACATAACCTTATTAATTAATTATAAGAATTATACACATAACCTTTCTGGAACAAATTCTCTAAGTGATGATGAAAACCGCATTAAAATCCGTTGCGTAGTTTCTTCCCAGCTAAAGTACAGAGGCGAGCACATCAAGCAACCCCAATCTTTCAAATTTTCCCAATTGAATATGAACGTTATTCCTTTGAAGTAAAATAGAAAATCGATCAAAGAAATTTGACAGATTGGGGTAGCTTCATGTGGTGGCCTCTGTGCTAGGAAGTGGTGAAAGGCTGGCGTTTTTCGGGACTATCTTGTAGCAATTTTGTCGTTCAAAAAGTTCTGATTCTCAGCCTAGTTTAAATAAATGACTTTTGACTAGATTTAGGAAGAACATCGCAGTCACACAGACAGGAACCTAAAGCGACTTTAATTTATAATTTACTAGCTATGCCCCGCAGTTTCACCTGCGTAAATATCGATCCCGTGGGAATATCTTGATAAAAAGTAGCCTATATGTTAATCCAGAGTGTCAGCTACCTCTATACAAAATTTTATTAAAATTGGTTCAGCCGTTTGAGCGTGGAGAAGTAACAAACATATAAACACACACACACACTCAAAAACTTTCGCCTTTATAATATTAGTGTGATATAGATGACGCACTTGTGAGCTCGCTCATACATTTTGTTGGGTCACCTTTTTATGTCCAGTAGGCGTGTCCACGCGAGAATGGTACAGGCACAGTACAGTAAATATACAGTACGTTATCTAAGGCCGCCCGTCGAGTTATTAGCCTACTCTTGCGTTGATCCCCAGGGTTGTCACTTTTACTTTTAGTTAATATTTTCGAACAAGCAGCACTTGATCTAAATTTATGAAATAAAAAAAAAACAACCGACTTCAAAAAAAAAAAAACACTACAAAGTGAAAAATAACTTTAATTTCGGAAGTCGGTGTCGTTGGTTCAGTATTTTCGTTTTTTGACACCGACTTCCGAAATTAAAGTTATTTTTCACTTTGTAGTGTTTTTTTTTTTGAAGTCGGTTGTTTTTTTTTTTGTAAAAAAGTTTTTATTTTTCACTTTTTAGTTGTACCTACCCCACACAAATTCAATTAACACTAGTGCATTGAAGAATTGAAGACACGACTCGAAGAATCATCAAAATTCACATAGAAATGCCGGAGAGGCAGTACATTTATGCATATAACTTCGTACATAAGAATAATTACCTAATGTATTATATACTAAAACCTTCCTGAAAGTATGCAGATTACACTAATGAAAGAATTATCAAAATCGGTTCAGTAGTTTTTGAGATAATCGCGGACATACAAACATACATACATACATACATGCATACATACATACATACATACATACATACATACATACATACATACATACATACGGGTCGAATACAGAACCTCCTTTTTTAAAGTCGGTTAGTAAAAAGTCGGTTAAAAAGCATATTATGATTGAACATTTTACCAATTTATAAATTTAGTAAAAATAAAAAGCCTTTATTCACACAACATTAATTATACTAAGTTACAAATTTGATACCGAGAAAATTTTTCTCCTGTTTCTGCACGTCCGGAACGCTTTATTATTATTTGTTAATGTAAAGTAAATTCTCATTCTTATGTAAAGTTTTTGTAAAAAGCTTTTGGGAAAGCATGGACAGGGCATCTTAAATTCTATATCATTCAGTTGATCGTAAATTGACCGGCCAATTTTAATGTTGATGTGGTCCTTTTCGAACGCTTTGCGAAACACCTGCTCCATCCTTTCTACATTATCGACAAAATCATCAGGTGGGATCATGAGTAAATTTCGATCTTTGCCGTAATTCCTGTAATGGGTGTATCTAGATTCTACACTTAAATTACACGCTCGTTGATTAACGTTGACGTAATTATTTAAAAAATCGCAGTTCTTATGGTAAGCAACACATTTTTTTAACAAAGCGCCACAAACATAAAAAAATGCATGTTTTTCCGGTAGCTCATGTTGTATTGGTACATAGTCAGAACGTAAGATTTCCGACAAAATATTTTCATTTCCTTGTGTTTGATTGCTACTGGTAACTAACTTTAGCTCTAAACATAGTATTCAGAAAGTAAATTTGGGAATACATTTATATGGAAAAATGCGACTCGGCTACGCTCTTAATAAAGCAAATAAACTGTGAAATAAACAATACAATACCACATTTCCTAATAATATTTAAGTATAAGTAGGTACTTACATTTCTGGTTGAGTAGGAACTATGAAGAATGATAAGTCCGGGTTTGCGAAATCATTATTGAGGCACCCGAAAACACTACAATATTTTTTTCCCCTTTTTGAAGTCATCATGATACTCGTAATTTAAGTGGCCGCCGCCGGCGAGAGTTGACGAACGCAACCGGTCATGTAGCGTACGCGCGTGCTCACAGTCGCGCTGCACAGCCCGCACTGCCGCCACCTTATTCCCTCATATATTATGCTAGCGTGTGCGTGAAATCGCGTGCCGACACGGCGCGCGGCGCGCACGCACACATTCAAACCGAGAGCGGCACGTTTGTATGAAGATGTTCTACTGTATTATACTGTGGTACAGGTTCGATTCCCGATCGCGTGCCGCCTTTAGGAATTTTAATACTTTTCCTTTTTTTGTTACCAGTTTTTTGTTGATAGTTTTTTGGTTGAATATTTTGAGGATCGGGTGTCGGAATTTGAGCTTAAAATGGATTATTTAAAGCCGTTTTGGGTGTCACTTTTTATAAAAATGTTTAGTTGTTGTATATTGGAGATATAAATTGTTTTTTTGGGTGTGTTCCTAAATATACTCTCACTGAATATGTTTATTTGCTTATAAACGCTTCTTACTTTCGACTGGATTTATTCAGAACACCAATTTATTTATACCGGCTGACTGACTTTGTTTATCGTCTGGACAAAAACAGGGTATAAAAGTTGGACGAAGTATTTTGCCCATGACACAGATCTCTTTTTGTCTCTCAAAAATCAAAGAATTGAATCCCACTACGAATTCATGGATTTTCCGCGTGTAGAGCCCGTCTATAAGTTGAAATTTTATATTATTTGTCGATTTACTTGTTTTTATTTTGTTGTTTTGTTATGAAAATTTTACTTCAAATAAGTAATAGTACTTATTGATAGGTTAATTTCAATTACAACGTGTAACGTTAAATGCGCAAAACCTCAGACACCCCAACTGATTTTTAATTCAATTGACCTATTTCAGAAAGAAAAAAATCATTAAAAAAATTGTAAAGGTTTTATGTGCTGTTTTAGTTTTACTGGCAATTCTAATCGTTTACTGCGTCTGCGACGACGCTCTATTGAGGGAGGAGTCGTCACCGGGCCGCTGCGCCGCGCATTATTTACCATCTACGCTCCTAAAAAACTTAGGTTATCTTTGAACAGTGACTTAAATGTTTCCATCACACTTTTCCAGGCTTTGGCCAAATTAACGTTGTCATTAATTAAAATGCGCCAACATTCTCCCCATTTCACAATATTGAATGTTTGTGTACAAAAACGTTGCGAAATTCACGCGCACGCGCCGCCTCGCCGGGGTAACGGGATAGAACAATACACCTGTGACGCATGTGCCGGCGCCGCTCAGACTGAAGTAAACACGGCCGCTGTCACGTATTTCGCACGCCCCGCCCCCGTGCAGATCGTCATTTCTCTTTCTAACCCTTAGGTTAAGTTTATGTTAAAATAAGATAGCATTATTGTTTATTTCAAATTGTCTTATTCATGGTACTTACTGTACGGAAGATTCGTATTTGCAATTTGCATTGAAATAAGAGCTATTATTATCCCGCGTATGGGAAAATTTTAATTGGTCGACAACAACTTGTGTTTGTTTACCTATTTTGGCGGGTTTGCGCATGTGATGGCTTGACTTATTAATAAATAGACACGGCAATGTTTTTAATGAAGATTTTTTTTAAATGTGACCTATATTAAAAAGTGGTTTAATTAATTCTGCTCGTTATTCTGATCAAACTATTTTCAGGTTTTGCGCATTTAACGTTACACGTTGTATATGTCACCCTGTATAATTAGGTTATACAGGGTGACTTATAATTAGACACGTCAAACCAGCCTGTGTAATAAATGATTGTACTTTTTACACGTAGTTTTCTTAAAAATGTTAGCATCGAATATATAAAAGATAGCAAACAATCTACTTTTTGCCCAGCTAGAAGTCGAGAAGCGTGAGAAACATTATCATTATGCACTCTTTAATTAGATTAGTGGAATATACGTGCGACTCATTTAATTAGTGTTCATTTTTAATTGTTATTAATGGTATAATGTTACATTTATGTACTAATTAAATTACCTACCTACTGGCGAAATAAATATAGCTCAATACATGTAAAGCCCAGTCTAAGGCTGAGGCTACAGTAGGCAGCGATTTGCGATGCGACTGGAACAGCGAAACGAGCTAAACATGGTATGGCTACATTATAAGCGAAAATCCGACGTATATTCGGCGATGACGTGGCTACAGTACACATGCTATCAAATCATCCATCGCGGCTTACTATACGCATAATGTAGCCACACGCATATTTAGTAGCACTATTGACCTAGTCGTGCAAGTGAGAAATTTTCTAATAAATTCGCTTCAATTTCGCTGATATGTTGATGTAGCCGATGCCGTGATTACAGTAATGTTGTTCCTATCGCATAAAGAATTCAAAGATCGCTAGTAATATTTGATGTACGGTGTAGCCATATACGTGAGCATTCATTTATTTGTTTTATTCGCTCATCGATACCTTAATCCGCAAACCAGCCAACTCCATTTTGCTATAGTTTACAGGAGACACTTAAAACTTTCTAGTTTTCATTTTGACTAAAAAACGACATCATAATATTTTTTTTGACAAAAATGGAGTTGGCTGGTTTGCGGATTAAGGTATCGTCATGTGTCGCAGGTCGCGTCGCGGCCTAATGTAGTCTCAGCCTTTTACCCAGTTTCTGAATTGAGAATTTGAATTTAGGAAACTCTACTTTTTTTTTGCATTTGGTAGCAATCAAAAATCATTCCTTTTTCATTTCACAGAAAAGGTTTTGTTATAGTAATCATACTTCTTGGTTGGCAGTACTTAAAATTCAAACTTTCTTGATTTTTTTTCTAGCTTTTGTTGTAAGTCCCATCTAGTTTCATGTAGCGTGGTGTTCGAATTCCAGGTCAGAAGTGTTATTGGGTTTTTTCCCAATTAGCAACTCAAGAGTTTAATATTTTTTGCGCCTGGATAATTGCCTGTCTTTTTTGGGCTAATAATATGTACTTGGGTCTGTTTTGAGGGGTCTGTCGCTGTGTGCCGAGATAATTATAGGACTTGTCCTAGTTCGGTTACAAATGTTCCCATTTTATATACTCCCAAGTACTAGCCTATAAGTATGTGTAATCCGTTGTATTATTATTGGTGAAATTAATAAAATACCTATTTAAAAAAAAAAAAACAACAGGGCAACCTCTATTACAGGAAACTTAATCCATACTATACAGGTTGAAATTGAAAACATGCGACAAATCGAAATGGGAGATTGTACCCATCATTATGAACAACTTTTACTATTGGAAAATCTGAAATCGCCAAAAAAAAAATCAGTTGTTCTCACATTTATGTTCGCATAACTCGTCAAAATGTAGGAAACAGCTGAATTTTTTTCCACGATTTCAGGTTTTTCCCATAGTAAAAGTGGTTCATAATGATGAGTACAATCTCCCATTTCGATCTGTCGCATGTTTTCAATTTCACCCTGTATACTATAATAATCTGTCTGACTGTCTGTCTGTATGTTACCTTTTCACGCCTAAACCGCTGAACGGATTTAGATGTTTGGCAGAGAGATAGATTGTATCCCGGAGAAGGACATAGGATAGTTTTTATCCCAGAAATCATCCTTTAAGGGGGTGAAAAGAGGGGCGAAGTTTTGTATGGGGAATCAATAAAACAGGACTAGAACACTTTTACCGCGGGTGAAACCGCGGGGCACAGCTAGTTAAATATAACTTCAAAAATGTGGGTGTACCTATTAGAGGTGTATACATAGTAATGTATATACACCTCTACTTATTCCTTCTGTGATTACAGTCGTAATGACATATTACATCAGATAATACGTCACTTGACCGCTAGAACACGATCAAAGACCACAGATTAAAAAAAATTGCTACGTTCTTTATTTAAACGCCATGTTTGCCAGCTACAGTGTCAGACAAACTATCAAGTTGATGGCCGTGAGCTCATCGTGATGTCATTGTACACATCTCCCTCTTACCTGTTGTAAATTGTATGCAGATTTGAATGTGAGATTAACTGATTAAGGTAGTGTAATGTAGGTATAAAGTTATGGAAAAATAATGAATATACATAATATACATGGTTTGGCGTGAATAAGTAGTCCACCGTTAAGGATTCGATATACTAGATAATTTCAATCAATCAATCAACTCAGCCTATCGCACCCCTTAAAAGGATGCCCATGAATTTAATTTCACCCTGTATAAATGGATTTACTCGGTCAATTCAGCAAATTCTTCGTTCGTTCCAAAATGCTCAGCAGCCTAAAAGAATGGTCTCTTTGGCCGATTTGTCAAGCACTTGGCCGACTTACGGTATCGAGTCGCCAATTACCGAGAATCGATTCTTCCGGAAAATCGATATCAGCGGTTGCGTAATCGGTATCAAGTGCGATTCGGGTTGCATCGATTTTGAGTAAAGTTGTTCGTGATATTTTGTTGTCATTGGTTGTATTGTATTAATTTTGTTTCATTGTTTTACTTGTAATTGCAGAATAAATTGCAAATTGAATTATTGGTAAATGCCATTTGTTTTTAGTTTTCTTGGTAATTTATAAAAGTCTATGTATTAGGTTACTATTGCAAATAATTGATTGCAATGTTTCGAAAATATTACATTTCTTTTCCTGAGTCAGAAATTCCAGATAAGTACCTCCTTTGGGGGAATTATTTGAAGTTATTTCCATTTTATAAAAAAAAAAAAATATTCGTATCTTGACTTTTTTTAAAACAATTGAAATACAGATTCTTCGATAACTACATTTTTCAATAGGTACTGTACTAAACACCTACGTACAACACTGCGCTAATTTACAAACGGTTCAATTAAGCTCTAAAATAAATCCATATACATAAACTAAAAAATACTAATTTTCTCTACTAATTTATGACCCTTTTCCATACAGTAGAACTACATGCATTTAACAATCAAAAGCTTAGAGAAATGCATAGAGTGGCTCATAACTAGTAATTTGCTGCCTTTCGCTGGTGCTGACCTCTGGTGGCGAAAGCTGGCAAGGTCACAACTATTGATAGATATGTTAGCCGCTCTGTGTTTATGTTTGGGCTCAAGCGCATTTATAAGCCTGAGTTTAAGACCGGCTGCTTGTTTACAACTTGTAAATATGATTTGTCTCTGGCGTTAGAAAGGTGTTTGAGTGAAAACAGTATTGATTCATAAACTAGGTTACTGTAATTTTATTGAGTTTTCAGTTACTCAAATGTCTAGAATTTTTCCCAGAAATGGAAAGATAAGATAAGATAAGATAATATTTATTTGCTTAAACATGTGTGATACATACAAGAAATTACATGACGATCATCATTAGGTTAGATTAGCACTTTCATATTCCTTCAGAAATAAAAATAATCACAAGGAATCATCAAACCATTCACTCATCACTGCGCCACATAAAACCTCATTCACACCAGGACACAGCCTAACCAAAACAGTACACCCAGTAGCACTGCTAACCCCGAGTACCGTAATCAAGTAGGCTGTGTAAAAAACAAAATGCGCGAGCCAAAAGGAATGTGACCGGTCGAACTAGCCTTGGTTGGAGGGCAACTAGTGGACAATGTTGGTGGAGTCTAGCTGAGCCGTTTACACAGGTTGTGTATTGTTCAAACTTGTATTTTAAGCTAGTTTTAGACGCAAGGGTAAGGTTAGTTCAGGCGGTTGGTTTGGTTAATGAGGAGATGGGGGATCGTCATTTGTTTTTGGCGTTGAATGACATTGGTTGTGTCAATCATTCAGGTGATATCATCGGTGCCTTGGCTATTAATTTTGACGTTCAAAAAGTATATGACCTGTCTTAGGACATGGAATACTTTTTATCCCGATATTCCTTCGGTTTCGTGGCTTATGCGGGTGAAACCGCGGGGTAATCAATGCTATGATTTTTGCCTTTTGCTACGATAGCTGAAAATTATCCGTACCTATTTTGTCATTACTCAATATAAGACTTATTTAGGAGCCTTTTGGCCTCGTATAGGATTTTTTGTGTTTCATTTTTGTTTTTGTTACTTTTTCTTTATATAACTTGTTGTTTTATTTTTTACTGTGTTTAGTTTTGTTTGTGATCTTTTGTACGAGTCGCAATAAATACTTTTTCTTTCTTTCTTTCTATTTATGAAGCCATTATCCCCATGAAGAAGAAAAGTGCGGACTTAGGTCACAGAGTGCTATAAACAGAAATTGTTGTGGTTCTGCAAATATCAAACAACACAAATACAGTCGATATTGTACGCGAATGGACAAAGGAATGAAGGTGTTAATTTAGCGGACGTTACGTCACCAGTTGCATCACTCCATTGAGTACAGCTTCATGGTCGTGAATTAAGCACAATCTGTGTTGTTTGCTAAGTTCGATTGAATATTCTGCATTTAGTTAAAGTAAAGTAAAATGGAAACCAATGATAGAGGTGGCGCATTCGTTTTGCTTTTATCGATAAGACAAGTAGATTACTAGCTACGGTCATAAGTATCAAAGCAACATTAAAATTACGTTTTCGGGATCCAAGATTTATAGAATTTTATTTATTTTTTACACTTGATGCCCTGCATAATCATATCATCATCATCTGCCTAGCCTTTTCCCAACTATGTTGGGGTCGGCTTCCAGTCTAACCGGATGCAGATGAATACCAGTATTTTACATGGAGCGAATACCATGATTATCATAATCAGCCTTTAATGTTCCCACTGCTGAGACACAGGCCTCCTCTCTTCGAGCGGGAGTGGGCAGTAATCTACCACGCGGGCCCTGTATGGGTTAGTAGATCATGTCATATGTCTTAAAATTTTTGGTTTTAGGAGTGCCCTGAATTATGTATACCTATGTAATTCTATTGCAATATAATACTAGGCATCAGGTTAATATCCGATTTCTGAAGCCTCATTGATGTTTTCTTGGACGACGAACCTCTGAAGATTTTTTACTCAAGAGAGGGAGAGTCAGGTCCCTGTATTACCTGACCTCTTTTACAAAGAGAAAGAGGGAAGAGGGGTCAGGTAATGTAGGGTACCTGATTATAATCGTCGATAGTAAAGATTCAGTCACCAAGAGCAGTCTTACCTCCTTACTTACCTACTCTTAACAAGTGCGAAAAGATTTTTTTTTTCCAATATTAGTGAAAATAATTTACGAAATGTTTTAGCGCTTAGTCGCTAATTAAGAGTGGCTGGTTGTTTTGCAGCCATATGCTAAACTTTATACAAGTAGAACTGCGTCGTATGTTGTAACTTTTGACATTTTTTTGGGTCGTTTTAAAATGTTTTTATTTTTTTTAAGTGGCGATGAATTATACATAAAAAAAACGAGGTGATCCAAAAGCATCATAATAGCTTTGTATCATGATTTTCATTTTGTTGTTTTAAAATTAATAACCTTATTAATATTCATTATTATAATCGATTAGTAGATACGACCGCATTCTTATAAATGTATTAATTAAATTGTTCGAGTATTGTACACTGCTACAACAAGGATCTTTAGGTGCATAAGTTTCGATCCCGTAGGAATATCGGGATAAAAAGTATCCTGTGTCCTTTCCCGGGACTCAAACTATCTTTATACTAAATTACATCTAAATCGGTTCAGCGGTGTAAGCGTAAAGAGGTAACAGACAGACAGACCGACATACTTTCGCATCATTTATAATACTAGCTGCGCCCCGCGGTTTCATCCACGTAAATGTCGATCCCGTGGGAATATCGGGATAAAAAGTAGCCTATATATATTAATCCAGGGTGTCAGCTACCACCATACCAAAATTTACCAAAATTGGTCCAGCCGTTTGAGCGTGAAGAAGTAACAAACATATAAACACACATACACACTCACAAACTTTCGCATTTATAATATTAGTGTGATTAGTATGGATTTTTGTTGAAAGACTAGCAGAAGTTCCTTTACTATGTTCTAATATGTGTTTTAATATGTTCTGTCGACATAATTATCTATAGAAATCACAACACTCCACACATTACCTCTCACAATGTCAAAACCAATACATATTCAATTCACCGTAACATTGAGTGCAAGATAATGGCAACACGCAGTTTTCTCTCACGTCCCGCTAGAGGTCGCGGGTGACGCATGGTGCTAATGTGGGTAGGGCTTGCAGTCACTGCTGATTGTTAATTAGTCAATCAATCAAGGTATCAATCTTTAAAGATATGTTGGAGACATTTAGGAATGTTAGAGGTTAACCTTGTAGGCGTTGTAGACTTATATATATTTTGATTTGCTATCCATTTTGGTACTTATTGACAGGCCTCCGATACCAATTAACACTGTAATTTAAATATGTTGTAAAAGCTCATATCTTTAAAAGAGTAACCGTGGAGTTTCTTGCCGGCTCTTTTTCATAGGAAGCGACCAATTAGAACCGTGCACCTACCTCCTGACGTTTCATAATTTTTATATAGGTATAACTGAAAAAAAAAATTTGAACATTTTTTTTTTATTTGCTTCAAGCAAATAAAAAAAAAATGTGTAAATTTTTGTTGTTGATCTTGATGTACTCGCAATTTAGATTCTTCAGGAAAAATCTTTTTGTCACTCTTTTTTCGTCTTTTATCAAACTAGCTCATCAGATAACTTTTATCAAACTAGCTCACAAGAAGAGTAACGTTTCCGGAAATTATGCTTAGCCTGTAGTTCTATAGGTACAGACGCCAGCCATCAAGCTACTACAATCTGTCAAACTTTAGATTTTCAACTTTATCGCTAAAGTATAAGGTTCAAAGTTGATTGGGAAAATTTGACAGTTTCGGGTAGGTTGACGTGCTGGCGTCTTTACATAAAGAAAAAAATAAGGAAAACGTATTTAGGTATTTGGACTTGCACAGGAAGATAATATACGCGACTCGCTACATTATTATGACGCAACCAATTCTTGTATAAAATAAATTTTAGTTGATAATCTTTACATTCATATCACATAACTCCTTTTATCATAAAAACTCAAGTAAAGCCACAGCGAAAGGTTATTCCACTAACAATTGCATTTTTCCTTGATTTTTATTATCCAATAAAAAACATTTCAATACTTGCATAACGAGATGAAACGAATCAATTTATTATTTTTACATTAAGTTATTATATCGATAAACGCAATAGTGAAAATCGAGTCTTTTTTCAGATTTCTCGAATTCAATGCTGATTGTTGTTTGGTTTTCAAAAGCATCTGTTTTTATCCTGCTGGGATATAGAATACGTACATTTATCGATTTGAATGTCGCAAAAATATATCTTTGTTTCGTTGACCATTTAATTCTGGCCTTTTGTGTAAGGTTACTGAAGGCATCATTTTGAATAAATAAAAAAGAGACGCAGACGCTATTGCATAATGCAATACTGGTGTCTTAGTTTTAACTGAACTGCTGACACAATTAAGTTCATTATCGTAATGCTTAAAAGAAGAATTTGCATGGATTAATGGGCCACAGAACTCACCATGCAGGTTTTTAGAACGTCCCTTTATTGATTTCATGGCGTCCCTTTATTATTATTTTTTTTTTGAATAGGTTTTGAGATTCTTGACATTTTCTGACAAGCTCTATTGCACAGGGTGGCAAGGACTTCGACGCAAAACCTGTTACCAAGGATTCAGTAAATGATTTTGAACCTCCATACATAAGTTGAAATTTTTCATCAGTCATTAAAAAAAAATTGCTCTGCCAGAAATTATGAAATTTTGGCCGCGTATGTAACTTTAAATAAAACAGATGATTTTTTTTTTTGATAACGCGCTAAAAATGTCTAAGCTTTCGCGAATCCCGCACCCCCGGCCATAGGTAGAGATGGAACACCGCAGTGGTTTCAGCCGGCAAGAGTCCGGCATGCCCCTCTATCACCCCTACGACAGAGGAAGTCCATGAGGATTACCACCGCGCACCAAAAAAAAGGGGCTAGATTTCTAGAACCATCTGCTGAATTCATGTTTTCAGTTTGGGCCATCCTATATAGTTACTTATTCTGTTAATGTTAAGACGCGACAAGGATGTGTATTTACTCGCGGTGTATTTATTCATACGCATGACAGATGTCATGTAAATATTGTTTTAGTAGGTAGCACTGGTAGCAGGGGAAAATAGGTCTTTATGCTTTGCATAAGCAAAAGCATTATACCCACTAAGTATTCTGTGAATTCTCTCTATCTAAAAAACGGTTTTATACCAGCGAACTAGGTAATATTTTTTTTACACGTTTTTGCGAACATTTTCATATTAGAATTAAAAGCGTTCTTACACATCAAAACATTTCGTGTGTTTCTTTTGGTAGTAGCGCGGTGCGGGAGGGGTGTTGTGACGTGATGTGAGAGCTCAATGATTCGTCAACTTCTGACAACTATCACCCCTCCCGCACCGCGCAGCTACCTCAGGCAACGTCTCAGTTAAGGGGTCAGCCTATTAAATCGTCAACCGTCATGAATGACTAAATCACTGATAGAATCGAAATCCTTAACGTTGAATGACACTTTAAGTTCAGCTTTTCCTATAAGGATACCTACAAGCGTGAAGAATAACTAATTCTATCCACAAACAAGGTCCCAACCTAGGCTAGGACGTTAATTATGTCAATGGGTCAAATACATAAGTACAAACTTAATAAATTGACTCATGACTGACTGACAGATAAAGTAGGTATACAATAGACCGCACGTCTGCAGGACCTAATGCGAATATAGTGCTTCTGACTAAACCATATACCATAATTATGTTGGAGTGTCCAGTGTCCATGCCTCTGCACTTTTGAAGACCTTAAGAGGACTATTGGTCGATGAAACATCTTATGAAAGGACCTCTCCCGCTTTCACTAAAGCGAAAGCTCATGGACATGTGCATTCTTCCCACCCTCACCTACGGAGCGCAAACATGATCTCTTACAAAGCGTCAAAAGTCCGCACTTGGAGTCTGCCAACGGGCTATGGAACGAAGTATACTAGGTGTCAAACTGACTGACCGCATTAAGAACTCCATACTTCGTTCCAAAACACAAATAGCGGACGCCGGTCGCACAGCTGCTGGATTAAAGTGGAACTGGGCTGGCCATATCTGTCGCATGTCGGAGCAGCAATACGCAAAAGTCACCACTCAGTGGATCCCAAATGGCAGGAAACGACTGCGCGGCAGGCCCAGAAAGAGATGGCGGGATGAGCTGGACTACTTCTTAAAGGATTGGCCCACAATCGCGGTAGACCGGGAAACGTGGAAAGAGGGAAGGGAGGCCTTTGCCCTGCAGTGGGACAATACAGGCTTATAATAATATAATAAAATAATAAAGGGACTACAGGACCTAAACGCCAACAACACATTTTTATAATGCCTAGAAGTATATGGTCGACTACAGTAAACAATCAGAAAAATATATGATGTTCTTCAGGATATATGCTAGGTAGATAGTGTGTTGAAAACATAATACAACTAAATTGATACGATAGAAAGCAATCCTAAACGTCTAAAAACTTTATTTTTTACAATAAAAACCATGCTAATATATTTATATACAATCATTCTGATTTTTTGTCAGATTATTCTACAAGCGACATACTAAAGCACTAGTGTTTTAATTTTTTAGTCCAAAAAATAGTTTTTTTGTAATAGGTCATGCAGTCCCATTAAGCCTAAATGGATCTAGTCGCCGTCAAAGTTTATATGCAGACCCAGTCTTCGGCAATAACTAAACCTATTATCAACTTTAATGACCTCTTCGATAAACCGTTAAAATATTCACTACTGTATGCGTTCATAACGGTCCCTTGTCAATAATTTGTGTGACCAAATAGCGTGTCACATTAACCTATCGACTTTGACTACATACCTAAGAAAAGAAAAAAAAAACTGCTCTCAAAACGGTGAAGGAAATCATCGTGAGGAAACCGGCATGACCTAGAACCAAAAATTCGAAGACATGTGACATCTACCATCCCGCACTGGGCTCGCGTCGTAGATTGGAGTCCTCCCGAAGAGTGTCCTGTTTCCCAGCAGTGGGAATATTATAGGCGGATTATCACATACTTTATCATCATTTTCATTATCAGCTTATAGCAGTCCACTGCTGGACATAGGCCTCTACTATTGCACGCCATTCAACTCGATTTTCGGAAACTCTCATCCAGCTGCTACCAGCCATCCTGCGAAGATCGTCGCTCCACCTAGCCTGAGGGCGTCCCAACTTACACATATTAGTTTCTTTTTTCTTTTTAATGTTAATGTTAGGTATTTTATTATTCTATGTTTTAACATTTTACAGAATTTATTGTGTTTTTTTATGTTCTACTGTCAATTTTTTTTTCTTTTATTATGTAGTAGGTATTTAATTTGCTAGCTTAGTTGTTCATTTTATTGTGCATGCTGTGGTCTCCTGTAATTGAAGGAGTGCACCTGCCAAATACTTTTTCTTCCATTAACCATATAATATTTAGTGTATATCTTTTGTTGGAGATCCTGAAATAAATAAAGTTTTATTAAAGATACCTACTATATTTTAAATCCAGTTTCTTAAGTAGAATTTGAATAGTACTATGTCATAATGCACCTGTCAATTCCATCTCTATAATGCCGATGCCGCTCTTTCACGTCGAAACGTTGAATCAATCAATCAATTATTTGAATCGCTGATTGATTGAGTGACCCGTTACGTTCGCGCTCCGATGGATTCTTCGGAACTAATTCTAAATTATGACGCTATCTGAACTCTATTGTTAATGTAAACCTGTATATTTTTTATTAATAGAAATAGTATGGATTAAAGATAATTTCTCTAACTTCATTATTACAAATTAGAATGTGCATAACCATAGCTATACAGAATGATTTTTTTATCACCATCCAAATTTTTACAGGTTGTTCTACCCATAAATATGAACAACTTTCACTATGGGACCAACTCTGAAATCACGAAAAAAAAAACAAAGTTTTTGCTTGGGTTCGAACCCACGACCTACAACTCGCAAGTCGGGGTTATGGGGCTCAAATACGGACGGTTTTCCTAGATCACGTCCTTCACCGTTTTGAGAGCAGTGGTAATGAATTTTTTTACACAAAGTAAAGCGCCTGCGGTTCGAACCCACGACCTACAACTCGCAAGTCAGGGCCATTATTGCTGGTCCCATAAGTGGACAATGCATCTAAAAACCCTTTATTATTGCAAGTTAAAGTGGTCGTGAATACTTTCCATAATGGGCCCGATACCTTCGACCAGATTGCCAATACATATATTAACAAAGGGAAACATTATATTCATTGCACATTCTTCAAACAAAGAATCAGGAATAAATAATATTACAATTAGAATTTATTAAAATGTTGTCGACCTCGGTGTGGCAAACAACGATCATGACGTGTGCTTCGGATAACTATGATTTCTTATAAATAAAAAATAATTATTATTGTTTTTTAGACTAAACGTTGATAAGCAATAGTTATAATAGTACCTATATTATTTATTCAGATAACAGAGATCCGTTGTGTTGAGTGGCGGATTTACACATTTGCCGCCAGTAGGCTATTCACACTCTGCCGCCCCTACCGACCTGTACAATAATGTCCCATGTCTTTTGTATACTGCTTCGCATTTTCTTCAAAATACTTAAAATGTTCTCGTTCATCAGCTACGAAAAACTTGCAAAGAGATTTGTAAAGATCGGAAACTATGAGAAAATCTACGGCAGAAGCCTGAATTTGAGCATTCACTTTGTTTATTCTTTTTAAAAAACATGGTAGGTATATAAAAATTAATCTGTTTAATTTCAGTAAGACATTTAAAAAAATGTTCGCCCAAAATTTACCGCCCCTAAAATCTGCCGCCCTAGGCTCCAGTCTACTCAGCCTTTTGGTAAATCCGCCACTGGTTGTGTTAGTAACAATAGTTTGTTTAATTTCAGTAAGACATTTAAAAAAATGTTCGCCCAAAATTTACCGCCCCTAAAATCTGCCGCCCTAGGCTCCAGCCTACTCAGCCTTTTGGTAAATCCGCCACTGGTTGTGTTAGTAACAATAGTTCTAACCTATGTTAAATAAATAAAAGCGCCAGGGATATCCGCGAAATTCAAATCTCCAGCTTATTACAATTTGCAGGTCAGTGTGGTTATAGGTACTCGTATGTTGATCAAAATACGATTCACGACCGCGACTGTACCTACAAATAGCGCCATCCACGAAGACGAGCCCACTCTTTTTCCTAATCGCTTACAGTACAAGTGTGCAAAATTCCGCTAGTGTTTTAGTTTTGTCGATACACATTAATTACCTACTTATTAGTGGGTAATTAGTGTGTATCAAAAAACTAAAACACTAGCGGAATTAACTAGCGATTAGTAAGAAGAGTGGGGCACGTCTTCGTGGATGGCACTATCTAGGGTGAAATTGAATTCATGGGCATCCTTTTAAGGGGTCATTGTACTCATCATTATGAACAACTTTTACTATGAGACCAAACCTGAAATCGCGAAAAAAAATCAGCTCTTCCCTACATTTTGACGAGTAATGTGAACATAAATGCAAGGAACAGCTGATTTTTTCGCGATTTTAGGGTTTAGTCCCATACTAAAAGTTGGTCATAATGATGAGTACAATGACCCCTTAAAAGGATGCCTATGAATTTAATTTCACCCTGTATAGCTAATGTATTATGTTTTATCATTAAATACATAAATACAAATCTCTCAACGACGATATTCACACAGTATGAACTTTAGTTACGATAATGCTTGCACGAAAATTAATATTTGTCACTGTGTCAAGAAACGGTTGAGGCATGAAAATTGTAAAATAGACGTTTTTGTAACATCTTAAAACCGTTAAATATTTAATTTAAACTATAGCAGGTACTCACCTTATTGAAATCGGATTCGTTCAGCAATTTGTAAATAAATTGCTTGCTTAAACCGCTCTTTACGTTTTCGCACTTTATTAACGCAATTTTTCTAATAGAAAACTTAGGAAAGGGACGTTACTAACATCACGCCTGTAGGTATTCTCTAAAGGGGTAGACAGACGTGTTTACACTTGCGTGCAAAAAAACTGGCCCACCCCATGCTTTCCATTTTTTTTCAAGATCAAAAGTCATGTATTCAAACTAGGCTGAGAATCAGCATTTTTCGAATGTCAAAATTACAAAAGGCAGTCTCCCAAAACACCCGCCCTTCACCACTTCCTACTGCTTTCGCGGGGGAGAAGAAGTGGCGCAACAAACTCCCCAGCAGCACAGACACACATTTGAGACACGATATCTCAAAAATTGTAATGAATATAATTTATTATTTTATATTTTGTGAAGTACAGTTTATTTGAACATACACTATATTTTGATAAAAGCAATATTCTTGACAAGATCGACTCGATTCTTCAGAATGTCCTCATCGCTCGGAAAAAGTGCGTGACTTTTTTGACAATGAAATTGACAAACATTAAATTTTGTTTATTTCTGTTTGTTTAATCAAAATTGAACTTGATTTTGTTAACGGAGTTCAAAAAAAGGAAGGAGAATATTTGTAAGTCCGCGATTTTTTCAAAAACTAATGAATCAGTTTTGATAATTCTTTCACTAATGCACCATATACTTTCAGGAAGGTTATAATATAGGTACAGAAGCTAGCACATCAAGCTACTACAATCTGTCAAATATCTTTAATACATTTTCAATTTTATCGCTAAAACATAAGGTTCAAAGTTGAGTGAGAAAATTTGACAGTTTCGGGTAGCTTGATGTGCTGGCGTCTTCTAAAAAGTCATATAGAAACTTGCCCGTTTGTTATTCGTTCGTTAGAAATTTGAACCCACGGTCATGCATTAGAGGCCAGGCCTTAACCACTGGGCTATCATGACATTGGATAATATTACAAACAATAGATGAATCAATGCTAAACGAATTAATCTCTTATTAATTGACGCTATATTTGGGAAGATTCCAAAGCTGTTGATGCGTAGGATGATAATCTGTTTGTTTTCTAACCTAATGGAATGGAAGTACAAATTCGTCATTAAGTCATTAAAGATTTATCTACGTTAGAGACTAGGAGTGCCCCGCGGTTTCATCCGCGTAAGTTTCGATCCCGTGGGAATATCGGGATAAAAGGTATCCTATGTGTTAATCCTGGTTATAAACTATCAGTGTGCCAAATTTCATCCAAATCCGTGTAGGAGTTTTTGCGTGAATGAGTAACAAACATCCATCGTCACAAACTTTCCCCTTTATAATATTAGTGTGATAAAGTAAGATTTAAGTAAAAACTGCATTTAAACTTTAGAATAGTTTAATAGCGTAGTTTTTATTGCTGCAAATTATTCGTGTTTTTTTTTTGTAATTTATTGACACCAGCTAAAAATAAACATCACATTCATTGCATAGTATGTTATCTTCTATAGATATTTCCGGTCACAAATCTTTGAGGAATTCCTGACATTCCAGCCTTATCATCTACTCAGATATTTCGAAACGTTATCTTTTACTCAGATATTTCGAAACAACTAAAGAAATGGGTTGCCCAATAGTGATTGATGTTTATGTTTAGAAGTGACAAATAACTAATCGGTCAGCTGTCACTTTTTCGTAGAGCCATATTACCTACATTTTTGAGGAAGTTTTTGCAATCGCGATAGGTACAGGAGGTTTTTTCTTAGAAATATTAAAATCGGCCTCCTTCTTTTCGCCTAATACTTACCTATAGTCCGGCGTTTCTAAATTTGCCAAAGATGTAAACAACAATGGCCGATCGAAATTGAATAAAATTGATATACAAGAACATTTATTTGTTTGTAGTAAAAAACATTTTCGAAATGTCTTATTTAAAAAAGATAACTGGAAAGCTCTGTTTCTATGGAATATTTTAAATCGGTCTAATTTGGCTGTAACACAATTTTTCGAAAATGTTCTTAACTAACTTTTTAGACGTTTGTATCCTGCTTATGCGTACGATGTTTAATTAAAATCGTTTTATTCATTTCGAAAAACAAGGGCTTGAAAGTTTGTATGAAATGCCGTACGTCGAAATTTTTATTCACTTTCAAATAGATATATCTACGTAAAAACTCTATAGAGTTTTTACGTAGATAAAATATTTCGACAAATCAAAGGTCCTATAGGATCTTTGATTTGTCGAAATATTTTGGTATCATCAAGGAATAAAACGACTCGGTGATACAACATAAGGTATGTATCTATAATAAAGTTTCAGCTAATATAAATGCGTTTTGTTGATCTATTTACTTATCGGCAACACTGCTGATACTATAACGGAACTAGGTATCTTGTAGATAAATAAAACATGTATGAGGACTTAGTAAGGAATTCCGCTACTTCTAATCAATATGCATTCTTTGAACTATAAACCTTAACTTATGTGTTTTAAAGTTTAAATCACCTTGTTTAAGAAACAGCTAGTATAATTATGTCACAAACTTACATATTTTAAGCTCTAAGAAACAGAAAATAGAATTAAGTTTTCCTTGGAACTATTGACGACCAAGTTGTAAGGTGTGCTAATGGGTACAAAAAATTCAGGAATGATATCATCACGACTGATTCTTCACGCTCTTTCTGTTTACGGTGTATGCAGTGTTTGTGGTTATCAATGCTTGTATCGTAATCGGAGTACTTCCATGCACTTTATTTTAATACTAGCTGTGTCTTGTTGTAAGTTTGTTTGCTAGTTTTTAACCCAAACAGGAACTCAAAAAGACAACCCGAATATCAAGATTATGTAACTCGGAATTTTATTTTTGTCTTTCACTGGAATGTCTTTTATCAATTAGCTATTTATGTTTAATTGTATGTGGATTGTAATCAGAAACCATACTAAGTGATTAAAAACAGATTAAGTACCTTGTATCTACCAACAATTAACAAACAGACAAACATTCTGGAAGAAAACAAGTTTCAGAATGTTTCATTTACAAAAAAACATCAAACTAAAACTCATAATTACACATTAAATACTCAATCAAACGCCATTTATTAGCCATTTAGTGTATTGCACAAAGCACAACAACGCGCGCGTGGCACCGGGTGCGCATGCGCCGCCCGGTCGTTGACAGCGCAGGCGCGCCTCGTGCCGCTTGCCTTTTTATTTAGCAACCTTCGATAAAGCACTTTTTGTTAGTTAATAGGTAGCTTAGTGAACTAAGCTAAGTTAGTTGGCGTATTTTGAGTAGGTAGTCGTTTTTGGAGGTAAGTTGGAAGAAAATAAATCCTTGCCGGGTATTAAGCGGTTTGAAATTAAGAAAGAAAGAAAAACTATTTAAAAAATGTTTGGTGTTATTATGATGGGAACCGGAGAGCTGATAAAGCAGTGAATATTTTAGTAAAACCTAATTATTCATTTATTTTATTAGAGAAAAGTAAATAAAATATAAAAGAATTATAAAATTCTTATATTTTATTTGAACAAACTAAATAAAATTTAAAAGAATTTTAAAATTCTTATATTGTATGTGAACAAAGTAAATCAAATATAAAAGAATTATAAAATTCTATCGATTCGTATTCTAAAGAATCTCAACTATTTATGCAAAGGTGGGTCAGCTAATTGCTATATCTGCCTGTACCATATTGAACATACCATCACAATTCAACATTCAAAATAGTGCCAGAAAAAGTGCTCGAAACGTTTTGCAGGGTAATAGGTTCCCCTTTTTGTGGCCACTCCAGATCTTTAGAGCGCAGTGACTGGTTGATTTAGGCTCTTTATATAAACCATTAGTGTATTTTTTTTTCTTACAGTTCGTTGGTGCTTCGAGTATACCTACTGCGTTTTGAAACGAGGAAGGAATTCTAGTGTTTTGATTTTTTGTGACGTGAACATACTCTGATGCGTCAGACATTCCAACAGTAATGGTAGCTTTTGGCATATTACCTACTACATTTATTAAGCATAGCTTCAGCCCGCGACTTCGTTCGCGTGAAACTTCTTGTTTCCCCCGAGCCACCCCGTCGTATCGCATCACCCGCCCGTATCACTTAACGTTCTTTTTTACTTTTTTTCTTTTTGCTCGGCTCCTAAGGGTCATAGCGTGATGTTAAATAGCCTATAGCTTTCCTGAAGAATTGAGCTATCAAATGCAAGAAGAATTTTTCAAATCCTTCTGGTAGTTCCAGAGATTACCCCCTACATACAAACTTACAAACAAATTTTACCTCTTTATAATATTAGTATAGACTAGCTTCGGCCCGCTTTCAACCACCCCCCATTTACCCTCTTAGGGGTGGAATTTCGAAAAAACCTTTCTTAGTGCACCCCTAGACCTCATAAGGAACTTACGTGTCAAATTTGGAATCTCTAGTCCCAGCGGTTTGGGCTGTGTGTTGATATGTCAGTCAGTCAGTTTCTTATTTTATATATACAGGGTGTCCCTGGAAGTATGGATCAAATCGAATAGGGGCGTGGGTAAGCTCATTTCCAAACGTTTTAGCAAAAAAAAAACAAAAAAAAAATTAAAAAAAAAAAACAATAAAAAAAAAGAGAAGAGGAATCGAATCGTTTTAAAGAAATGTTTAAAAAAACTATCAGGGCTATCAATTTATTTTTTTTAGATAGCCCTAATAGTTTTTTTTTTATGATTATTTTCTTTGAGCACTATGCGAAGTGATTGAAAAAAAATCGGTCATAACTTTTGAACCGTAAAAAAATTCACCGCTATTCTCATGGTTAAACAGTTTGGAAATGACCTTGCCCACGCCCCTATTCGATTTGATCCATACTTCCAGGGACACCCTGTATAGAAGATAATAAATTCTGCATTTTTTAATGCAATTAGTATGACATTGGTGGTAAACGCTTATTTAATAGTTTAAGCAAAACATAATCATAAACAGGAAGATATTTATTTGACTATAAGAAGACAACGTTTTTTTACAACTTATTAGTAGTTAGTTTCTTCTCAAAATGGTGAAGGAAAACATCGTGAGGAAACCGGCATGTCTTAGAACCAAAAATTCGAACACATGTGACATCTACCAACCCGCGCTGGGCCCGCGTGGCGGATTACGGCCCACTCCCTCTCACAGAGAGGAGGCCTGTTTCCCAGCTGTGGGAACATTATACATGACTGATTATGATGTTATGATGAGTAGTTGGTAGCGTCATTTCAATACAAATTTTCCGACTTTTTAGTTGCCTTGTGTTTTGCTCCTTTTCATCAAAACCTTTTATTATTATCACTTATCTGTCATAATCAGCCTATAATGTTCCCACCGCTGGGACACAGGCTTCCTGTCTGTGAGAGGGAGTGGACCGTAATCCACTACGCGGGCCCAGCGCGGGTTGGTAGATGTCACATTTCTTCAAATTTTTGGTTCTAGGACATGCCGGTTTCCTCACGATGTTTTCCTTCACCTGAAATACTTCACACAAAGTGCCTGCTTGGGTTCGAACCTATGACATCACTGCTCTCTCTTAATTTTACATAAATCACTTATATTTTTTTTTTCACCAAATTGTGCACCCGGAAATCCTACCTCGTAAACCTACCCTTCAATTTTGACAGCTCCCAACATACAACAATTTATAATCTATGCAAATTAAAAACAACCTCTACACCTAGAATCCAACACATTAACACATAAAACCTAGGAACTGACTAGGCACTGGTCCGCAGCCGCATGCACTAACTTCTAAGCACCGTTACCTTTCCTGTCTCAGCCTGAGTGGTTTATACCTAGATGCCTAGCCACCTAGGTATGCCTAGGTACGGCTAGAGCCGGACCAACAACAGTTATATTTACGCCTATTTCCTTAATGGGAAGATGAGGCCCCATATTGTCAAGATGGAGACGGTTTTGACCGTTTTCTGTTCTTTATCTTGGGTTGTGTTAGCCAATGTTTTGGGGTATTAGAAAGATTTGATGGGTCGATAAAACTGAGGCTTGATTGAGACTTGATTGTCGCCTTTATTCGGTATAGGACAGATCGCTGAGATGAGATTGCGATTAGATTTTGAACGGTTTTAATTACGGGAATTGGCCTTTTGATCTCAGTCTCAATCTATTAAAGATATATTATGTACCTCTCAGTGGCGAAGGCTGAATTTATGACAGAGGTAGGCCAGAGAAAAAAAAATGCCAAAAGAAAATTTCAATGATGAATTGACTATACAGGGTGAAATTGAAAACATGCGACAAATCGAAATGGGAGATTGTACTCATCATTACGAACAACATTTACTATGAGGCCAAACCTGAAATTGCGAAAAAGAAATCAGCTGTTTCCTACATTTATGTTCGCATAACTCGTCAAAATGTAGGGAACAGCTGATTTCTTTTTCGCAATTTCAGGTTTGGCCCCATAGTAAAAGTTGTTCATAATGATGAGCACAATCTCCCATTTCGATTTGTCGCATGTTTTCAATTTCAACCTGTAGAGTAGTTATGTTCTGAATTTTTGAAGGGAAGCCGGTGGGAATCGAGTTGTATGGTACCTTCGCCACTGGTACTTCTAGTTTGCCTAAATTTTGACAAGCTTTTGACTTTTTTTTTCGCCGAGATGTGTCTGCGACTAGATTTTGAAAGTTTGAAACTAGCCTTCTGATTTAACTATGGCAGCTCCGCGTTTTAGTTTTAGCTTTAGAGTTACCTACAGTTGTTAAAAATCTTGTTGTTATTGTCAAAATTTTGACGGTTTTTTCTGTAAATTTCTTCAAGAGTAATGACTGATGTCGACTGAACTTTTATCGTTTTGTTTTTCAGTAATGAGTCAATCCTATACGTTATTTTTTTTGTTGTAGGATAGCATTATAAACTTAATTTGATTAAACGTGCCTTAGTAAAAAGTGCTTCTTACAAGGAAGTATTTAAAGAGTAGAAACCTTGAATTAGATAAGGTTTTGTCGTGCGTTTCTATAGAAGTTTACGTAAAATAATTCAAGTTACGTGCGTCAAACTTCAAATGTAGAAAAAAAACTACCCACTTTGAAAGCCAATGGTCAAGGGAACTTTTAATTATAGCAGCGGTTTCCAAAAATATCACCTGGTTTAGTTTACTTCGTGGGTTACTAATTAATCCAATGCCAAGTGTAGTAATTGGGTAATGAATAATAATAGAAGAGTCGAGCCGGTAAACACAGCTGAATTTCGCTAATTACTTGAATTTTAAGTAGCGCGACTTACGAAGGTGTAGGTCATAGGTTCGAACCCAGACAGGCGCTTTACTTTGTGTAAATTATTTCATCACTACTGCTCTCAAAAACGGTGAAGGAAAACATCGTGAGGAAAACGGCATGTCCTAGAACCAAAAAAATTCGGAGATATGTGACATCTGGCAACCCGCACTGGGCCCGCGTGGTGGATTACGGCCCACCCCTTCTCACCGAGAGGAGGCCTGTGTCCCAGCAGTGGGAACGTTATAGGCTGATACGTTAAGCCGCTAGCCGTGTTTTTGCTGATTTTTTTCTAGTCTTACTTTTCACATTATTTAAAATATGCCTCAGAAAATGTAAGAAATGTGTTTGAAATCAAAAGTTTGCTTATATTTTTATTACAAGCTCTATCTCTGGCTTCAGTTATGGTTTCGTTACAATAGTTTTTTAATTAATTAAGAGCTCAAAATCAAAAGTCACTTTTCAAACGTCAAATTTACAAAAGACAGTCCCCCAAAAGCCCTCATTTTTCAATAGTCAGTTATCTTTTAACTTTGAAGAGTAAATACTGCCGTTTGACAGTTTTTGTAGGTACAGAAAATATGTCAAACTGTCATATGTATTCTTCAGATAAAAGTCATCAGACTATTGGAAAATCAGCCCTTAGTATAAGAATTTCGTCCAGAGTATATATTTGTATCCTAATGAATTAATAATACGCATAACATAATTTAACTATTTAATAAACTGCAATAAATACTTGGTAATACTCTTATTTTCCCATCAAAAATACCTGTTATAAATATCATTTAAAACATACTATGACACGAATAACCATAAACATTTCAGTGACGAACAAAAACGACCAAGTGAACGAAACTTTCGCTCCTTCCACCACTACGAATTCCTCGCTAAATTCCCCATACATCTCTAGTTTTGTTAGCCTTAATAACTACATATGCGGTTATGAGCGAGCATTGGATGGTAATCATGCGTATCGGTCGTGCGATGGTAGCTTCATCGCGTGGTAGGGTTGTGCTTTCACAGATATTTGTAACCGTGTCAGGTTTTTTACGTAATAATTTTAGTTTGTTATTTTTGAGATGGTGTCTTGGGTGTTTATTTATGAACTCGATAATTCATCATCGTTGTTGACAGTAAATGCTCCAACCACTACTGAGAGGGCCCATGCTTCCTTGATCAGTGCCAGTCCAAGTTTTACCCATGGTTCTTTATACTCTTTTATATCCTCTACCCATCCGGCTGTAGGTCTGGGAAAAGATCTCAAAAGTTTACATAATCAGCCTATAATGCCCCCACTGCTGGGACACAGGCCTCTCTGTGAGAGGGAGTGGGCCGTTATCTTCGTAACTATTATAATACAAATGTAAAAAATATAGGAATTTTTCGACGCCATATTTTATTTGTTAATAGTTTTAGTTCGGTTAGTATGTTACATATATTTTAATTTCAATATTTTGTCAGTTTATTTAGTACTTACTAGCGGCCCGCCCCAGCTTCGCCCGCGTGCAATTCTTTTTTCGAATTTCCGAAATTCTTTCATACAAACCTTGTCCTGGCAATACCAAACACAACAAAAAAAAAGAATTATCCAATTTTTTTTTTATTCGGTAGTTATGCGCGTACAGACATTTTGGCGACTTTGTTTTAGACATACTATGTAAGGATTAGGTTAGGACTTTATCCAGTGTATACCTATAATTATTATCCTTCTAAATAATTTTTTATACGAAATAAAGTTCCTGACGTAATAAACTCGCCTCTTGACTGACTGAGTGTAAGCAATTAGGCAGAGTTCTGCCCATCCCATAAGTAGATTATATTTAACACTAAGTACCCCGAAGGGTAAGTCTTGAAAGTTGACAAAATAATTACATACCAAAATAATGACTACGTGTGAAGATCAATGGTCTATGTTAGGGGCACTGACCTCAACGTCCATAGACAAGCTTTTTAGCGCCTTGGGCCGTAGTGATGTGCAATTAGGGGCTTAGTCGATTATGATAAGAGGATTATACGGTTGTAATCGACTAAATAGTTTATTGAAGAGATTAGTTTTTTA
The DNA here is from genome assembly GCA_945859645.1 of Amphipoea oculea. Lineage (NCBI taxonomy): Eukaryota > Metazoa > Arthropoda > Insecta > Lepidoptera > Noctuidae > Amphipoea > Amphipoea oculea. The sequence goes on from OX243884.1 coordinate 17,403,987, forward strand.
ATCGTTAAGCTCTATATTTTTTAAAGCTGTGTTTAATAGAATTAGTAGTGTAAGAAGTGTCAGCTTATTGATTAAGTAACTAAATATTTTATATATATTTTTAGATTAAAATATATTAGATATCCGACGTTTTTTTTTTTAATTTATTTCGAAATGGGCCTGCTCGTGACCTCGATCTAGCCTTTAAGACCTTTTCGCCTTTAACTTTGAGTAGAACCAACATTCTTAAGCATTAAGTTTTTTAAATCTTTTTCAGTTAACTTCTTGTAGAAATAAAACCCGACACTTCGTGGTTCGAAACTATCTTTAAAGCAAAAAATATAAAAACTGTACAATAGTTTCCCGTTTTTTGTTGTCTTCTATTTTAAGCCATTCTTCGTGGTTGCGGGTACCGGGTGGTCGACCCTCGACCACAAGAGATCGTGGACAAAATTATTGATATCTATGTGTTCACAGTTTATTTATAAAGAAAATTGCTATAAAATAAAATGTGTTTGGCTTCTAGATTACAAAGTTTTATCAGCAGGACTTTTTCAAAGAAATTTGGTGATCGATATCACTATGGAATATAATAAACACAGTTCGAAAACCTGCTAAAACCTGCTGCATAGTTAAATTGATACGATTACAGAACAGAAAATTATAAACAAATAATGATGATTCAGTATCGAAGTCTAAATATACACAAAGTATAAATACATAACAAAACGTTTGCACATTCGTTATAGAGATTATCCTTAAGTTAAAAAACTAAACTAAATAGAACTTGTTTACATCCAATTTCCCACGAATTACTCTAAATAATACTAATCTGTATGAAGTAGTCGATTTGTCAGCTTAACCGTCAGCGTCACTAAGTCGATTAGCCTGAATCGATTCATAATCCCATCCCTAGAACCTTCAAGGATTTTTGCTCAACAAAAAGTATCTTCGGTCTTCTATAGACTGTACTACGGAGAGTGTGCGCAGGAGCTCCACGACCTGATCCCACCATCGCCCTTTTACCACCGGACAACCAGACGTACTGCAGCATACCATCCGCACTTGGTTGATATCCCGATGAGTCGTACTCGGCGCTTCTCCTCCACTTTTATTATGCGCACAGCCAAAGTGTGGAACTCTCTGCCGGCATCTGTGTTCCCTCCCACATTTAACCCGTCTGCCTTCAAATCAAGAGTGAACAGGCATCTTCTGGGCACGCTCGATCCATCATAGACCTCATCTATCGCTTTCCATCAGGCGTGATCGGGGTCAAGAGTGCGCCCATTTAGCAATAAAAAAAAAAAAAAATTAATTCCGCCGAAATACCTCTGCATACAATACCTGATAAAAGAAACTTCCAATGCCTGTGTTTATATGCTCAAGAACAAAATATGTTCACAAACAGCGCCCCTCTGTCAACGTCATCTGAATCGAGCGCCAAAATATCTTTGCTGTAGTGCACAGTGTATGTAACTCAGAGGGGTAATTCTCGTAATTTTAAGAACGTTCACAGTCTTAATCTGTCCAAAATACCCCTAATTCCTTACATTTTTGACAAGTTTTTGACATTGATTGTCGCTGAGATGAGATTGCGGAATTGGCCTTCAAATAACTGACTTGTCAGTTGTCAGATAATTATTAATTATGATCCCAGACTTTCAATTCAAAACGGTTTCCATGTGGATGTTTTGCAATTCCTTTTACTATGTCGCTAAGTGCGTGTTTATAAGCTTATATGCTAATAGTTTGTTATCTCCGGTCGTCGACCTCGCGATAAGGCTACCACTTAACCGGCAGGCGGTAGTCTAATGTCGAACTGAATTGAAATTTAATCGAAATTGATAAGGGCTTGTGTTAGAAGTTAGAAGAGACCACGCGGCAGGGCGTGGTTTGTTAAATATTTTATTTCTTGGAATGGTAGTTAAAATATTTGTTTGTTTCGGATACTATAATCTCAATGACTGCCTCGTTCGTCTAGTGCTCGCAAGTGCTACTGCTGAGAATGAGGTCCTGGGTTCGATTTCCGGGTTGGGCAAAGTGTTATCGGGTTTGTGCCCGGCTGATGGCAATAGGCTCATCCTCTGTTATATGAAACTTAAACAATAACATAACTGCCGAAATGTGGGTGTACTAATAATAAGTAAAAAAAAAATTGAACACACCACACCTCACACCTACCACCACCACCCACCACCACCCTTGCCTAACCCTTCGGGAATTACAGGCGTGATGTTATGATGTCAATTTCAATAAATTAGTATTTTTCTACATATCATTTTAACTAAGTATACCTACCCTATGTATTCCGAGATAACAACAAACAAACAGGTACAGTCGAGTTCATTAATATATTGGCAGTGACAATGTTTCAAAATATTGTAAGCGTTAAAATGATCATATAGTTCTATACAAACTTAGTCATCAATAAAATGTTTTCATATAAACTGTTCATAAGTATGTTACGGTAGTGCAGTCAAAAATATCTGACTACTCTTCGGAACATAAATATCTAAATACTCTAGGTTTCAATAAATTTGCTGCAACCTGGGATTCACAAATATCTATACAGCTTTGAATATTCAACTAAATGGCCTTTACCATTAAACTTATTTTTGCTTGCCGGAGCAGAAGTTCGAGTAATAATGCAATATTGCCGTTGAAGGATGTCATAACTGACAACTTCAAATTGATTTTGTTTCAAGGTCTTTTTCATAGAAAAATAATTGCATAGATATTTGTGAACCTAACTTTGTGCTAAATAATATGAACAAGGGATTGCGCACAATTTTGAGAGTCTTTGTCTGTAGTAATATTATTGATTTAATGTAGTCACATATTTATGATGTCACAGATTGTTTACAATTTATTGTACGGCGAAGCTGTTTAGAGTTTTATGAAACTTACCATTGCCTATATATTTTTGATTCATAAACATGCTCAGATATTAAAAAACTCGACTGTACCTACTGTTTACAGGTACTGTGTAAATAATAAAACAAATAAAACGTGCAAATGGTAAGGCATAAACGGGATTCGCAAGAAGTTACCATAACATTATGAGCAGACAGTTAAACTTTATTACTATACTTACAGATTTTAAACACTACCTGTAAATAAATGTACATATTTAAGTTTACCATAAACAAATAAACTAATGTTTTCCTTTTCTTTTTGTTGCAGATCTTCGAATAAGACATCCATATTATATTGAAAGGTAAATATTAACCAAACATTTAGCAGAATCAGTCTATAATGTTCCATTGCTGGCACACAGGACTCCTCTCTGTGAGAGGGAGTGGGTTTATAATCCACCACGCGGGCCCAATGCGGGTTGGTAGATGTCACATAATATAATATAATATTCCACAACTATCACACAACGCCATCTAGTCCCAAGCTAAGCAGAGCTTGTGTTATGGGTACTAGACAACTGATAAACATACTTATATATTTCTAAATACATACATATTGTAGATAAATTACACCCAGACACAGAACAAATGATCGTGCTCATCACACAAACATTTGTCCTGGGTGGGAATCGAACCCACGACCTCCGGCATAGCAGTCAGGGTCACTAACCACTAGACCATCAGGCCTGTCTTCGAATTTTTGGTTCTAGGATATGCCCGGTTGCCTCACGATGATTTTCTTCACCGTTTACCTTCACCAAACATTTCATCATCATCATTTCAGCCGAAAGACGTCCACTGCTGGACATAGGCCTCCCCCAAGCACCTCCACTTCGACCGGTTTTGTGCTTCTCGTATCCAACGAGTTCCTGCGGCCTTCACAAGGTCGTCGGTCCACCTTGTGGGAGGCCTTCCAACGCTACGCCTTCCGGTACGCGGTCGCCACTCCAGAACCTTTCGGCCCCATCGGCCAAACATTTAATTGGGATTAATATATACAGGGTTAGTTTTCAAAGACCAACCAAATTTAAGGATATGGTACTTATAGGCCATCAAACTAAACAATTTTGTCCATGGAACCAATATCGTAAACGCGAATAAAAATTCAGCCGTCTTATACATTCAGGTCGAGTAGTATTGAAGTTTTCTATGGGACAGTTGATAAATCTTTCGCGATCGCCACAAGTTATAATGTCAGTTACCAGCGCACCTTTCATAGGTAATTAAAAACATGTAAATTAAACTAGCTTTTATATAAGTATTTAAGTTAACCTGTTAAGAACTTGGTAAACTAAGTATTTTTAAATGTATTATTTTGTAGAAGGACCTAAATAAATTTATTTAGTTTATTTATTAGTAAGAAACACACAACCAAAACTCACTCGCCTATAAATAAAACTAAAGCTTTTAAAACGAAAGCTCCGCAGAAGTGACGTCACACTTCCGTCAACGGAAGTTACGCCATGACAGCTGTCTATTGAATAGGTAATAATATGCGCTATTAGATTATATAATAACTTTATTTAACTTATTGTTAATAGATAGTTCTTTTCCTATGGTGTTCGTGACATGATTGATAAGTTGTGGCGCGAAGATGGGCGGCCATATTGTGGTGACGCCATTTTATTTTTGGAACGCTATTATGTAAAACCTTTCCGTAATTTTGATATAAACTCCTTCCGTTTACAGTTTTAAATAGATAATGAGCTTATTATTAGGTTTTTCGTTAAGACGACGCCGACCGCACAGTGGCGCCCTCATTGTTTGTTTAGTTATTTTAGAATGAAAATGCAGAAAATAAGCACGTTAAATTAAACTCCACAAGATTATATGTTAGTATTATTACAAACGAAAGTTTTACATTGTTTACTTTTATTGTAATCACTAATGCATTTTCATTCTAAAATAAATGAAATAACAAAAAAAAAACGATGAGGGCGCCACAATGCGGTCGGCGCCGCCTTAAGACACAGTCCATCCAAAAGTTGTCCTTTAAAGATCGCTCTTAATGATAAGACCGCTCATTGTGACCCTATGTAAAACTTCTAGGTACATTTACATAATATATCTATAATAGTATGGTGTACTTACATAACCAGAAGTTTTCTATTATACAAAAACACAAACAGCCTATGTAACTGAAGGGATGTTTGCTCATTGTTTAAATGTTCATGTAGACTCAGGATCGATTACAGTAAACAAAACCAAAAAAATATATGATATTCTTCAGGATATAATGCTAGTTAGATATTGTGTTGAAAACATAATACCTACAACTAATTTGATACGCTAAAAAAAATCATAAAGATACCTCTAAAAACTTTAATTTCACAAGAAAAACCATACTAATATACATACAGTCATTCTGATTTTTGGTCAGATTATTCTACAAGCAACATACTAAAGTAATAGTGTTTTCATTTTTTAGTCCAAAGAATAGATTTTTTATAAATAGATAATGGATAAATGATTTATTTTCTGTAAGTAGGTTTGTACAAACACTTTTACACGTCAATCATATTTTTTTTAAGTTAGATGAGGTCGGCGTTTCCTATCTGACTACTCTGAGAAGAAAGGCCGAAACAAACTCAGAGGTCACAGTCTCTTTTAAAGTCCAGACAAAATCTTGGTCAGATCATGTGAAGACAATGTAGATTGGTGTCTAAAATGGTCTTTTGAGGAAAGAACCACGCAGATTGAGCGGACTTGTCCAGTGCTTCATTTTTTAATTGCTTCATATTTTGCAATAAATTACCAGTGCTGTGTCATCGCGCTTCTTTTTCTTTTCTATGCAGTCCGATAGTGACCGCGCTTAAGTAATGTAGTCCTCTTAAGAGTAATTCGCGAGAAATATGTACATTAAATTATCGTGTCTCGATCAAAAATGCACTTCTCGATTCTCGCGCCAATCTCTTCATCTGAACCGTTTCATTACCACACATTTCCGTACTACAGACAATATTTCACTTCCTAACTATTGTTGAACAAAAGTTTAACTTCTAAGTTCCTACTTAAACTGTATTGAGGTAAGCAGGCTAATGAGTTAACTATTATACTTACTAACGAAACCATCAAGTGATCATTATCATTAGGCACACATCATCATTGGTGCCTTTCAACCATAGAGTAATGTGCACCCTTTAGGGACATTATAATGTGTCGTGTCAGAGTCAGACTTAGAACATTGAGGAGGGTTTTCGATTCTGAGGAAATATGGAAAATGTCGTGAGAAAGGTTTATTTTAGGGATAACTGAACATCAAGCTGTACGAATGCCTTAATCAGTAAGTATGCAGTATCAGTGATGTACCATTAGGTAGTATACAGAAACGCAGGCGTTAATTAATTAGGGGTTAAATAAATGATCACCAAAAAATATACATTGAACACCAGAAAATTAAGTCTAAAATTACAATAGTTCTAGCTGGGTACCCCGAGGTTAGGTTTGGTTAGGTGACTTTAAACCCTTTACACAGAAATAGGAGCCCCGCGAAGCGGGGCTCCGTCGACATAGGATGCAAGAGCGAGCAAATGAGAATACAAATACCTAGGTATTTTACAATAAAATGGAGTTTTAATTTTGGTGATCATTTACTGTTTTTGGCAGTAAAAAGTGTTTTTTTATGTTATATTTTACTTTATCTGGTAATAAGTTAAACATAAGCCAATTAATTCACGCAAAACTTCGGAAGCAATGGGTAATTATTACTGAAGGCTGCAGGTGTCGACCTCAAGAAGAGCTGCTTCTCACACAGACAAACTGTAGGTATTTCTCTTCCTCCCACGTCACCAGTCCTGACCTTCTTCATGACCTTGTTTTGGCTGCTGAGACCACAGGGCAGTTTTATAATTTGGCTGTTATATTATTACCCCCTTACTTATAAACGTAATAGATCAGATGAATATTTACACACCGATTTCTCTCTTTCAGTCGTCAGTAATTTGGCTTTCGAAAGAAGAAGACAAAACGTTGTGTAACTATACAGACGCTATACAACGTTTATTAGTAAGGTTCCACGCGAACGAAGTGGCGTAATTAAAAATATTTCTTACCAAAAAGTTTATTATCCAAATACCTAGTTCATAAAAAATCAGCAAGCGATAAAATTCTTTCCTTATAAGATCTCAATCAAAACAGGGGCAATCATGCAAGACTGGCTAGAATAAAAAAAATCCTGTCATTATCCACTCTAGCACACCAGTAGATCAAGCATGAATAACAAAACGGAATTATTCCGCGGAATGTGTACGTTTCGTTGAAGTATAACAAAAACTTCAGTTGTTAGTGCATGTTCGATTTAATTGATCGAACACAGTTTCCGACTTTCATTTAGCGTTAAATGGTATGAAAAACGAATCAGTAGGCGCCTTGAATTACATAGTAAAGGTGTTGGAGGTGTCATTTGAATTCTTTCAAAATCAAGCATTCTGCACACATATGACATAGTCAGCCATTAGGTACTTGGGCGTAGGACCCTTTGTGTGTAACAAGGGTCCAATTACCTAACATTAACTCACACAAACAGCAATTTTAAATTTAAAACATACGTTTATTTGTTCACAAAGGTTCCAGCCAGGTGTAACAAAATGTATAATGTGAGATGTGTGTATCACTGTGTCCTGCCACGGTAAGCGGCATACAAATATTAGCATATCATAATCAGCCTATAATGTTCCCACTGCTGGGACACAGGCCTCCTCTCCGTGAGAGGGAGTGGGCTTTAATCCACCACGCGGGCCCAGTGCGGGTTGGCAGATGTCGCATGTCTTCGAATTTTTGGTTCTAGGACATGCCGGTTTCCTCACGATGTTTTCCTTCACCGTTTTGAGAGCAGTGGTGATGAAATAATTTACACAAAGTAAAGCGCCTGTCTGGGTTCGAACCTACGACCTACAACTCGTAAGTCGCGGTCGTTATTACTGGGCCACCGCTGCTCTCAAAATCTAAATATTTAACAAAATAGTGAACTATATCTTAAACATATTTTTAACATCTTCATAGCTAAGAGAGTTTTAAGCTGAAGTTTCGATTTCTGTTAAGATTCGAGAAAGTAGGTCGACGTCGAGTGATATTATCAGTCTTCAGCTAATCTTTAAGATAAGAACTGTCAGTAGCTTCTGATAGAATTGACAGAATTTAATCATAGATTGATACCTACATATTCAATAATATAAGTTGAAAATAATAAACTATAATTTATAAAAATCTAGATTACAATCAAACTACATAGCAACCCAGTTTCAATATAGAATTAAGACTTCATTCTCATTGTAAACAAAAGCCGATCATATAGAACACAATTCCGACTTAGATTACTGACATTCTTCTACTGTGGCATTGTTTAGTTTTTCATCAACATCATAATACATGCCCGTTGTATTGTATTTCTGATTGACTTTTATTGTTAATTGAGGTTGTATGATTATTCAAATGAGATGCTTTGTATGGAAACTATCACTTTCTTTGTATCTACGAGTATATACCTACGATAAATGAAGGGGCAATGAGGGACATGTGAGGCAAGTTTTGTGTATCAAAATAGAGAGGTGGAGACCAAAAAAAAACGATAGGTAGATATATGTAGATTGTATTAAAACTAATAATTATGGTTAGAACGGGAGTGAATACTGATATACTGGGTGAAATTGAAAACATGCGACAAATTGAAATGGGAGATTGTACTCATCATTATGAACAACTTTTACTATGGGACTAAACCTGAAATCGCGAAAAAAAAATCAGCTGTTCCCTACATTCATGTTCGTATAACTCGTCAAAATGTAGGGAACAACTGATTTTTTAACGCCTGACGTAAATTGACGTAATTTTAGTAGGCAAGCTTTTTTACGTCTAAACTTGTTTTGAGTAATGTCAAGCGCTGATTAATTTGACAGGTCTAAACTAAAATTTATCTTAGCTGTCTTTTTCTTAATGAAATAGAAAGAAAAAGATGCGCTTTTGTGAACAAGGGAATCGGCAGCATTGCAAGACTATCTCTTTAAAAAAAAAACCGAGTGCGCTTATGACCACACGACAGAAGTGAAACTTCAAACGTATTTGGCTATGAGAGAAAGAGAGAAAGAAAATGTTCGCGCGCACTGCTTTCTCTTGCTTATATCCCTCACTTAACTCCCGTTCGCCTCGCCCGATCACACTTTTCGTAACGCGTTCGCCAGCTTACTCCCCAAGACAAGCGTGCGTAAAAAAGTTTCACTTGAAAACATATTGACCTACTAGCTTTTTAAGCACTCATTCCAAGTAATTTGATTGGATGTTATTATTTATTTCTACATACCACAGCAAGCTAATCTTGATATTTGACAAAAGATTCTTGATCAACAACAACATAACGTAGCACCACGCGTGTGCTCCCCGGAGTAAGAGGAAATTCCAAGCTGCCAGAAATCAGAGGAGCAATTCTCGTAATTTTAAGAACGTTCACAGTCTGATCTCAGTCTCAATCTGTCAAAAATACTTCTAATTTCCCTACATTTTGACATTTGTTTGTCGCCGAGATGAGACTGCGACTAGATTTTGAACGTTTTAAATTACGAGAATTGGCCTTCTGGAGTAACTCGTGCACTGTAGGCCGTAAAAACCAATCCCTTCTTAATATATTCATTTCTGCTTTTCCTACATACATTTGTGTCGTAAAGTTATAAGTAAAAGTATAGCTGTCTTCCGTCGAAGCTTAATAACCCATTGTTATTCGTTAGTCACGCTTTTAACACGGTGCGGGTACGATTCCTAATGTTTTGCTCGCCAGTGTATTTGTACGTGACTTCGAATAGAAATGGTTTGTTTTGGTACGATTATACAAATGCGAGCCCCGTGGGGTTTCGTATTACAAATAATTGTTTTAAATATTTCTTAGTGAAAACTAAGTTTTTAAAAACATAGTGAACCTGGTAAAAATCTGGTGGTCCGACGCATGAATATTATTTGAAGGAGCACAGCTGTTCAATGGATTGCCGAACGATATAAAAGAGTGCGATAACGTGAATACATTAAAAAATAAGCCTAAGAAACATGTATGTACATTATAACTTCTAATACCCTGGAGGAAATTGTGTTGTACTGTATACAGGGTGAAATTAAATTCATGGGCATCCTTTGAAAGGGTCATTGTACTCATCATTATGAACAACTTTTACTATGGGATTAAACCTAAAATCGCGAAAAAAATCAGCTGTTCCTTGCATTTATGTTCACATAACTCGTCAAAATGTAGGGAAGAGCTGATTTTTTTTTCGCGATTTCAGGTTGGTCCCATAGTAAAAGTTGTTCATATTGATGAGTACAATGACCCCTTAAAAGGATGCCCGTGAATTAAATTTCACCCTGTATATTTTTTCGAGACATCGCCAATCGGTTGGTGTTCGAGACATCGCCAAGCGGTTGGTCGACTCTTCACGTAACTAGAGACCTGGCCTATTTTTTGGCCAAAGAATGAGCATTGCCATACAACGTGGCAATGCTGTCAGCCTTATGGGCACGTTTCCTGTTGACAGCGATGCGGACGAATTTTTTGATGCCCTTTGATTATTTCCCCTCCCTTGTGCATATTATTGTTTAAAGATTGTTAGCTTTTTAAATTATGTAAATGATTCCTTGAATAAATATGAAATTATAAAATAACACGTAAGAATTGTACTGTATTATCATACTTACTACTTTGTATCTCATTATAAGCAGACTGTAAGTTCTTATGAGAAATATTTTTTTTAAACCGATGTAATCAAGTGTTTGGCAAAAAAGTGGGGAATGTAGGTGAACTTTGTGCCCACATTCTAAATAAAGGGGGCCACGCACTGCCCCGGGGCACGATCTATGACACAATAAACACTAGAAAAAGTAACACCAAATAAAATAAACAAAAAGATCTCCTATTGTGCGTGTCCGCTTGTTCCGTGCCGAGTTGACGAAATATTACGTGTCTGTTAACGTTTACGATTTTGTCATCTAGATTGTAAAGTTATTTAATGTTGCTTTTGATGTGATTGGTGACCGGAACAGCAAAAAGGGTTCACTATAGAGCTATTCAATCCTATTGGCCCAGGCATTTTTATTTTAACTTAGATAATGAAATGCATACAGAAACTGGTAACAGGTGTTTAAAACTACCTATTTAGTAATATAATTCTAAAAGCTTTGTTTTGTTTTTTAGAGGGGCTTGTGGCTAAGTAATAACAGCCGCACGGGTCGATCGATCAGGTTAAGCTACGCTTGCTGCGGTTAGTTCGTGGATGGGTGACCATCTTTAGATACCAAGACCTCTCCGTGCCTCAGAAAGCACATTAAGTCGTTGGTCCCGGCTGTTATTCGTAGATCTTTGACAGTCATTACTGGTCGTCAGAAGCCCGAAAGTCTGACAACCAGTCTTACCAAAGGGTTTCGTATTACCCAGTAACTGGGTTGTGGAGGTCAAATAGGCAGTCGTTCCATGTAAAATACTGGTACCTACTCAGCTGCATCCGGTTAGACTGGAAGCCGACCCCAACATAGTTGGGAAAAGGTTAGGCAGAGGATGATGAATTTTAAATGTTTTGCCAAATTTGACATCGGAACATTAAGTAAACACTACGGGGTGTATCTATAAAGTTTAAAGTAATGATTAGCGAATGTTTAAGCCATGATAATAAATAAAGGGGATAAAATCAAGTAAGTAAGTCTTCTTATTTCACAATCATCACACTAATATTATAAATGCGAAAGTTTGTGAGTGTGTGTGTGTGTGTGTGTTTATATGTTTGTTACTTCTTCACGTTCAAACGGCTGGACCAATTTTGATAAAATTTTGTATGGAAGTAGCTGACACCTTGGATTAACATATAGGCTACTTTTTATCCCGATATTCCCACGGGATCGACATTTACGCGGCTGAAACCGCGGGGCGCAGCTAGTTATTTGTAAAACTGGACGTATCATTTCATTTCATTTTTCATTTCATTTATTCATAAAACAATTTACATTGTGTTGAATATTTTATACACATGCAATTTAAATATAAATACAAAGCACTAAGTATAAATGATTAATTAACAATCCAAGTAAAATTCAAATAGCTTCAAATTCAAATATCTTCCAGCTCTTAAACAATCACCCCACCTGATAATTAAAATAAAATAACACCATTTAAAAAGTCAACAGTCAAGTAATAATAGCACTAATTGTCAAACAATTAAGTATAAAGTTGACCGCCACCTTACGTCACCGTTACCGGTAACTGTAGAGCTAACGGCGCGCGCGCGGCATTTTTAACATTATTAGTTGGCGGGTATAAAGCTACGCTCACACGACACTGACATCACCGACTGAAGAAGCGTTGGTGTTGTCACAAATATGTGAAAATGAACTTCAGTGGAAAATAAGGAAACGCTTTGACAATGATATCGTCATCTTTATCCTTTTATACAGGGTGAAATTGAACACATGCGACAAATCGAAATGGGAGATTGTACTCGTCATTATGAACAACTTTTACTATGGGACCAAACCTGAAATCGCGAAAAAAAAATCAGCTGTTTCCTACATTTATGTTCGCATAACTCGCCAAAATGTAGGGAACAGCTGATTTTTTTTTCGCGATTTCAGGTTTGGTCCCATAGTAAAAGTTGTTCATAATGATTAGTATAATCTCCCATTTCGGTTTGTCGCATGTGTTCAATTTCACCCTGTATATATTATACGCGGTTTCACCCGCACAAGTCTCGATCCCGCAGGAATATCGGGATAAAAAGCACAGCAGTAATGTAAGACATCCGCTTCTATGGGTAACTCGCAAGTTCTGGCGAGAAATAAAGTTTTTTATATAAAACTAGCTGCGCCCCGCGGTTTCACCCGCATAAGTGTCGATCCCGTGGGAATATCGAGATAAAAACTATCCTATGTCCTTTCCCGGGACTCAAACTATCTCTATACCAAATTTCATCTAAATCGGTTCAGCGGTTTAGGCGTGAAAAGGTAACATATAGACAGACAGACAGAGTTACTTTCGAATTTATGATATTATAAGTATGGATACAGAAGCTGTTGGTGTACCTACCGTTGTCAATAAATAAAGCTTTAACGATGACAAATGCTATAATGCCGGATGGGTATATTAGTTTATGAGCTACAAGATACAGTTTGTGGCTCACCGAATTTTGTTAAGGGCTGATTTTTCCAACGCCAGATAACTTTATCGGAGGATTAATTTGAAAAATTGGGTCAGTAGGTCGTCTTAGGGGAAATCAAAACGCATTTATTCAAACTAATGCCTTTTAATTTTGAAATCATCAAGGTTATTCAATAACCTCGGTGATTCCAGTACCGTGTGACACCACCTTAATCCTTTAGTAACGTGTAACCGTTGACACAGTTGAGTTATACGCTCGTGTCGGAAAGAAAGAAAAAGTAGTTACATGTCGGATTGTCGGATAATTGTAGGGAGACTAAACGGTACCGACATTTAGTACGGTCATGTTGGTAATTGGTTTTCGTAGTTACCCGTTTCAATGTCGAAGGGTAACTTTACGGATTTTAAATGTTCCTTAGTTATGTAAAGATCTGTGGTAAAGATTGATTTATAAGTATTGTGATTTTAATACGGAAAAGAAGAGGAATAGCATTATCACTATAATCAGCCTATAATGTTCCCACTGTTGGGACACTAGCCTCTTCTCGGTGAGAGGTAGTATGCCGTAATCCACCACGCGGGCTCAGTGCGGGTTGGTAGATGTCACATGTCTTGGAATTTTTGGTTCTAAGACATTTCGGTTTGCTCACGATGTTTTCCTTCACCGTTTTGAGAGCTCCATCTAACTGGAGGGCGTCCCACACAACGCTATCTATATTTATATATAAAATTCAAAGTCCTGACTGACTGATATATCAACGCACAGCCTAAATCGCTGGTCCTAGAGACATGAAATTTGGAGAGTGTGTTTTTTGAGAAGAGTAGGTATCCACTAAGAAATGGTTTTTCGAAATTCCACCTCTAAGAGCTTGAATGGGGGGAGGATGAAATTTCACGCGGACGAAGTCGCGGGCAGAAGCTAGTGTCCTACATAATGACACCAATACCATAGCCAAGCAACATTCACGTCCAAAGCTCAGCAAACAATGCAGAAGAACAATGTCGGAGAACAAGGCAAGTCGGTCAGTGCGTTCTCACTGTCAGCAACATCTCAGTTTCGTGTCTTAATTACTGGTGAAAACGTGGTTGATAAGGAATCATGGTTGATGTTTTATATTTCTGGTAGGTGTAAATTATTTCATCATCACTTCTCTTAAAACGGTGAAGGAAAACATCGTGAGGAAACCGGCATGTCCTAGAACCAAAAATTCGAAGACATGTGACATCTACCAACGCGCACTCGGCCCGCGTGGTGGATTACGGCCCACTTCCTCTCATGGAGAGGAGGCCTGTGTCCCAGCTTGGGGAACATTATAGGCTGATTATGTATGTTATGTAGGTAGAAAAATTGTATGATCAGAGGGGCAATTCTTGGAATTTTAAGAACGTTCAAAGTCTGATCTCAGTCTCAATCTATCTATAAAATACTTCTAATTTCTCAACATTTTTGACAAGTTTTAGACATTGATTGTCGCTGAGATGACTTTGGGCTGCTGAGAAATTGCAGACAGAAACACCCAATAACAAGTTGCCTTCATCTGGGAATCTAATCTAGGACCTCTTGCTCAGCAGTGGCGTTTGCGACCACTAGATCGACGAGGCTCTCCTTATTTCTACAATAAACAATCTAATCATAGTGAATACCTTACCACTCAAAGTGAGAGTTTTTACAACACAGTCTGCGGTTAGCACCGTGTGTTAGTTAATATTACCTACGATCGTTTCCTATTGCATAAAATAGTCCGAATTGTATGATATAACTTAGATAATATGTGATGATAGTAAAGGAGTATTTAGCATAGGTAGATGCAGTGGCGTGCATTGGTTTTCAGAATAGGTAGGCACTAGGCCGGGTCTAGTCTAGGCAAACGCGGTCACTAATCAGAAAAAAAAGTGAGGTCAAAAGTGTGATTATTTGAGTAGGCATACCTACTTACGGGTGATAAATTGCGAAGGTCGAACGTCATGGTATTACGCATGAGACGTACGGATTTATAATTTTGTTGTATTAACTTGAACGAGTAAAGACCAATCAATGACAATGTGCGAATAGTACGGGAGCCGAGTAGGCCGTCCGGCGACTGCCTACTACTGCCGCGCGTGTTTGTATGAAGATTTTGTTTTTTGTTAGGTATGATAATTTCGTGAGTTTTTTAATTGTGGGGCACACACACTAAACTGTAATTGACAGGCTTAAATTGATATATCGGAGTAGGCACTGCTTATATGCCTATATGCACGCCACTGGGTAGATGTCACTATGAGGCCAACAAGAATAGCAGCCGCACGGGTCCATCTTTACATGGATGTGTCTGTCATTCGCAGATTTTCGATAATCGTTACGGGTACTCAGAAGCCCGAAAGTCTGACAATCAGTCGTGCCAAGGGGTTTTATGTTACCCAGTACCTAACTGGGTTATGTAGGTCAGTTAGGTAATCGCTCCATGTAAATAAGTGGTATTCAGCTGCATCAGGTTCGACTGAGAGCAAAACAGAGAAAAGAGAAGAGAAGAGCAGTGGTGGCCCAGTCGTAACAGCCGGGACTTATGATTTGAAGGTCGTAGGTTCGAACCCAGACTTGCGCTTTTTTGTGTAAAATTTACATCATCACCACTGCTCTTAAAACGGTGAAGGAAAACATCGTGAGGAAACCGGCATGTCCTCGAACCAAGAATTCGAATAGATGTGACATCTACCAACCCGACCTGGGCCCGCATGGTGGACTACGGCCCACTCCCTCTCTCAGAGAGGAGGCCTGTGTCCCAGCAGTGGGAACATTCTACGCTGATTATGTATGTATTATGTAGGTTTGGCTGGAACCGACACTAATAAACTCTGAAAAAGGCTAGGCAGATTATGATGAGAATTATATTTTATAGAAGTCATGTTTGCCCTGTAGTGAAGGTTTTCAGATTTGTAAAAATGTTCAAGGTATAGTTTAAAATATACGATTCGATACTTGAATCCGCGACCTTAAATACCCGCAGGGCCATTATCAACGTAATATGTAACATAAATAAAGCCAGATAATGTCCGTATAACGTGACGCCCTCAAGGCATTTCCGATTGAGATAGTGAGAAAGTATTAAAACTCTTTCTATCAGTTAATTGCACAATACAGGGCTATGACGTAACGAAACCAAGATGGCGAACAATAGTTACGATGACAAAACAAGGTATGAATTGGTGGACTTTTTGTTTTTAGTGAAAAAGTTAATTAACTATTTTCTGGTTTGAGTTTTTTTAATTTGATTGCCATTTCTACTGCAATATTGAGTGATACATTTTTTTTATCGATTTCATATATGTATTATAGCATCGGCTGATCCTATAATGTTCTCACTGCCGGGACACAGTCCCCCTCTCAGTGACGGGAAGTGAGCCATAATCCACCACGCGGGCCCAGTGCGAGTTGGTAGATGTCACCATGTCTTCGAATTTTTTGGTTCTAGGATATGCCGGTTTCCTCACGGTGTTTTCCTTCGCCGTTTCGAGAGCAGTGGTGATGGAATAATTTACACAAAGTAACTGTCTGGGTTTGAGAAGCTACGATCTACAACTCGTAAGTCGCGGCTGCTACTGCCGGGCCACCACTGCTCGCTGGGCCACTACCGCTCCGATTTCATATAGGCTTCAGCTGGATGTCACTTTAGGCCCAACTTTGTATGCAATGTGTCTGGTCTCCTTTTTGTAGGTATGTTTCTAAGGTTTCATTAAACTTAATGATAATAACGTTTCTAATAACGTGTTGAAGTTAATAGCTTATTAAAGCTCTGTGTTGGCGTTGTACCGCCGAACTGTGATTATACACACAATCATGTCGTTCCAACCCACACGTATTCGGTAATTGAGCTCTAAGCTAGAATAGCTATACTAAAACCTTCGCAGATACTTCAGAAATAGCTTTTACTGTTTATATATACAGGGTGTCCCTGGAAGTATGGATCACATCGAATAGGGGCGTGGGCAAGGTCATTTCCAAACGTTTTAGCAAAGAAAAAAAACTAAAAAAAAACGAGAAGAGAAACCGAATCGTTTTAAAAAAATCTTTAAAAAAAACTATCAGAGCTATAAATTTTTTTTTTTTTAGATAGCCCTGATAGTATTTTTTTATGATTATTTTCTTTGAGCACTATGCGAAGTAATTGAAAAAAAAAAATTAAAATCGGTCATAACTTTTGAACCGTAAAAAAATTCACTGACATTCTCAGGGTTAAAAAGTTTGGAAATGACCTTGCCCACGCCCCTATTCGATTTGATCCACACTTCCAGGGACATCCTGTATATTATAGCACATAGAATATACAGTGTGTTAGGTTAAACCAGGGACATACTTTAAGGGAGTGTAGTACCCATGAAAATGAACAACTTTTACTAAGAGACCAACACTGAAATCGAGAAAGCCGCTCTATACATTTATGTTCGCATTCGGTCAAAATTTAGGGAACAGCTGTTTTATTTTTTACATATTTTTGAGTCCGCCCCGTATTAAAAGTTGTTCATTTTCATGAGTACTACACCCCCTTAAAGTATGTCCCTCGTTTAACCTAACACACTGTACAGGTAATTTTTGTATGGAGGTAGCTAACACCCTGGATTAACATGTAGGCTACTTTTTGTCCCGATATTCCCACGAGATCGACATTTACGTGGGTGAAACCGCGGGGCGCAGTCAGTTAATAATAAACCTGAAATAATTCTTTAACCCGTGGTATTTGACATGTAATAAAAAATTGCAAAGCGATTTTACAGCTTGATGATCTGTCAATAACATGAGAGGAGGCTTTCGTCCTAAAGTTGACGCCAGCACATCAAGCTACTACTATCTGTCAAATTTCTTTAATAGATTTTCAATATTATCGCTAAAGCATAAGGTTCAGAGTTGATTGGGAAAATTTGACAATCTCAAAGAGAATGTGGATTACAAACATAATCTTAAAACAAAAAAGAACCAGCTCTATTAACCTGAATTTCAACGGTCCATCGCTCGCTACAGTAACCATTATTAGACGCAAGTAATTTGATGGAATTATTTCTATTATTACGGTATGTGATGGCCGCTATTACTTTTAATACGCTGTGTGTTTTAGCGGTAAAATTAAATGGATAGACAGGTGGACTGATGGGTCAGAATGCCCCTTCTCTTCACTCACTTAATGTACGTGTTGAAAAAGGGGCATGAAATGATGTTACGTCAAGTGGCTTTAATTCGGGTAATTTTTTAATCGACGTCAAAAAAGGAGGTTCTGTATTCGACCCGTATGTATGTATGTTCGCAATTTTCTCAAAAACGAATGAACCGATTTTGATAATTCTTTCAATAATGTGATCTACATACTTTCCGGAAGGTTTTAGTATATAATACATTAGGTAATTATTCTTATGTACGAAGTTATATGCATAAATGTACTGCATCTCCGGCATTTCTATGCGAATTTTGACGATTCTTCTAGTCGATGTCTTCAATGCATTAGTGTTAATCGAATTTGTGTGGGGTAGGTACAACGAAAAAGTGAAAAATAATAACTTTTTACAAAAAAACAAAGTTTACCCGAAATTTCAAATTACCCGGGCTATAAAAGTAATCGATGCCTTATCGCCTGCAAGCATTGTTTCCGGCTGTTGTTTAACAAGGCTCCAAAAAAGGGCTTTTATAATAAATAGCTAGGCTAAATCACTTGGTTTTTCGAGAAGTTTTCATATACAGGGTGAAATTAAATTCATGGGCATCCTTTTAAGGGGTCATTCTACTCATCATTATGAACAACTTTTACTATGGGACTAAACCTAAAATCGCGAAAGAAAATCAGCTGTTCCTTGCATTTGTGTTCACATAACTCGTCAAAATGTAGGGAAGAGCTGATTTTTTTTCGCGATTTCAGGTTTGGTCCCATAGTAAAAGTTGTTCATAATGATGATTACAATGACCCCTTAAAATGATGCCCATGAATTCAATTTCACCCTGTATACCTACTCCTTTTTCATCCGTAATCCAACCAAGTTCTTAGAAACTAAAAACCCAGTCTTCTACTGGTTTCCAAGGCTGCCTTTCCACCAGAGATGTGCGAGTATGCGTAGCGAGGGATGTGTGTGAAACCAACCAATAACATCGCTTCATTTTCATAGCTTGAACTAAGTTAACGATGTTATTGGTTAGTTTCACACACATCCCTCGCTACGCATCCTCGCTCATCTCTGGTGGAAACGCAGCCTTAAGGTGAATGTGAAGTGATAGACCGCGAAATTTAAATTTTCTTAGGTTTTTTGCAATTTGTAGGTCAGTGTCAGGTTGTATCTTGATCAAAATATGATTTGCGACTATAATAGATATGTATTTACAGAATTATAGTCATTAGAATCATTAATATATCTCTTTAAGTTAGATTTCTACCATAAACACTTTTCCATACGAGATTTGTTCTTAACGGTAGAAATCTATCTCAGAAAGATGTATTAATGATTCTAATTATTATAATTCTGTAAATACGTAGCTGTTATAGTCGCAAATTATATTTTGATCAAGATACAACCTGACACTGACCTGAAAATTGCAAAAAACGTAAGAAAAATTGAATTTCGCGGGCTACAACTACGCATTCACCTTAAGGCTATTTCTACTTCATTTATGTACATTATTTTATCAAAATAATACCAAAGAGTCACCAGAAAGTTGGCAGAGGCTTTGAGAAACCGTAGGGAGAGCAGAGTTTTGTAGTCAATGGAGTTTAAACGTCCGTCAAACGCGATCTTCAAATCGGTGCATCACCTAACGGTGTCCCAACCGGGGCTCCGCCAAATGCTAATACAATACAACTGTAACGTACATTTGATTTTATTTTCGTGATGCTCCATTGCGGTTTTTGGTTGATCGCCCAAAACATGGCTATTTATTTCAGATTTTGGGAAAATTAAAACTGTTCACTTATTTTTTAGTTTTTGGACCGCGTTTGCTTTATCAAATAATGCAAATAAGAAGTTCGCTGGGCGCGTTTATTTAAAGTGGTTAATTAGAAAAACTTTGTTTAAAGTTAAGAGACGTTTAAACGTCAAATGTATTGTTAAAAAGTCGCAAGTAATTTTATGAATAAACTCCCATGTGTTTAAAATAAATAACTTGTGGATTCCTACAACACTAGATTCGAAAACATTGATATTTTAATCTAACACCACATCAATTTACAAAGTCTGTAGACGATTCTATCTTAGCTTTATAAATTATTAAGTAGTATTTTATTATTTTTTTCCTTTTTCTATCCCATAAATTTCGTTATTAGAAAGCATTCATTCAATCAATTAATCATTCAATCTTTCACTTCATTCATTCATGCACTCTGTTTTATTTTTATATGTAGGTATATTACGTAGCATTAACAATCACCAAATTAGTAGATAATAAGTGGATAATGGTTTGTATTAACATTTAATTGTACTCCTGTTTTTTATCCCAAAATAAAATAAATCAAAACAACCGCGTATTAACACCTCCTCACGATTCGAAATTTTGTTTAGAAAATAAACAGTACAATCACAAGCTTGGAGCCCAAAAAAACCGTGAGCAACCACATTCAAATTATGAAGTAAAGACAATTACAGGTTGCCCAATTCACCTAATGTCGTTTCAAGAGTGTTGGTTGTTGGCAACCAATTACAATGAACCCAAGGCCGGTTGATGCAACCACGCGTGAGATATTTTTTATTAGCATGATTTTCACCGTTCCTTTTGTCTTATCGCAGTTTAAATATTAGGTTTGTAGTGTGTTATTAAGATGGTAAATGGCGCATCTTTGTTTTGCTGTGTAATGAAGGTCTTGTTTGTAATGAAAGTGAAGTGATAATTAGGGTCATTTTGACCTCTCGAGTGGGTTTTTAAGATTGTAAGCTTTATTACGTAAGATAGAAATACGCGAGGTAGACCCAGCCTCTAATTCACTATGACCTCTTAATGATTCCTTATCGAAACCACATCAATTCCTTAGTTAAACACGACATCTGAGTGGTAATTCTCGTAATTTTAAGATCGTTCACAGTCTGATCTCAGTCTCAATCTGTCAAAAATACCTCTTAATTTCCATACATTTTGACATTTGTTTGTCGCCAAGATGAGACTGCGACTAAATTTTGAACGTTTTAAATTACGAGAATTGTCCTTCTGCTATTAACGTGTTCTCTATGACCAAATGGCGCGGTTTGAACTGTCAAAATACATGTTGTCCGTACAGTTGACATTTCGATTCCTTGCCGTAAAGAAGACACGATATTGACGTGGTTTGCACGTGGTATGAATTCCCGGGGAATAATACGGATTTGGGGTCCTGGATGAGATTCGCATAGACCAGGGAAGCATACAATACTCGGCTGTGGGTGGATCAAGTCTGTCAAAGATGAAGATGAAGATGGGAAATCGATCACAACTACCGAATTACGTCTGTTAAAAATCGTACCTTACAAAATTATCGACTGTGAATGTAAAACAGTAAGGTACTGCAGACGCCAGCACATCAAGCTACTACAATCTGTCAAATTTCTTTAATAGATTTTCAACTTTATTGTTAAAACATAAGGTTCAAAGTTGATTGGTAAAATTTGACAGTTTCGGGTAGCTTGATGTGCTGGCGTCTGTACAATGCATTTGCGTATACCCTTTTCGGGATCATACAATTGCCCAAATTTTCTTTTGCAGTCAGAATTGAAACAGACAACAGCGGGGTTATTAAATAAAATAACACACATAAAATGCCAATCAATCGCAATGCTTTAATAATTTTGACGGTTCAACCACATTCATTGCGTTATTTATGCTGTTGAGCAGGCGTATTTTGCAAACGTATGAAGAAATGGATTATAAAGTTCTTCAAAATCCTCCAAAATACAAAGTCTGATACGCAGAGTAGTGAGCTGATTTTTGCTAGCCAAAATTTTTGATTTATTCGAGAACTCAAACTATACAACGTCAAATTAAATTACTAGCAAAACTCTGCAGACTTCTGTGTAAACTTCACAGACGCAATGGGTGTCGATATACAAGATAAAACACAAAAAAATACAGATCTTCTCAATTACCTACTTCAAGTAGCTACAGTACCTACCAGAGATCATAGACCATGTATCTATCAGATAATTAATTTACAAGTCATGGTTTCGTTTTTAATTCTTTTACCTATTGTGGTATAGTAATTTTATTTTAGGTTCATCGTCCTCACATATTATTATATAATTAATGTAGGTACCCATGCAAAATATTGTACCTAAAACATTTTAAAAGAGTAACGGTGGAGTTTATTGCCCATTCTTCTCCATACGAAAACTACCTTTTGGAAGGGGCGACTAGAATTAATTCTATTTTAAGGTAATTTTTGACGTTCAAAAGTGCCTTTTATATGCCTATTTGAAATAAATGCTTTGACTTTGACCCCAGAAAAAAAATCATAACGTTTTTCTTAATTTATTTTTATCTGTTTAGAAATTGGTACTAATCACATATGTTATGTTTCGCTAGCTAAATAAATTTGTCTTGACGCGTATGTAGATTTAAAATATCAAGCTGATATTCAAAACAACACATAACATCGTTTTCAAACTCGTGAGCCAAAGGGCCCAACCTTGCGGTCTATTAACGTTTGAAACCGCTAAATGCTACCATTTAGCACTATCATAATAAGGTTAAAACTATTTAAACAGCAAGCCCATTAGGTAACAAGTTGCGTCCACAAAATATTATCGTGGAATCTGCCAACTGTGCAACTTTGTATTCGATCAACGAATGTGTAACCACATGTGCTGAATGCCAAAATTTGACGCGCATTGTTAAAACGGGTCAATCTGAAACATGTGTGGAATTTTGATATGATATGAGTTTTATTTACTGCAGTTGTTTATTTTGGTCAAAAAAGAGTAAAATTTTACATACTTGTTTTTAATTTGAAGAACAGTTCTTCATCAATCGTTCACAAATTCAGACCCCAGGCTGCTACTGACCGCCAGCCTGCGGACGGAGAGTAATGAGTAGCTCACCGTCCGATCAGGACCAGGCCCGTGCCGAACGGCGCGACCGTATGTGTTCCACGCGTGCCTCAACGAGATGTCAGCATAAAGGAAGAGGCCTGTTAGGGCCGAAGCCTGCCGGGGTTGCGGGATTGTCCGAAAGGGTCACCGCTTCCCCGGACCACAAAGAGCTAAGGAAGGAACACGGGTGGGTTTTAGTCAGTAAGAGTCTGACACTCCCTTCCACTCCACCCAGAGCGGGAGGGGTCAATTGATGATTCCCCACCCATAAAAAAAGGCTGCTACTGACAAATTACAAATGGAAAACCCCGGCCCGGGAACAAACTTAGGACCTCATGCTCAGTAGTAGCGCTTGCTACCACTAGACAAACGAGACAGAAAATATATCGTCTTAGCGTTAATTTCCTTCTTAACTATATCATATTCTCCATGATCCTTCTTACAGTTTTATTGCAATGGAATGTTTCCTCTGCTTATAATTCAGCTCAGATTTCAAGAGTTGCCTTAGAAATAATGTGCTTGTAAATGATCCGTTACCAACTTACGTAAGAATTTGAAGATACGTTCTGGAATGCCAAATTGTTTAAGACATTTTTATACTTTATAGGACGAGTTTTGATTGATGACCGTGATCATGTATGTGGCGGCATCTACATCGCAACATGCGAATTACGCGTCACTCTGACGTCACCCTAATTCCTGCATCGCGCAAGTAGAGTTTACCGCTCAACTAGCATAATATACGCAACGTCCTGATATCAATCGTTGAGCAGTAGCCCACCAGACACGACCCCCGTCTGGTCGGAGGATTCTCCCTATTCTATGGAGGATGAGTGAACTTTACACCCTGTTCCTCATGCCTCTATAGGTAGCAGCTCTTAAGATAGGTGGGGCGATTATCCTCACAGGGTGGCTGGTAGCAGCTGGATGAGAGAAGCCGGGAATGGTGTAAATTTGCGTGAATTTGGAGAGGCTTATATCCAGCAGTGGTCTACTATATGCTGCTGACTAAGATGAAACTCATCTAGGCACATCTTAGGCATTCTTTCGTCAAACTAATAATTCTTCTTCTCTTGGTGTGGCTTGATTCAGTAGGTGATTATGCAATCTTGAGATGCATATGCAATAAGATTGGTATAATTAATTTAAGTTATAGATCTGTGTCAAAATCTCAGACAGTTATGAAACTATAATAATTTACTGCAACATTCTTTAAAATTCTAGGTTTTTAGAGATTTGCTCTATATTTGTTAAGCAATCAAGAATATTTTATTAATTGAAATAAATAGTTTTTTTTCTTGGCGTTATTCTTTGAGACCGAGAAAAATTATGCATTAGAGGAAATATTTTTAAAGAATTAAGTAACTCTGTCTGTATGTTACCTTTTCATGCCTAAACCACTGAACGGATTTCGATAAAATTTGGCAAGGAGATAGATTGCATCCTGGGAAAGGACTTAAGCTTTTTATCCCGATAGCACGTTCCCGTGGGATAATCCAACATCCACTCGAGTGAAGCTGCGGGCAGAAGGTAGTGTTTGAATATAACTTCGGGATTTGTAAATGAACGCATCAAAACATATTGTTTGGTTGACTTCAAAGGAAAAACGCTCGACCTTTTCCATGTTTTTCGTAACAAACCTAACAAGAATCTTCTGTTTGTTCCAGTCCCCCAACAATGACATAAGCCCACAAGATGGCGCTACGGTTGAAGAAAGACATAAAGAAGGCCTCCTACTACGTGTGGTTCCTGGGTGCGCAGGAGTCGCGCGGCCTGCGGGGTGAGGAGTTTGCTCTGCCCGCTATCCGGATATTGGAGGAGAGGGCACGGGATTTGGAGCCTTTTAAGGTTACTCTACAGGTTGGTACAATCCTCTAATATTTTAAATTAAACCACTCTCTTTAATGGGTCGTCAGAAGCCCGAAAGTCTGGCAACCAGTCTTACCAAGGGATATCGGATACGATATCCCTGCGTCTGCCTATCTGACCTCGACAACCCAGTTCATGGGTGATAACCCAGTAACTGGGTTGTGGAGGTCATAACCCAGTAACTGAGTTGTGCAGGTCATAACCCAGTAACTGGGTTGTGGACGTCAGATAGTCAGTCGCTTCATGTAAAATACTGGTATTCAGCTGCATCCGGTTAGACTGGAAGACGACCCTATCATAGTTGGGAAAAGGCTAGGCAGATGATGACGGCTGTCTTTATTTTTGAAGCAAAACTAATTTTGTTGTTTGGCAGAGGTGAAGGCGACATTTAAGGTTTTAATGACAGAAAATTTGGTTAAAAATAATGCAGTCTGAACAGCTCGTTGTTTATAATTTGTTTACTCCTTTATGATGTTAAAACTTTACAAGTAAATTATTGTAGCAACAGTTGTAGGAAATATACTTCTTGAATCAGTTTCTAGAAAAGTAGAGGCGATCATAATTATTTCTGTTTTTTTTTTAAAAGGGCCAGTAGAAGTTAAATTATAGCATAGCATAATGAGTCTATAATGTTCCCACTGCTGGGACACAGGCCTCTCTATAAGAGGGAGTGAGCCGTTATCCACCACGCGGGCCCAGTGCGGGTTGGTAGATGTCACATGTCTTGAATTTTTAGTTCTAGGACATGCCGGTTTCCTCACAATGTTTTCCTTCACTGTTTTGAGAGCAATTAGTGATGAAATACTTTACACAAAGTAAAGCGCCTGTCTGGGTTCGAACACATGATCTACAACTTGTAAGTCGCAGCCTTATCAACGGGCCACCATTGCTCTCAAGTTAAATGAAAGAAAGAAGTTAAATTACAAGCTACAATTAGCTACATGACTGTCAAGCAAAAAAATAAAATAAAAAAAGTTAAATTGTAACTTAAATAAAAACTGTAGGCTGTCTTCATTTCAGTATTGCAATGGGTATTCTTCTATTGCTACCGAAAATAAGAAAACAAACATCTCGATTGGTACAGTACTATGGTCACAGTGGCTGAGCTGTTGACTTGTGCAGTTGTGCGCTTCGGGTCAAGGATGTATTTCAAGCACGAAACAAATATTTGTATGTTTACCAAGAGTTGTTCCGGGTCTGGGCGTTTGTGTTAGGCATATAGGCTTTGACATATAGTACGATAAATCAGAAAAAATCACACTAATATTATAAAGGCGAAAGTTTGTGAGTTTGTTTGTATGTATGTTACTTCCTCACGCACTAACGGCTGGACCAATTTTGATAAAATTTGGTATGGAGGTAGCTGAGATCCTGGATTAACACATAGGATACTTTTTATTCCAATATTTCTACGGGGTCGAAACTTATGCGGGTGAAACCGCAGCGCAGCTAGTCCTAGTATATTGGCCACCTTTTTTATTACCAAAATCGACCAAGTTTTTTCGCGGTATATTATGTACTAGCTTCTGCCCGCGACTTCGTTCGCGTAAATTTTTTTGTTCATCCCCCCCCCCCCCCCCAGTCACATCGCCAGCCCGCGCTATTATTTCGTTTTCGCTTAGCGTTAGCGTTTGTTCTGACTCTTTTTCTTTTTGCCCGGCTCCTAAGGGTCCCTTTTTTTTTCTTCTCGCGGTGGAAATCCTCATGGACTTCCTCTATCATGGGGGTGACAAAGGGGCATGCCGGACTCTTACCGGCTAAAACCACCGCGGTGTTCCACCTCTACCTATGGCCGGGGGTGCGGGATTCGCATAAGCATTCACCGCTCCCCCGACAGGCCTCGAAACGAAGTCGATACGAAGAAGAACTATTGTAATACATTTTCCCTCAACTCAGCCTATCGCAGTCCACAACTGAACGTAGGCCTGTGCCAGGCTGCACCACAAAACTCATACATTTTTCAAATTCCACGAGTTGGCCCTGCAGTGTTCCACGCGCGCCACTCGAGAGTGGGTGCGGCCATTATACAAATGGGCGCACGGGGAGGTGGGACCCGCCGAGGCTCCTAAGACCCTAGCGTGATGTTTTCTTTGCAGGTTACAAGGCAGTTGAAACGTTTCTCAGAGATTGCCGAGCTTAATGTCTCAGCAGCTGTTAGCTGTTTGTAGATTCTGACTGTATATTCTAGGAGTCAGCGGTGTGATACCCCCATAGATATATGAAAGTCTATGGATATCCCCGTGCCCCGGGGACGTTGCGTTGAGCCGTTGGTCCTGCGCCTAATCTCTCTCCTGTCGTGTCAGATTGTCGTCCAACCGGACTATGAGAGTGAGGGAAGGGAGAGCGCAGCTGTGTCTGCTGACACAATTGTGCAATATAATATCTCCCGCGTCGATGGCTATAGTCTCCGCTGAGATAGGGTGCCATGGCTGAAATTCGGTCTGGAGGTCTATAAATTAGATTCTGTCTTATAGCAGTGACTGAGAATACTGCGGCGAGTCTGTTCTACAATATAAGTGTCTAAACACAGTATGCCGAAGGTCGACATTATTACGCCTGCAATGCTATTTGAATTACTGACGACACATTATGCCGAAATTACGTTGCGTTATAGCGTATAGTAAAATCAGCCGCGGAACTTCGGTCGCGTACTTTCGGCATAGTGTGTTTGGACACTAGTTTTTATAAAAAAAAAAAAGAGTTCCTGGAAGAATTTGGGGAAGGCCTTTGCCCAGCAGTGCAACAAAAAAAAAAGTTTTTATAATCGTTCATAATTTTGGGTAAACAGTTTACTACACTTTATCAGATCCTGGCTTTCTTGTAAATCTGAATTCTCACGATCTCACGAATAACTTCGCGTTTCGTCACACCTGGGTGTGTTATAAGCAATAAGGAAAATAATAAGTTTATTACTTTTGTAGGTACTTACAGTGAGGGCGCGCCCAAACTCACTTTTGTTGACATACATACCAACGGAAATATTTCTGCTGGTGCCTTTTAATTTTAAAGTAAAAACTTTTCTCACGGTTGACATTTTGTGTTCCTACCATTCTTTGATATGTAATGGCATTGCGCTTCTATGATGATGATGATGGGGCTCCCTTTTCCGCACTTAGACTCCCATTTGGTCCGTTGTGCGTGGGGATTCTGGCTAACAGAGCCAGCCTAGCTCCGCCCAAAAGCACAGAAGCTTCCTGGGAGCTTCACAGGCTTCACGGAGCGACCTCGCTGTTCCGAGGATTTCTTCACGTTGTGGAGCCACAGCCTCGCATTCCAGGATGACGTGGGCGGCTGATTCCTCGGCGTCAAGGCAGCCCCTGCAAAGGGGGCTGTCTGTGACGCCTAAGTTAAAAAGATGTTTGTTAAGGGGCTTATGGCCCGTAATTTGCCCATTGCGCTTTTAACTAATGAGGGATTTTATACATGAGCCCCGGGCCCTAAAAAACATGGCCGACATGGCCATCAGTGTTGATATCCAATATTACTGAATGTGAGGGCATATTTCTACTTGGATCCTTTGGAGTACCACATCTGTCGAAGTTTATACAAAGATGGGATTGATAAAAATCATTATATTTTTTTTTCGTAGATACCTGTGTATTTGTAAAATTGCGTGCCTTAGGATAGGATATGGCTAATGGACACTATTGTTTGTATGGGACCTTTTCTATTGTACCCATATTCGCAAATTAACCTAAAATCGCGAAAAATAATCAGCTGTTCCTAGCATTTATGTTCACATAACTCGTCAAAATGTAGGGAAGAGCTGATTTTTTTTTTCGCGATCCCAGGTTTGGTCTCATATTAGTAAAAGTTGTTCATAATGATTAGTACAATGACCCCTTAAAGGGATACCCGTGAATTCAATTTCATCCTGTATATCTGTGCCAACATCGCAGACAACAATAAATGTTTGTTTCGTAATAGAGCGCATTCCATATTTCCTTGGTTCCGATCGCAGCGAAAGTTTTAGTATCGTACTAATTGATTTATTTGTTCTCTTACATTACGTTACCAGCAGCGTTATGTAAGCTATGGCTGGAAGTTTCCTCTGTTCCGAGTTGGTGATTGATGGTGTGTATTGATTGAAATTATATTCACATTGTTGGATGGTTGGAATGTCAAGATAGGCAGTATTGTTCGAACGACTTTGTGTGGTGTGTGGCCACCAATATTTTTGATTACCGTGGTTATTGTGGCAACACTCCCTTGGCCAAGGTAGCCTTTTTTTTTTCGCTGAGAAATGCATTACGCATCCCCGCTCGTGGGGGACGAGACGGGGTATGTGGGACTCCTGTCGAAATGACACCGACAGTATACCCACTAAAACTCAGCGGTGTTCCCGCATCGCCGTGATGGGAGGGCCATGGGAAACCGGCTCAGCCTTTACTTCCACAACCCTCCCGGCGCATGTCCTAGCGGGCCCCGCATGCCCCTCAGGCTGGGGGGCTACGGGAATGGCCGCGAGCACCAGGCCATTCCCGTCCGACACTGGTGGAGGCCTGTGCAATACAGGCAGGGGTGCCCCCGCACCCGTTGCCTGCTGGCCTCCATCTGGGAGGAGTCAGAGATGACTATCAAACTGACGTCTTCTTCGACCCCTCCTCCGCCTTCGGAGCGGCGCCGCGTGAGGATCTTCCTCCCGCGAACGCTCTGCCGCCTCCTTCTCCTCGCCAAGGTAGTCTGTCTTAACTATAGCAAGTTAAGGTATAATCCAATTAAGACAGCGACAAACCTCACTGGAATTTTATTTATATTTTTTGTGCATTAACCGACACAAATCTTCAACAGTCAACATTTACGTAAGCTGAGAAATAGGCTAGAACCGATCAACAACAATAATTAAGGCGTTACCTCGAAAATCTTAAATCCTCGAAAACTTAAGCGAGCGAAAGTGATGCAATTACTTTTGAAACGCAAAAGAAGAGTGATGGCTATAGTGTGCGTACGCTCGGAATAAAACGACGTATATGCCAAAACGAATATTTTACTCCTTTTTTATTAACAAAATAAATTAATTTTTAAAACTACTTTGAGTAAACTTTGATATGATAATTCTCTGTTTTAAAGTAAATTCCATTTAATAACTCTTAAGCGTTACGCCGTGATGTGGCAAAAAGTAAAAAAATTGATATAACTTTGCAATTTTTTGTATCGAGAAAAATTAATTGAATCGTGTATTCCTTTTACATGATACTAGACCAAAGAGTCCAAAAATATATACAAAAATGTTAAATCCCTATTCCACATACTTAACAAGTTACATGAAATAAAATAGAAAAACTACATTTTTTTCAACATATCACCTTAAAATGACAGCCCCCATAACGTTTATATACTTCTTTTATTTTCTCTCTTTGTATTATTTTTATTCACCATCTTTTTCTCTCTCTCCCTAGGTATCCCACAAGGGCCTGAAGATAATCCAGAATGTGACAGCGAAGGGCAAACAGCAGACGATCAAGCATTTCATACCACACGGCAGCATCACCAGTGCCGTGGTCCAGTCGGATGTCGTGGCGTGTGTACTGTTGTTGTACAACCCGCTGACTGGCTGTCCGGTACATGTACATGCTTACAGGTTAGTTAAAGTGTATTTTTAGACAAATGTTATTGGGTAAGCTGGGAGAGGATGCCTTAGAGAAGGACATATACCTATCGTTCATCATGTTTTTCGAAGAGATCGTCAGGTGATTAGTGTTCGCAAATGTGGGCGTGTGTTTGACCAGAGGGGCAATTCTCGTAATTTTTAGAACAATCACAGTCTGATCTCAGTCTCAGTCGGTTAAAAATACCTCTAATTTCCCTACATTTTGATAAGTTTTTGATATTTGTTTGTCGCCGAGATGAGTCTGCGACTAGGTTTTGAACGTTTTGAATTACGAGAATTGGCCTTCAGATTTGTGAACGTGGATGAAGAAAATGAGCTATTTCTGCCTACCTTATAAACAGACTATAATGCTTGTCAGTGAGACATCTATAAGAAATGATTTAGTAGGTAAATGGCTAGAGATCTTGAAGTCCCAAATGTTTTTTTATAGTTGTTTATGAAATAAACGGTTTGTGTCAAAACAAATCGTTTATTTTTAGTAGAATTTTACATAAATTATATAAGTGTATGTTTTCGATACGTATTCGCCTTCTACGCTGGTGCTGTAATAATGTATATATTACGAGACAATTTGTTGACAGATTTATTTGACAAATTAAAGCCCTAATAGCCACCATTAATTAAGCCTAGGTAAAGTAGCTTTATCCTTTTAAGGCGCAGTTTTAGAGGCAATTTATAACGCATTAGTGTTATTTAGTGTCGTATAGTTGCCACGTAACTATAACATCACATCTGTTTGGCCACCATGCCAAAATGTCTATTTCTGCCGTCACACAGCGTCGCTGTGTTCCCATGTGAAGAGTATGGATGGGTGGCGGTGTAATAATTATGGGCATATAAGACACTAGCTTCTGCCCGCGACTTCGTCCGCGTGAAATTTCACCCTCCCCCCATTCTCCTTATTAGGGGTGGAATTTCGAAAATCCCTTTCTTAATGCACCCCTAGACCTCATAAGGAACCTACGTGCCAAATTTGGAATCTCTAGACCCAGCGGTTTAGGCTGTGTGTTGATATGTCAGTCAGTCAGGACTTTGAATTTTATATACACAGATATTAAAATATCTTGAGATATCTTTAAATCAATTGCAGGAAACAAAATGACATTTTAGGTCAGTGTAAGGTCACACTGGTAATGTCAAGAGTGTGTTCACAGACTGGTTTCAAATTGTAGATGATCTGGCTGTGCGCATCTTTGAGATTTAGCGGTGATGACGATCTTACTAAACTCTATCGTAGTTTTCACAGTGATGTTTATCTTTTATACTAATAATAAAGCTAAAGAGTATGTTTGTTTGAACGCGCAAATCTCTGAAACTCCCTGTCGGATTTGAAAAAATATTTTTATCACATCTAGATAGAAGCTTGATTTTTTAGAGCTCTATTGAACCTTTAAAGAGTTTCGACAGACTGACAGACAGACGGATAACAAAGTGATCCTATATGGGCGGTATAGAGGTACGAGGAACAGGGTATAAAGTTCACTCATACGCTATAGAAAAGGGATCCTCGACCAGACGGGTGTTGTGTCTGGCGGGCAACTGCCCGACGATTCATGCCGGGCTGTTGTATCTATACAAGTTGCGCGGTAAACTCTGCTTGCAAGATGCAGGATTTGCGTGACGTCAGTATGACGCGTTGTTCGCATATAGCATTGTAGATACCGCTACAGCGGTTTCGCACTACATCCGATCCGAATCCGAGAAATGCCGGTCCGAAGTGACCATAGTCCTATTTGTATGAGGGGTTGCGCACTAGATCCGAACTCTATCCGTCCGAATTTAGAACATTTCCAATTCGGATTGAAGTCGGATCTTTTATTCGGATTCGGACATAATTATACATTGTCAGTCAGTCAGTCAGTTATGTTCTAGATAGATATTGTTCACCTACGTTATCTATGTAATAAAATTCTTGCAGTTACTGTAAAGAGTTCTACTGACCCCAATTAAAAACCAAGCGTGATGATAAGAATAAAGGTTTATGTATTTGACTGATGTAAAATAAATTGGATTCTGTTTACATTGTTGTTGATATGGCTACCGTGATTATCTGATAAGGAGAGCTAGGAAACAATAGATTTAGGTTTGTAGGTAAATAGCTCTTTAGGTATTACCTATCAGTGCTACAGTTAATACCTAAAGAGCTGTGCGTTGTACAGTCCCCAGCACATCAAGCTTCTACAATCTATCAAATTTCTTTAATAGATTTTCAACTTTATCGCTAAAACATAAGGTTCAAAGTTGTTGACATGTCTCAACCCGCACAGGGGTCGCGTGGTGGATTACGGCTCACTCCCTCTCACCGAGAGGAGGCCTGTGTCCCAGCAGTGGGAACATTATAGGCTAATTATACTACCAAAAAAGAACCCAAGAAACTACTGAGCTGTTGAAGATTCTGACGCTGGGAATTGAATCAAATAATGATTACTAGGATTTCACACCATTTAGGGTCATTGGGTCGTCTTAGGGAAATAGAGCGTTTTATACAGGTTGAAATTGAAAACATGCGAAAAATCGAAATGGGAGATTGCACTCATCATTATGAACAACTTTTACTATGGGGCCAAACCGGAAATCGCGGAAAAAACATCTGCTGTTCCCTACATTTTGACGAGTTATGCGAACATAAATGTAGGGAACAGCTGTTTTTTTTTTCGCTATTTCAGGTTTGGTCCCATTGTAAAAGTTGTTCTTTGTTGTGTTCGCATGTTTTCAATTTCACCCTGTATAAAATAAAATTCGGAGGCCCATAATTCGGAAACGGTGCGTTGTAGGGCCATGCTTCTCGGAACCTAAATAGTTTCTATAGTCAATTTTAACCCGAAACTGCAAAAAAAAAATAGGAAATTTCCGAAAAAAAACACGATAAATTTTCTAAGTCTTCGCGCCATTATAGTGCCCCTAAGTACAATCCAACCTCATTTAGTCCTCTGCGAAATTTTCCTTAACACAACCTATGATACAAAAACCATCACTGACACCAAACTTTCACATAATCCATGTCATCACACCTTAACTAAATATTTAGCACAAAAGCTAGCACAAAGGGTGGCATCTTCACCTGACATTTGACATTTTATGTCGCAATTCCCGCGCAGCATCCTTGTGCAACTCTGTAAACTTAGCGTCCATTATTTATGTTGGCAACAATAATATCTCAAAGGTTTTGGAGAGGAAATAATTATTGTTATTTAAATGGAAATTGGCTATTTCTATTGAGGTTTAGGAGGATAAGGCTGGGTGCACACAAAGGACTCGACCTCTGAGTGTGTAGGAGGTCCGCTAGGTAGGTGCGCTTCGCCCATGCTTGGCCATACATTGACCATAGCTGCTAGCTGTTACCAAGCACACTGATTTTCATAAATCTCTTCTAGATAACAAAAACCTAGGTATTGATAATCATACTTGCGACCTAAATACTACATCGGAAAAATATAAAAGACTAGCAGCGCCCCGCGGTTTCGGGATAAAAAGTATCCCATGTATTAATCCTAGTTATAACCATCTGTGTGCCAAATTTCATCCAAATTCGTTCAGTAGTTTTTGCGTGAAAGAGTAACAAACATACAAACACGCTCACAAACTTTCGCCTTTATAAAATTTGTATGATTTCTTTATTTGAATTTACACTTTCAAGAAGAATTAATCTATTTTATTTTTTACTAGCTGCGCCCCGCGGTTTCACCCGCATAAGTGTCGATCCCGTGGGAATATCGGGATAAAAACTATCCTATGTCCTTCCCCGGGACTCAAACAATCTCTATACCAAATTTCATCCAAATCGGTTCAGTGGTTTAGGCGTGATAAGGTAACATACAGACAGACAGAGTTACTTTTGAATTTATAATATTAGTATGGATAAATAGCTTTGTTTTTTGCTGTTTTATAATATCATTCAACGCGATATTTTAATAGTTTTATCGTACAAAACGAGGCAAAACATAAATTATAATTTACATAAAAGAAACTCTCAGATTATCCTTCAAAATAATGCTTGCATTACACGCACAAACCACCACTTTAGGATTTCCATCTCAATGTAGCAACGGCTGACATATCACGTTTGTGCGCTGGCGCATCTAGAGGTCAAAGCGACATCTAGCGGAGGCTCGCGGAGAATTCGTTACAAGACCCAATTCTATTGTTTATGGTTATTGGCTGGTGCAGAAGTAGGTTTGCTAGTGTCACGAGGTTTAATGACAGTTAGGTGCTGAGGTCAGGGTCAAAAGGTTAGGTTTTATAGAGTATTGAGTTAGGGTTTAAAATTAAATATAGGTACGTATAAGGTGAAAAAAACAACAGGCGTTCCATACAGTTTAGAAAAGTAGGTATTAAACTTTAGTATGGAACAGCAGATTTTTTTTCGCTAATAGTAAAGGTTACTACAGTTCGATGCGAAACAAAATCAGCTGTTCCCTACATTTATGTTCGCATAACTCGTCAAAATGTAGGAAACAGCTGATTCTTTTTACGCGATTTCTGGTTTGGTCCTATAATAAAAGTTTTTCATAATGATGAGTACAATGACCCCTTAAAAGGATGCTCATGAATTTAATTTCACCCTGTATAGATAATATTTCTCCCTTCAAAACAGCTTTCCTCCAAGAAATCAACAACAACGGTCATCAACCTGTCTACGCATACTTAAAACGCTCTCTATACGTAAATCTAATCTGCACCACGATCCCTGTTTACGACAATCATATAAGCGGTTTGAAATCGAATGCAAGCAGCTGAGATTGTAAATTAAAAGCCGCTTCACTTTAATAGCTGCAAAAAGGTTTTAAAACCGGTAGTGGCTGGCAATAACCTAGGGTTCTAGGGCTGAACCTTGTACTAGGGAGTTATACACTCCTGTCGGGCAATTGCGTTATACAATAAAAAAAGTAGGAATGGCTTTTATTTTGACAGTTCAACAACATTCATTGCGTTATTTACGTTGTTGAGCAGACAAATTTTTCGAACTTATGAAGCAATGGATTAGCAATATCCTTCGAAATTATTCACATTGAGGTTGATAGTGTGTTACGCAATAAATCAAACCACCTTGCACTTTTTGTATTGAAGTCGAAAACATTTAAAATGGTCGTGAATTCAAATTCGGAACAATGACGGTACCAAAATTATGGTCAGTATATCAAAACTGCATAAAAACTTTTTCTTCGACTCATTATTGTAATGTTTTAGGCCTTTATACGTTACAAGGAAATGCACGGCAAAAATGACGTATTTTTGCATGGAAGTCCATACAAACATTTTTCTACTTGGATTTTTGACAATTTATCCTCAAAAGGGTAAAGTTCAATACCTACTTGACCAAAATGTATAAACCAGCTGATTTTTTTTTCCTGGTTCTGAGTTGTTCCCACAGTAAAAGTTGTTCAGTTCGATGGTTTAAAGCACCTCTGAAAGTTTGTCGGGTTAATTTTGAAACACCTTATAAAGGCACTCTTGTTCAAAATCTCATTTTTCCAGACCGTGATTTCAGCTGTTAATAAATTCAGGATGAGATTCTAGAATCACCGAAAAACAAAACAAATCGATGAAGTAATGATATCTTTTGTTTTCAAGTAAAGCCAGAAAGAGATGGAAAACTTTTAGAACTGACAATTTAATTTACAGTTGAAGTTTTAGTTCGACCTAAGTTGACCTCAGTTCTTCATCATGTCAGTATTATTAATTTATGTTTATGGCAGTACTGCACGATTGTTAATTAATTATTATTATTATTTGGTAAACACACTAACAGCTAATTAGCTGAAATGTATATTTATTATGAGTTTCGTTTCCCACAGTAGAATCAGAATGAAAGATTTATTAATCTGTCAAGCTCCGCTAATGAGAAACAATTGATTTTCTATTGTTTCGTCGCCGATTGGCGACGCGCGCCGCTTGACCGGTTAAATAATCCCAAAATCCTAAAAACGATTAAAATATGAAAAGTGATTTGTCTGATATTACACACATCAACACGGTCTAGGGATATTTTTAAAAAAGCGAATTACTATCAATGTGTTAATTATTTATATGACATGTATATATTTAAAAGATACGTTATTTAATATTCTACCATTTTTTAATAATGGTTAAGGTACTTAGATTAAAATTTCAGGATTTTATGGAAAAAAAATGAAGCATAGACGGAAATCGTATATGAATGAACTTTTAATTTGTGAGTAAAAACTGAAAAAAAATAGAAAAATCATTTAATTTGTGTTTATAAACTTTCTGAGAAAGCGCCCATGATGTTCATAACACATCGGCAACGATTCGGCATGCTCAGAACAAGGTTGTCAATGTCTTGCTGCGGAATATTGTCCCATGTCCTTCTGAGGTGCGCAAAAAGTTGATCTTCTGTAGCCAGATTTTCAGGAACTTCCTTCAGAGCTCTTCTTTGCAGCATATCCCACGCATGCTCAATGGGATTTAGATCTGGCGATTGAGCAGGCCAGTCTAAGGCCCTAACATTATGTGTATGTAACCAAGCTGCTACCGTTCTCGCCGTGTGTGCCCGGGCATTGTCGTGCATGAGCAGGAAATCTTGCCCCATTTGTGTTCTGTGGGGCAAGATTACGGGCCCCAGCACCTGTTGGACGTATCGTTCTGCCGTCATATTGCCCCGCACCCAAACGAGATCCGTTCGTCCTCCAAGACGAATTCCTGCCCAAACCATAATTGTTCCTCCTTGGGATAGGTGAACTTCCTGAGGGTTCTGGAGACGGCTCCATCGTCCAGGAACTCGCCAAACACGCGTCCTTCGTGAATCTGGATGGAAGCCGAACCTGGATTCATCCGTGAACACCACATTGGACCATTGCTCACGGCCCCAGTCCACGTGGTTCCGAACCCATTCTAATCGTCGTCCACGATTGCCTCTCCGTAAAGGTGGGACCCGGAGTGGTCTACGAGAGCATAGATTGCTTTCATGCAGTCGCCTTCTTACAGTTTGGTCACCCACAAGCACTTGGTGTTCCACTCGCAGCCTTTGGACCAATTGAGTCGCCGTTGCATTTGGTTGTGCTCGCGCAGTAATTTGCAAAAATCGGTCTTGTCTGGGGGTAGTGATGCGACTTGGCCCCCGGTGCCTCTCCGCTACTTCACCTGTGGCACGATAGCGTGTCCACAATCTTGAAATTACATTTTGATGGGTCCCTATGGCCTCAGCAACATTACGCTGAACAGATCCAGCTTCCAGCATTCCCACAGCTCGTAACATCTCCGCCCTCGTCAAATGTCGGCGTTGCATGGCTACAATACCTCAATTTTAACTTTATCTTTCGTTTAAAAATGAAAAAAAAACTGTAACTAAACGTAATTCGTATTGTTTTCTAAATTTCGCACAAATGAAAATTCCCTCTCCTATACATCAAGACATTTTTTGCCACCGAAACAAAAGAATTTTCAAAAATTTAAATTTGGAATTAGTCTGAGATAAATTACAAACAAATCGGTGTATAAAAGATTCCAATGCGGCCAGTACTTTTCGAGTTATTTAATTGAGTATGAAATATCCCTAGACCGTGTTGATGTGTGTATTTGAAACTAACAGTTGCCTGCGACTTCTTCTGCAATACATGATGAAAAGTATCATATGACCTTCTCCAGGTCATGAACTACCCATATCGTGAACGTACGTAAACATGAGGACATTACCACTTAAAAAATAGTACATTATGATACATGTGTGCTATGTTGATCATTAAACTCGAGGCGGTATTATTCGCGCGAGCCGTAGGCGAGCGCGATAAGGTAGCCGAGAGTTTAATTATCAATGCACACGCGTATCATACGACGTTTTTCAACACACTTGCGAGGAAAAAAACAGACTTGGATTGTTAAATATTAACTTGTATGGATAATGGCGGGCTGGGTTTGTCATTCCGCGCGCCGCGCTGGCGTGCGCGCGCAGGTTTACCCATAGAGTAAAATAATGTTAAGACTGATCGTAGTGTTGTCGTATGTCAAATTGTAGTTTAGTTAGTATGGAATTAGAAAGTACTATTTGCATAGAGATACAAGTTGCATAGAAAAAAATATAATAAACACAAAATAATTTTTACACTAGTTAGTATGGAATTAGAAAGTACTATCGGCATAGAACGCCAGTGGTCTTTTCCGTTTGGTTACAGGAGGGACGACGGAAAATTATAAGGTGCATCCAGACAGAGCGAGCCATGCGCCGCAAGTGCTTTTTTTTGTATGGTAGATGCCTCAGCCTGAGGCAACCGTACATATAAAAAAATCATTTGCGGCACATGCCTCGCTATGTGTGGATGCACCCTTAGGTGAATGCGCAGTGGTAGACCGCGAAATTTAATTTTTTTTAAGTTTTTTACAATTCGCAGGTCAGTTTCAGGTTGTATCTTGATCAAAATGTATATTTATATAATAGATATGTATTTAAAGAATTATAGTCATTAGAATCATTAAATATATTTAAGTTAGATTTGTTCCCTAAGATCTTTTCCATAAGAGATTTGTTCTTATGGAACAAATCTAGCTTAGAAAGATGTATTTAATTATTCTAATGATTATAATTCTGTAAATACGTATCTGTTATAGTCGCGAATCATATTTTGATCAAGATACAACCTGACACTGACCTGAAAATTGCAAAAAACGTTAGAAAAATTTAATTTCGCGGGCTACAACTGCGCATTCATCTTAGGGTAAATAAATTTTAGTTCATCTTGGGACCAAGGACAATTCAGACTATTTAAAAAAAAAAGTAAAATATGGCTCGCGGATTCTTTTTGGCATAAAGTCTCTTTGAAGACATTAAAAAAAAAAACGCACTTCTCCGACCTCCGACTAGTAAA
This sequence comes from Amphipoea oculea, assembly GCA_945859645.1. Lineage (NCBI taxonomy): Eukaryota > Metazoa > Arthropoda > Insecta > Lepidoptera > Noctuidae > Amphipoea > Amphipoea oculea. The sequence goes on from OX243884.1 coordinate 17,443,299, forward strand.
TTAAATAGTTATCTGTGGAAATAAAGCACAAGTACCGTAACGTAAAGAAAAAGCACGCGTTTGTAATACACTGCATTATGGATCTAAAAGCTGTGCATTAAGAGCCATTTTACGAGCAAGTGTGTTGAAAAATATATAAACATCCGAATTGAGAACCTCCTCCTTTTTTGAAGTCTGTTAAAAATCGGGAACATGCATAATTGTGATGCTTCCGTACAACGAAACAATTTGCAGGTATTAAAATATTGATAAACGGAGTAGCCCTAATAACTAGTACCTCGCAGTTATCTTCCTAACGAGCTTGCGTTCGAAGCTCTGTATAATAGAAGCCGTTTTGATTAGAATTTAAATGAAAATCATGAAACTTGTACTTGAACAGTAAAAGTACGGCCTACGCTTCACTTATGGCAATTTTATAAGCTCGTTCTTGACTGGAGTTTGTTTTTACTGGGAGTGAGAAAGGTTTGAATTTAAGATGCGACCTTTTTTTGTTTTCGCCGTAAATGTATAGTGCGTTTCAACAAATAGTTCCTATGCCGTTATGTTGGCAATAATGTTCTTATACCACTTCTTATTCTTCACCACTCCTGTTTTGGGCATGATTGTAACACGGACACCTTATAAATCTTAAAAAAACCGCAGAATCGTCTTCCCATATCTACTATCTTGACATAAATGGGCACAAAACACATATATTCCCAGCGGAGACAGGGGAGCCAACATTATAACATAGGAACTATTTGTTGAAACGCACTCTACTTGGCTGAACATTTGTCGCCGTTGCGAGGGTTGATAAAAGGAAACTGTCATGGGAAACCATAGATAATAATAATAATTTTTTAAATCTGGCAATGCAAATATCATTTTTGGCATTGAGGAATACCTCCTCACCTACCCCCATCCCCCCATCTACCTACTTTTATGTTAGTACATAATAATGTACTAAAAGTAGGTAGATAGTGCCTCAATGTTGATGATTTTTTGTAGCTACAGTGAAAACTGGACTTCCATTATAACAACTAAGTATAATGGCCAATGAAGTGCCAATGAACTTCAAGTTTTCTTAAACTCTGTTAAAGGTTACATTTAAATGTCACTAAAATAATAATAGGAACATAATATTATTATAATTAAAGTTCATAATGTAATTGTTAATTTAAATCATTTGTTTTACTTTAGGAAGAGGGACAAACCACTTTAATGATCTATACTATATTGTTAAAGGTATTTTGCAACAAATTTTCTAATCTTTCTTTACCTACTGTAAGATTAATCACACCTGCGGATAACCAAAACACTTTAACCTCGCATAAAGCTTTTAAAAACTCGTCTTTAATGAAATTGATGATAAATTCATTAGGGACGGCCTAAGGTGTGGCAAAACCACAATATCTAAAAATCAAGGATAGCGTATACTTTCTAATGAATATAAATAAAAGCATTTCTAGCGCAAAGGTTAATAGGGCGAGCTCTGACGTAGACATGGAAACATATTATACGACTAAACAAATAAAAAACATATTCATCGATCGCTGTCCATGCAACAAGTTTTTGTTACACCCTTTCACCGAATCAATGGTCACGTAGCCGCGAGTAATTCACGCCTTTTGACAGCTCGCGACTTTTGACAGCTGTTCCAAAATGGCAGACTTCAATAAAAAATACTTTCACTTATATTTCGTCGCTACAAATAAGTTTTGGCGGCAACAATAGAACACGTTTGGGTGTTATAAATAGAAAATAGTTTGCTAATGTTGCGTGAAGAGAAAATTAAAAATGGCGGCCGATTTTTTTTTTCTATTTGGCACTATCACTGCTGAGTTATGCCTTGTATCAATATTTTTATTTATAAAATCGATTTTTTGTGACAATCTCGATTATTATAAGACGTCGTTTTAAGTTGTTATAGGCAATGACAGTGCGCAATATGTCAATTTATGCCACAGATTACAAAATATATGATTGGTCTCCCAAAGGTCATCATGACAAACATTTTGGGTACACATATTTACTTACCGGAACTCAGCAATAAATATAATAAGCGTTACCTAATGTAATACATGAAAAATGAAACTAAAATGATAAAAACGCCAGAAAAAATAGTATCCACCGTATTTCCTTGATTGATTGTGATTTGGGCAAGGATTATTGTTTTCTGCTTACAATTTATTTCGTAATCAACCTATAAAGGTTGGCTATCAAGCTAGATGTCCGAATGAAAATATCCTGGACATAACATTATTCCTACACTCAGCATTGGGTGGCGAAGGGCTGAAGAAGAAGAATAGTGGGCGAGCCTATTACAAAGAAGAAATGGCTAATAATACTTACTAAATCATAATCTTCGAGCCCTTCAATCGTTCTTCCAGGCCACTGCTGTACACAGCCCTGTCCTGAAGCCCGGAATACACATGCGTGGAACTTGCAAGTAGCTTGCATGCAGTATGCCATAACAACGTTTTATTGGCGAATACGAGTACCATAATGGCATGCAAGCTTGCATAGTTTTGTACAAGTTACAGACATGTGTATTCCGGCCTTAATCTGCGCCATGACACCCGGTCGTGTAAATCTACTTTTTTTTTTTTTTTTTTTTATAGTAATGGCTCCATCGTTTTAACGATGATTCTGCCAATGTCAAGGTTAAGGGAAACAAAGTGTATTCGTTGAGGTTGACCAGTTATACTGTCTTTAGTACGATTTAGTTACAACTGAAACTATTTGAGTAGCCTTTGAGTTGCCATGTTATAGTTTGATGTTATTTAATAATATAAATTTTTTAAGTGAATCAATTAATGGGGACTCAACGAGTGTTAAGAGGAATGGGATATTAATAGGTCTGGGAAAATTAGGAGGGAGAATATCATATAGCGGGACTAAAAGATTACGACAAGAGAAAAATATGTGTTCAAGAGTGCCCTCTTCTAGACCACACTCACAAAGGGAATGATTCCGGTAAATCTACTTCACTTTGCCCGTTTCCCGCTATTCCTCGTGACTGACAGATGACATTAGTGACAGCAGCTATCTTCTTGAATGAAACAGTGTTTACATATCTATTAAAGATCACTACAGGGCGTGTCGCCAGTTTCTGATATTACCAGAAACGGAAAATATATAATTTACCTATCACCACACAAATAAAAACACTCCTTCAAATTATTAGAGGAAACATCTTCACCTTGACATTCTCAATAGAATGCCGGGTCATATGAATCAGACGGCTCCGTCTGAGGTCACATTAAACAGGATAATAATAATAATATAATTATCACATCAAAAACCATTGTAAAATGACCTGCCACTCATTTGCATACTCAACTTTTATTTAAGAACTTGTTGTTGATTTAGTGTTCGCAAGCTCGACTGCGAACTCAAAATTACAAACAAACAAAGGGAAAATCATTAATACAACTCTCTATGTTCATATTACCCTATTAAACGACTATTTAATGAAATCATGACATCTGCTGAGGAGTTTGTTCCGCCACTTCTTCTCCCCAGCGAAAGCACTAGGAAGTGACGAAGGGCGGGCGTGTTGGGGGACTGTCTTTTGTAATTTTGACGTTCGAAAAGTGCTGATTCTCAGCCTAGTTTGAATAAATGACTTTTGATTTTGATTTGAGGCCAGTTCTAACTCAAGGAGTTGTATTGCAGATTCTTATAATATAATTATAATTTTATTCTGTGAAGCTACATTTATTACAGTCGCGAATCAAATTTTAATCAACATACAACCTGAGATTAACCTCCAAATTGCAAAAAACATAAGTAAATTTTAATTTTGCAGGCTGCCTTAGCGCATCAAAGTCAAATCTTTTATTTGAAAGAGGCACTTTTGAACGGCAAAATTTATAAAAACATTGAATTGATTCTAGTATAAGTCGCCCCTGCCAAAAGGTAGTTTCGTATGGAGAAGAATTGGTAAGAAACTCCACCGTTACTCTACCCTTAAGAATGTATGATAGGTACAGTCAACAGAAGAGATACGTATACAGGATCGTCGGATATACAGGCTGAAATTGAATTCATGGGCATCCTTTTAAAATTTAAAGGGTCATTGTAATCATCATTATGAACAACTTTTACTATGGGACCGAACCTGAAATCGCGAAAAAAAATCATCTATTCCCTACATTTTGACGAGTTATGTGAACACAAATGCAAGGAACAGCTGATTTTTTTTCGCGTTTTTTGGTTTAGTTCCATAGTAAAAGTTGTTCATAATGATGAGTACAATGACCCCTTAAAAGGATGCCCATGAATTTAATTTCACCCTGTATAAGTCGCCCCTTCCAAAAGGTAGTTTCGTATGGAGAAGAATGCAGGATCGTCAGATATAGTTGAAGATTAGTAAGAAACAGATGGATGTTGTCGACTGACATTTAATTTGATAAATGAACTGTTAGTTTTCTATTAATAAAATAAAATTTTTTTCGAGAACATCCATCGGTTTCTTACCAAACTTCAACTATATCCGACGATCCTGCATACTTATCTGTTTTGTTGACTGTACCTATTAAATAATCGATTCATTCAATAAGTTTTTTTAATGATTCACACACTATTATCAAAGTATGTAGGTAGCTACTAAAAGTACCAGTGCGTTGGTAGTATCTTGTATATAGCACTTGTTACTTGTTACCTTGAAGACGTCTATTGTGAGCAGGCAGTGACAGGCTGCTGACTATCACCTACGGAATGAGTTATAGCCTTCAGCATAGCTATTAACAACCATACGACAAGCTATCGTATCGAAAACCTGACATTTCGATAACCTGATTTGACTTCCCCTCAACAGCAAATAGCTGTTGGAAGAATAGCGGGTGTCTATTTGATTTAAACTGACAAAATTTTTGGGTTTTGTACTTGTGAACAGCGTTTAGAAGACTCCTACGATAACAATGATTATTGTTCAATACGCTATGCTGTTTACTCGTGAGATGCCGTCTGTGCATGCCTTTATTTAGGCACTAAAGTCCGGCCGCGCTAAATTTGCCAAAGATGTAAACAACAATGGCCGCTCGAAATTGTATAAAATCGATATACGAGAACATTTATTTTAAGTAATGTTTTTTTTCGTCTAGCTAGTTCGGAGATTTAGACGAAAACAAACATTACTTAAAATAAATGTTCTTGGATTTGGGTTGATTTGAGATTTGAGGTTGAGTGAACTTCAGACCCTGTTCTTCATGCCTCTACAAAATAAACAAACCCTTCAGCTTTATTGCATTAGTACAGATTTTATTTACATACAAATATTTCCTAAGTATTTTACCTACAAACTGAATGCTGCTGAGATCATTCGCCTATAAAAGCATCGATGTTCATTGAATAAATATTAGTCAATTGAAATTCTCACAAGGTATAAGCAAAATAAACAGATAAATTACCTTTTGTGTTAAAGGTTGTAGGTAGTTGCAACAGAATTGAGAACAATATTGTATGCACTTTGTTCATCTTCTTTACTTTAAGAAAATTTATACTTAATATTTTTAAGTCTTATCCACTCACATGACCTCCCCACCCCCCCCCCCCCTGACATCGTCTCAAATGTCCCAGAACACTTTTTTTTCGGCGCGCCACGGGGCGCCTCGGTACTTATACACGACTTGTACAAAAAAAAAAAACTATGGACCGCTGTTAAACTAAGCTGTTTCTTCAAGTGGACAGACCAGGGTACATTACACAGCTTGTTTCGTAACTTTAAATGGCTTTGATTTTTTTCAATAATTGTTTATTTTGTTTGTTTACATTACGCCAATAAAAAACTAAAATAATATTATTACAAAATATAAAGCGATGTCCCTATTTTTTATTTACTATGTTTACAGTCTGTGTTTCAGTACGCAGCAGCGCAGCGCCTCAAGCCGTAAGCTCGTTCGTAACCTCATACTTGCATACCCAGTCCTCGGGTATGCAAGAATGAGCTTACTATGTCCTAAATTAAAACCTATGTACTGAGTCTACAGTTCATTGGTCACCGACGTTTGAAACATGTTTTAAGACTACATAACCCCAAAAATAAAAGTTCAAAGACTCACCCCCTTATTCATAATCCTATTTTATCTTTATTTTAGCTAAAATAGGTTTATAGAACGTTTGTCTTTATCTGTCACGTTGACATTTCTGTGTGTAAGAAAGAGACAAACCCCATTTTAACTAAAATAGGTTTGATAAGTTTTATGAATAAGGGGGTAACTCTTTTTCTCAAACACAATAAACAGGAATGTGCAAGATCCAAGTGACAAGTGACAACCTTGACATTAAAATGTCAACATTCCTACATCGCGCAAGTATCGAACATCGGATCGAATCGTGTAACTTCGTGTTGCTTCGTTTTTGTTGCACGTGCGCATGTAATAAGTTGCGTCGTCTGTCACATCGAAGTCTTAAAGAGGATTAAATTGATAGGATTAATAATTATTGAATAACTTAAATTAATTAATGGAATGTCATGAAGTTGATTGTTCGAAGTTAATCCGATGTGGTGATCTGAGATAAGTCATATTTATCGAGTGTCTGTATCAATCTGTGTGGTCTTTGACTAAGATTTAACAACTTTGAAAACTTTCTGTCAGATATTGTCGCACAAAGATTAGAAGGGTGGACATCGCATAAATAAATATCCTCCAGATCGAATTTTGGCCATATCGACCAATCACAGCGGAGACCAACCTTCGGCGCGGTACACAAGTGAACCCCTCCCCGTAAACACCCCGTTGGTCTCGTGGTCATAAGCGTGACTGCTGAGCGTGGGGTCCTGGGTTCGATTCCCGGGTCAGACAAAGTGTTATTAAGTTTTCCGATGGGAATTTGGAAGTTAGAACCAAAAATTCAAAGACGTGGGAGACATCTACCAACCCGCACTGGGCCCGCGGGTGGATTGTCCCCGTGTCTCAGCAGTGGGATTATTATACAGGGTCCCATTAAAATATTAGGTTGGGGAAAAAGTCTTTTCGCATTATAGTATGTATGAACTTGTAATAAAATCTCTTTGGCTATACTATTTGTATCTGGCTGGTTTTGGTATCATTGAAAGTTTAAATTTTAAAGAACATTATTCCAAATTCAAATTAGGAAAATGTGTGATTTTCATTTGTTTTTCGTACTGTCAAGATGAGTGAATCTAATGACGAAATTCGATACATTTTAAAATTTTACTACAAAAAAGGTAAAAATGTAACGCAAGCCGCGAAAAAAATTTGCGATGTTTATGGACCTAGTGCAGTGTCTGTGAGAGTAGCACAAATTTGGTTTAAGCGTTTTCAATCCGGAAATTTTGATGTCAAAGATGCACGTCGCTCTGGTCGCCCTATTACGGATAAAATGGATGCCATTTTTTAAAAAGTGGAGCAAGATCGGCATATCAGTAATTACGACGTAGCTGAAGAACTGGGAATTGACCACAAAACAGTTTTGGCGCATTTGAAAAAAACTGGGTACACAAAAAAGCTCGATATTTGGGTACCTCACGAGCTCACTGAAAGAAACCTAATGAACCGTGTACTCATTTGTGATTCTTTATTACGACGTAATGAAACCGAACCATTTTTGAAGAAGCTGATAACTGGTGATGAAAAGTGGATCATGTACGACAAGAACGTGCGAAAAAGGTCGTGGTCAAAGGCCGGTCAGGCTTCACAGACTGTGGCGAAACCCGGGTTAACTCGCAACAAGGTGATGCTGTGTGTGTGGTGGGATTGGAAGGGCATTATTCATTATGAGCTGCTACCACCAGGCAGGACCATCGATTCTGAACTCTACTGCGAACAACTGATGAGATTAAAGCAAGAAGTTGAGAGAAAGCGGCCGGAATTAATCAACAGAAGGGGTGTGGTTTTTTATCATGATAACGCTAGATCTCACACATCTTTAGCCACTCAGCAAAATTTAAGAGAGTTTGGCTGGGAGGTGTTAATGCATCCGCCGTACAGTCCTGACCTTGCACCTTCAGATTTCTACCTGTTTCGGTCTCTTCAGAATTCTTTAGGCAGTGTCAGGTTAACATCACGAGAGGACTGCCAAAACCACTTGTCGCGGTATTTTGATCAGAAGTCCCAAAATTTCTATAGCAATGGGATCATGTCCCTACCTACAAGATGGCAAAAAGTTATCGAACAAAATGGTACCTACATACTTTAGTTAAATGTAAATAAACTATATTATAATAATAATAATATTCCACAACTATCACACAACGCCATCTAGTCCCAAGCTAAGCAGAGCTTGTGTTATGGGTACTAGACAACTGATAAACATACTTATATATTTCTAAATACATACATATTATAGATAAATTACACCCAGACCCAGAACAAATGATCGTGCTCATCACACAAACATTTGTCCTGGGTGGGAATCGAACCCACGACCTCCGGCATAGCAGTCAGGGTCACTAACCACTAGACCATCAGGCCTGTCAAATATTAAAAAATGTTTTGAATTTTCTTAAAAAATGCGAAGAAACTTTTTCCCCAACCTATTATTAATAACGCAAGAGCACCTACTTCGCCAAAAATCGCACCATTTTACGATCGAAAATCATAAGCCGCCACTTTCGCGCTCAGTCCTGCGTACTGCTGGCTGGGTGAGTATTAGATGGACAAATTTTAATACAGCGCTCAGTAGGTACGTCTAACCAAAGATATCCAAGCAAAAAAAACACACTGATTAAAGTGATTTTATTTTGACCTAAAATAATAAATTGCCGGCACATTAGTGTATTTTCGTTAGCTGATTATTTTTCTTGTAAGTATCTAATGCGTTATTCTTATATAATTTTTTACCATTGTCCTTATTTTGGTGGTCTGAATGATTTCTAAAAGTTTGTCCACCTATTTTAATGGGGCTTTATACAGGTTGAAATTGAATTCATGGGCATCCTTTTAAGGGGTCATTGTACTCTACATTATGAACAACTTTTACTGTGGGACCAAACCTGACATCGCGAAAAAAAATCAGCTCTTCTCTACATTTTGACGAGTTATGTGAACACAAATGCAAGAAACAGCAGTTTTTTTTTTTCGCGATATTAGGATTAGTACCATAGTAAAAGTTTTTTCATAATATCGAGTAGGTACAGTCAGCATCAAAAGTCGATTAACAATATCATTTTTACATGTTATTAAATTAACAACAACATTTTTCAATAAACTGATTTTTAGCTTTTCAGATAATAGACAAGAGTATATATTCTAAAAAAACATGTATGTATAGGCTGATTATGCTCTCAAAAATCCAAACCTGTTCGCACAGCCAACTTCTTTGTGTTACACATTGGTGTAAGATGCATCCATTGTAATCGTCAATTAAGTCGCATGCTATCAATTTTCTCGTTAATTACTAACACTGAGGCAGGTAGGTACTCATCATTTTCTAAAATAACATAGCAGGTGATGAGATGTCTCTTAAGGAATTTAACCTTTAAATGTCTTCAGTAGGTATGTTCTTAAATTATCTATCTAGAATTTTATTGCAAAAATATCGACAGGCAGTGGCGTGCATTGGTTTTCAGAATAGGTAGGCACTAGGCCGGGTCTAGTCTAGGCAAACATGGTCACTAATCACAAAAAAAAAGTGAGTAAGTGTGGTTATTTGAGTAGGCATGCCTACTTAAGGGTGATAAATTGCGAAGGTCGAACGTCATGGTATTACGCGTGAGACGTACGTATTTTTAATGTTGCGAGTAAAGACCAATGACAATGTGCGAATAGTACGGGAGCCGAGTAGGCCGTCCGGCGACTGCCTACTGCTGCGCGTGTTTGGATGAAGATTTTGTTTTTTGTTAGGTATGATAATTTAGTGAGTTTCGGCACACGCACTAAAATGTAATTGACAGGCTTATGTTGATATATCGAGGTAGGCACTGCTTATATGCCTATATGCAATGCACGCCACTGTCGACGGGTATACTTTTTTTTAGTGTATGATCGGAAAATATCAATAAGTTACAAGTGTACCCTTAAATAAAACTCGTATTCTTTCTGAACCCTAATTCTAATTGCGTAACACACTATCACTTTAAATCTGAATCATTTTGAAGGATATTGTTAATCCATTGCTTCTTACATCCATCGGTTTCTTACTAAACTTCAACTATATTTCTATATCCTGCATACTTATTTCTTTTGTTGACTGCACATGAATGCCATGTTATGTACACAGTACCTACGGACCACCAGTTGTCAAACCTGCATTTATCAGGTGATTTAAATATTAAATGAATTGTCATTATACATTCACATTGCTGCCATGCTGTGTGGCATTTAGATACAATGTGGTTTTTTGTAACGTGATCTACCAGTTATGAAACTATTTGTTTCGCTGGTGAAATTGTTAAATAAGGTCTAAAATACTATTCATATAGTAAACTCAATACTACTAAGCCTAACTATACAGGGTGTCCCTGGAAGTATGGATCAAATCGAATAGGGACGTGGGCAAGGTCATTTCCAAACGTTTTAGCAAAAAAAAAATACTTACTAAAAAAAATACTAAAAAAAGAGAAGAAAGATCGAATTCGTGAAAACTATCAGGGCTATCAATTTATTTTTTTTAGATAGCCCTGATAGTATTTTTTTATGATTATTTTCTTTGAGTACCAAGCGAAGTGATTGAAAAAAAAAATTAAAAACGGTCATAACTTTTGAACCGTAAAAAAATTCACTGACATCCTCAGGGTAAAAAAGTTTGGAAAAGACCTTGCCCACGCCCCTATTCGATCCATACTTCCAGGGACACCCTGTATAATATCATTAATTCGAAAATAAGTTTGTTTCGCTTTCACGCCAAAACGGCTGAACAGATTTGGATAAAATTTGGAACACAGATAGACCATGAATTAGGTAAGGACATAGGCTACTTTTCATCTTGGATCACAGACGAAGTCGCGGGCAACAGTTAGTTATAATATAAAATATAGCTTCAGCCCGCGACTTCCCTCGCGTGAAACTTCTTGTTTCCCCCGAGCCACCCTGTCGCGTCGTATCGCATCACCCGCCCGCGCTATCACTTAACGTTCTTTTTTACTTTTTGCTCGTCTCCTTAGGGTCATAGCGTGATGTTAAATAGCCTATAGCCTTCCTCAAGAATTGGGCTATCAAATGCAAGAAGAATTTTTCAAATCCGACTGGTAGTTCCAGAGATTACCCCCTACATACAAACTTACAAACAAATTTTACCTCTTTATAATATTAGTATAGATGGGTTTTTTTTACAATCAATCAATCTGCCTAGCCATTTCCCAGCTGTTGGGGTCAGCTTCCAGCTTAACCAGATGCAGTTGAACACCAGTATTTTACATGGAGCGACTGCCTATCTGACCTCCACAACCCAGTTACTGGAAAAAACGATACCCCTTGATGAGACTGGTTGTCAGACTTTTGGGCTTCTGACGACCCGTAACGACCAGCGACTAGGACCAACGGTCACCCATCCACGAACCGACCGCGGCAAGCGTAGTTTAACCTTTGATCGACCCGTGTGGCTAATTATTTAGCCACGAGCCTTAAAATATGTACTTTTTATTTACATAAAACATTAAAGTGGAAAAAAAACTTTTTTACAAAAAAAAAACAACCGACTTCAAAAAAACACTACAAAGTGATAAATAACTTTAATTTCGGAAGTCGGTGTCGTTGGTTCCGCATTTTCGTTTTTTGACACCGACTTCCGAAATTAAAGTTATTTATCACTTTGTAGTGTTTTTTTGAAGTCGGTTGTTTTTTTTTTTGTAAAAAAGTTTTTATTTTACACTTTTTAGTTGTACCTACCCCACAAAAATGTAAACAAAAAAATCGTTAATGTAGTCAATGTAGATAAATTTTTAGATTTTTGTTGATTTTTCAAAAACCGCTTGTCCGATTTCGATAAAATTTTCATGGGACCATTTGGGAACTATACCCTTTCCAACAAAAAAAGAATTTTTCAAATCGGTTGGCAAGCGACGGAGTTATGCGCGAACAAACATAAAAAAAAAAAAAAAAAAAAAAAAAAAACATACAAACATTCGAATTGAGAACCTCCTCCTTTTTTAGAAGTCGGTTAAAAATGGCATTTAAAAAAAAACCACAGTCAAATAAAAGAGCTTTGAAGAGTTTTGAGCGGCACAGCTCGAAAATGAGCATTTGAAAGAAAGAAAATACATTTATTTGACCCAGACTAAGACCGTTGGGCTGTGTGCAACAGCGAACATGAGATATTTTAAATGAGATATTTAACTATAAGAAACCAAGGGAATGGTTACAGCTTTTAACCAAGCGTTAAATCAACCATAAACTTTTTACAAACATTTAAATCTCGAACCCTATCACTGCAACCATCTGTCACTCTGCTCTCATTCTCACATAAACAAAGTTGTATAACCAGCCAGTTATTCGGATGACATAAGTCTATGCTAATGCTCTATAGTTTATGGTAATCGCAGGGCCGGCCCGCCTATACGTGGTCCTTCTTGCGACACATCCGTTCGGAGTAGATTGCGATAGAGGTGGTCGACCGTAATCAGGTTATGAGATTAGCCATGACACCTGTGAACTCTGAGGTTTTAAGACTAGATTCGCTGGACAATGGACAATGTTGATGACTTTTAGATCGTCGTAACTTTGAGACTATATTTATTGCTTTCCATAGTGTGAACTTAGGTTTACAAAGACCATTGTGGACCCTGTAGGGCACAGCAATATAGGAGCGAGGAAGAGGGTTTTAATTTGACAAATTAGTTGTTATACAGGATGAAATTAAATTCATGGGCATCCTTTTAAGGGGTCATTGTACTCATCATTATGAACAACTTTTAATCATCATCATTTAATCATCATTTGTAATCATCATTATGAACAACTTTTACTATGGGACTAAACTTAAAATCGCAAAAAAAAAAAAAATCAGCTCTACCCTACATTCTGACGAGTTATGTAAACATAAATGGAAGGAACAGCTGATTTTTTTTTGCGATTTTAGGTTTAGTCCCATAGTAAAAGTTGTTCATAATGATGATTATGGTAGGGGAGCCCAGAGGGTTTTTGAGCAAGCATATTCAGGGCGAGAAGTTGATAGCTGAGTAGGTCTGGCATGAGGAGAGAACACCGAAACTATATTTAAAAAGTTTCTGATAGGAGACCCCTGGTCAGGAGACCACTTTCAGATTTCAAAAAAGGGCCCAAATTAAAGTGATCTCCAGAGGCGTTGGTTTTGGCATGATCGGGTCTGGCCTAACCCATAATGACTTAAATAGGCAAATCTGACGGAGAAATTGTGGGCTTTCCCCAAATCTGACGACTTTGAAAACTCAGATTTGGGCCATTTCTAAAAGGATATTCAGGGCGAATGAAAGTTATTCTATGCAATAGTGTTACGTGTCCTGATAGTGAATATATAAATATCTGACGGGATGATGGAGCCTTTTGGCAAATATGAGGAAATTTCATCAATTCAGAAAATTACCCAAAAGTGGCCATAATTTTGCATTTATCCCTAAATCAAGGAACCTAGTAGCTTCGATTGCTGTTTGCTTTGGAAGGTGACACGTTTGTGAAGATTTCTCCATATTCAGAAGTTTGAAAATACTAAACACTTGAAAGTAATGATTAAAAGTTAAGTAGCAAAATTAAAATATCGACGGAGTACACCATAAACAAAGTTGATTATTTCAATATTTTACTATGACACCAAGAAAACCAATTATTTCAAAAATATCCTTATCTTATGGGCTATCTAACGAACTTGTAACGTTTTAAAAAATATCGAGAGATGCCCGTCAATTGTTTGTTAAAGCTGGCAAAGGTGGAAAGCCATACTTACTAAAATTAACGAAAACATTAAAGTAACGACTTGTTTACGTCGTAATACTTTTCTATTCGAGGTTTTATTGTAACTACGAACCTCTGCGCTCGATATCGTTACTGATATCGCCTCCAATTCTCAGTGATAGTTCGTTATGAGAGTTTTGTTAAATAAGTCCCAACACTTCTGCTTAGGCCGCCAGCTGCTAGTTAACTAGATTAAATGACAGATCATGAGATACAAATTTATTTCTAACCGATTTCTAAAAGAGAGAGGTTATTAGTTCGTCTGTATATACAGGATGAATGTTTCAAGTCATCATGTGGATGACCAAATCCGAAACTGTAGGTAATACCGAAAAATTCTTAAAGGAGTCACGGGGTAGATTTTGACGAATACTAAAACTGCATCATTAAATTTTTGAAAAATCAATTGCTCTAGCCAGGAATCGAACTCGTAGATTTTGAAAAAAAAACACTACCTGTTTTATTGCACCCTCCGACGGTGTCGTTAGTAAGGATCAAATTCTGGAAAGAAATGATACACGCCAAAGTAAAGGAAAATGGACATTTTTAAGATTAACTAAAATCAGATAAAAAAATGGGTAATTATGGTTTAACAATGAATTCAAAATATAATTTATTATATAAAAACATAAGTTAACGGCCAAATAACTACTGCTACAGTGCAAACGAGCAAATCACTTACATTCTATATACTTAAAAACTGTTACTATCTTAAAATAATTGTTTCCTGTTAAAAATGCGCCCTTTACTTTACTTTGTCGTATACCCCCCGATGGTGTCGCTAATAAGGATCAAATTCTGGAAAGAAATGATATACGACAAAGTACAGTAAAGGGCGCATTTTTAACAAAAAGCAATTATTTTAAGATAGTAACAGTTTTTAAGTATCTAGAATGTAAGTGATTTGTTCGTTTGCACTGTAGCAGTAGTTATTTGGCCGTTAACTTATGTTTTTAATATAATAAATCATATTTTGAATTCATTGTTAAACCATAATGAATCAATTTGTTTATCTGATTTTAGTTAATCTTAAAAATGTCCACTTTCCTTTACTTTGGCGTGTATCATTTCTTTCCAGAATTTAATCCTTACTAACGACACCGTCGGAGGGTGCAATAAAACAGGCAGTGTTTTTTTTTTCAAAATCTACGAGTCCGATTCCTGGCTAGAGCAATTGATTTTTAAAAAATTTAATGATGCAGTTTTAGTATTCGTCAAAATCCACCCCGTGACTCCTTTAAGAATTTTTCGGTATTACCTACAGTTTCGGATTTGGTCATCCACATGATGACTTGAAACATTCATCCTGTATATACAGACGAACTAATAACCTCTTTCTTTTAGAAATCGGTTAGAAATAAATTTGTATCTTATGATCCGTCATTTAATCTAGTTAACTAGCAGCTGGCGGCCTAAGCAGAAGTGTTGGGACTTATTTAACAAAACTCTCATAACGAACTATCACTGAGAATTGGAGGCGATATCAGTAACGATATCAAGCGCAGAGGTTCGTAGTTACAATAAAACCTCAAATAGAAAAGTATTACGACGTAAACAAGTCGTTACTTTAATGTTTTCGTTACTTTGAGTAAGTATGGCTTTCCACCTTTGCCAGTTTTATCAAACAATTGACGGGCATCTCTCAATATTTTTTAAAACGTTATAGTTCGTTAGATAGCCCATAAGATGAGGATGTTTTTGAAGTAATTGGTTTAATTGGTGTCATAGTAAAATATTGAAATAATCAACTTTGTTTATGGTGTACTTCGACGATGTTTTAATTTTGCTACTTAACTTTTGATCATTACGTTCAAGTGTTTAGTATTTTAAAACTTCTGAATATGGAAAAATCTTCACAAACATATCACCTTCCAAAGCAAACAGCAATCGAATCTACTAGGTTCCTTGATTTAGGGATAAATGCAAAATTATGGCCACTTTTGGGTAATTTTCTGAATTGATGAAATTTCCTCATATTTGCCAAAAGGCTCCATCATCCCGTCAGATATTTATATATTCACTATCAGGACACGTAACACTATTGCATAGAATAACTTTCATTCGCCCTGAATATCCTTTTAGAAATGGCCCAAATCTGAGTTTTCAAAGTCGTCAGATTTGGGGAAAGCCCACAATTTCTCCGTCAGATTTGCCTATTTAAGTCATTATGGGTTAGGCCAGACCCGATCATGCCAAAACCAACGCCTCTGGAGATCACTTTAATTTGGGCCCTTTTTTGAAATCTGAAAGTGGTCTCCTGACCAGGGGTCTCCTATCAGAAACTTTTTAAATATAGTTTCGGTGTTCTCTCCTCATGCCAGACCTACTCAGCTATCAACTTCTCGCCCTGAATATGCTTGCTCAAAAACCCTCTGGGCTCCCCTACCATTACAATGACCTCTTAAAAGGATGCCCATGAATTCAATTTCACCCTGTATACTATATTATTGAAATAATTATTATATACAATGTGGATATGGAATTACGACATTAAATTAAAACGAGCACAGTACTAGTCCATCGAAACATTTTAAACCACGAAGATTAGTAGTTAATGGAAAATTTAAAAATTGCAATTTTCAAACAAAATAAATAGCAGAATCAACTGCATAAAAAGTAAACACGCTTTATCTACGAAAAGTCACTGACCTATTGCGCGGCGGGGTGCGGGGTGCAGCGGGCGGCGCGGTGCTGGGCGTAGGTACTTTAGACGGAGAACATTTTGGTGACATTCTCCGTACCTAAGTACCATGTCGGTGTACTCGGCAGCTGTGTACCTTATTTGAGGCATAATTAAACTCAAAAAACTTACAAACCTAACCTAAATCACAAAACTAGCTACCTAATAAATGTCCAAAATAACTAACCAATATTACACTAACACAACAATAAGTCACACTAACCTATACGTCATTGTGCACTAATCCAATTATCATAAATCGTCTTTAATCACAATAACAACTAAAACTTTTCATAAAATCACGACAATGCGCGCGCGGCTCGTTTTGTGATAAAAAAAAGTAGGCGTGTGCTCCTCAAAGGGCGCCGCTATGCACTGACATGACATAGTTACCGATTCAAGGACTATTTGCCGAAAATATTCCGCTCACACACATTCGCAATTTTCTATGCACCACTAATGCATTATTATCGTAAGTAATATTTCTTTTTCTTTCTAATCGTAGTATTTTGTGAGTGGGCGGGGCGCGTCAGAGTGGGGCCGTATGACACCTTTCTCTGTCTTTCAAGCATAGAATCGTAGGTACGTTTTTGCACAGGTTCCTGACCTTACAATGTTTACTTATTATTACGAACTCAGATCTACATCATGTTGAATATTAAGAAAATGAAAAATAATTTCCTGTGGCTAAAGTATTCATTGGATTTGATTGATTTTTTGTATACGGGTAAAGGGCATGCCACTCTTTACGTGGTTTAAAGGAATGTCAAACGTCCTGCTCCACATTGTATAAAACATGTCATTTAAAATGTGACATTTATTAACGTTTTTTTTTTTTGGGATTGCAACCTAATCTAGGTGTCGTGAAAAATCCATAGTCTGAGCAGTTTGATCAAACCGAGCTTTTTAAGGGTTTATTTATATACATACTTAATAAAATTAAGGAAGTTTATTGCATTCGCAAATTTTAGGGCAATCACTCATCTTCCTTTGCACATAAACTTTTTAACTACCACTACTTAGACATACAAAGAACATCAAACTGTAAGTCAAATAAAAGCACAAAGACTGACGAAAGTTATGTCAGAATCTTTAAAAAGATGTCATTTAAACCTCCCTTTGCAAATATTACCCAACCTTTTTACCACCTATTGTACCACCTGTCAACCTTTGACAGATGAGGGCGCCGCCATATTGTAATCAACTTTGACATTACCTCGGCTATCGGGGGCGGTCGGCTCTCATTCGGGTGCTCTCGGAATGCGCATGCGTGACTAGAGTTTTGCAATGCATACTTTGTCATAAAGCGATCGTGTTTAAACGACACGAGTAATGATGGATGTTGAAAATCGTTTTATATTGTAATATTTATCTTGGCGTTTTGCATGAGAATTGGACATCTTGCTGTTAAACAATAGCTCTGTGCAATAGTATTTAGTTTGTGGCACGAAGTGGATTGTGAAGTCGCTTGTTTATGGTAAATTAAAATATGACAAGATAATTACCTACACGTTTTTTGTTTGTAGCATAACAAACATGACAATAGCCTCCTTTTTAAGTCGGTTCTAAATTAATGGGAGGTATTTATTTTGTCGTGTGTATTACAGGCCTTCGTGAATACATAGGTACGGTGGCATACCTGCACATAATATATATTCATCAACTCAGCCTCTCGCAGTCCACTGCTGGACATAGGCCTCTAACAGACTGGCGCCACAACACCCTGTCCTCCGCCTACCGCATGCGGTCCGTCTCAGTCACCTTCTTAAAGTCGTCGGTTAATCTAGTTGGGGGGGCGTCCCACACTACGCTTTTCGATACGCGGTTTCCCCTCTAGGACTCGTCTGCTCCATCAGCCATCGGTCCTTCAACAAAATATATAAAACTAGCGGCCCGCACCAGCTTCGCACTTTACGAATTTTTGAAATTTTCTTTCATACAAACCTTGTCCTAGCAATACCGAACACAAAAATAAAAGAATCCAATTTGCTGCAGTCATACATACATTTTGGCGATTCATTTTTATTAATATACTTAGATATATTATTCCCCTAAAATAAACTTAGGAACTGAGGATTCCAGTTGAGTCATTCACAATCTGGTATAGTGGACACATTCTTCATTAATAATGTAGCAATGCCATTCAGATTCGGAATCACAAAGCAAAAAAGAAAAACTCTTTCGCTCATATATTTTAAATCTTACAACACAAGTCTCACCAACCTATCTTTGTCCACAGATGCGACTCGGATCACACAGCCGAGATGCTCTACACGCACCTTCAAGCCCTGATAGAAAGACCAGAAAACCAGAAGAAGTTCGCCGACATCGAGCGGAAACTACAGATGCGGGGAGCCTTACCATCTTCGAAAAAACCCCCGGACTCTTCCCTAGGGAGCGAAGTATCCAGGGAATCGGACTCGGGGAGCAACGAGGAGAGATGTGTGGCCAATTTGTATGACAGTTTGGCCGCAGAGTTGAAACAAAAGCTATCGACAGGTAAACGGGGATTAGGTCAGTCTTTTTAATTATTTTTCGTAGGTAGATGTCGCTTGCTTCTCCATGCCTTTTTGTGCAGCGGTTTGGTATGTAGTTTGAAGCTTTTTTTTTTATTTGTGTAATATGCTGTATGCTGCTGAAGTGAGGATGGAAATGATATAGGCTTGTTTAATTTTTGTGATTAACAACCAAACTAGTCTTACTGAGTAGGTAAGATTCATCTAAACAGAAGCCGCATATGTAGCCCTTTTAAAGAATACTTTTGTAGATGAGAAACTCCTCATCCACAATAAGTTTTTTTGTTTCGTATTAAAAAAACTTAAAACAGAGTTTTTACCGAAAGATACTATAAAGGTATGAGGAACAGGGTGTAAAGTTCACTCATACTCTATAGAAGAGAGAGAATCCTCCGACCAGACGGGTGTTGTGTCTGGCGGGCAACGGCCCAATGATTCATGTCGGGCTGATGTATCTATGCTAGTTGCGCGGCAAACTCTGCTTGCGAGATGCAGGATTTGCGTGACGTCAGTATGACGCGTTTTTCGTATGTGTCGTTGTAGATACCGCTACAATACTATAGAAGTTTTTGGTACTTGCTTTAAATGTTTTAAATCCTCAGTTACGATAAGAACTTTATAGGTAGCTATGTTAATTTTTATTATTTTACTAGCTGACCACGCGCACTTCGTACCGCCCTCAGATTATGAATTAGGTACGTTTTTGTTTTTGTGAACTTTTCCCATGTTTTAATAGTTATTCTGCTATTCGAGGTTGTGGCAAATTCAACAAATCAAATATCATAAAAATCGGTCCAGCCGTTCTTGAGTTATAAATTGTGTAACTAACCCGACTTTGTTTTATTTACTCGTATATAAATTTTATAATTATTTATGTAAGTATGTTGCCCAATTTAAGCTTTGCGGTTAAATAATCATCCTAAACACTTAAAATTTCTTGTTTTATACAACATTACCATTATTTTGATCATTGATTGATTTAGCAGAATTTTAATTTGCACTAAGATGTCAACTTTCTGATATCCTAATTAGAAAATACACCCCCAAACTTCTTGTTGCTTTCCAAAATGGCACCCTACCTTAAGACAACAGATTAAATTGATCACTCACTCGCCCTCACATACTCACCCCCACTCACTCACCCCCACCAACTCACCCCGACTCACTCACTCCCTAAATCTTACAGGCAAGAGCCCGATCCTCCTGCCTCCTCGAGACTACGACACGGTCCACCGCCAGAAAGGGAACCTCTCCAACATCGACACGCGACGCTGCCTCAACCAGAACATCGTAGGGGTTAATGCCAGGCGTAAGCTCGAGTCTTCAGGAGGCAGCTCCGGGATAGGAAGCGACCTCGCCCCCTCGCCGGAGAGGAATGAGTACAGGCAGCACGATAATCATAGTACTAGTGGTGAGTTGATGAATTTTATGTTTTTTTTTTATTAGTAAGGCATTGTAAACCCCTGGGAATTGCCCAGGACGTATTTACTATTGGCTACACGTAGATCCCGCTGAGTAATTACGTAAAACTCTTAACATGTCAATGCTTTTCATTTTGACAATTCAACAACATTGATTGCGTGATTAATATTGTCGAGCAGACGAATTTTTCAAACATGTCAAACAATGGATTAGAAATTTTTTTAAACATGTTACCCCATTGGGGTCGACGTGCCCATACTTATTTATGTGCTTACAATTGTTACCGTAATGGACTAAAAGAAGAAAAAAGAGGTAACTAACCTTCTCTAGTCTGTAATTCCCATAGAAGAAATATATGATAAGTAGGTACTTAGTTTTCAATGGGACCAATTTTAAACCTCAATAAAAATTCATAATTTTTTTTTTCGCACACCGTCGGTATCGGGTCAAAAATCCCGTCAGCCTTCAAAGCAAAAGTGAATAGGCATCTTCTGGGCTTGCTCGTTCCATGACCTAATCCATCGCACACCAGGCAAAATCGAGGCCAAGAGCGGGCCCATGTTGAAAAAAATTAAATAAACTATGAGAATACAAAAATATAATATAATAGTACGATTAGGCAGTTGCGTGTATCATCACTAGGATGATTGTCAGTTGTTTTTTTTTTTGTAACATTTCAAGATGAGTCTGTGCCTATGGCTCAAATAAAAAATGTATTTCCGCGTTCTTAAGCGAGATTGGTAAAAAAATTTAATACTTATGTTGTATATTTTGATACTCATAATAATTATGTGAGTTTAGGTAAGCTCAGGAGTTTATTATTTCTGGATTTCTTTTTGTAGACCCGAAAAAGTGATGGCAAAGTATTCTGTTTGTGTTTTGTTTATATGACGATTCAAAAAATACACACGTTATTGTTCAAGTTTTCACTTCTGTACATTCCCGGAGTGCCACTTTTATTTTTTCTTCTATATATGAGAAGAGACAATTATTGCCCTCTTGGACATATTTTTTTATATCATTATCAGAGGGGCAATTCTCGTAATTTTAAGAACGTTCACAATCTGATCTCAGTCTCAATCTGTCAAAAAATACTTCTAAATTCTATACATTTGGACAAGTTTTTGACATTTGTTTGTCGCCGAGATGAGACTGCGACTAGATTTTGAACGTTTTAAATGGCTTATGTTTAACTTATCACCAGATAAAGTAAAATATAACATCAAAAAAACACTTTTTTTTAAGTATCGATTTTCCTCGTACAATAAATCTTTCATTTCATCACACACACAATGATCACCAAATTTTTCCGAAGCAGGGCTCCTATTTCTGTGTAAAGGGTTTAAAGTAACCAAACCAAACCTAACTTCGGGGTACCCAGCTACAACTATTGTAATTTTAGACTTCATTTTTTGGTGTTCAATATATTTTTTTGGTGATCATTATATTTAATACCGTTTTAAATTACGAGAATTGTCCTTTTGATCACGTCATGAGGAAAAATAATTCGCTAAAAACCTAAGTTACCCTGTTATTAGTAAATGCGGTCATTCGTCGTGACCACCCAGTTTGCATCACCGACCGATTCGAATGAATAACTTTTAAAAATATTACGTAGTGTTTTGTTATTTATTACTAACTTATGTTCATGTGATATTGCTGGTAACATGTCTGTCTGTTGATTTATGTGTACAAATTAACTATGCGATTGTTTTTTTTTTATATAACCCATAGAAATGTAAAAAACAACTTCTTTCTTATATCTATGATATAACCACTAAAATGTGTTTATATAAGAAAAAAAACGGGATCTGAAACAAAGATTCGTAGGAAAACCAAGGTGACCGACATAGCCTGGAGAATTTCCAAAATTAAGTGGCAGTGGGCACATTGCTAGCAGAATAGATGGCCGAAGAGGCGGTAAGGTTCTGGAGTGGCAACCGCGTACCGGAAAACGTCATCAAAATCCGTTGCGTAGAATAACGCGGTTACACAGAGTCGAAAAGCGACTGATTTATATAATACTAGCTGAACCCGCGACAACGTTCGCGTGCATGACGGAAAACTTTTTACTTTTTTTGCGCGGAACCCTAATTCTTTTTCTAAAATAAAAGTAGCCTAAGTTACTTCTTATTACATCAGCTATCTGCTAGTGAAAGTCCCGTCAAAATCAGTTCAGCCGTTTCAGAGATTAGCCGGATCAAACAGACAGACAAAAATTAAAAAAAAAATGTTATTTTGGTATATGTACCGTGTATGCTACATCCATATGCATTTAGTAAAAAGCGGTTATTTTAATATTACAAACAGACACTCCAATTTTATTTACTTATATAGATGTGTAGATATTAAAAGCTGTGTGTTAGTTAGCTTTAAAACCTACAAACAAACCCGCGGTCTTCACATACTCTAAATAAATTATACCAACACACATATTTAGATTGCTTTCATGAAATTAATCCGCAGCCTAATTGCGGAACGCCAAATCGTCAAATGATTCTGATCAGTTGGCTTCATTTCTATCACAATTGGCTTCATTTTACGATTTTCGAATTGCGAAACTCTAGTTTATTATGAAACCAATTATGAACGTTAAGGCCCTGCGCAGAAACTAGAGTTTCGCAATTCGAAAATCGTAAAATGAAGCCAATTGTGATAGAAATGAAGCCAACTGATCAGAATCATTGGACGATTTGGCGTTCCGCAATTAGGCTGCCGGTTGTACCAAATATCAACAAAAGTTGGCGGCATCTTACGACATGTTGGCGAACATTCACTGGTATATCGGTTTCTCACGAGAATTTTTATTACTTTAGTTAATTAACTTACATGTTCATTTCCTGATTGAAAGTAGGTAATAGGTAATACGGGCTGGTGTCTGCAACTCCACGTCAATGCGCGTATTTTGCGTGCGGGTGGGAAAATCGATTATTCGATCCACCCCAGCTCCTCGAGGAAGGCCAGCAACGCCTTGATGTTACTGACCGTCTCTCGTAGGGTACCTGGGTTACCGAAGTACTTTGCCCTGTACGTGGCGACCACCGGGCAGCTTAGAAGCACATGTGCCGCTGTCTCGTCGTCCTCCATGCAGGCCCTGCACAGCGGACTGTCTGTTACTCCTATGACAAATAAGTGTTTATTAAATGACCCGTGGCCAGTTGAAGCTGCAGTTGAAAGTAATCTTCGTTGGTCTAGTGGTCACAAGCACTACTCCTGAGCGTGAGGTGCTGGATTCGATTCCCAGTTCGGGCAGTGTTCTTGGGTTTATCTATCTGGGATTTCTCAGTAGCAGCCCGGAGTCTGGATTTGTGCCCGGTTGATAGCAATAGGCTCGCTCCTATTACATGGGACTTATACATAACTGGTGAAATGTGGGTGCACCTCTGTCTTACGCTTTAGATAATACAGGCATTTTATGTTATGTTACACAAAATGGAAGGGTAAGGAGAAATAATTTTCCTAAAGATAAGAATAGGCCCAGGAATAGAAACAAGCTTTCCATAAGGGGATTACAGGACCTATACGCAAGTTTAAAGGTCACAGCTCATTAGAGCCACCCGGCACCCACTCCGCACCGCCTCGTCGCACGGCGTCCACTCGTTGTCGACAGGTGGTCCACGGGTGGACGCCGCGTTATCATCAATAAACGTCGCGCGGTCAACCAGTGGACCCCGCGCGGTCAACGAGTGAACGCCGAGTGGTCAACGAGTGGACGTCGCTTGGTCCACGAATTTTCGAAGGTCTGTTAACAATTGGCACTAGCTCTACACGTGTGTTTCGTAATGTCAAATTTTACAAACCGTGAATTGGCACTCATAGCTGTCGCGCTTGATGAAGAAGAAAATTAAAGACGCAACAAAAAAAAGCAAAAACGATACGTCCGACTCGTTCGAAGGAAAGGCTGGGAATGAAGGGAGGGTGGGGAGCGGCGCATCGCCAAGTATCGTCCTCGCGTGAATCATTCGCGGGCAGCGCGCGGTGCACTCGGGACCCGCGC
The DNA here is from genome assembly GCA_945859645.1 of Amphipoea oculea. Classification (NCBI taxonomy): domain Eukaryota; kingdom Metazoa; phylum Arthropoda; class Insecta; order Lepidoptera; family Noctuidae; genus Amphipoea; species Amphipoea oculea. The sequence goes on from OX243884.1 coordinate 17,467,725, forward strand.
GTTGGCAACGCGCAGTCAACGCAAGGGAAGCATGCGAGCAGCGAGTTGTCACCGAGTGGTCCACCCGCCGTCTGCGCGTGGAGGGCTTACGACGGAGGCGATCCTTTGACGCTACGGAGTTGATATAGTGAGCGCATACCCATACAAGTCCATATAAAGAATACTAGCCGCAGGAGGCGAGGCGGTGCGGAGTGGGTGCCGGGTGGCTCTAATGAGCTGTGACCTTTATAATGCTAAAAGTATATGATCGAATACAGTAAAGAAAATCAGATTTTTTTTTTTAATTCTTTAGGATATATGCTATAACTCCATTTGTTTAGGTAATTAAATAAAGGTAAACAAAAAAACCACGTGACTTAGTTAGCCGACTAAACGTAATATCACTCACTTCACTTGTCATGCTATGTCACAGTTGTACTCTTCAATTTAGCAACATTATTAACGAATTATAACGTTGCTAAATTGAAGAGTACAACTGTGACGTAGCATGACAACTGAATAGACTGGTATTACGTTTAGTTGGATAACCACGGCACGTGGTTTTTTTGTTTACCTACCTTTATTTAATTACCTAAATAAATGGAGATATTAATATATAATTACCTAAACAAATAGATACTAGTTAGATAGTGTGTTGAAAACTAATTTGATACGATAGAAAAAAATCATGAAGATACCTCTAAAAACTGTCTTTATGCAAAAAAAAAACAGGATGTTCGGCAGAACGTTGAACATACGAAAATGGCAGATAGGTGGGGTCGTCTGCTACCTACCCAGCCCAAAAAAAAAAAAAACAAAAAAATACCTAGGCCCCATAGTTGCTTTCCACCGCGAGAAAAAAAAAAAGGCCCCGTAGTTGCAAAGCACTAGTGTTTTAATTTTTTTGTCCAAACAATAGATTTTTTGGAAATAGATAGTTGCTTCATATTTTGCAATAAATTACCACGGTTGTGTCATCGCACTTCTCTTTCTTTTCTATGCAGTCCGACAGTGACCGCGCTTTAGGTCACGTAGTCCCCTTAATTGGAAAAACTGTTTATTTTGAAAGAAATAGGAGATAAGAGGAACCTCTTAAGAATGAAAGCCATGAAATACCCGCTTTCTGCATCAAACCCTTAATCCAACTGCCCAACGAGAGGCCTCCTCCAGGTGTTGATCGAGGCACTAGGCTATTAAGCCATTGGCTGTCACGACTTTAGCATAATTATTATTCGCAAAGTAATGACTTGTTTGGCCTTCAATGTGCGATAGACATAAGGCTTTTTGTGTTCGTTATTATTTGATGGCTAAACTTGGATTCATGGTATTTGCTTCAAAAATTATAGATTTTATCATTTAATGATTTTTATTTAAAAGAGTGTCCATGGAGTTTCTTGCCCGTTCTTCTCCATAGGTACCTACGCTTTGGAATAGACAACTAGCTTCATCTTTCTGACTGTCCGACCCCTTGAAAATTCAAAAGTGCCTGTAATGAGTTTAATTGAAATAAATGCTTTGAGTTTGAGTTTAATGTAAAAATCAAGGGTGCCTACGTACCGCTGTACCAATTTACAAATTAGTAGAATTTAGGACGTTTTTATGTGGAAAAGAACCGAAGTTACTGATATAGCTTGCAGAGTAAATAAGCTGAAGTGGCAGTGGGCTGGCCATGTTTGCCGAAGGACCGATGGCCGGTGGAGCATATTCCCGTCTGTTAGGATAAATCTTACTTAATTCCTACTTAATCACACTAATATTATAAAGGCGAAAGTTTGTGAGGATGGATGGATGTTTGCTACTCGTTTACGCAAAAACTACTGACCGGATTTGAATGAAATTTGGCACACAGACAGTGTTTATCAAGAATTAACACATAGGATACTTTTTATCCCAATATTCCCACGGGATCGAGACTTATGCGGGTGAAACGGAGTGTACTCATAAATGCAATCTCTTTTTTAATATCCCGTACCCGTCTTTAATCATCTACGCACGTAATAGCTACAATATAAAACCTAACATATGATTAATATCCAATTACTGTATGGGAGTCGTTTTCTATAGGAAGTGACGTCATGAGACGGTTATTACTGCTAAGAACATGGTATCAAGCCATTGTTGTTTGTATTCTTAAGTGTTGTGTGATAAAAAATGGATTGGATCAGGAATGGAATTTGTATTGGAAGGTTTATAAATGCCTTAATTAAAAATAGGGCCTTTGAGAGATCCTCACTGTAGAAGCATCATAATCAGCCTATAATGTTCCCAATGCTGGGACATAGGGCTCCTCTCTGTGAGAGGGAGTGGGCCATAATACAAAATCATTTTTTGATGTTTTTTTCTTAGAAGCCAACGACCGATGGTACAGTCAGCATCATAAGACGATTAACACTATCATTTTTACATGTTATTAAATTGACAACACCTTTTTTCAATAAACTGATTTTTAGCTTTTCACATAATAGATAAGAGTATATTTACTAAAACAAATTCTTCTGCTGCAATTTTGAACAAATGTTTTGCTCAATAAGTAAGATATAAAAAACTGAAGTGTTAATCAACTTTTAATGCTGACCGTACTGTTGTTACATGAAGTATGTGTTGAGAAAATGTGTTTTATAGAATTAAGATATCCATACTAATTAAGACTGTGAAGTTTACACAAAAAAAATGGTTTTTAAACTGATATTTCAAGTAAATACACTAACAGCGGTCGATGACCCCACAAAAAAATCATCAACTTAATTTATTTTTGTTTTTTCATGTTTAGATACCGATACCCATCAGCTTAAGCTACGCTTGCCGCGTTTGGTCTGTGGGTGGGTAACCTTTACATACCGAGACCCCTCAGTGCCTCGGAACAGGCCTGATGGTCTAGTGGTTAGTGACCCTGACTGCTATGCCGGAGGTCGTGGGTTCGATTCCCACCCAGGACAAATGTTTGTGTGATGAGCACGATCATTTGTTCTGTGTCTGGGTGTAATTTATCTATAATATGTATGTATTTAGAAATATTTAAGTATGTTTATCAGTTGTCTAGTACCCATAACACAAGCTCTGCTTAGCTTGGGACTAGATGGCGTTGTGTGATAGTTTGTGGAATATTATTATTATTATTAAAGCACGTTAAGCCGTTGGTCCTGGCAGTCATTCGTGGATCTTTGACAGTCGTTACGGGTAGTCAGAAGTCCGGAATTCTGACAACCAGTCATACCAAGGGGTATCCTATTACCCAGTAACTGGGTTGTGGAGGTCAGATAGGCAGTCGCTCCATGTAAAATACTGGTAGTATTCAGCTGCATCCGGTTAGACTGGAAGCCGACCTCAACATAGTTGGGAAAAGGCTAGGCAGATGATTAGCATACAAATCACCACAGTTTTCAAACTTCCATTATAATAAAAATAAACATTAAAACTACACACATTGCCAATACTTCGTACGTTTGCTCACAAATAGTTCAAGAGTATAACCTTCGACGTATCAAAGCATTGAGACAGCTAATGACTTGTGAAACATTTGCCTCCAAAACGTTCACACCTCACAATATAACCGACCTACTTGATTCAAATCTGACAGTGGAATTATAACTCTATGCTTGAAATTCTAGAGTGCAAAGTTAAACGTGTCTGTACTATACAGGGTGTTACGGAAAGGGTATATCAATACAAACGGGTTGAAGAGTGTATCTGGTCTAGAATCTCTGTACAAAATTTCAGCTCAGAAGCATTAACTTTGATAATGCTTAATATTTTTTTATTTCGACATCACGGCGCTGCACTGGCGCGCGGCGGCATGATATGCGTGTACTAGGCGCACAGACACACTACAGATAATAGATAATGACCCTCGTAGTACGGTGACACGTTTGTTATGATTTCAATTTAATAAACTATCGAAATAAAAAAATATTGAGTATTTTCAAAGTTACTGCTTTTGAGTTGAAATTTTGTACAGAGATTCTAGACCAGATACACTCTTCAACCCGTTTGTATTGATATACCCTTTCTGTAACACCCTGTAGATATGGTTTATTTTGTGTGTTACCAAGAGGATTTAGCGAAATCGAGCAAAGCGTTCCCTTTCAAAAAGTTTTGACAGTTATTCAAGACATGCAATTTTTGAAAACAGATGCGTTTGTCTTTGCCATAGAGGCTTTAACATTGGTATGCCTAAAGGTCAAATAGTACTTATAGGATTATTTTTCACCAGTACCTATGGGGACTAGGGTTCTAGGGCCACTCCTGCCCTCTCCCTCTCACAGAGAGGAGGCTTGTGTCCCAACAATAGGAACATTATAGGCTGATTATACTAAGTAGAAGACATACCCTACACTCTAATAAAAAAAAATATCAAGCCTAACTAACCTCAAAAGCGAAGAATACGCAAGTTTTTCACATGCACAAACACCAAATAGGCAGTTTAGAGACTCCCATGCCTCACGCGTTAAAAACAATACTGTGCGACAAAGACAGAAGATGGTTTTCCATTATGGACGCCAGTTTTCTCAAAGAAGAAAAAATGGTGATTGTGTTGAAAACATTTTCAATGAACGACCTTCCTATTCACAGTGGTGATTCCTTTGTTTATATGTAGTCGTTTTAATTGTCTGTGGTATATGCAGTCTTTGACAAGCAAAAGGCAGCTTAGTTTATAAACAAACGTAAGTATGGTCTGTTCCAAAAGTATTTGATGAAAATGTAAACAAATTGATCAGAAAACGTACCTGTGTATGACAATTTGTAGTACCACTTACAAAGAGCTTTGAAGGTCCGTGGTATACCTAGCTGTACGCCATTTTTTTTTCAAAATGGCGGCTCACCTTGAACATATTTACATCGATAGCTGATATCAGCTATCGATGTAAATATGCAAACAGAAAACATAAATGGACCAAACCCAGTAAAGTTTCATTAAATTTTATTTCATTTATTCAATAACAATTTTATTTACATTGTATCTGAATATGTTACATAAAAAAAATAGTTAAATAAACAAAAAAAAAAACTATGTCAAACTCATTAAAATATTTAAACATGTCATAACAAATCTTCATCAAACGTCAAAAATTAAAATCATATTACATACCTAAAATCCATTAAGAAAACAAAAATGTCATATAAACTAATAAATAATCAACAATGTTCATGTTCATTTAAATTCATCATACAATTCTAATTCATTGTTAAATATCATTAACATAAAATTAATTGTCACGTGACATTCATATTTTTTGAACATGCTTTAAATATCTATTAAAGGTAAACATTGTATTGTATAATGTTGTTGTAAGTAAATATTGGTTTATGTAGAAACAAAGATGAAATTTAATTATAGAATTTTTCATCTTTGATTTTACATAAACCAATATTTTGACCGAGACACACCTTTATTACTTACATAACCTAATTTACAACGTTATGAATTTTAATAAAGATCAAATCATCATCAAAGATATTAAAATCAATCTACATTTTGTAGGTCACACACTAAATACTTTAATAATTACAAAATAGCTAACATTTGCAAGCAATCAGTCCACCGATTTCTTGAGCAATCCATTATGTCATTTGCAAATTCGATTTTAACAACTAAAACACGTGATACACTTGCCTCTTAAGCCCGGAATACACATGCCTGTAACTTGCACAAAAGCATGCAAGTTGTACAGAAGCCAGCACATCAACCTACCCAAAACTGTCAGATTTTCCCAATCAACTTTGAACCTTATGCTTCAGTGATAAAGTTGAAAATCTATTCAAGAAATTTGACAGATTGTAGTAGGTTGATGTGCTGGCGTCTGTACCTTGGAAACTTCTTGCATACTTACAAGTTACAAGCAGTTTTGTGCAAGTTACATTCATGTATTTACGGCTTAACTCTGCACAATACATGTGCAGTAGGTACGTTTGTTCCACTTCAAACATTAGAGTGGACTGAAACTTTAATTACTAGAAATTAAATGTAAATGTGTTAATTAAATGAAAGTAATTTTATGTGAAATGTTATTGTTCTTATGTCGAGGTCACAGTTTAAAACATTTGTGGAATTTTTTGGTTAATTTTTCTTAGCAAATGGCTTTGGATTGGAATATCAATTGTTAGCCATAGCTAGTCTAAGTGCAATAAGTAAAGTCAGGCCGCCCCAAATTTGCCAAAGATGTAAACAACAATGGCCGCTCGAAATTGAATAAAATCAATCGATTTTGAAGAACTTTTATTTTAAGTAATGTTTGTTTTCGTCTAGTTAGCTCGGAGATTTAGACGAAAACAAACATTACTAATAATGAATGTTCTTGTATATCTATTTTATTCAATTTCGAGCGGCCATTGTTGTTTACATCTTTGGAAAATTTAGAAATCTTAGAGACCTTACATCCATTAATTTTTCATTCCATATTCAGTTTTCACCAGAAAACACAAATCTTTAATAAGCATATTGCAACAATCTAGTACGTTTTTTCGTTTATTATCGTTGGATCCCGTTTTTTGATCCCGTTTTTTAGGTATTACCGATGGATCCCGTTTGCTATTTCCGTTGAATCCCATATTATAACAACATGTGTACATTTCAGAAGAAAAGTGATTTACCTTTATCAAACACTAAAAAGAGATTATTTTTAGTGGGTTACCCGGAACCGAACTAGTTAGATTAGGTTAATTATTAAAAAAAAAACAATATTAGGTTAGGTTAGGTTAAAACTGTGACCCCTACGCACGAGCCGAGCGAGCGAAGCGAGCGGTGCCGCGGCAGCGGCCGGCGAGTGCCAGAAACGACTAGATTATATAGAAAATGAGTTGTTTGTGAAATAAATAGTATACGAAACGTTGGTTGTAAACTAAAAATTTGTCAATGGAGTTTTTGTGAAACATTAGTGAACCCCTCATTTTATTATAAACAATTTTGTTGTTGAAAGTACCCGCATTCATATTTTTTTAAGCATTCGGGATCCAACGGAAATACTTTTCGGGTTTCAACGACAATAAAACGTAATTATCTTGCATTTTTTAAATTCGGGATCCAACGGAAATACATAATAATGTTTTGCGGGATCCAACGCCAAAAATATTAAAATGGGATTCAAAAACGGGATCCAACGGTAATAAATCCGTTTTTTAGCAGTGTTTAACAAAGCTATAGAAACTACTACAATTAAAACAGCATTGCAAAACTCATATCTACATTTTTTAATAACTCAAAACCAAATGTACCAACAGCGTTCAAATTGCATCAAACTCAATCTTAACTATTTCGCAGTTGGTAGCTATAAAAGTTTATTAAACTCTACAACAAACAATGCTTTGAAAATAATTATATTTTCCCATAAAGCACAAGGGAATCAGAACAATATACTTTTAACAATGAAACGAAACTGAGTACTTTGCCCGAATCACATGTAATTGGCGCGCTTTTCAACAAAATGGCGGCGTGAGAAAATCTTATGGTTGTCAAACGGTTTTTTTTTTCTCTTTTTAACCTATTATTTACTTAGGTTCATGAGCATGAGGCGGCATCTACATCGCCACATGCGAACTATGCATCATACTGACGTCACGCAAAATCCTGCATCGCGCAAGCAGAGTTTACCGCGCAACCAGCATGTATATAATATACAACGTCCCAACGTCAATCGTCGGGCAGTAGCCCACCAGACATTACACCCGTCTGTCCCTCTGTCTGTCTCCCCCCCCCCCCTTTCTATAGAGGATGAGTGAACTTTACACCCAGTTCCTCATACCTCTATAACCAAAATAAATATTTCATTGACAAAAGAAACATTTAACTGCAAAGAGCGTCCATCAAAACAGTCATCAATCAATCAACAATCTAAAATGTGGCCCCCATACACAACGGCTATAATATATTAGGCTATAAAAGCTAACAGGCCACATAATTTCGATGAAGATAGACAGCGTACAGTCGCCAGCACGTCTGTGGTAACACTTTGACCTTGAGCTATAGCGTAGTACGAAATTTCAATAGAATAACAGGCTAGTCAGAGCGGGCCTTCTCTCCTCGAGAGGGAGTGGGCTGTAATCTACCACGCGGGCCCAGTGCGGGTTGGTAGATGTCACATGTCTTCGAATTTTTGGTTCTAGGACATGCCGGTTTCCTCATGATGTTTTCCTTCACCGATTGAGAGTAGTGGTGAACATTACAGTTTTAACCGCCTAAAGCTTTAATCAAAATCAGAGTAACTGTTATTATAAACCGCTATTTTAGAAATAACATCGTGACAGATGCGCGTCGGACGACACACGGTATAAAGTTTCGTAGTCGTCTTCCAGGTGAACCAAATCAATATCAGTAGAGATCTGTATGATTATATTATACTGACAGTTATAATAAAATTAAATTATCGGATCGTGTCCGAAACACAATACTGCGCTCTGTTATAACCCTTAATACAAGGTAATAAAGCCTAAGTCAGCTTTTACTTATAAACTGTACTTTTCCTTTACAAAAGTACTTAGGTTGCATTTTTACCCAGTGCATAGGAATATAATGCATAATTAAATCAGTTAGATTCTGGACGCCGTCGCGTAATCTAGTGTGCCCAATTAAGGGAGTTATTAAGAGGGGCATTGCCTAATTGTGGCAATAAAAGTAGTTCAGTAGAAATATTGTTCTTTTTTTTTAAAAGACAAACGGGGTCGGCTTAGTAACAGCTCCATAACAAAGATAGTTGACGTGGCTCAAAAGGCTGCTCAACTTAAATGGGACTGGGCAGGACATGTCTGCTGCATGCCGGACAAACTGTGGGCCCAAATAGCGCAGAATTGGTGCCCTGAGCTGATTTGAGCGTTCAAACTAAAAACTCTTTAGCTTTATGATTAGTATAAAGATAAGTCAGCGGGAAATCCTGAACCCTATCTACCTTTAGATACATGTAAATGACACCATAAAAAAAAACAGACTTCAAAAAAAAAAACACTACAAAGTGACAAATAACTTTATAATTTCGGAAGTCGGTGTCGTTGGTTCCGCATTCCAAAATTAAAGTTATTTTTCACTTTGTAGTGTTTTTTTTTTGAAGTCCGTTTTTTTTTGTAAAAAAGTTTTTATTTTTCACTTTTTAGTTGTATCTACCCCACACAAATTCAATTAACACTAGTGCATTGAAGAATTGAAGACACGACTCGAAGAATCATCAAAATTTCCATAGAAATGCTGGAGATGCAGTACATTTATGCATATAACTTCGTACATAAGAATAATTACCTAATGTATTATATACTAAAACCTTCCTGAAACTATGCAGATCACACTTATGAAAGAATTATCAAAATCGGTTCCGCAGGTTTTGAGATAATCGCGGACATACAAACATACCTACGTACATACCGGTCGAATACAGAACCTCCTTTTTTAAATTGGGTTAAAAACAAATCAATTGATTATTTCATCCACTCATTCAATATGCGTTGCGTAGCGCTGTTGTTACGCGTCTGTAGAGTTTCGCTGCTAGCTAATTTAATTTAAACCTGTAGTTTGATATATCGACGTGCGTCGGTACACGCAACTTTCATTTAACTTTTGACAACCCTACTAAGTCCAAGCGCCCACGATTCAACACAGACTACAGGTTCTTATCTATGTCAATTCTTTATTTAAAAAACATGTTGGCAAGTGTTTCGGAGATGGGATCCCGTTAAACGCAAAAGTGAGATTACTACGAGACATTCCGAACCAGTCGCCTGCGCATATAATTATAAAAGTAGGCTAGCGAGTTGTATTTCAGAAATATTTTTATGAGTTTTTAGTCGATAGTGCTAAATACATAATAATTTCTGCTATTTTCGGAGCTTTTGTAAGAATGCTTTAGGTCATAATGCCGTTACGTACACATATTACATGCATGAGAGTAGTGGTGCCCAGTGGTAACGGCCGATCGATCCCGTGGGAATATCGATATAAAAAGTACCCTATGTCCTTTCCCGGGACTCAAACTATCTCTGTACCAAATTTCATCTAAATCGGTTCAGCGGTTTAGGCGTGAAAAGGTAACATACAGACAGACAGAGTTACTTTCGAATTTATAATATCAGTATGGATGGATGTTCGGAAATTTCTCTATATTAACTAAGACAACACAGTCAAAGATCGAATTCTAATAAATATAATTTTACATTAAGCTGCATTTTTTTGGCACAGGTAACTGCAGTTTGTTCGTGCGATAATGCGGAAAAAATCTTCTCTAAAGAGCTTTACATTCCACGTAACGTTTTGACATGGTTTACCGCTTAGCCTTTGTAGCATCTATGTCTGCGCTGTCTGCAGCCAATATTGTTATTCATTTTACGTTCTATTGGAATACATATTCTGAAAGTTTAGCCTGCTAGGACGATTATTTACTCCCATCGCATGGTAAAATGTTTACGTCCATGAATGCTTGCTTATCAACATTTTCTGTTTTTCCAGAGGAAGACTGGGCGGAGAGCACAGCGTACATGATGCACGAAGCATTCGACGCGTCCCCCCCGCGCCGTGCGCCTTCCCCCCGCCGCGCCTCCCCCGCGCGCCGCGCCCTCTCCCCGCGCAACTACGACCGAGCCTACCCCGACGACTTCTCCGACCAGTTCCGCGACCAACTCGCCCCCTTCCGCGACCAGACCTTCGAGCGAAGGTTCCGTCACGAATCACTTGAACGCGTCAAACCAGAGAAACCAGTAGAAAAGTTCCAAGATGACTCAATCAACTACAGGAGACGGTACGTCGCGGAAACCAAACCTTCCAACAGAAGCATCGATAGGGTCGAAGATCGGAGGTTCGGCAAACTCCAAAGGGGCGCCAGCGAAGGCAGCCTGAAAGTCGCCGAAGCGTCCCCGAAAGACAGGTTCAACGTAGCTAAAGAAAAGTTCATGAATCTGGAGCGGGAGAGGTTCAACAGAGAGCTGGAAGCGCACATGGCGATGAGGAGGAGCATGCTGGAGCGGAACAGTCGCTCGACTTCTTCCCCCGAGGAGGAAAGGAGGGACGAGCGACAGGACCGGCACAGAGACATTAGCTCCCGGAGAGAGCCCGAGCGCTCTCATCGCGACTTGGAGCGCCACCGCGAGCCCGAGAGGCGTAAGGAGACTGACAGGATGCGCGAGATCGAGCCGAGGGAGCTACCGCACCGGGAGATAGAGAGACTCCCGCGCATCGGCAGGAAGCGTGACGACGTGAAACGGTACGAGTACGGCGCGGAGGAGTACTTGAACAGGATCGAGCCGAAGCCGCACAGAGAGGAGTTCGATAGCTTCGAGAGACGCGGCAGGAGGGAGCTGGACAGACGCATCGAGGAGGACGAGATCATAGAGCCAGTCATTGAAGATAGGAGGAGGGACTGGAACGACCGGCAGAGGGCTTTCAGCCGCTCGCGTTTGCTGGACGACCAGCGCCAGTCGTACGTGGAGGGAGACAGGGAGAGATACTACGACCGCGACTACCGAGACTTCCGTGACCTGGCCGACCGACAGCAGACGAAGTTCCGCCACAGCTACGCGGAACCGATACCCAGGGGACGACTCGGTACTGTCAGACCGTACTGAATGCCATAATAGATTCATAGATGTTAATTTTGGAATATCAAAACTTTAGAACCAAAAACCACGTTTTGTTGAAGATGGACGAAGGCGCAAGCCTGTAGGATTGTTGTCAATACCTGATTTATTCGTTAAATATGATAATGGACACAAATTTTGTTAACATACTTCTGGATTATAAAAAAATGGCGGCGTGGGGAGTCAAACCTCATTTCGAATTTTACCTGTGTCTGCGAGGTTTGGTCGTAAGTCAGCAGTGTGTAAATTTTAGAATTAATCATTCATTTAAGTGCCTCTATATAATAAATTTATATTTATAAATACTCATTTAAGTGCGGTAGATGTCACAGAAATAATAATAATTTACTTTTGTAAATATAAATGAAGTACCTTTTGTTATTTTATAGGTAGAACACAAAAACACGATACTGTTATATTATAAAAATAAATCTTGTTATATAATAAAATGTTATTTTTATCGAAGAAATATCAATAATAGTTGTATTATTGGTGAAAGAGAAGAAACATAAAAATGAATCATGGGAGTTCCATTTATTGTTAAATTTTTCAAAATTTATGTTATATTTCTTTCGGAAATTACTTATATTCTATTTAGTTTTTGAATTGTTTCACTGAGAATTTAACATAATATCAATTCAATTAATACAGGAATTCTGTAAAATGACTTCTACTAACTACTGTATTCTCTTTGCAACTCACTTTGATTACAGATTTCCTTGAATCAGCGGGGTAATACACTTGCAATGGCAATGCCTTTCGTTTTGACAATTCAACAACATTCATTGCGTTATTTACTTGACAAAACATATGAAGCAATGGATTAGCAATTTCCTTCGAAATCCTTCGGATTGTGAATGTATGTGTTTTTAACGCAATATATAACTTACTGAATAGTAAAAAATCTCAGTGAAACCATCTCTTATGTTTGTAATTTATTTGTAAGTTAATATAGATTGTAAATGAATATAATATCATGTTTTACGAAAGGATTTTCAACAATAAAAATGTAAACATTACACATCCAGATTTGTTTTCCTTTAGAGGTTTAAATTAATTTAGCTACCGAAACTCCGCAGACGCGATGGGTATCAATATCTAAACACGATAAGACATATTATCTCAACTCATATTTCTAGTAACAATACTTACCTGCGGTCGTTGACCCCTAAAAGAAAAAAAAAATAGTTGGTACACGGGAAGGTACTTTCTTGTTTCATCCTTTTCAGTAGTCGGGTTTTAGTTTTTAAACTTATTTTTTATTAATTTTTTTTGGGGCTTATTTCAGTAACATTTATATTTTTGAAATGTGCTAATTAGGCCCTTTCATTTGATACCCAAGACGGCATGATTAAAAAAATTTTTTTTTTTAGATCATGACTATGTCCGCTAGGGGGCGCCATATTCAATTTAATGCGACGTCACATAGCTTTAACCAGCGGACGATCAAGACGCATCCAACGATACCTCCCTTGTCCAATTATGACAAGTAATTTGCTTATTTAACTCCTTGCTGTTCCCCTCATCGCTGTCACTGTGGCGAAGATGTCAACAGCCTCGGACACCACGGCCTGTCTTGCAGCCGAAGTGCGGGTCGCTTAGCGCGCCACGCGAACATTAATGACATCATCCGACGAGCTCTTGTTACCGTTGGCGTTCCAGCTGTATTAGAACCCAATGGCTTGGTACGCGACGACGGCAAGAGACCGGACGGTATGTCTCTATTTCCTTGGAAGGTGGGTAGGCCTTTAGTGTGGGACGCAACTTGTGTCGATACTCTTGCGCCATCCCACCTTCCTGGATCGGCATGCTGTGCTGGCGCTGCTGCTGCGGCTGCGGAAAACCTCAAGCGGCGAAAATATAATAACCTTATCGGAAATTATATTTTCGAGCCGTTTGGGGTTGAAACCCTCGGGCCGTGGGGTCCGAGTGCTCATGGTCTTTTTACAGAAATTTCAAAACGGCTGGTTGACAATTCCCGTGACCCAAGGGCTGGCTTTTACCTTGGCCAAAGGCTAAGCATTGCCATACAACGTGGCAATGCCGCCAGTCTCTTGGGTACATTACCAGTCGACAGCGATGCGGATGAATTTTTCGACGCTATATTTTAGTTTTTGTATAGTTTTAGTTAAGTTAGTAATTTAGAAGCTATGATGGAACAGATGAACATACATACATATACCGGTCAAAATCATAACCTTTTCGCTTCGCCGTAGTCGGGTAAAAAACAACATTTTTTTTATCGTGTTTAGATATCAATACCCATCACTTCTGCAGAGTTTTGCTAGGTAATTTAATTTTACCCTAAATTTACCCTTAGCCTTTAAGTATTTTTAAATTACTTCCGCTATGCGATTCTTAAAAACGCGCAGCGTTTTAGGTGACTGTCGTATGTAATTTTGACGTTCGAAAAGTGCTGATTCTCAGCCTAATTAATTGAATAAAATAATATTCATTAATATTTAATTTTATTTCGGAATAACATTTACATTCCATATATTGTTAGTAAATAATACTTACGAGTATGTTAGTAAAATTATTAATTATTTATTCATTAATTATTATTATTTGTTTACTTCGCTATTTAATATTATAGAAGGCACCTCCAGAACCGTGGACGGTATTCCAGTGCCTCACAACCGGGCCATCATCCCTTCCCAATATGGTATTCAGAAGGCTGTTGGTGCTGCCTCGCACGCGACGCATCAGGGAGCACCCTAAAGCAGCGCGTGCTGGCCTTAGCAAACATACTTGATGCACTGCAAAAGCGAGGCAACCCCAACAGCATCCTAAAACCATTATTGTATAGGACCCGTAGGGCATTTAAATATTACGTTATAATGACTTTTGAATTTGAAAAAAAAAAAACAAAAGACACTTGTTCGAAAAAGTTCACGTTTAACGTCGAGGTTGGTCAAGTACACTTAAAACAAAAAGTCAAAAGAATTTACATCATCAGCCTACAGTAGTCCACTGTTGGACACAGGCCTCTCCAATTCCACGCCATTTAGCTCGATTCCCTGCAACTCTCATCCAGCTACTACTAGCTACCCTGCGAAGATTGCTGCTTCACCTAGCCTGAGGGCGTCCTACCTTACTATTGCCGATTCCACGTCTACCCCAACGATCTAACGGGAGAACTGATGTTCTACGACTAATATGGCCAGCATTCAGCAATAAATAAAATTGTAGCGGTATCTACAACGCCACATGCGAACAACGCGTCATACTGACATCACGCAAATCCTGCATCTCGCAAGCAGAGTTTACCGCGCAACTAGCATAGATACAACAGCCCGACATCAATCATCGGGCAGTTGCCCGCCAGACACACCCGTCTGGCCGGAGGATCGTCCCTTTTCTATAGAGTACCTATGAGTGAACTTTACACCCTGTTCCCCCTACCTCTATAAAATTATACATAATATTACTTTATTATTCTTACTGAGGAACAAAAATATCCGTGGCTATGGATAATTATTCAAATCGTCTTTTTGGTGGCTTGCATAATTGGGAAAAGGCTAGGCAGATGAGAATGTAGGTCACTGGAATTTTTGTCCACGTCCCGTGTTTACCCATGTCCGGGGTTTTTGGCGTCCATCTCTCTCGTCTATCAGTGACGTACATGATCCAAACCAATTATTGTCCTCTTCCTCTTCTTCGGAATAGTCTGCAATGACAAAAACAATAACAATGTCAGATTGAATTGCGTTCAGAAACAGTTGCGCAATGAATATGGAGCAAGCGTGTTGCCAGCAACAGTGCAACATTCCATGTGCCAGCAACAAGTTTATATCGCAACATAACAATATGAAACAATGTTAAAATCAAATCACACTAATTTTTGACCAGACGCGTTGTTGATTGATTTTTTTTTAATTAGAATATTGCGCTTAAACTTAATATGAATTTAGATTATTATGTGAACACACTCCGAACGACAAATACTCGTACACAATCCACGTTCTCAAACTTAAGTGCGGCACTAAATTCAATCTCCCCTATTTTTTTTAAGAACTAGAGCTTATAATATTCCCACTGCTGGGACACAGGCCCCCTCTCTGTGAGAGGGAGTCGGCCGTAGTTCACCTCGCGGGCCCAATTATGTATATTGTACACCGTGTTCTTCACGTTATCCATAAACTTTGTCAAACGCTTCTATAGCTTTTACAAATTAAATCTAACAAAGGAAGTAGTACATAAAAAGGCTTCATTACAAAGATATTTGTAATTTCATTTAATGAAAATTAATTGAGCTATACAGTCATAATTGCGGTCTTAATTTAGTTTTGACAAGTCTCAGCCCGCCAAATCTTATGAATGAAAATACGTGTCGTTGTCAATTCAGATAAAGAGGCATGCATATTGGGTGATTTAGGTCAAGGTATTTAGTTTGTAAGGGAATTAACAAAAAATAAAAAATAAGAATTCATTAATGTGTTCATAATGAAAAATGCTTATTACAATGGTCTGAACATCTGGTCGAAGTTTATTTATATCGTCCGGAAAACGGTGTATACGTAGAGGAAAAATACGAGTACAAATATATGTAATGCGGACAAATAAATATTTTTGAAGTGAAACTTCTCAGGGGGCAATTCGAGAACTGAGTGTGAAATTTCAAGGACACGTCACGTTTAGCCACATTTCGTTACATGAGAGAGAAGAAAGATATAACTCTCTCTGTCTTTCACACTAAACCTCTGTTGTTCTTTATAGTTGAAAGTTTTACTTGTACCACGTGTATGGTGCTGCACGCTGCAATTTTTATTTAACAAATTACATCTTACCACGACCGCGCTGGTTTCTGTCGAACCTGCTGTTGTCGTTCGTCATCTTAACGAAGATCTTGAAAGTCAATCCTTTGCTGAAAAAAGTGTTAGCGTACCACGTTGGCAAGACTGCACACTCTCCTGACCTCAACACGTCATCCATATCATCAATAGAGGATCGACAATTGTCTGTGTATATATATTTCCTGTGTTTTTCGCTTTTTTTGTAGACGTGTACTTCATACAGCCACTTTCTGGCGCTTATTTTCGTGCCAATAAGCTGAGCGGCCATGTAGAGTTTGCTGTCGTTTCTGCATACTTTCAGGTGAAAAATAAAGTGGAAGCCTAGTTTGATAAGCCAGACGCATCGATCGTCGCTGTGGATGTTGCGAAGAAACAGCTCCGAGCCTGCATCAGTAAGAAGGTGATGTGGATGCATGTCGGTGAAATGACTCCAAAGATTTCTTATTCTACCTGAAATCAAGAGATAAAGAAAGAAATTGAATGAAGCAGCCAAACCAAAAGGATTATTACTAATATTCTCTCGGCGTTTAGACATATTTTCTTGCTCTTTGGCGGAATTCAAGATGTGTCACTTGATATATTGTCCGCTGTGTAACTTGTGTTTTTACCCAGACCCGTTACTTGGGACTGGACAATTAGCAATCTACGACTTCTTTGGTGCCCTATGATTATTCTGCTTATTTTTTCATATAAATGTACAAATGCTTGCTCTAGGATGCATATCCGGTAGGCTCTTAAATCCTTACCTATACTTCGGGCACGTCTTCCCTACCATTACCGCGCCCCCCGGTCTATTCCTTGATATGCAATGGTCGCTATAACACCATAAACATGAGGCTACAGGAGCTAGTGCGAATCTTGGGGTTCATTCGATTAATCGAGTCTGGTTTAACCGGGTACACTACATTAATACGAAAAACTTTATTCCGAAAGTCACAAATACGAATTTCAAAATACCGATTTTCATAATTCCGAATGGTTCAAAATTCCTAATATAACAACTCCGATTTATCATTAATCCTATTTTAATAATTCCGAAATTTCAATATTCCTAACGTTTATAATGAATATTCTCAAAATACCGAGTTTCAATAGATCGAATAACAAAAAGTCCGACTTAATGATAATTCGAAACATCAAAAATACGAATTCCGATTATTAAAATACCAATTAATTAGAATTTCGAAATAATAACGCTTTGTAAAACTGAATAGCAAGACAAATAAACATATATTTCCAATTGTAAGAATATAGATGACACAAAACCAACAATAGAGCCCCTATTTCTGTGTAAAGGGTTTAAAGTAACCTAACCAAACCGAACCTCGGGGTGCCCTTCGCTCGCTCTTGCATCCTATGTCGACGGAGCCCCGCTTGGCGGGGCCCCTATTTCTGTGTAAAGAGTTTAAAGTAACCTAACCAAACCAAACCTCGGGGTGCCCTTCGCTCGCTCATGCATCCTACGTCGTCTACTGCGTTCGTTGAGTTCGGGTGCGGTAACGGTAACGGAGAAGAGAACTCATCGAGAATTTAATTCTTCGAATATATGAAAATCGGAAAACAAACAAGTCGCATTTATGACTTTCGGTAAAATAAATTTCGTGATTTTTAATAATAGACATTATAATTCTTAGGTATTATGAAATTCGGACTTTTGATAATCGGAACATCGAAATTCGGAATAAAATATTTCGGAGTATTTGGGTGTTCCCGGTTTAACCATGCTGGGATCGGTGCAATTCATTGATCATTCATTCATTCATGTTATTGTAGTTTATAATTATGTTATCTTATATTATGTAAATATTTACATGTTCTTGCAAATAAATACTAATATAATAATGACTACTTTTGTTAGTGGGTCTTACCTGTAAAAACAATTGTATGTGTGCCAATAAATAAAATAAATAGTATGCAGACGAAGAGGCTATTTAAATCATCATAATCTGCCTCTAATGTCCCTACAGCAGGGACACAGGCCTCCTCTATGTGAGGACTGGGCCATAATCCGCCACGCGGGCCCAGTGTGGGTTGGCTATTAAAATGCTATTAAAAAATTAAATCTTACCGAACCATCTGCAGTTTTCAAGTACAGTTAGGGGACAATGTTGTAATTTGAAAGGACACTCTTCCAAATGAATCCCCATGTCTGCTATCCTTATATGCAGCACACAACCTAGCGATGCATGAGGACATGGTACTCTCGTCTGAAAAGAAACAAAGTGACGTTGTTATTTACGTCATAGGATAAAAAACATACAGTTAGTGACGAATTATGGGACATTTTCAATAATACATAAATAATTGGATTCTCTCGAATCCCATGAATTTTCGCATAGGCCTCATGGGATGCTTCATCGTTGGAAATGGGTCACACTATCACGTCCTTGAAGGCATACGTCAAACTACAAGTCACCCTGTATATTATTAACTACCGCAAAACGGGGCTACTTTGACTTCCAGGGTTACTTTGACAGGCGTTGGAACTACTTTAATAGAGCGCCAAAATTGGTTTTCAAGTGCGCTCAGCAAGTGTGCGTGACCTCGAGTAATACTGCGCGAAGCGCGGGGTGTGGGGAACGCGTCATAGCGTTGTGATCGGCCTTGTCAAAGTAACCCTGGAAGTCAAAGTAGCCCCGTTTTACTGTACCCACTAGAACTACCCACTAATGCACTTACAATATGTCATTAACGCCGTAATAACAAGATCCCACGACACAGGGTATCCTAGTGTGGGGTCTAGCGCTACTTTTTTGCACTATATCTTTAATATTTTTATTTTATTTTACTATCTTTTGTTTGTTGTGCTTAGCATGTCATCAAAATGTGTCTAAATAAATTGTATTTATTTATTTATTAACTAAATACCTGTCCACTATTATATGCAATGTCATAACTCCTCGAGTTGGCAAGATTCGTACTGCAGATGCCGCATATACGCCTTCTTGTCTTGCAGACATTGCAGGAGCCGTGCCCGTTCTCGCACTCAAACATTTTACTTTTGGATCTTGTGTAGCAGGTACAGCAGTAACGTAAGACATCCACTTCTATGGGTAACTCGCAAGTTCTGGCGAGAAATAAAGGTTTTTATATAAAACTAGCTGCGCCCCGCGGTTTCACCCGCAAAGTGTCGATCCCGTGGGAATATCGGGATAAAAACTATCCTATGTCCATCCCCGGGACTGAAACTATCTCTATACCAAATTTCATCTAAATCGGTTCAGTGGTTTAGGCGTGAAAACGTAACATACAGACAGGTAGACAGAGTTACTTTCTAATTTAAAGGCTATGGTCTAGCTGTGTGCCAGATTTCATCAAAATCCGTTCAGCCGTTAAGGCGTGGGAAGACAGCATAGACACACAGCTACACATACATACACATGTCTGACTTTCACAGTTATTTTACCTCCGAGGCTTTAAATGCAGCAAACCAATAGCAACCTAACTGTAACGATAATTAAGATCACAGTGATATTGACAGTGTTGCAAAACCAGAGGTAAATCAACTGTGAAAGGACTACCTTTAATGACTGTCAAGGATCTATGAATGACAGCCGGGACCAACAGCTTATCGTGTTTTCTCATCAGAGATCGGAATAGGTAGAGCTGTTTTATGTACTTGCCATAGGTTAGAATAATATAGATATTCCCCGAGTCCCGGGATTTGGTTTTTAAGTAGTAAGTACTCTAGCGACAGAAACAACCCGCTATTGTTTTCTTTTGTTTCCATAATGCGGCGACATTACGGGTCTCAAAAAAGTGGCAACGTCGCGCGCTTGGCAAAGTTTTATAGCGTGCTGTTGACGTAAAATTTACAATGTCGCTCATGCGCTTCAATAAGCGCATAAAACATTTTTATACATATTGACAAAAATAATGAAAATCAATAAAATTCCGTAGTATCAGTCGGAATCCCGTGGAATATCCATATTAACATCAATGTTTGCGGTCAATGCACCTAAATAGCTCTACCTATTCCGATCACTGTTTCTGAGGCACGGGGGGTCTCAGTAAGTAATAGATGGTCCTCGGCAAGTAATACTATGGTCCTCGGCAAGCGAAATGCACTTTAGCAAAATCGAACCGTATGGCTCTTATTATTTAGTCACGAGCCCCTACAAAAGACAGACCGTAGATATTAAAGTCTGGGAGTTTTAGACGTACCTGCCTACTGAGCCGGATCTTGGAAATTCCCTTCGACGAGGCGCAGGACCTGTTGCTGGCAAATAACTGTTAACAACAAACATTGACAATTATGAAATAAAATTAAAAAGTGTACGGTCGGGGGACCCCCGCCAGGAATGAAGTTCTTTTCGCGATACTCGCACACATACAACCTCACACACACTCGTATATAATAGAAAAAGACAGACAGAGAGAGAGAGAAAGTGTGAATTTAATACGCGTTTTTAATACAGAGCCATCTAGTATAAGTTTTTAGAAGCTCTCATCAAGTTGTCGCCATCTTGGATTTTCACTGTTACATCTCGCTTGGCTTTAGTATGTTAAAAACCATGAAAAGGATACCTATCGTCTGCCTAGCCTTTTCCCAACTATGTTGGGGTCGGCTTCCAATCTAACTGGATGCAGCTGAATATGAAAACGACACCTATGATGAAAATTTCAAAATTTTCGTAGCCGCCATCTTGGATTATAATTTTGACCTAACTATCGGCTCTAGCACCCGCGAAAACCATGAAAACGATCTCTCTCTCTCTCTCTCTCTCTGTTTCTAAAATCGCTTAAGGTGAATGCGCAGTAAAGTTGTAGCCCGCGAAATTAAATTTTTCTTACGTTTTTTGCAATTTTCGGGTCAGTGTCGATTATATCTTGATCAAAATATGATTCAACTATAACAGGTTCGTATTTACCGAACTATAATCATTAGAATCATTAATACATCTTTCTAAGTTAGATTTGTTCTATAAGAACAAATCTGTTATGGAAAAGTGCTTATGGAACAAATCTAACTTAAAAACACAAACACACCCCCACACACAAACACTCAAACAAACAAACAAACAAAAACAAACAAGCATCCAAAGGTTGTCTTTAAAAGATCGCTCTTAGCGATTAAGACCGCCCATTGTGTCACTCTTTGTAAAGTTTCTATATTTATGTCTGTAATTTATATGGTGTACTATGTCGCAGCCAACTGGTCAAATTAGCTGTTTAGTTAACCGCCTGGCCTTTGGAAGTAGTGCTCGCCTCGCTTCGCTCTCTCGGCTCGCACGCGGTTGATCATAGTACACAGTCTATTCTATTCTATTTAGAGAATTTATTTATCCTATTTTTCCGGAATGTTTAACTGTATTTATAAAAAATGTTAATATAAAAATTGCACATAATAAGGAATTATTGATGCTTTATCAAAGTGACATTATAAAAGTGTTATTAACTTGTATTTTTAACCTAAACGGTCACACTGCTGGATAAGGGTCTCCCCCATAGTTTTTCATTCATCTTCATCTTTTACCGTTTCCAGATAAGTAAAAACAAAGTTCTATTTACACCCTGTTTTACCTTGTAGCAGCCTCTTCTTGGAGGCCTCTCTTAGCGGCCTCTTCTTGGAGTTTTCTCTTAGCGGCCTCTTCTTGGAGTTTTCTCATAGCGGCCTCTTCTTGGAATTTTCTCTTAGCGGCCTCTTCTAGGAGTTTTCTCATAGCGGCCTCTTCTTGGTCTCTTCTCTTAGCGGCCTCTTCTAGGAGTTTTCTCATAGCGGCCTCTTCTTGGTCTCTTCTCTTAGCGGCCTCTTCTTGGAGTGTTCTCTTAGCGACCTCTTCTTGGAGTGTTCTCTTAGCGGCCTCTTCTAGGAGTTTTCTCATAGCGGCCTCTTCTTGGACTCTTCTCTTAGCGGCCTCTTCTTGAAGTGTTCTTTTAGCAGCCTCTTCTTTGAGTGTTCGCTTAGCGGCCTCTTCTTGGACTCTTCTCTTAGCGGCCTCTTCTTGGAGTGTTCTCTTAGCGGCCTCTTCTTGGACTCTTCTCTTAGCGGCCTCTTCTTGGACTCTTTTCTTAGCGGCCTCTTCTTGGAGTGTTCGCTTAGCGGCCTCTTCTTGGACTCTTCTCTTAGCGGCCTCTTCTTGGACTCTTCTCTTAGCGGCCTCTTCTTGGACTCTTCTCTTAGCGGCCTCTTCTTGAAGTGTTTTCTTAGAAGCCTCTTCTTGGACTCTTATTTTAGTTGCTTCTTCTTGGACTCTTCTCTTAGCAGCCTCTACTTGGACTCTTCTCTTAGTTGCTTCTTCTTGAAGTGTTCTCTTAACGGCCTCTTCTTGGACTGTTGTCTTAGCGACCTCTTCTAGGAGTGTTCTCTTAGCGGCCTCTTCTTGGACTCTTCTCTTAGCGGCCTCTTCTTGGACTCTTTTCTTAGCGGCCTCTTCTTGGACTCTTTTCTTAGCGGCCTCTTCTTGAAGCGTTCTCTTAGCGGTCTCTTCTTGGACTCTTCTCTTAGCGACCTCTTCTTGGATTGCTCTCTTAGCGGCCTTTTCTTGGAGTGTACTCTTAGCGGCCCCTACTTCGAGTCCTCTCTTAGCAGTCTCTTCTTGGAGTGTTCTCATAGCGGCTTTTTGGACTCTTCTCTTAGCGACCTCTTCTTGGAGTATTCTTGTAGCAGCCTCTTCTTTGAGTGTTCTCTTAGCGGCCTCTTCTTGGACTCTTCTCTTAGCGGCCTCTTCTTGGAGTGTTCTCTTAGCGGCCTCTTCTTGGACTCTTCTCTTAGCGGCCTCTTCTTGAAGTGTTCTCTTAGTAGCCTCTTCTTGGACTCTTATTTTAGTTGCTTCTTCTTGGACTCTTCTCTTAGCGGCCTCTTCTTGGAGTGTTCTCTTAGCGGCCTCTTCTTGGACTCTTCTCTTAACGGCCTCTTCTTGGACTCTTCTCTTAGCGGCCTCTTCTTGAAGTGTTCTCTTAGTAGCCTCTTCTTGGACTCTTATTTTAGTTGGTTCTTCTTGGACTCTTCTCTTAGCGGCCTCTTCTTGAAGTGTTCTCTTAGCGGCCTCTTCCTGTTGTGTGCTCTGTGCGATAAAAAAAGCTTCTACTTGGAATTTTCTCTGCGCAGCTATAGTAGCGGCCTCCTCCTGAAGTTTTATCTGCGCGTTATTAAAGACCTCCTCCTGGATTTCTCTCTGCAAAGCTAAAGTAGCGGCCTTTTTCTGAAGTCTTAACTGCGCGGTAGTAAAGGCCTCCTTCTGGAGTTGTCTCTGTGCAGCTAAAGTAGCAGCCTCCTCCTGAAGTCTTCTCTGCGCGGTAATAAAGTCCTCCTTCTGGAGTTTTCTCTGCGTAGCTATACTAGCGGCTTCTTCTTGCAGTTTTTTCTGCGAGAGAATAGTGATCTCATTCTGGTTTTTTCTCAGTTCGGCTGCAGTATTGGCCTCTTCGTTATGTTTTCTCTGCGCGGTAGTAAAAGCCTCTTGTTGGCGTTTCCTCTCGAATTCCTGTCTCTGGGATTCGAGTTGAGCTTTAGATATTCGCGGCCTGAAAAGAAAGGATATAATTTAGAAAAATATTAGTTCATCGAAATCTAAGAGTATTTTTATTATTAACCTACTTCAATAATTAACCTTCTTCAATAAAAGAGGTTCTGTATTCGACCCGTATGTATGTTTGTATGTCCGCGATTTTCTCAAAAACTAATAAACTAATTTTGATAATTCTTTCACTAATGAGATCTACATACTTTCAGGACGGTTTTAGTATATAATACATTAGGTAATTATTCCTCTTTTTTTTTTTAAAAGTCCTTTCCCGGGACTCAAACTATCTTTATACCAAATTTCATCTAAATCGGTTCAGCGGTTTAGGCGTGAAAAGGTAACTTACAGACAGACAGACTTACTTTCGAATTTATAATATTATTATATTTACATATAGTATGGATAGATAGATATAAGTAGATTATTATAATATAGTAGATAACTATGTTAAACAAATGACTTAAGTGCACAAACACAGGTAAGGGCGGGTTGTTTCAAGTTCTTGATGCGTATCTATACGTCAAAAAAATGGCGCTGCTAACTATCGTCAAACTAAAAAAATATTGTTTCAAATTACAATTACAAAATAAAATAAATAAAATGCAGAATTTTGTAAATTAGGTTCAGTGTTACCACTAAAAACTTAGTTATAGTTTCCTTTTTTTTTTGCAATAAATAATCTTACTTTAATGTTACACTAGATACTAAAATAAATGACTAACTAACCTACAATACAAATATTACAAAATGAATATGGCCTTGCCGTACGTCAAATTATGACGAGTACGTAATCGTTATTGTTTGACGTACAGTCACGTCTAATAATATATATACATTGTCACATTTTCTAAAATATCTTAACTTCCACCATTAAAAAATAATGTGTACGACATTTTTTTCTAAGGGGTTTGAAGATTTTTGTATGGAGGGTGGCCCTAAGGTCGGCCGCCATTTTGATTTTTTTTCAGAATCGCGGTGCGCAACAAAAGTTATATATTTAGATAGAGCACACTTATACAAACAAAAATATAATATAACATAATATCCTAAAGCGTCAGGATTCGGAGTTATTCACCAAATAATAAGTCGAAAACAACAAGGATTTTTTTGTTTTTTTTCCCTCCAGGTAAGCATATTGAACTATTGAGGTAATAGAAACGTTATGAAACCTTTATGGAGAAGAAACAAATGAAGAATAGACATTTTTTAGATAAATAATTAAACACGGCAATTTATAGTTTGTTTTTTAATCCCAGACACTAATCTGACATTTAAGTCTTTTGTGTTTTCGTTTTTTTTAGTATAGAAGTTCGACATTACACTTGTCAGATTAATCTCTGGGATTAAAAAACGAACTATAAATTGCGGTGTTTAATTATTTATTTAAAAAATGTCTATTCTTCTTTTGTTTCTTCTCCATAATGGTTTCATAACGTTTCTATTACCTCAATAGTTCAATATGCTTACCTAGAAGGAAAAAAAAAAAAAAAATCCTTATTGTTTTCGACTTATATTTTGGTGAATAACTCCGAAACCTGACGCTTTAGGATATTATGTTACATAACATTTTTTGTTTGTATAAGTGTCCTCTATCTAAATATATAACTTTTGTTGTGCACCGCGATTCTAAAAAAAATTAAAATGGCGGCTGATCTTAGGGCCAAAACCTTCAAACCCCTTACCTAACCATCAAACTGTGTCAAAACTGGGTCTACATTGGTTTCACAATAATATAAACGAAACAAAATCACTAACAAGTTTACACTTCCAATGTCATTTTTAAGTATCCATGACAATTTCTATAACATGTATACAAAATGTATACATGTAATAGAAATTGTATACGTGCTATAGGAATTGTCATGGATACATTAAAATGACATTGAAAGTGTATACCTACTTTTTCCTGTTCTTGTTAAGTTTATTCATATACCATTGTATAATACAATGGTTTCTGAATTGGACGATTTCAGTGATGATGATTAATATGTAAACATCATCAGCCTGTATCAGTCTACTGCTAATAGTCCAAGCTGTCTGATACATTAATTTGTTCTTTGCTGTACGATTTTATTTTGGATCCTATTCCTAAGAGAAACCCCGAACATAGCTCGCTGAGAGACAAATACAATGCGATGAATACATTACAGTTTTTACGAATACGGCGAAACCAAAAAGGAGGGTTCAGATTTTGACCGGTATGTATGTATGTAGGTATGTATGTTCATCTGTTCCCTCATAACTTCTGAACTACTTGTCATAATTGGACAAATGAGGTATCGTAAAAAGCGTCTTGATCGTCTGCTGGTTAAAGGCTATGTGACGTCATATTAAATTCAATACGGCGCCCTCTAGCGCTCATAAAGGCACGACCTTTAAATTTTTTTTGTTGTATCATGCCATGTTGGGTATCAAATGAAAAGGTCAGTAGGTCGTCTTAGGGGGGCTTAATTAGCACATTTTTTTGTTTTTTTCCTTCCAGGTAAGCATATTGAACTATTGAGGTAATAGAAACGTTATGAAACCTTTATGTATGGAGAAGAAACAAATGAAAAATAGACATTTTTTAAATAAATAATTAAACACGGCAATTTATAGTTCGTTTTTTTAATCCCAGAGACTAATCTGACAAGTGTAATGTCAAACTTCTATACTAAAAAATAACAAAACACAAAAGACTTAAATGTCAGATTCCGAAAAAAAATCAAAATGGCGGCCGACCTTAGGGCCACCCTCCATAGAAAAATCTTCAAACCCCTTTAAAGAGATAATAACATTAATATGAACTTTTTGTTAATTAAAAAGCCTATAAAATAAAAAAAATCAACAATAAATTGCAAACTCAACGTAATTCCCAATTTATTTGCAATGTCCAATGTTTTTTTTCCGAAAGTCCATGTTCTTTAAGAACAATGATTTTGTGTTTGTCATGTAGAAACACGATATGGCATGTTGTTATTATTCATTTTAGATAGATTTCAATAATAATCACAATAACACAGGAAATATAAATATCTAGCTGCACTGCACGACAACAAAAAACAACCGTAATGCGCGCTTATCCCTTCTGCATGATTTGCAATTTTGCCATAGGAATCTAATAGCACAATAGTTTTAGGGTACACGGAAATAAAAACAGTCGACGGGCGAGTCGATGCTACTTGCTGGTGGCTACTAGCTACCTTACACAATAAGTTCAACGCAAATTAATGACAAAATATCTAAAAAGTAATAATATAATAAGATCCTATATTTATGTACACAGATTTTGTCAATTAGGTAAGATCACAATTTGGGTTCCTAATGAATCCAAATTGCGACTTATTTCCGAGCTCAAGCTGCTTGAAACTGCTGCTTTATAATTGTTTACATAATTTCGAAAATGCACTGTAAATATGTTTTTGAAATTTCCTTGGGTTCATAATTATGTAACTAAAAGTTAATATTATTTTTCGGTAATCTATTGTTAACAAAAATTTGATAAAAATGTGTAGTTCATTTTGACACAATTTAACGTTCACATAATTGTTGGACACAGTTAGCGTACTTATTTTTGTGATTTAATGTTGCTACATGAATTTGAATTTTAAGGGCGTTTCTATGATATTGCTCGTGACTGTACGTATATTACGTTAACCATCCATTTGAAACAACCGGCCCTTACTCTCATAGTCAAATGGGATGGCAGTACAACACGAGCTCCATGCTCTCTGAGGCACGGAGGAGAGGTCTCAATCTAAATATGTTAAGAAAACGGTCACCCATCCAAAGACTGACCGCGGCGAGTGCAGCTTAACCTTGCATTTCCATTGAAATGCGCGATAACTAATTAACCACGAGCCAACAATATGTAGTAAACTAGTAGTAGGTACTTACTGTGGCGGGACGCCCGGCCTTTTCGATTCCTCGGCCCCCATGTTTGAATTTCAAAACTTTAGTGACAAATACAACTAAAATTCAACACTTCCTTCTTAAAACAAGATCACTACTGACTGAGGTTAAAATCACGACTGTATTTAATGCTGACACACGATAACAAGTCCAGTTTCTCTTTTCAAACAAAGAATTTCTAAGTACCTCCTTAAAGTGGATGCATACCTAATGCCCCGGTCATAGACAAGACTCAAGTCTCACAAATCCCACTACTTAATTATAGGGTTGTGAAAGTATCGATATTTGTCGAGCTATTTTAACCGGTCAAGCGGCGCGGTTCGCCGATCGGCGACGAAACAATAGAAAATCAATTGTGTCACATTAGCGGAGCTCGACAGATTAATTCATTCTATAAACCAAGGGATCAGTCGGATTTTTTTAGTAGATATCGAACTTAGTAAGTATTTGTTTCTTCATTTGCAACTGATCCGATGACGGCTTTTCTGCCAGCGTCATTGTGTTATTAGCTATGGAATTGACGTGGTTTCGAAGTAAGGTTTCATTATAGGGGTTAAATATAATGATCACAAAAAAAATATACAGGGTGACTGGAAATTAGTGGCGGAGCCGTTAAGGGGAGGTAGTCTAGGGTTTTTCCGACAGATATCACTATGAGACCTACCGTCCTTACTTAACCCTTTCCAAGATATTCCTACTTAAAGAGATAGTAATAAATCCTAAAAAAAAGTGATTTTGGCCTACTTTTTTTTGTTTTGCAACAAAGATATTCTAAATAAGTAATATTAATTGTAAAATTTCCGCTACTGTCATTATTTTATGCAAAAACTGCTAAACAAAAAGTAGGAATATCTTGGAAAGGGTTAAGTAAGGACGGTAGGTCTCATAGTGATATCTGTCGGAATAACCCTAGACTACCTCCCCTTAACGGCTCCGCCACTAATTTCCAGTCACCCTGTATTGAACACCAAAAAATGAAGTCTAAAATTACAATAGTTCTATAGTATAGTTAAAATCTCGCTGCAGACTCGGTCATAAATCATAACCAGAGTAGGGATGTGCGCTAGTTGCGCGCGCGCAAGGCCATTATCGATAACAGAATCATTAAGGTTATCACGTAAACATACTGCATTCATTAAGTATGCAGGGTAAATAATGAGTACTAATGTGTTTTTACGAGACTTCCTTCTCGTAAGAACACATTAGTATCTATTAGTTAATTCTATAAACAGAAGGTAATTATATAAAAACTATTTTTAGTTTTATATATACGTTCTTTTGTTTATATATTTAATATGCTTTGTAGTAAATTTGTTAATAAAAAAATGTGTATTTATTTCTATCACCCATTTATAATAAATATATAAAACTATCGATATCACTCATCGACTACAGTAATGCACAGGACTACGTGTGGGCGTGGCCTGCCCATAAGGCCCGTGAGTGGGAAAGAGAGCGAAACACGAATGATTTATGACCGAGTCTGCAGCGAGATTTTAACTATACTATAGCTGGGTACGCCGAGGTTAGGTTTGGTTAGGTTACTTAAAACCCTTTACACAACATAGGATGCAAGATCGAGCAAATGAGCAATACAAATACCTTTACCTAGGTATTTTACAATAAAATGGAGTTTTAATTTTGGTGATCATTTACTGTTTTTGGCAGTAAAAAGTGTTTTTTTGATGTTATATGTATTTTACATAAGCCATCATTATATGGTCATAGTGAATTAGGGCTCAGAACATTTCGACTCGATCTGCCAATAGTTGCACTTTATCTCCTGAACGGTCCATTTTTATAGGTAACTAGCTGACTCGGCGAACTTCGTACCGATAATGTGACAAAGTTCAATAGACACGTGGCGCCATCTATTATCACAATAACGTTATTGTTGATTTCCTCGGGAACAGCACTTTTTTTTCGGGATGAAAGGTACCCTATGTCCGTTTCTGTACACCTGACAACATATATGCAAAGTTTCAGGATAATCGGTTCAGTGGTTTAAACATGAAAAGATAACAAACAAACTTACCTTCGCATTTATAATAGGTGATAGTTAGGATTAGGATAAAAGATTTTTTTTTTTTTTAATTTCTTTTTCAGGCGTGATATTATAATTATGTCCTTTGTACAGACGCCAGCACAACAACCTACCCGTAACTGTCACATTTTCCCAATCAACTCTGAACCTTATGCTTTGGTAATAAAGTTGAAAATCGATTAAAGAAATTTGACAGATTGTAGTAGGTTGATGTGCTGGCGTCTGTACAAGCTTTTTATTGTGTTTAAACAGTGCATAATAAGCCTACAAAAAACCAGCGTCAGACAGCATCTCATCATAATCAGCCTATAATGTTCCCACTGCTGGGACACAGGCCTCCTCTCGCTCTCGGTGAGAGAGAGTAGGCCGTAATCCACCACGCGGACCCAGTGCGGGTTAGCAGATGTCATAATTATGTCTTTGAATTTTTGGTTCTAGGACATGCCGGTTTCCTCACGATGGCGATGTTTTCCTTCACCGTTTTGAGACAGCATCTGTCTAACATGAATGCTGAACGCAGCCGTGAGGCACACACTAATTGTAGTTAAAACATTATTTTCACTTTGCGTAACGCACCGGATCAACTCAGGATGGATGAAATGGCGACAGGTCACAGGAACAACTTGCGACCCACGGATGCCCCTTAAGTTAAAGGGGAAAATTTATAAGTCTGTGATACGGCCTGTCGTACTGTATGGGTCTGAATGCTGGGCTGTGAAGAAGACGGATGAAAAAAGATTGCATGCAGCGGAGATGAGAATGTCGAGATGTGTGACGAGAATGGATAAAGTAAGAAATGAGTATATAAGAGGAAGTTTGAAAGTGGCGCCAGTGACAGAAAAGTTGAAAGGAAATCGTTTAGCTTGGTATGGGCATGTGATGAGAAGGGACGAAACGCATGTGACTAAAAGAGTGATGAATATACATGTTGATGGATGGAGAGTGAGAGGAAGGCCGAAGAAAAGATGGATGGATTGTGTGAGGAATGATATGAAAGAGAAGGGAGTGAATGATAGCGTGACGGTTGACAGGGGAGAATGGAAGAAGAAAACGTGTTGCGCCGACCTCAAGCAACATGGGATAAGGGCAGGAAGATGATGATTTTGTTATTTGTATTTTGAGTTTCAGAAACCTTGTCCAAGTGAACGATATCCTTTCTTTATTTTCTTTACAAATACCCAGCGTGGAACAATAGAATATCTACAGGAAAATATCTTTGGGCGATAAAAATGGTTATATAAATATTCCACTCATCTTAAAAGGGTTTTTATATTAACTTTTCTAACATCTATTTTTAAGTTTTTCTCTCTTTAAGTACGGTCAACCGCACATCAGTGGTAGGTATGACATTGACAGCGCCTTTATGTCGTAGCAGTAACTGGTGCTCTTTGTAGTGCAAGTGTTACTATAGACTTGCAGTTGACTATACTAACCTAAAATTTGTACCCTTAGAGCGGTTCTGCACTACATCCGATCCGAATCCGAGAAATGCCGGTCCAAAGTGACCATAGTCCTATTTGTATGAGGGGTTGCGCACTAGATCCGAACTCTATCCGTCCGAATTTAGAACATTCTCAATTCGGATTGCAACCTTTTAACCGCCCGACATCATATCAGTTGCTGCTGCCGTGACCCCATCATAATCAGCCTATAATTTTCCCACTGCTGGGACACAGGCCTCCTCTCAGTGAGAGGAAGTGGGCCGTAATCCACCACGCGGGCACAGTGCGGGTTGGCAGATGTCACATGTCTTCGAATTTTTGGTTCTAGGACATGCCGGTTTCCTCACGATGTTTTCCTTCACCGTTTTGAGAGCAGTGGTGATGAAATAATTTACACAAAGTAAAGCACCCGTCTGGATTCGAACCTACGACCTACAACTCGTAAGTCGCGGCCGTTACTACTTGGCCACCACTGCTCTGACCCCAGCGCCTGAAAAAAAAAACCGAAAAATAAATACCTGATAGAATACAGCAGATTAAACGAGCTGTGGCATTTGGTCGTAAATATACGACCCCGGCGAAATGGTCACGAAAATATTTGTCGGATTAATCCGGGGTAAGCGGTAAAAAAGGTTATTTCGGGTTCGGATGTAGTGCAGAACCGCTCTTACGCGGTGTCCTACGTGAGCGAGGAATACGACGCTACGCGACGCTGCGAACGCGACGAACGCGATAAACTCAACGGCATACCCTGCTTGCGGCCTATGTGACAGTCTGCGGCGAGATGCGACGTAACGCGTACTTGTTTTGAGAGCGACCAGACGCGACACCACGAACTACATATGAACTTTCCAGCTGTTCCCGTTGTCCCCATTCGGAACTCAATTAAAATAATTAAAATGTATTCCCGTTGTCCCCATTGACGGTTTCCTGTTAAAATTGTATTGTGCTTCTCCATGATTCATAAGAAGTAATGACCAAAATCACGTAGGACATTTGTCGCGTGTAGCATCGCGTCGCATTACGTCGCGTCATGTTGCGTCGCGTCGCGTCGTATTCGTCGCTCACGCAGGACACCTCCTTAGGCTTCCTGTGCATAATATTATTATTACGCTTCATGCATAACGCCGGCGCTACACCGGCGGCGGCGGCGGCGCGGATCGCAAATCTGTGTATACAAATGAACCGTAACAATCACCTTCATGGTTTTTGTATCGATAGTAAAGGGATCTTATAGGTCACGACTACAATACTAGTTGCTTATGTTGGGTAAATTCCATATTTACCGGAATCCACCTACCATAAACAACGATTCACTTATCAAGGCTTGACTAATGAGACAAAGAGTAGGTAATTATAAATTATCTGTTGTAATAATAAACTCTTCAAAGATAAGTTTTTTTTTAAGTGAAAACTTTTTTACGCACATTGGGCATTTTTTGAGATGGGGAAAAAGCCATTGAATTCGCGCCACTATTACCGTAACCGACACCGCTTCGGATATGTTCGAATGTCCTCGGGATGTACCTACTCGGTTTTAATGTATTTCCGATATGTCAGCGAGTGATGTATTATATTCGTGTTTTGTTTATATGTATAACGATTCAAAAAATACACACGTACCTAGGTAATTGTTCAAGTTTTCACTTCTGTCGGCACTCCCGGAGTGGCACTTTTTTTTCACAATAACAAGGGTGGTTTTCGTAGTTCAAGTATTAAACTGTCCCGTATTGGTGACAAGTTCTTTGGAAACACAAACTTAATATAACATAATTTAAAAAGCTAACAATCTTAAAATAATAATATGTACAAGTATATGAAAAGGGAGGGAAAATAATCAAAAGGCATCAAAAAATTCGTCCGCATCACTGTCAACAGGAAACGTGCCCAAAGGGCTGGAAGCATTGCCACGTTGTATGGCCAGCCCTCTGGGCACGTGAAGAGTCGACCAACCACTTGGCGATGTCTAGAAATACTACTCGGGCCCCATGGCCCTAGTGTTTCAACCCCAAACGGCTCAAATACATAATATATAAGTTCCAAAGAGATTGGAGTATTTGCGCCGTTTGAGGTTTTCCGCACCTGCAGCAGCCGCCCCAGCACAGCTTTATCCAAATAAATACGTTATATAACATATCATCACGCTTGTATTTCTCGAACGGTTAGACAGAGGTGCACCTTTAGTTTGCACACAGATTTCAACAACTGATGAAATTTCATCAACATAACTATGTTTAAGTCCCATGTGATAGGGAGCCAGCCTATTGCCTTCAACCGGACACAAATCCAGACTCCGGGCTGTTACCGAGAAATTCCAGGTGGAAAAAAACTCTTCTTCTCTACCGTCTCTGGTCCCGTTATTTGCTGTCGGGTCTCCTCACTTTTCTGCGCCATGTTATTCTGTCTTGAGGTCTCTTTTTTATATTTAACCAGCAGGTAAATGGCAGGCGGCTTCTGCCTCTCTTTTGTTCTGGCAGATGTAGTGCAATTTGTACCACAATATCTTTATTGCGTCTTTTAATATGTCCACACCATCTTAGGCGGTTTTCGGTAATTTTACTAGTGAATAGCCCGCGACTTCGTCCGCGTGAAATCCTATCCTAACTAAAAGTTTTTTTTTCTAAAATAAAAGTAGCCTAAGTTACTTTTTATTCCATCAGCAATCTGCCAGTGAAAGTCCCGTCAAAATCGGTCCAGCCGTTTCAGAAATTAACCGGAACAAACAGACAGACAGACAAAAATTATAAAAAATGTTAATTTGGTATATGTACCATGTATACATCCATATGAATTTTCTAACATTCAGGTCTATACCATAACGCCGAACGAACTCCTGTTTCATAGACTTTACCCTTTATTTTAATGGGAATACGTGGATCTCACAGTACTCCTGTAAATGATTGCCATTTCAATCATGCGGCGCTGATCCTATGAGTCACGTGACCACGTCAGTATAAACATTGGCGTCTGTTGTGAGCATAAAGCCTAAATACTTGAACTTCTCTACTGTGTAAATGGGCATCTGCCTAATAAATGTAGACAAAAAGTGATGTATTTCCACTAAAGGGACATTTCAAATACATATTCTTGCTCCTACTAACCCTCAGGCCGTACTTTTCAAGAGCCTGGGTTCACGTATTTAGGAGTTCCTGCAGGCGTCTTGCGGTATCAGCAGCCAGAACAATGTCGTCAGCGTATTGCGTAGTCCACGGCAGTAGATAAGATATTAGTGAGGTAATCCATTACCAGGTTGAATAGTAGGGGGCTGAGAGCAGATCCCTGAGGGACAACCACTTTGACCTCGAAATGCTTTGCTTACACCTGCCAGGCTTCGAACTCTTGTGCTGGTATTGTTGCACATACTTGCATCTACATATAATGAGGTCAATGTAATATTCTAGTACATTTTAGACACAAAGAGCCTACCATGTTAGCTTACGTGGTACTCTGTCGAAAGCTTTTTCGAGATCTATGAATGCTAGATATAAGTCTTTGTTGTTAATCCTATATTTTTCCATCAGGATGCTGATTGATTGCATAGTGTCAGTGGTTGACCAGGATGCTGTGAAGCATCTGCATCAGCTGGTTTAGAGATATTTCGGAGATACTGATGGGACGTTTATTGATTATTTGTTCCCATATTTTAAATGTATGAGAGGTTAATTTTATACCTATACAGGGTGTTACGGAAAGGGTATATCAATACAAACGGGTTGAAGAGTGTATCTGGTCTAGAATCTCTGTACAAAATTTCAGCTCAAAAGCAGTAACTTTGAAAATGCTTAATATTTTTTTATTTATACCCTTTCTGTAACATCCTGTATACACCGTGTTCTTCACGATATCCATAAACTTTGTCAAACGCCTATCGCTTTTACAAATTAAGTCTAACAAAGGAAGTAGTACTTAAAAAGGCTTCGTTACAAAGATATTGTAAGGGGTTAGAAGATTTTTGTATGGAGGGTGGCCCTAAGGTCCGTCGCCATTTTGATTTTTTTTCAGAATCGCGGTGCACAATAAAAGTTATATATTTAGATAGAGGACACTTATACAAACAAAAAATATAATATAACATAATATCCTAAAGCGTCAGGTTTCGGAGTTATTCACCGAAATATAATTCGAAAACAACAAGGATTTTTTTGTCTTTTTTCCCTCCAGGTAAGCATATTGAACTATTGAGGTAATAGAAACGTTATGAAACCTTTATGGAGAAGAAACAAATAAAGAATAGACATTTTTAAAATAAATAATTAAAAACGGCTAACAGTGGTGGCCAAGTGGTAACAGCCGCGACTTACGAGTTGTAGGTCGTAGGTTCGAACCCAGACAGGCGCTTTACTTTGTGTAAATTATTTCATCACCACTGCTCTCAAAACGGTGAAGGAAAACATCGTGAGGAAACCGGCATGTCCTAGAACCAAAAATTCGAAGACATGTGACATCTGCCAACCCGCACTGGGCCCGCATGGTGGATTACGGCCCACTCCCTCTCACCGAGGAGGCCTTTGTCCCAGCAGTGGGAACATTATAGGCTAATTAAGTATGTATGTATTATGTATGTATTTATAGTTCGTTTTTTAATCCTAGAGACTAATCTGACATTTAAGTCTTTTGTGTTTTCGTTTTTTTTTAGTATAGAAGTTTGATACACTTGTCAGATTAGTCTCTGGGATTAAAACAACGAACTATAAATTGCCGTGTTTAATTATTTATTTAAAAAATGTCTATTCTTCATTTGTTTCTTCTCCATAAAGGTTTCATAACGTTTCTATTACCTCAATAGTTCAATATGCTTACCTGGAGGGAAAAAAAACAAAAAAATCCTTGTTGTTTTCGACTTATATTTCGGTGAATAACTCCGAAACCTGACGCTTTAGGATATTATGTTAGATAACATTTTTTGTTTGCATAAGTGTCCTCTATCTAAATATATAACTTTTGTTGTGCACCGCGATTCTGAAAAAAAATCAAAATGGCGGCTGATTTTAGGGCCAAAACCTTCAAACCCCTTTATTTAGTGAAATTAAATTGAGCTATGCAGTAAGAAAGGGTCTTAACTCAGTCTTGACAAGTTTCAGCCCGCCAAATCTTATGAATGAAAAATACGTCATCGTTGCCAATTCGGATAAAGAGGCATGCATATCGGGCGATTTACGTCAAGGTATTTAGTTAGTATGAAAATTAACAAAAAATAAAAAATAAGAATTCATTAATGTGTCCATAATGAATAATGCTTATTTCCATGGTCTGAACATCTGGTCGAAGTTTATGTATATCGTCCGGAACACGGTGTTTATAGTTTTCTCGCTACGACACGTCACCCTTGTTATTATAAAAAAGGTAAGATAGCTTAGATGCCATGCATTTGGAATTGGTGGTATTAAATAGTTTAGTCTCCACTCCAGGACTCGGAGTCCTGGAGTGGAGACCGCGTACCGGCAAGCGTAGTGTGGAACGCCCCCCAACTAGATGGACGGACGACCTAAAGAAGGTGGCTGGGGTAGACTGGATGCGGAAGGCGGAGGACAGGGTGCTGTGACGCAGTCTGGGAGAGGCCTATGTCCAGCAGTGGACTGCGATAGGCTGAGTTGATTGATTGAAATAGTTTAGTAAGCCAGACTTCGGCTATTGGTCCTAAACTTTCCATAAATCTGCTGGTACGAGTATCTTGTCCGGGCTCGTAATTTTTCTGTTTTTCATTTTAGCTACCGCACGTCCAACCTCCAAAACGTCTACTTCGGGTCCATGTATAGGTTCGCAGGATATATGATCTTCATTCGAGAACTCTTCATTCAGTATTGAATGAAGAATGAGGAGTTGGTCCATCTCGGACAACAATTTTTTCACAAATAAAACAACAAAAAATATTATCATTATATCATTGTATTTACAAAATATTGCACTTGGCATGTGCCGCGACGCACTAACTTACATCTAACACAAATATTGCACAAACATTGCACCGGTTATAAGATCGACAGTTTACACTTAACATAAAATATTACACACAAGAACAGATTGTATAAGAATTAACATCATTTTACAGAATATTTTTGAATAAATATCAAGTATTTTGCAGCGTATAGACACGTATCTGCTTTTATTTCTATGGCTACATTGTTGCGATAACGCGAACTAAGCTCCGCGCGCTCTCTGTTGTAGGGCAAGACGTTGAGTAGTGTGCGAAAGAGAGCGCTCGAAGTTTAGTTCGGGTTAGCGCGACAATGTAGCTATAGCATTAAACGTATCTATAATGGCGCCTTTTCTTAACCAAGGGTTAAGCTGAAATACAAGACATCATAAAAACAAAGCCAATAAAAGAACATTATGTTCTTAATTAGGTAAGTTTCCGTAAAATTGATTTAATTTCAAGAGATAAATAGTATGCTCTACGTTTCACTAATTATTTAGATAAACATAACAAAATTTTTCAAGCACTTGTCTCACCCTCATTTTCAATTAATCCATTTTCAGATAAATAATAAAAACTAGATAACAATAGATTATTTAAAAACTTGGCTACACACACTGCCGTGCACCAAAATGGACCTTTTCTCTAAAAATTATTCTAAAACAAATCTTAGTTTTAATTTATTATTATCTTTAAAGTAATTATTTTTACATTAAAAATGGTGAGACAGGCGCCTAACTTTATAAAGTAAATATATTATAATAAAAGGAAAGTTGCTAACAAGGTTGCTCGGGCGCAGACCGAGAACTATTATGAATAGAATAATGTATACCGACTTTTATATTAACAAAGTTAAACCAGTCTCATTGCAATAAAAATAGTCTTAAGTATATAGGAAAATAACTAAAAAGAATCAAAATTCTTTGTATCATGTTCATGAAAGGACATATCGTCGGTTCAAAGGTAAAACACACTAAGTGACATTTTGACCCAAAATGAGATTTTACTACTTTTGCTTCTATACATAGAAAATCTACGATAAGAAAAAATCACTATGTGCGTATTGTGCTCCCTAACAAAACTGTGAAGTGAAAAAAGTCTCCTTCTTCTGATTTTTCAGACTAATAAAACGCAATATCTTAATTATCTCCATTAGTCAATTATGCCACAAAATGAGTTTTACCTTTGAACCGACGATATATAGTTCTGTAAAGCGAAAACTCACTAAATCACACAAAATACAGGTTTCATTTTTAATGTCTCTGAAAAAAAAAAACATTCGTATATTTACCAGTAATTTGATGCGTTTCCTATAACTTTAGGATTACGCACAATTTAATGATATTTTGTTTCTTTTTTTAATTTAATTCCTTCAAATCCCGTATATGCTCAACTGATGGGCTTAGTGAGTTTTTGCTCTATAGGGACGTTTTGTCAAAGTTGTTATAGGGACGTTTTGTCAAAGTTGTTAAAGGGACGTTTTATCAAAGTTGTTCACATTTCGTGCATCCTGAGTTACGCGTAGTGCTCCGTAAGTTACACAGGACAAAACTCTGGTAGTACAAGTAAACGTAGTAAAAGGTATTCATCAGGATATAGCATATTAATAACGTGTTCGAGTCATGTTTTGGTCAGTTCAGACACAACCTTATATTATTCAGTTCCAAAACTTTTTGGTGAAAATGTAAACAAACCAACACCATTGCGTAACACAGTATCAATCACAATCAGCATCATTTTCGAAGAAATTCCCTAACCTATTGCTTCATATGTTCGAAGAATTTGTCTGCTCAACTAGGTAAATAACGCAATAAGTGTTGTTGAACTGCGAAAACAGATTGTAGTAGGTTGATGTGCTGGCGTCTATACTTTGCTGTTCAGGTTACTGAATCACTAATTACATTCATCTGTCTTTTGAAGGTTTCAACTTTAGGCCTTACTACTTTTTCCAACAATTATTGTTTGAATAACATTATTATATTGTAATGAAAAAATGAAAAGTCTTCCACAAAAATAACCTCAAATGTTATCTTAAAGGAGATTCAAAATTAGGATTTAGGTTTTAAATATTCATATAAAATCATATTATTTGTATGTAGCACAACAATTTGCTATCCACTGATACGTCTTCTGACCAATTTGTTTACATTTTCGTCAAATTCTTTGGGAATAGAGTATAGTAACGATTAGATGGTTTATCGCGTTTAGTTTCAGAGTCGGTAAGTGTAGTGTTCATTTCACAATAGTGAAGTAGAGACAGACTGCACCATCGCCTACTTGCACTAAGTTATTACTAAATACAGGGTGTGTATTAAAACTAAAGCAAATTTTGAAAAGCTAGTCGTGACTATCCGTCTTTTTAAAGGTGCCTTATTTCGGATAGGACCAGTCCTCAAATAAATCGTAACACAAAAAACAACAATATGTATATCAATCATTAAGTCCTGGAAGTCCCGTTAATTAGGCTATACTTAACTAATTAGCTATCATTAGTTAAGTATCAAAGTATTTCAAGCAGCCTATAAT
This sequence comes from Amphipoea oculea, assembly GCA_945859645.1. Lineage (NCBI taxonomy): Eukaryota > Metazoa > Arthropoda > Insecta > Lepidoptera > Noctuidae > Amphipoea > Amphipoea oculea. The sequence continues at coordinate 17,507,327 of OX243884.1, forward strand.
TCAATACACCATACTATAGGTAACTACTCCATTTGTTTAGGTAATTAAATACAGGTAAACAAAAAATCACGTGACGTGGTTAACCGACTAAACGTAACACCAGTCTATTCAGTTGTCGTGCTACGTTACAGTTGTACTCTTCAATTTAGCAACGTTATTAACGAATTATAACGTTGCTAAATTGAAGAGTACAGTAAAACGGGGCTACTTTGACTTCCAGGGTTACTTTGAAAAGGCCGATCACAACGCTATGAAGCGTTCCCCACACCCCGCGCATTGCGCAATATTACTTGAGATCACGCACACTTGCTGAGCACACGTGAAAACCGATTTTGGCGCTCTGTTAAAGTAGTTCCAACGCCTGTCAAAGTAACCCTGGAAGTCAAAGTAGCCCCGTTTTGCGGTACACCTGTAACGTAGCGTAACAATAGAATAGACTGGTATTATGTTTAGTCGGTTAACTAATTCACGTGGTTTTTTTGTTTACCTTTACTTAATTACCTAAACAAATGGAGTATAATGTAAAATTATATTCTTACAAATAAATAAATTCTGATTCTTATTCTGATTTTGATTCTAATTCTGACTTTGATTGTAATACACACCCTGCACACTAAATTATTCTATGTATAAAGGTTATTTTCAAAAATAAATAACTACATACATAGTTTTAACATTAACAATCGATATACTTTATAGCCTTATTTTAAAATAAGGTGGTATACGTGTATGAGATACAAAACTTAGTAAAAGTACGTGAATATACAAGTTTTTTTTAATTATTCATCAAGAAAGCATGTGTCACGGTATATTTGGCTGTATTCACACGATGTTTTTTTGCAAGTGAGGAGGCGAAATATACAAAAATAAAACGTGTTATTGTTAAAATAGCATGCATTTTCTGTAACGTTATTAAGCATGCTATTTTCTCTCTAGCTACAGGAAAAAAGCTCATCACTTGTGGGTGCTAAAAAAGCATCGTGTAAATGGGGCATTCTTCCAAAAGGTTAAAACTTTTGGAGCATTGGCACGATATTCCGACCAACGATGTATGTATGGAATAATTTCACGGATTTAAATCCGTTGGTATGTTTTGTGACGTCAATAGAACGTCTTAAGTAGTCATTCAAAATGACGTAGTTTTTCATTTCGTATCATTTTGTGTACCTATAAAATAATTTTATCAAAACATATTGCACTTTTCGTTAAAAATATTATATTAATTAGCTAAAAATATTGCACTTTCCAACCATTTGGAATAATTTTCATTTATTTTGGTTTCGTATTTTTTTATTACAATAATATTCAGATCCAATATTATTGTGAAACAAAATTGTGACACCCTTTTGCCTTTACAGTTATTTTTTAGAAATTTTCTTTTAGTTAAAATTTTCATTTAGTTTAGTTTTTATTACTTGACAATGGCCATGAATTCTTGCTTCTGTAAATAATAATAATATCGATATCAGATATTCCTTATTCACTATCACAGATATTATTATTATACAAAAGCTATTAGGTTTATCTGACTTCAGTTAGATGTATTTACAAAATACTGAAAACACAACTATAATTTCTCCAAAAAGCGAGAAAAAATATTAGGTACATCTTGTAAATACACCTTAAGCAATGTCAGTTGAATTACCTACTTGTACAATCGTTTTACATTAAATCATTACTTGATTTGGTTACATTCGTTTGAGATTTCTCGACGCCTTATAACGTTTCAGAAATTATTACAATTTAATTAACATTTTAATATAATTATTTATATGAAATGAGCTCAATCAACGTAATAAGGCGTCCCCTCAAACCTTACCCTCTGCTTTAGGGCAAGTACCCTAACGTGTCCTCTAGACTAGCGTTCCTGCTGAGGGGCGCGTGTGCGAACAGCGCGGCGGCGGGGACCCGCTGGCGGGGCCCGCACAGCGCGGGCGGGGGCCCGGCGGGCGCGTAGGGGCCCCGCGCGGCCCCCGGGCCCCCGCACAGCGCGCGCACGTCGGTGCGCTGCGACAGGCGCACGTCGGCGAACAGCGCGGCCATCTCGGCCGACTTCTTCACTGACAGGGCGTCTTGTGAGCCCGCGCCCGTGCTGCGGACTGGAGAGAAGGATTTTTTTATTAATAACATCGCACAAACCAACCTGGGACTTTGTCAGCCTAACAGGTCTTCCTGTGAGGTCATTAAGTCCTTCAGCCAGAGCATAAACTTAACTAAGCAACTACACGTTAACGCCACACCATGTGTGCTTATGGCGTTGCTGGTCAGAAGACAGCAAGAAAAAGTCTGCATCAAAATGAAGGATGTTTTTATATTATAACACGTTTATACCAGGCCGAATCTACATACACTTAACCTCTTTCTCCTCCGTTAATATACGCAGACGCAACACAAACCCAATATTAGATAACTACCTAAGGGCTAGAGTATTATATTATCTGTGCTAAGGGTGTGTCCAGATATGTTCTTTGTTCGTTTTTATGTGCGGTACAGACAAAAGAACATATCTGGACACAGCTTAAGATTGCACTAGCCTCCACACGCTTATTTAACAAGCGCTCGAATGAAATAAATACATTTGTTCGAACGCGCTATTTTAACGCGCGCTTCTTTTATTTTATCGGAAGAAACGCGGGTGGCCGTTTCTCCATAGAAACGCTCTCGTCTGTTTTCTTTCTGGTTATTGACCATAAAGCAATGATTTTTTACAGAATAATAAATATTAACTACTTGGATGTTCCTATGTTTTCCTTTTTGATGATACATTATTTTTTATAAGCACTAGAACCCTCAAAGAGGCCTAGTGCACTTTGACAGCTATAAATGAAAAAAGAAAAACATATGGACAGAGTATATATGCTTCTTATTCAGTTTATGAAATATTTTTTAAATTGGTCCAATATTGGAGGAGGAAATAGGAGAGAGCCAAAGCTCGAATTACGAATTTTTACTTAGGTTTTTTCAAAAGTCTTTCCGACCGCATATTAAAAAAAAAACAACCGACTTCAGAAGAATTTCAGAAGTCGGTGTTAAAAAACGAAAATGCGGAACCATCGACACCGACTTCCGAAATTAAAGTTATTTAGCACTTTGTAGTGTTTTTTTTTTTGAAGTCGGTTGTTTTATTTTTCACTTTTTAGTTGTATCTACCCCACACAAATTCAATTAACACTAGTGCATCGAAGAATTGAAGACACCGACTAGAAGAATCATCAAAATTCGCATAGAAATGCCGGAGATGCAGTACATGTATGCATATAACATCGTACGTAAGAATAATTACCTAATGTATTAAATACTTAAACCTTCCTGAAAGTATGTAGATCACATTAGTGAAAGAATTATCAAAATTGGTTCATTCGTTTTTCAGAAAATCGCGGACATACAAACATACATACGGGTTGAATACAGAGCCTCTTTTTTTGAAGTCGGTTAAAAAGCATCATCATCTTCCTGCCATTGTGCCATGTTACTTGGGGTCGACGCAACACGTTTTTTTCTTGCATTCTCTCCTCTCAACCGTCACGCTATCATTCACTTCCTCTTCTATCATATCATTAATTACACAATCCATCCATCTTTTCTTTGGTCATTCTCTCCCTCTTCATCCATTAACATTTATATTTATCACTCTTTTAGTCACATGCGTTTCATCCGTCCTCATCACATGCCCATCTCAAGCCAAACGATTTCCTTGCAACAGTTCTAATATTTTCTTAATTATTTATGTTCCTGTGCTAATTTAATTAACTGTACGTTATTATTATGTTACTGCATGTTGTTAAAACCTACTTCATGTATTAAATATTTGCATGCCATCATTACATGGCGGAGTATGTCTTTGCACTACAATATTACATTATCATCTTTTGTACCACATTTTATGCAAATAAACGATTTTTTTTATTCTGTCACTGGCGCCACTTTCAAACTTCCTCTTTATATTTATAAAAATACAAACCGTGTGTCCGATGGGATGTCCCATCAGAATTCAACCTCTCTTTCTCTATTTATCACCTTTGTGAAACGAATTTTCATAAATCCTTCCTCAGTTCTCACTTTCGTTAAACAAGGCACTCTTTTGCGTAACTTCTATATATGCAGACACAGCGGTTTAAGCTGTGCGTTGCCTTTCAGTGAATGAATTTAAGACTTTTATTAAGTAGATGGATTTAAATAAATTCAGGGATCCTCACCAGTAAGCCGCTGCATGTTCCTGGCGCGCGGCTTGTTCTGCAGCAGCAGCTCGTAGTCGAGCGCGACGCTGTCCGAGCTGCGCGCGCGCCGCCGCCGCCCGCCCGCGCTCAGGCCCCATCGACTGGAACATTACAACATATTGCTTAGTATCACTGTCTATTACGTCGCATTCTTTATTCTGGATCATTTTTCTTATCTATATCTATATTTATTCATATCTATACAAATAAATAAAATAGGAGTGTTTGTTTGTAATATTAAAATGACCGCTTATGCATATGGATGTATACACGAAAATAACATTTTTTAATTTTTGTCTCTCTGTCTGTCTGTTTGTTCCGGCTAATCTCTGAAACGGCTGGACCGATTTTGACGGGACTTTCACTGGCAGATAGCTGATGAAATAAGAAGTAACTTAGGCTAATTTTGTTTTAGAAAAAGAATTAGGGTACCGCGCAAAAAAAATTAAAACGTTTCCCGTCATGCACGCGAACGAAGTCGCGGGCACAGCTAGTTATACATAAGTTAAAGTCGCTTTTCGTGTCCGTCTGTGTGACCGCGTTGTTCTACTGTATTACGCAACGGATTTGAATGCGGTGGTCACCATCATTTAGAGAATTTAGAAGGTTTATATGTTTAATCCATTTGTGGCGACATCTGCATCGCCACATGCGAACTGACTGCACTGACGTCACGCAAAATCCTGCATCGCGCAAGCAGAGTTTACCGCGCAACTGGCATATTTACAACATCGACCTCCCAATATCAATCTTCGGGCAGATGCCCACTAGGATACAACGCCTGTCTCGTCGAAGGATCCTCCCTTTTCTATGGAAGATGAGTGAACTTTACATTCATATTAAACTTAGTAGAGAAATTTAGATATATACCTATGATCAAATCGTAAAAAACTTTTTTACAAAAACAAAACAACCGTCTTGAAAAAAACACTACAAAGTGATAAATAACTTTAATTTCGGAAGTCGGTGTCGTTGGTTCTGCATTTTCGTTTTCTGATACCGACTTCCGAAATTAAAGTTATTTATCACTTTGGAGTGTTTTTTTGAAGTTGGTTGCTTTTTTGTAAAAAAAAGTTTTTTATTTTTCACTTTTTAGTTGTATACAAACATACAAACATACGGGTCGAATACAGAACCTCCTTTTTTGAAGCCGGTTAAGAACCTCCTCTTTTGAAGTCGGTTAAAAGCTGTGCGAAGCAGTTACGGGTCAACAGCTAGCTGGCTTTGCACAAGTCTGAGACCGTTCTTCCGTGGGCTTCGGATGAAGCCAGCTCGGGGTTCACACATAAGAGACAGACTGGTAAGAGGCGTCCGCATCGGTGTCGAGTTGCAGCTGCTCTTGTTGTCGTGTGTCCTGATTCTAACGCAAGAGTTGGAGGCGTGCAGTGGCGTAACTATAGGGTGGCATTGGGGCAAAATGCCACGGGCCAGGGACAGGCTGAGCTGAGGGGGCCCCCGACCCGATAGGGCAATGAGCACAGGAGGACCCTAACATAAGGACAGAAGCAGTCAGGTGTTAATATAGGGGAAAATATGAAATGTACGCGGAAGAAGTCGCGGGAGAAGTGTTAATAAAAAAAAAACAATAGGTAACGTTGGTTGAGCTTCTTTACATTGAGGGAGGGCCCATCCCTTGAATTTTCCACAGGCCCCAAACGGTATAGTTACGCCACTGGAGGCGTGCTATATTGTGGAAGGCCTCTAGTAAGTTGTTACAATGACAATGTCTCACCTTGTTCTGCCGCTTTTGTCGTCTTGTGTCCTGATTCTGTCGCAGTATGTAGTGGAGGGGCTACGTAGGTACTCCATACTCTGGGAGGCCTGTACCCTCCGAGGCCCGGTGCAGTAGCACTTATTGCTGTCTGCGCAGCTTTCCGAGTCGCAGGAGCAGTAGCTGAAGTCGCCGTCGTAACATTCCCTGGAATTACGTAAGTACTCTGTTAATAAAAACTATTTCGCTACGAATTTCTAGTTTGGTCCGAGATTTAAAAGATAATTTTATTCGTCCGGTGAATTACTATTTAGTCGACAGCTTACACGGATAATAAAGATGCTGCTGGGAAGTTTTTTGTGCCACTTCTTCTTCCCAGCGAAAGCAATAGGAAATGGTGACGAGCGGGCGTTTTGGGGGACTGTCTTATGTAATAATTATTGTAAAACATTTTAAAAGAGCAACGGTGGAGTTTCTTGCCCATTCTTCTCCACACGAAAATTACCTTTTGGAAGGGGCGACTAGAATCAATTCTATTTTAAGGTAATTTTTGACGTTCAAAAGTGCCTCTTATATGCTATTTGAAATAAATGCTTTTACTTTGACTAATTTTGACGCTAGAAAAGTTTTGATTCTCAGCCTAATTTGAATAAATGACTTTAATTTTGAATGTGAGAAAACTTTGGCGCTATTTGTACAGTTAAAGTTTTTGCTGAAGCCCTGGAATCGAAGGCCTAAAAGTGAAGGAGATGGGACATTTGCTGAACTGTTGACAATCAACTGCATATATCCTCGCGAAACTTTTAAAGATTTAAAGAAAAAAAACTTGCTAATAATTCCGTTTAATCGTCAAACTACTACTAATCAAGCCAAATATTTGGTGAAATTAATTCCTAAATTCAACTGTAAATAACTCTTAATTCAGTTCAGTAACTCACACGTCCCACCCGTCGGACACGCTCTGATTACCCTCCACACATTTCATTTCTTCTACCAACTAGTTAACACTAAAATCAACCATATCATAAAGCAATAAGGTCGAGATTTAACTGTAAAAAAGGATATTTAATATAATTAATACCACTATCTCTGCAACTCCTATTGGTCGTAGTGACCAAGACGTCGAAAGTAGAGAAATTTTTCATTAAAACAACTAAGTTTATAATGTGTGTGGATTGTTTTTATGAATAATTTTATATCGTTATGTGTTTTTTTCTTAATTTTAGTAATAGGGTTTTAAATTGCAGTTGTTTTTCGCCCTATTACTTTAGCTGAGTGGCCATTATCAAGCGTAAAACCGTTTCTCTTTATGTTAACTATATTTTTTCGGTTAATTCAATCTATGTATAAAATATTACCGACAATTACACACACAGACATAGGTAGGTACATAAACGCGGGCCTTCTTCCCATGAACCTTCATGGGAAGAAGGCCCTAGTCAGAAACTCCAGAAGGCCAATTCTCGTAATTTAAAACGTTCAAAATCTAGTCGCAGTCTCATCTCAGCGACAAACAAATGTCAAAAACTTGTCAAAATGTAGGGATATCAGAAGCGTTTTTGACAGATTGAGACTGAGATCAGAAGGCCAATTCTCGTAATTTAAAACGTTCAAAATCTAGTCGCAGTCTCATCTCGGCGACAAACAAAACTGTCAAAATGTAGGGAAATTAGAATTATTTTTTGACAGATTGAGACTGAGATCAGACTGTAAACTTTCTTAAAATTACTACGAGAATTGCCCCTCTGAACGCGACCTGCTACGATCGAGGAGCCCATTTTTATCTCCATGTCCCAAGGAGATAAAAATTGCGTAAGGAAATGTTAAGATTTAAAAAAAGAAAAATTTTCATTCGGTCACAAGTGAGAACATGCAACTTCAACCTGCGGGGCAATTGCGTAACACTTTATCATTCGGAATCGGTTTCATTTTGACAGTTCAACAACATTCATTGCGTTATTTACGTGTTGAGCAGACATATTTTTCGAACTTGTGAAGCAATGGATTAGCAATTGGCTTCAAAATGATTCAGATTCCAATTGATAGTGTGTTACGCAATTAGGGTGCTGGTAAAGGTTGTGGAGCTATATCGCAAACCATGCTCCACCTTCTATCCTACCCTCTGTGTCCCAAAACATGCAGTCAAAGTGACCTCTGCGCTGCCACCGACGACGCCGTCAAAATGGCGAAGTTTTCGGCCAACAAGACCACACCTATATTATAAAGGCGAAAGTTTGTGAGTGTGTGTGTACGTGTGGGGGTGTGTTTATATGTTTGTAACTTCGTCACGCTCAAACGGCTGGACCAATTTTGATAAAATTTTGTATAGAGGTAGCTGACACCTTGGATTAACATATAGGCTACTTTTTATCCCGATATTCCCACGGAATCCACATTTACGCGGGTGAAACCGCGGCGCGCAGCTAGTCTTAAATAAACTCGTGCCTGCGACACGAAGAAGAAGAAGAGAACAGCTTAAAATCTCACGAAATCTAGCTAGATCTTTATACCAATATTCTGCAATAATCAATTGATGTTAAATTGTTGTGGCCACTTAAGCCAAATGTCAATGATATAAACATGCCGGCCGTTGCGCCATTGCTATAACTCACTTTTAGTTTTATCGCTGTCATTATCGCAAAATCTAAATTACTTTCGATATTCTTAAAGCAATAATCGTTTGCTTCTTCTTGTAAATCTTTGGACTTTGCGAAATATTATGTCTTGACGAAATCTATAAATTGAAGCTAATGATTTATCTCGTTTACTTTAAATCTTATGAGATATACAATAATCCTTGGAAATAGTTATATCTGGAGGAGATTGGCTTAAAAATATTTATTCCCAAAAGGCAATGCTTCCAGGGTAAATTATAACTACACGGTGTAACAGAAATAACCGCAAGTTCTGAAAGAAGTTTGTTCATAATTGACTACTGAATCGATTTCAGTAACTTTTAATATAGGCTTTTTTTTTTTCAAAAATTATGTCTTGCCATACGGACCGCCGATTGAGCCAAAGAAAATTAAATCTTATTTCAAGGAAATAAAACTCAATTTTAAATGCATAAAGTAATGCTAGGGTCAACAGGATTTTCTTAACGGCTTAGTTTTAAAAATATTAAGCTTTGGTCATTGTATTATGCTATTAACTCTTTATTTCCATACATTTTACGGACTTGGACGTGGACGTCCACATTAATATCATCAGAAATCGTTAGAAATGATAAAAGAGCACATAATAGGATGGCTTATTAGTCGTTCCACACGAATTTACTCGCCCGAAATGGGCGAATAGTTACTTTTAAATAATATTAAAATTCAAAATGTGCCAATTCGTGCAAGTCGCCTAAAAATAATACCTATTAAAAGTGACGATTCGCATTTTTCGGGCGAGCAGATTCATGCGGATCGACTAATAAGCCTACAACATCTTTCTAAAATACCAATAGAAATGAAAAGATACTCACTTCGAACAATCTTTGCAGCTCTTGCTTTTACTTAAAAGCTTGGACTTGGCTGAATCCTTCGTCTCCACCGCAGAGCAATAGCACTTGGATTTACTTCCACCCTTTAATGAGCAATAACATCTGTCCACACAACTTTCAGATTCACATTCAGAACAAGACACGTAACCACTCGAACTATTCCTGTTCTGACAGCCTAGTCTATTGCTCAGGGTAAGAAAATCCGAATCTTCTGACGTCGACGTCCTCTCTCCCGGTCTGGACTTTCCATTTCTTTTTGAAACATGGACGATCTTGTCGGATCTTTTCGAATGCCTTTGTCTCGATGCTTGTCGCTTTGGGGGAGGTAGCATGGGTTCTTTGGGACGAAACTGCCGCAAATCGTAGCTGGAGGTAGAAACGGAGCTTTCCGATACCGGGTCTTTGGCTAAGTCCGTAGATCCGGGAGTATTGTTGTCTTTACTTCCTAAGTCTTTGCCGAACGGCATCCGAAAAACCATCCGGAGACCGCTCGCGCCTTTTAATATCTTTCGTCTTTTGTTTTGAAACATACTGTTTCTTCTTAATATCTTCTTTTTTTGCTTCTTCATGATTGCTTTGCTGTGTTGAAAGATTTCGTCTTTCGTTAAGGTTACTGCTAGTTTCAATAGAAATTCTTTGTATATCGGCTTCAGATCATTGAAGGACATCCCTTCAGCATCTATTATGGCATTTAGGATCTCGTCCATCGAATGCAAGTTCTCCTGAACTTTGAATTCATTAAAAAGTTCATTGAACCCTAACGGCGAGCCGCCTCCTTTCTTACCGTTGTTTCTGGAATTTAAAAAGTTAAATTATTTCATATCAACTGCGATACTAAGTCCAAGTACGCATGGACGTCAAAATATCGCGGCGGGATTTCATCGCGCTCTGAATTTTCAACCTTCAGTGTTGAGCCGAGCATTGAGATTCCAACACAGAACATCCCAGCACGTCAAAAAATCTTGCTGTTGGATTTTCAACTCTCGGCGCTTAGCAAAACGTTGAAAATTCAGTGCGCGAAAAAAAATCGCCACGGGACAAAAGTCCCCGTGCTACCTGGGCTAATGTGTCAACAGTGGGTACAGGGTTATGAAAGTAAATCTTTGATAGATAGTATCAAACAACTTTTTCCATTTCTCAGAATAACCACAATGATTTGTAAGATTTGCTTTAGCTTAATTAACGCGTGCTAGAAATCATAATTGAGCCAAAGTTTGCACAATAGAGCAGATTTAGCCAGTCACTGATCAAATTAACGACAACACAAATGGAAAAAAAAAAGTAATGAAATTAACAAAAATCATAAAGCAGAGTACATTGGCTTTCTCAATAAGGATGTTGCAAGTTGCAAGTGTAATGATAGTTAAAAATAACTCGGCGGCGTATTGGATCAGAGGAATGTAGCGGACGCGCTTGCGTTGCCACAATTACGAGCATGCGAACGCGCGCAACACTCCACTAAGCACGCTCTATGCGCCTCTCGTTACAGCAATTTGAACGAACATATTGATCATGTGAAAAACTCAAGATGTCAGCGTGCATTGGGTAAAAGGAAATAACAGCTCAAGCGTACCAACGAAATTGCTAAGAACGTAATTTCAACACTTGATTTATACACTAGAACAATTTAGAAATACATACCTGTGTCCAATAGACTTGTACCTAGTAAGTCCACCCGCGTTCAGGAAGCTACCCGAGCGAGGAATGGCTACTTTAGTCAATATATCTCCGGATTCGTTTATAGACTTTCTTCCACTTTGACTTCTCCGTAGAGGCTCTTTGGGAGGCTCCGGTGGGGCTTCCGAAGGCGGCTTTATAGGTATCGGAGGAGGTAAGGTCGGTGGTCTCTGCAAACTTTTTCTTCGTTCCAATTGTCTAAACAGTTCTATTTTCTCGGAAACCTTGCTTCGGACGGACGATTCACTGCTGTTTATGTGTTTAAGGTTTTGTATCTGACGATGGCCAGGATTCTGAGCCTTTTTGACGGACTTTTTCGAGCCCTGCGTATCGCTGCCACTTGTGTCGTTATGCTTTATAGAATCAAGCTTAGCTTTCACTTCTTCTACTGTGATTCGTTTCACATCGGCGGGAGGGATCGACGGAGGTGGGGGAAGGCGCGGCAGGCTCTCTGAAGATAACTTCTTCGTCCTTTCCAACTTGGGTTTTTCTGTGTAAGATTCGCAGGCAGAGAACCCATCTGCTCTATCACTGTCGCCACTCATCGAAGACGTGCTTCTCTTCTTGCGCGGCGGCCTGATTGGTATTTCGTTTGGTGACATGCTGCTTCCAACGCTCATACAGCTGACTCCGTTTCGATTTTTGAGCTTCTTCTTGTCATTGTGACCCTGCCGGCTCATGTGCGCCATCAGCGATTTGTATAACGTGGCCGCTATCACAATAGCGTCCTCTGTCGTCTGACATACAAACCCATGACACTCCAGCTGCTTCGCGACGCCGATCTTCCTCATCACAACAGCGAAAAGGGGTGAATGCGAGTTTTCGTTGTGGGAGAGGATATACTTTTTGTCTGGTGACTCTAAAGTTTTGAAAAGGGCTTGTCGGTCGATGTTATCAGGATCGGTGATAAGGGGCAGGAAGGCGTAGCAAAGATCGTGGTCGTCTTCTTCGGAGGGTTGAACGACGAATTTTACGGCTGACCAGACTGCGATTGTGGGGAAGGGGTTCAGTTGTTCGAGGTCGCCTTTGTCGCCTTTGTATCTTACTTTAAGTCCGCTTTTTGAGATTTCTAATCGTCCATTTAGGGCGTTTTTATGGCGGTAGTTTCTTCTATATGTGAAGTATAGGTCTCTTAAGGGTGTCTGGAGTCCTGAGAGGCTGGTGACCTTGCTGTGCAGGGGCGTGGAGCCGAGGTAGTGCACATTGAAGATGTGCACGCCGATGGACTCGATCGCCTGCTTGGACTCGCCCGCCATGTCTGCGAACATCCGTTCTATACGATCCTGCACTGTGTTGTTAATGACTTTGCTCTGGCAGTAGCCGTCGTCATCTTCGTAGATCGTTACTTTGCCTTCATGCGTCGAATTGACCTGTGAACAAAGAGATTTTTTTTTAAATAATTATTCAATATGGATGTTGCCTAGTTTTTGGCCAAAGAATCAGCATCGCCATACAACGGGGCAATGCTGCCAGCCTTCTGGGCACTTTTTTTTTATTGCCCTACCTTGTTTTGTTTTATATGATGCATGTATACATATTATGTAAATATTATTTTAAAATGGATCTCCCGTCAACATTTTGTATAAGTATCATGAAAATAGCCTGGGTCATAACAACAATAAACTGTTCCAAAAGAAAGTGTTTTCAAAAAAGAGTCTTTGGTCAACTGGACCCACGGGATTACTCAACTCAATCAAATTTTGAATAGGTCGACTGGACCCACTGCCCAAAGTAATCAGGCGAAAAATAAAAATAAATTTCTACATAAATACTAATTATAATGAATCCAATAAACACAGTACATCCGCGTATGACTTTGTATATAATACCTATATATCTTTACATAAGTAGACCGTGCAGGCGTGCCTACCGAGATGTTTGATGAGCGAAACTGTTATAATAATTGTCTTTATTAAATTAACGAAGAGTACAGATTTATCTTCCATTAGCTGCGCCCCGCGGTTTCACCCGCGTAAATGTCGATTCCGTGGGAATATCGGGATAAAAACTATCCTATGTCCTTTCCCGGGACTCAAACTATCTCTATACCAAATTTCATCGAAATCGGTCCAGCCGTTTTCATGTTATGTCGTGACAGCGGAAAACGGGTTTCATTTTTATATATATATAGATTACGTTTTTCTCAGTAGCATCCCGGAGTCTATACTCCGTTTGAAATAAATAAACCTTTTTTACAGTCCATTCAACCGATTTTGACTGCTATTCCGTAGGCATAAGGATGGTATTAAAAGCAAAAAAGTGGTTACTATACCAACTGTTTAGTGCAGCTGCCATATGTCATGCCACCAACGCAATAGGATTCAAAATCGGTTGAACGGACTGTAAGAAAGATTTATTTAAATGTCTAATCTTATTCCAAATGGAGTATAGATTTATGCCCAGTTAAGTTCGCCCCCTATAAGATATATGTATTGTGAAATGTGGGTATGTCGTTCGCTTCTGCCTAGCCCGTTGGGGAATACATGCGTAATGATATGTTATCCATACTTATATTATAAATGTGAAAGTGTGTCTGTCTGTCTGTCTATTACCTCTTCACGCTTAAACCGCTGAGCCGATTTAGATGAAATTTGATAGAGATAGTTAGAGTTCCGGCACAAAATACTTAAAGTACTACGTACAGAAAGGCCACTCCCTTCCCCGCACTAACATCAGTTACCGCACCTCACCCCGCACTTCGGCGTATTCGTCGCAGTTCTTTAACAAGAGCGCTCGCAAACACAAGTACCTCACGCACACATTCATACGTATACAAACGTCATTTTTTTATGTAGTAGTAGTAGGTAATTATTTTGCGAGCGTTGTATGGAGTGTCCGGGGTGTGGTTCCGGGAAAGGACATAGGATAGTTTAGAGTTTTTTAAATCGATTTAGAATTCCCGAAGATAATGCATAAAAAAAAACAAACAAAAAAAAACATACAGTCGAATTGAGAACCTCCTCCTTTTTTGAAGTCGGTTAAAAATAGCGCACATTTGCTAATTTGCCTGAACTAGGTTGAACCTGTACTACCTGGCTAGAAATTGAAACTAAGGTAAATAAAGTAAAAAAAAAGTGAAATTAAAACTTAGGTAAATAAAAGTAAAATAGCATGTTAGCAGTTCTATTTGCAGACAATAAGTAGGACTTCTGTCTGTGCATAGTCGATGGTTTGTAAATATTTAAGTTTAATTTTTTTACAGCTATAGTAATTTAGTTTATAAATACATACGTAGTTGGGAAAAGGCCAGGCAGATGATGATGATGATACTTAGTTTTCTATTTAAGAGGGCGCCGACCATAGTCGACCGCACAGTGGCGCCCTCATCGTTTTTTAGTCATTAAAACGGATAATAGTGGTTTAATCATTAAAACGGATAATAGTGGCCACTTTTATCCGTTTTAATGATTATAATAAAACTAAACAATGTAAAACTACCGTTTGCAACAATATTAACGTACAATCTTGTGGAGCACAACTTAACGTGCTTATTTTCTGCATTTTCATTCTAAAATAAAAGAAATAAGCCAAAAAACGATGAGGGTGCCACTGTGCGGTCGACTATGGTCGGCGACCTCTTAATGTATTGTGCAGGAATTGACCTAATAATAATTGGCAGAATAAATTGGGGCTCAGAATAGAAACCTATATTTTATTGGCAGAATAAATTGGAGCTCAGAATAGTAACCTATATTTTATTGGCAGAATAAATTGGGGCTTAGAATAGAAAAATATATTTTATTGGCAGAATAAATTAGGGCTTAGAATAGAAACCTATATTTTATTGGCAGAATAAATTGGGGCTCAGAATAGAAACCTACTTGCTTCTAGTAGGTACAGACGCCTGCACATCAAGCTACCCGAAACTGTAAAATTTTCCCAATCAACCTTGAACCTTATGCTTTAGAGCTAAAGTTGAAAATCTATTAAAGAAATTTGACAGATTGTAGTAGCTTGATGTGCTGGCGTCTGTACGATTGATGGTTACAATACCTCAAATATACAGGGTGTCCCAGGAAGTATGGATCAAATCGAATAGGGGCGTGGGCTAGGTCATTTCCAAACGTTTTAGCAAAAAAATAAATAAAAAAGAAATCAAAAAAAAGAAGAGAAATCGAATCATTTTAAAGAAATCTTTAAAAAAACTATCAGGGCTATCTATAATTTTTTTTTTAGATAGCCCTGATAGTATTTTTTAATGATTATTTTCTTTGAGCACTATGCGAAAAGATTAAAAAAAAATTACTATCGGTCATAACTTTTGAACAGTAAAAAATTCATGGACATTCTCGGGGTCAAAAAGTTTGGAAATGACTTTGCCCACGACCCTATTCGATTTGATCCATACTTCCAGGGACACCCTGTATAAGTACATAATAATTTATATCTATTGTGTTAGGTACCGCCAATTACAGGGATTTTATTACTTAATTAACATTGCGAAATCTGCAGTCATTGGGCTTAGTTTTGTAATAGTTACTTATGCGTCTTACATATGTATGTAATTTGTTACTGGGTCGTCTTGATCTGATACCCTTTGCAATCCACTGTGGGCTATTGTAACCATTTTGTTAGTTACAAGATGCAATTATTTCTTAATTAAGGTCTAATTTTGCATTCTCATACTTTGTTTCTTTTTTTATTCGCTTCGGATAACTGAACTGTATCGTTTGGTTGGTTAGTTGGAGCATTGATTTAATTAAGCTTATATTATTCACAATAGGCCTTATTAGTAGGCTATAAGTCACCCAAAAGGCAATGGAGAGGGCTATGCTTAGAGTTTCCCTGCGTGATCGAATCAGAAATGAGGAGATCCGCAGGAGAACCAAGGTAACCGACATAGCCCGAAGAATTGCCAAACTTAAGTGGCAGTGGGCAGGGCACATTGCTCGCAGAACAGATGGCCGATGGGGCCGAAAGGTTCTGGAGTGGCGACCGTGTACCGGAAGACGTGGCGTTGGAAGGCCTCCCACAAGGTGGACCGACGACCTTGTGAAGGCCGCAGGAACCCGTTGGATACGAGAAGCACAGAACCGGTCGAAGTGGAGGTGCTTGGGGGAGGCCTATGACCAGCAGTGGACGTCTTTCGGCTGAAATGATGATGATGATGATACTTAAAGGGGAAGCGCGAAAAGATTTTTTTTTTTTCTTACGTTTTTGCAATTTGCAGGTCAGTGTCAGCTTGTATGCCAATCTGGGTTCGAACCTACGATCCACAACTTGAAAGTCGCGGCCATTGCCACTCGGCCACCACTGCTCTACACTCTGTTTGACTATGACAATCATATAAAGGTTCACTTTAGGTCTTCCTATCCCTTACATCCTGTCTATTTTCAGATCAACGTGATTTTTTTTTCAATTCATTAAGGTGTTCTATCTAGATTCTAACATATTTAGAGTACCTTTGCGTGCAGAGCCGTAGGGAACAGCTAATACTGGGTGTCCCTGGAAGTATGGATCAAATCGAATAGGGACGTGGGCAAGGTCATTTCCAAACGTTTTAGCAAAAAAAAAAATACTAAAAAAATACAAAAAAAAAAAACAAAAAAAAAATACTAAAAAAAAAGAGAAGAAAGATCGAATTCGTAAAAACTATCAGGGCTATCAATTTTTTTTTTTTTTTAGATAGTCCTGATAGTATTTTTCTATGATTAATTTCTTTGAACACTAAGCGAAGCGATTGAAAAAAAAATTAAAACCGGTCATAACTTTTGCACCGTAAAAAAATTTACTGACATTCTCAGGGTTAAAAAGTTTGGAAATGACCTTGCCCACGCCCCTATTCGATTTGATCCATACTTCCAGGGACACCCTGTATAGAAATTATCGAGATGTATAAATACAAGAAATCAGTAATAGTAATAAAGTATACAAAAATAATAACAAAGAAACTGTATCATATCTATGTTGCTATTGATGACGAAGACAGCAAGTGTGCATTTCTCACGAACGTTAATATCAACTCAGCAGGTGTCACGAAGAATTTCTACTTTACATATTATTATGAAACACGTGCATTTGTTGTGAGACATGATATGACATGGGAATGAAGCTGCGACATCACTATGCTGTTACATTTCTGAAGGCTTTTATGCTTGTGAAATTATCTATTTCTATCAGTATACAGGGTTATTGGAAAAACACCAACAACCTCTTAACAGGTCATTGTACTCATCATTATGAACAACTTTTACTATGGGAACAAACCTGAAATCGCGAAAAAAGAAAAAGAAAACAGCTGTTCCCTACATTTTGACGAGTTACACGAATATAAATGTAGGGAACAGCTGATTTTTTTTATTTAATGTTCTGCGTCTTGCATACCTACTACGAGTATTTTACAGAAGCAAGTTTTTCTATCTGAACAGACAGCTGTGTTGCTGGGGAGTTTGTTGCGGCACTTGTTCTTCCCAGTGAAAGCACTAGGAAGTGGTGAAGGGTGGGCGTTTTGGGGGACTGTCTTATGTAATTTTGACGTTCGAAAAGTGCTGATTCTCAACCTTATTTTAATAAATGACTTTTGATTTTGATCATGGTGACAGTTACCTTAGGGTCTCTATCTGGCACCGGCACGTAGTGGCTGGTGAGGGAGCGCGAGTCGTCGAACAGCGCGTCGATCTTGTGCTTATAGGAGAGCGACGAGACGGACGGCGCGCGCGCACGCCTCGGCTCGTCCTCGCGCGCGCCCAGGCGGAACCCGCCCAGAGGCGCGCTGCCGTTGTCGCACGTTACCATCTGGGGACAAATAATAATCTAATTAATAAAAATATTAAAATCACTAACAGACGATACACAACCTAAACCACTGGGTCTAGATCGCATCCGATGGGAAATCCCATCGTATTAAATATACAGGATGTCCCTGGAAGTATGGATCAAATCGAATAGGGGCGTGGGCAAGGTCAATTCCAAACTTTTTAACCCTGAGAATGTCAGTGAAATTTTTTACGGTTCAAAAGTTATGACCGATATTAATTTTTTTTTTTCAATAACTTCGCTTAGTGCTCAAAGAAAATAATCATAAAAAAATACTATCAGGGCTATCTAAAAAAAAAAAAATTGATAGCCCTGATAGTTTTCACGAATTCGATCTTTCTTCTCTTTTTTTTTTAGTTTTTTTTTTCTTTTGCTAAAACATTTGGAAATGACCTAGCCTTACCCACGTCCCTATTCGATTTGATCCATACTTCCAGGGACACCCTGTATAAATGCTTTTTTATAGGGTTTCGTACCTCAAAAGGGAAAACGGAACCCTTATAAGATTACTTCGTTGTCCGCCTGTTATGACCCTTTTTCTCAGGTACGCGTAGAGTTATCAAGTTGAAATTAATATCAAAAAATAAGTACTCAGGGTTGCAATCCCTTGAAGCAGAGAAAAAACCAAACTTCTAAGTCGACGCAATGAAAAGATAAGGGTGTTTATGTTCCGTTTATGCCGCACATTATGACACTCGCAAGGGAATCAAAACCTATAGGGTACTTCCCGTTGAACGAGAATCATAAAATTTGGCAAGAAGCAATTTCATGCAGCACACTTGAAGGAATAAATCCGAATACCATAAATTTGATAAAACACTACAAAAAAAAATTCCATGGTAAACTATTTACATCTACAAAGTACGGAACCCTTGGTGCGTGAGTCTGACTTGTACTTGACCGGTTTTTTTTTAGCCAGATGGGTCTGCTCTTCACCTCAACCTTGCTTTTCTCAAGCTAATTTATTTGGGATGGCGGAGCATTTCTTCTTCTTCCCTACATTTCTATTAGCAGTCAACTCAGAATCCACTTTTTTCCTAGCACTTTCCTTTTTTTTTTTTCGTTTCCGGGGTGGGTAATCCTCATGGATGTCCGCCGTCCTGGGGCGGGCAGCGGGGTCTGTCAGACTCTTACTGACTAAAAACCACCCCGGTGTTCCATCTCTCACCTACGCCGGGGGTCGCGGGAACGTATGATCCTTCCACAACCCCCGACTGGTGCCGGCCCGCCACTGCGGGCCTCCTCTGGTCAGGGGGGGGGAGTGAGGTGGAACACTACGCGCCGCCACCTCGGGTGTATGGGCTGGACCCATTTAGGGGGGCTGGAAGAGCGCGTTGTCGGCCCTCTGCCGGCGCCCGGTGCGCCTGCTGCGGCCGGGTGAGTGGACGAGATTTCCCTCTCCCTTTCCGCAGCCTCCTTCTGCGAGACGACGGTTTCGCAGATGGTCCTAGCCCTTTCCTAGCCTAACAGAATAAAAGTTGCATAGTCATCAGACCTTATTTCCATCCGGGGATCGCATGGCACTTGCATTCAGTTATAAACTCGATGATCGATTATATTCGATTCGATTGATTGATCGAATGATCGATGGATCCGTAATAACGCTTTTTGCGAGCCTATAATAGCTGTTTTAGTATAATTTATGTCGGCAACCGGTATGTTGGTTTTGCACTATTTAACGTACGTTTTACATCGCCTCCACACTAGTTGTCAATGTAGCTGAAGTTCGAGACTTTTGGAGAATATCTATTACTAACAGCGCCCCGCGGTTTTACCCGCATAAGTTTCCCGCGGGAATATCCGGATAAAAACTATTATAATTATGTCCTTTCCCGGGACTCAAACAACAATAATAATATTAATTATAAATGCGAAAGTGTGTCTGTCTGTCTGTTACCTCTTCACGCTTAAACCGCTGAACCGATTTAGATGAAATTTGGTATAGAGATGGTTAATTTATCTGTGGGCGAATCCTCAACTCCAGAAATATGTATTAGGCAATTGGGACATTTTGAATTGGCAATGAAATTAAGAAAAATGTACACGTTTAATAATATTTAAGTGTTATCATTTCTGTGCTCCGGTGTTTATTTTTCTATTCCTTCAGGGAAAACAAAAAGTATTAGTCTCATTTCAAAGGAAAGGAAAGGTTGTTTTGCAATTTCTGACTTTTCTATTAATATTTATTGTTGTTAATTAAAATAATAAGTAAGCAAATAATAACTAATACCTAATCACACTAATATTATAACGCGAAAGTTTGTGTGTGTTTTTACTTTTTATCCTGATATTCCCACGGGATAGACACTGATGCGGGTGAAACCGCGGTAATGTACCCAAAAGACTGGCGGCATTGTATGGCAATACTTAGCCTCTGGCGAAGGTAAAAGCCAGCCCTTGGATCACAGGAAGCGTCAACCAGCCGTTTCGATTTTTTTTTCTATTACTTACCTTAACCTCATTTTTGTGAATATTGCCCGTTCTTGCTGACTGCTACTTTTTTTTCAAAATCGGTGAATACAGATCAGAATGTCTGAAAAAGTTGTGGACAATCTCCTAACCGTTTTCCTGTAGCTACAACGTTTGGTAACACTCACTGCCGCGTCTCAAAAATCCTTGCATACTACATGCTAATTCCATGAATGGCTATAATAGACGTATTTAGAGTAATTTGATAAGCAATTAATTTGCCTGACTATATGTCCCTGCTGCAGATCCATACTAATATAAATGCAAAAGTGTGTCTGTCTGTTACCTCGTCACGCTTAAACCGCTACACCGATTTAGATGAAATTTGGTATAGAGATGGTTTGAGTCCCGGAAAAGGACAGGATAGTTGTTATCCCGATATTCCCACGGGATCGACACTTATGCGGGACCTGCGGGGCGCTGGTAGTTATAAATAAAGGTAAATATTGAGGTAAATTATTAACTCCTTTATTCAAAAACTTTGCTAAAGTTAAGTAGTGATTAACGACTGTTTAACCATACATTTTGACGTTTAAACACCACTTAACTTTAATCATCATCTCATCATCTGCCTAGCCTTTTCCCACCTATGTTAAGCTTGGCTTCCAGTCTAACCGGATGCAGCTGAATACTAGTATTTTACATGGAGCGACTGCCTATCTGACCTCCACAACTTTAATCATCGTTTATAAATAAACCCCGAAGTGACCACAGTAATATGGACAAATCTATTCCACAGACAGGTCAAGGATCCAAGAAGACAGTTACCTAAGTATGATTCATAAGAAACGGCATCGAACAATAGCGGGCTGGGTTCACCACAATATATTATTGTTAATGCAAATACCTAGTTAAATATATTAGTCTGGCAAGCCCATCACTTTCAAACCGCAGTAAGTAACAATGTGTGTTGTCATGTTGCGACTCATTGAAGAAAATGACAAGTACTGGGAGGTCTATTGTTTAAAAGATCCTCCTAGTGGCTTAGCGGACGTTTGTATTCAAATAAAATAAAATTATTTATTATGTAAATAGATGTCGGAATCACTTTTACACGTCATCCATACTTCTATACTAATATTATAAATTCAAAAGTAACTCTGTCTGTCTGTCTGTATATCACCTTTTCACGCCTAAACCGCTGAACCGATTTAGATGAAATTTGGTATAGAAATTGTTTGAGTCCCGGGAAAGGACATAGGATACTTTTTATCCCGATATTCCCACGGGATCGAGACTTATGCGGGTGAAACCGCGGGGCGCAGCTAGTATCTAAATAAAAGTGACACTATGACGAACTCTTAAAATAAAATTAACAATTTTTGGAGAGAGAACCACAACAGATTTGAGTGGACCAGTCTAGTCAGTGCAAGCATTGGTTTATAATCGTGTAGTTCTACTCAGAATTGAATTATTCAATGTCATTATGTGCAAACAGAAGTCTTGGAGAAGGGTGACTAATATTTTTTCCGTGCAATTTGTTAGTTACATACATGAATAAAGAACGTGTAATTTTTTTTTCTTTTAAGTAACCAGGTCCAGTTACAAGAAATGTACACACGAAAACATGCGAGTACCTACAAAAGTACATACCTACATTGACGAAAACGTGACCTCATACTTTCACGTAACAATACACAACTGTGTTAATCCTACCAATTATTCGATTTATAACGCCTCTATTTCTTTGCAATCAAGTGTAATTACAATTAATTAAGTATCTTTCGCCAATTTTTTCGTTAATTGCACTCAGTCCCGCGTTTGACAGTTTTGATTGGAGCTATTGCAGAAGGTGCATTTTAGCCTGTACGAGTCACTATATTTTAGTGCTGAGCACAAATATAGATAGACCTAGATAACGCAAGTATCACGAACTATATGAAAACTAAGCGTGCCACTTTTTGACTACCTACTATGACGTCACAAGCTCGCGCTCTCTCGCTCACGCTCATCCAACCAGCAATACGCAGTACTGAGCGCGAAAGTGGCGGCTTATGATTTTCGAACGTAAGCTGGTGCGATTTTTGGCACGCGAAGTAGTTGCTCTTGCGTTATCTAGGTGTATCTATATCTATGGTGCTGAATGCCACTTGCATGGCTGACAGGGGAGAATGGAAAAAGAAAACGTGTTGCGACGACCCCAAGAAACATGGGACAAGGGTAGGGGGATGATGATGAGCGCCCACTTCCACGATAAATCTTTCATCATCATCAGCCATGGAGCGCCGGGAGCGGGGTGCAAGAGGGCGCACTTGCACCTCCCTGGCTTCAAAATAAAATGTAGGTGTAAAAACTTTCAGAACCAACTAAAAATATCCGATTTATTATGGTCTGATACCCTGAGCGACCGTTACCACTTGGCCACCACTGCTCTAGAGAGCATTATTAATAGAACTGAATGATGCACTTCGAAAATTCGCTAAATTATTAACAACTAGCAGCGCCCCGCGGTTTCACCCACATAAGTGTCGTCTAGTGGGAATATTGGGATAGGAAGTATCCTATGTGTTATTCTGATGTATAGGTAACCTATATTACTGTAAAGTTTCATCCAAATCCGTTCAGCCGTTTGTGCGTGAAGAAGTAACAAACATACAAACACACACACTAACTTTCGCCTTTATAATATTAGTGTGATATTATATTTCCAGTATTTCATTATGTACATTATATTTTAAAATATTACGATATAAAAAATATAAAAACATTTAAACATTTTCACATATTATATTTATCATTAATCCGTTTAAAAACCTGTTCATTTCATAAGACAATCAGTAGACAGAAATGCAGGCATTTCTGTTAAACCTAAGACATTTTAAGATTTCACTTTTTCTTAAATAAACATTATATTAAAAATATTTATGAGTAAAATCTACATTATTGGCTAGTGCCAATACTGTAGATTTTAGTCATGAATATAAGCCTAACTTTCAAAGCAGGAAAATGTTCACAGTTGGAAACGAAGCGGTTGCTATGATTATACAATCATAGCAACCAACCATGAAACCATACGGTTTCATTGACATTTAATATGTTATGGATTAATAATCACACTAATATTATAAAGGCGAAAGTTTGTGAGTGTGTGTGTGTTTATATGTTTGTTACTTCTTCACGCTCAAACCGCTGAACCGATTTAGATGAAATTTGGTATAGAGATAGTTGGAGTCCCGGGAAAGGACATAGGCTACTTTTTATCCCGATATTCCCACGGGATCGAAACTTATGCGGGTGAAACCGCGGGGCGCAGCTAGTGAAATAATGAATTGACCCGGCGAACTTCATAACGCTACAGATAAATCTTCATTAAAAAAAATCAAGAACGTTTCCCATGTTTTAACAGTTATTAATAGTAACAAACCAAAGATCAGAAAAATCGGTCCATCTGTTTAAATGGTGTAACTACAGTCCGCGCGGAACTAGTTGGCCGCGCCTTAGGTATGTGAGCGGTGGGACGGAGGGGCGGGGGGGGGGGGTGCATTACTCGATTTATTTTCGTTGGATCCCGGTTTTGAATCCCAGTTTAATATTTTTGGCGTTGGATCCTGCAAAACATTATTATGTATTTCCGTTAAATCCCGAATTTTAAAAATGCAAGATAATTAGGTTTTATTGTCGTTGAATCCCGAAAAGTATTTCCGTTGGATCCCGAATGCTTAAAAAAACCTGAATGCGGGTACTTTTAACAACAAAATTGTTTATAATAAAATGAGGGGTTCACTAATGTTTCACCAAAACTCCATTTACAAACTTTAGTTTACAACCAACGTTTCGTATACTATTTATTTCACAAACAACTCATTTTCTATATAATCTAGTCGTTTCTGGCACTCGCCGGCCGCTCTCGCGGCACCGCTCGCTTCGCTCGCTCGGCTCGTGCGTAGGGTTCACAGTTTTAACCTAACCTAACATTTTTTTTTTAATTAATCTAATCTAGTGTTTGATAAAGGTAAATCACTTTTCTTCTGAAATGTATACATGTTGTTATAACATGGGATTCAGCGGAAACAGCAAACGGGATCCATCGTTAATACCTAAAAAATGGGATTCAAAAGTGGGATCCAACGAAAATAAACGCATTACTCCGTACGTATGTTGCGAACCGCCGCCTCACCCCTGTCCCCACCTCAGCGGCCAACTAGTTCCGCGCGGACTATAACCCGACTTTGTTTCATTAATATAGATTTTGTTAGGCTTTTACATAAATAATTTTGATGAGATATTTGTGCATGTATAGAGGTATGAGGAGCATGGTGCAAAGTTCACTCATACTCTATAGAAAAGGGAGGATCCTCCGACCAGACGGGTGTCGTGTCTGGCGGGCAACTGCCCGACGATTGATGCCTGTCAGGACGTTGTATACAAGGTGAAATTAATTTTTTATAGTTATTAAAAATTAAATAGTCTATTTTATACAGGGTGTTCGGCAGAACGTTGAACACACGAAAATGGCAGATGGCGTCTGCTACCTATGGCGATGGCGTCTGCTACCTACCCAGCCCAAAAAAAGTTACCCAGGCCCAATTTTTTATTATTATTTTTTTATTATCAGCCATTTCTGTCCCACTGCAGGGCAAAGGCCTCCCTTCCCTCCTTCCACTTATCCCTATCCAGTGCTGTTACACGCCAATCCTTGTGGAAAGAGTCGAGTTCGTTCCGCCATCTCATTCTGGGCCTGCCGCGTTGCCGTTTGCTGCTGTTTGGGACCCATTGTGTGGTTACTTTATCCCACAGCTCCTCCGGCATGCGACAGATGTGACCAACCCAGTTCCATTTTAGCTTGGCAGCCGTGTAACCTACATCGGCAATTTGAGTTTTAGAACGCAGTATCGAGTTCCTTATACGATCAGTAAGTTTAACTCCAAGGATACTGCACTCCATTGCTCGCTGACAGACCCCGAGTGCGGACTTTTGACGATTAGTAAGTGACCATGTCTGCGCTCCATAGGTGACGGTAGGAAGGATGCACATGTCCATGAGTTTTCTCTTTAGTGAGAGAGGGAGAGTTCCCTTCATTATTTGTTTCATCGACCAATAGCTCTTCCAGGCCCCATAGTTTTTTTTTTATTTTTTTAGTACCGAAATTCATAAGTTTTAAAACTTTGAAGGCCTATAACATTATGTAGGATAGACGAAACTGGCAACACTTTTTTTTGTTTTCGTCTCGACTATTGGTAGATTCATCTAAAATTACTGTCTGGTGCAAATAGTAAAATCGGCTATAAAAAATAAACTATGGGGCCTAAGTATCTTTTTTTGGCCTGGGTAGGTAGCAGATGACCTATCTGCCATTTTCGTGTGTTCAACGTTCTGCCGAACACCCTGTATAAAATAGACTATTTAATTTATTTTTAACTATAAAAATGTCAGCTATACGCACACCTTGGCAAGAATTCAACAAAGTAATTGACATAATATACACTCCCGGACTCCTAAATCTAGCCACTGTGCATATATACATTTGTGTATAAAGGATTAAAGCATCAAAATAATTTAGAGTCAAGAATTTTTTTATGCAGTTTTTGAAGCAGACATACCGACCATCATGCTAAAAAACAGTGGCACTCCGGGAGTGGCGACAGAAGTGAAAATAAAACACAAACAGAATACTTTGCCATCACTCACTAACATATCGGATATACATTTAAACCGAGTACATCCCGAGGACAGCTAACCACATCCGAAGCGGTGTCGGTTACGGTAACAGTGGCGCGAATTCAATGGTTTTTTCCCAATGCCCAACGCGCCTAAGGCAGTTTTCACTTCAAAAATGCAGAGTAGCTCGATTTACATGTCCGGGAAGTGTATTATAATTTTAGTAAATACGTTATAATACTTAATCAGAAAGTGCGTAGATCATTATAAAAATGTATTTAATAAAATTGTTTCTATAATACTCACTTTTTGACAAGACGATGGGCCTTGGGCCCAATATTTGTTAGCATTTTGACACGCCCTCACCCACTATCCAGAACACCTGAAACAATGATGATTACCAAATTAATAAAATAACATATTATTTGGTAAATGGTAAACTTATGGGCCTATTAGTAGATTCGCACTTTACTCGCCTGAAACGGGCAAATCGTAACTTTTAAATATTTTTTTTTTTCTATAAGCGACTCGCACGAATTGGCACATTTTGAATTTTATGCAAATGACGATTCGGCCGTTTTGGACGAGTAAATTCGTGCGAATCGACTAATAAGCCACTTATGTCTGATGAGGCAGGTCAAAAGGTGAATTTATTTAATTTGACAGAAACAATTTCCAAGTCTAATTGATCACTGATGCTGTAACTTTAAAAGAGACACATCAACCAGCTGTTGCTTTTGCCGCATGGAGGTCGGAAACGCCCGCGTAGAGATCGGAACCGCCCGCGTGGAGGTCGGAAACGCCCGCGTGGAGGTCGGAAACGCCCGCGTACAGATCGGAACCGCCCGCGTGGAGGTCGGAAACGCCCGCGTAGAGATCGGAACCGCCCGCGTAGAGATCGGAACCGCCCGCGTGGAGGTCGGAAACGCCCGCGTGGAGGTCGGAAACGCCCGCGTACAGATCGGAACCGCCCGCGTGGAGGTCGGAAACGCCCGCGTAGAGATCGGAACCGCCCGCGTAGAGATCGGAACCGCCCGCGTGGAGGTCGGAAACGCGCGCGTGGAGGTCGGAAACGCCCGCGTGGAGATCGGAACCGCCCGCGTGGAGGTCGGCAATAATCCCACAGGAAGGTACCAGCGGGATAAACAGTATCCTATATCCAAACCCAGGTCATCTATCGGTCGATCTGTCTGTGTGCCAGATTTCATCCAAATCCGTTCAGCAGCATGAAAAAGTAACAGACAGAAAGACAGCAGGCAGACAGACCGATAAAGAGACAGGCATACCGACGGACAGAAACATTCGCATTTCTATAAATATATCTCAGGCTATTTCTTTGAAAGGTTTTCTTACGCCTTCGAATAATAATTTTCAAAATGATGTGGTTGCACTTGGCAGATAGTAAAAATGACCACATATCCTGCGATGACCACAAATTGGTCGAAATGACATCGAGCTTTGAGAAAAAGCATGTAAAGGAAAAAGGTGTGTAAGGAGTTGATAACTACGGACTGATCTCAAAAATAGCTATAATAGGTAGATGTGCGTCTATCCGGATGTAACACAGCCATTTGGCTACTCGAAGACTATTTGCACTATACAGGCTGTCCCTGGAAATATGGATCAAATCGAATAGGGGCGTGGGCAAGGTCATTTCCAAACTTTTTAACCCTAAGAATGTCGGTGAATGAATGCCCCAATGCCACCCTATAGTTACGCCACTGAACAGAGGTGCAATTTTCATAATTTTAAGAACGTTCACAGTCTGATCTCAGCCTCAATCTGTCAAACATACCTCTAATTTTCCTACAATTGTCGCTGAGTTCAGATTGCTACTAGATTTTTGAAGTTTTTAATTACCGCTTAACTCAACCGCTCTACCATCATTATAATATAAACTATTTAACGTGTTGGCCGACACAAAGTGACAAAAGTGGGACAATACAATCGATTTACCGAGCGTGAGTGAGAAAAACCATCCGAGAACGCGTGTCCACCACGTCGGCAGTCGTTGCACCAACCTGACATCCAGTGCACCCAAGTAAGTCATATTCTTCCCATACTTTCATTTTGCTCACTTTTCTGTGTCGTCCAATATTCGATCCAGCATAAAAAATTATTTTCCCGCTAAATTACACAACGCTTGTTGGTCCTTCGAAAAGCCGCTATCCCAACTTCACCATAAGTTTTTGGTTTGATTAGGACTTGAGAACTTTTTAGTCACCAGTGCCATTTTCAGACTTCCTCATATCGTCGTTAATTTAAGTGACGTAACTGTTTCGAAGCATATTTTACAGGGCAAGCTATTTGCAGTTGAGGGTTACCTGTGACTGAGGGTAGCTTGCTCTATATAAATTCTACAGATACAAAATTGAGCACGACTGTGTAGTTCTGATTAAGATCTTTATATTGGTATTACTACGTAATAAGTATAAAAACATTTAAAAATATAAAAAAATAGTAGTCCGCCGGTGTCGGGAGCCGGGTCCAAGCTACCGGTGGTTAGGGCTCCAAAGACAGGAACCTCCTCACAATGAATAATACGTATCGAGGAGTACTGCCTTCTGAATCAGGCCCTTGATCTAACCGGCTAACGAGAGCCTCGACAGATGTTGATCGAGGCTTTCGGTCATAAGACCATTGGTCGATACGACAATCGGCACAATAATAGCCGAGCTCACATTCCACATGTCAACAACCTCGTGTGCTAAGTCAAGATATTTCAAGTATTACTACTATTGTTATCATGTTAATATTGTTTTAATAATAAAATATTTTAACAGATACGTCACTTCGTGAGATCGTTTTTAATTTGTTGGGAATACATGATCAGTACGCCAATTCTCGTAATTTAAAACGTTGAAAATCTAGTCGCAGTCTCATCTCGGCGACAAACAAAATGTCAAAAACTTGTCAAAATGTAGGAAAATTAGATGTATTTTTTGACAGATTGAGACTGAGATCAGACTATGAACGTTCTTAACCGGTCATGCGGCGCGCGTCGCCGATCGGTGACGAAACAATAGAAAATCAATTGTGTCTCATTAGCGGAGCTTGACAGATTAAAATTACGATAATTGCCCCTCAGATATCAGATTCGACTTGGAAAATGTATCAGATTACTATAGTTAAGTCGGCTAGTCTAAAATGTCAGATATGTCGCGACGATATGTGTTCACTTATTATTCTATCCATTCGCGTAACACCACATAAATCTCTTGCATTCTCAACTCAGCTGCTGCCTAAACATTCTACCAGTTAATCACTATCACAAGGCTAACATCCCCAGATCACACAAATCATCATCATCTTTTAATAAGTATATAAATCTTTATAGACAAGCGTTATATGCAAATAAGCATAAACAGGAGAAAGCGAAAGTTTTCTTCGCGAAATGTTGTAGATTGAATTAAAACGTTATGTGTCGTATTATTGTTAACACGACGTAATTTGTATGTTGATTTGAAAAAAAAATTGAGCCGGTCTTGTGTGTTGTATATTTATTTGGTAATACTTTGTTAAATGGTTTTAACAACTGTACCGACACTTGTTGAGGGTATTTCAATGAATTTAGGTTTATTCGAAAATAATGAAATTACCAATTTTATAAATATGAGAAGATACAATGTAACATACATATCAATTCAACTCAGGCTGAGTTGAGTTCACGGGGAGGTGGGACCCGCTGAGGAACAGCTGCGGATCGAGGCCTATCGGGGGAGCGGTGAATGCTTATGCGAATCCCATACCCCCGACCATAGGTAGAGGTGGAACACCGCGGTGGTTTTAGCCGGTAAGAGTCCGGCATTCCCCTCTGTCACCCCCACGATAGAGGAAGTCCATGAGAATTTCCACCGCGAGAAAAAAAAAAGGCTGAGTTAAGTATCGCAGTCCACTGCTGGACATAGGCCTCTCCCAGGCTGCGTCACAACAGCCTGTCCTCTGCCTTTCGCATCTAGTCTGTCTTTGTCCCAGCCGCCTTTTTGAGGTCGTCTGTCCATCTTACTGGGAAGTGTCCCAAACTACGCTATACTGCATTTGCGATTTATTTGCCAAAAATGTAAACAATTAACAAATATGGTTTTATGGAAAAATAACTTTACATCGTACGAAATAAAATTCAGTTTACGTAGTGTAAACTTCAAACATTTTTATAACTTATCAATAGTGTTAGTCACTCTGAAATCAACTTAATGCTCATTAAAATAAAGTTGAAATTTGATAAATAATATTAATTTGAAAAATAAGTTGGAATTGACTTTAAATTATACATACATACATTAAACTCACACGTTTTCCTCGTGGAGGTAGGCAGAAACTAAAGTTTGCGACCACCCTCCCACCGGTGACCGGAGTCCGGCATCAAGCAGTCTGTTGTGTTTCGTTTATGCGCGGGAGTTCCAGTGCCTTAAGCATCTTCTGGGCACGCTCGTTCCATCATAGACCTCATCCATCGCTTTTCATCAGGCGTGATCGAGGTCAAGAGCGGGCCCATTCAGCAATAAAAATAATAATATCGAATTTCATCGAAATTAAAACATAATTAAATTGTACCACATCGACTGAATTAATTAACTCAATGCAATTTTTAATACCAAGACTAGAACTAATCTAGGTTTATAGAGTGGTGACAAGGTTAGCGTTGTCAAAACCGGTGTTTTATAGGATACTAGCTGCGCCCGCGTTCGTTCACGTGCAAGTCGTAAAACAAATTGGATTGAATGGGTTTTAATTTTTGTGCGTGGACTCTAAGCCTTTGTCTAAAATAAAAGTAGCCTAAGTTACTCCTTATATCATCAGTTTTCTGCCAGTGAAAGTACAGTCTAAGTCGGTGCAGCCGGTTCGGAGATTAGCCGGAACAAACAAACAGAGATAAAAAGTAAATAATATTCTGTATTTATACATATTTTTCTAATCAAAACTGTCATGCACGGATGTTACTTTACATAATACCTACTATGGAATGTTTTGCCAAACAAAAATAGGTACTGTTGGCATGCAGTATACTATTTATATGAATACATCAATCTACGGAATTAGCGCCAGGGTAGTGTTAAGATTGCCACAGCAGCGATATTCTGAGGATTTCTGAGTTAAAATAAATGTTGTAAGTAGGTTGCGTTGACTACAAGTCGATGACGTCACTCGCTCCGGCAGAAAGGAAACTCCTGAGCCCTGATTCACAACCATAATGGCTACCGTATCGAAAACCTGACATTTCGATAACCTGATTTGACTTCCCCTCAACAGCAAATAGCTGTTGGAAGAATAGCGGGCGTCTATTTGATTTAAACTGACAAAATTTTCGGGTTTTGGACTTGTGAACAGCGTTTAGAAGACTCTTACGATAACAATGATTAATGTTCGATACGATACGGAAGCGTATCGAGTGTTTGTGAATAAGGGGGCTGGGGTGATTTTTCACAGGATGCGGTTTCATTTAGTGTAATTTCCAACAGTTATGGATGATTACACTATTTAACGAAGATACAGTTTGTTTGTACAAATATATAAAATATAGGTTTCCATTCCACCAACAACACCACGACCGCTTGGACGAAGGTTAGCGGCAGATGACCTCAAAACCAAAAAAAAATACGTACAAAGGTAATAATATTACTTTATTTTCAGTGTTGGTTCTCTTAAGCGGGATGTTCTAAAGTACTTAATAGCCCGCGAAATTCAGATTTTCTTACGTTTTTTGCAATTTGCAGGTCAGTGTCAGGTCAAATTTGTTGCTGCAAGAACTAAACTTGAAAACAAGTCACCTGAAGATAGTCTACTCAACTTAGAACTGCTTGAAGCGGCCTGCATGCAGAATTCCATAAAATGTGTTGTATCTATTAGCAGGGGGCCTAAAAAAGCCACTTCGGCAGAATCATAAAAGGATAACATTATTAATCATAATAAAAGTCGTAAAATGGTCACAAACTGACAATTCATAATATTATTTGCATACAATTTCACATCACGCAATTCATCTGTTTGACAGTTTTGGATGGAGATTCGTAAAATGGTCCACATAATATGAATTGCTTTAATGTCAGATAATATTATGAATTGTCATGCCATTTTACGACTTTGAATGTTATCCTTTCATGATTCTGCCAGAGAGGCCTTTTTAGGCCCCCTGATCTCAGATGAACAAACACAACAAGCAACATAAGATTCATTGGTTTACTGTTTTTTCAAGCGGTTTGCGCTTGTCGTCACATTATGTTTTTAACCCTTTACTTAATTAAAAAGTTTTAATGATAAGCGTCTGCTTCACCATACATTTTTTGGAGTTTCTATTTTTCGTAACTCTAAGCAACGTTTATAGTAAGTAAGGGAGTTCAAGTTTAAATAAAGTACTTGTCCTGCAGGTAACAATATCGCATCATGTAACTATAGTATACAAGACCTTATGAACCGCACGAGCGGCGCGTACGCTTCACAATGGAGTATTACAAACTTAGCGTTTCCACTTCTATTGTTTTCAAATAATTACTTTAGCAATTCACGTTTGAAAACAAAAGGATAATTTTCTTTCCGTATCATTGGGTAAGCTTAACTTTCTTTTTTTATTTAATTTAATGATATTGTAATTTTAAATTAAATAAATGTTGGAAGCAGGCGGGACTCATACCATTTTTATTACTATTATATGTATTTTCAAATTCAAATGGGTCCCGCCCGCTTCCAACTTTTATTTAATTTAAAATGGGCTTGTTTTTAGCTTATCAGTTTTATTAACTTAAGTTTTTTATCGCAGTCGGGTTTTTTAATTATTTTTTATTACTTTTTTTATTTTCTTAATGATCTCGCCAGGTGGGAAGCAATAGTCATCCATTGCTTCCCACCGTATCGTAGACCTCATGGTCTACGATGGCAATTACCCCGCGTGAATGATCTGTACATACCATAGATATATCATATCTATGGTACGTACGCTCGTATCCAGATCATGAGTAACACACTAAAAGTAGCAAAGGCTTTCATTTTGACAGTTCAACAACATTCATTGCGTTATTTACGTTGTTGAGCAGACAAATTTTTCGAACATATGAAGCAATGGATTAGTAATATCCATCAAAATTATTCAGATTATAATTGAGGAGCGTCGGAACAAAAACCGATATATCCAATTTACCATATTTTACACAAATTAAAAAAAAGCTTGTAAGTTTTTTAAAGCTTATTGCCAAGTGTTTTACACGTGCAGTCTGTGGACCAACTATACTCAGCGGGTTATCAGCGCCCTACGGGTCCAATATAATAACGGGTTCAGGATGTTGATGGGGCTGCCCCGTTTCTGCAGTGCATCAGGTATGTTTGCACAAGCACACGTCGATGGCTTCCACGCCATTGTCAGACGGAAATCTGCCTCTTTGCTCTGCAGAGTGCGGGGGAGCTCCAACTCCATCCTGAAGACCATAGCGTGGAGGTGCGAGTCTCCGCTATTAGGTGATGTTGTTCGAAGATGTATTTCGAACAACAGCCTTGTCTCTAAATAGATTACCAACATACTAACATAGGTATAAGTTATCTTTTTGTTTTTTACTAACCCATATGGATGCTGCTTATCCGAAATAAAGATTATTTTATTTTTTTTTTTTATTTTAATGTTACAAAAGTGGAAAATTATAGCATGTCAATTTGCAGTTAAAGTGACATCGATTGATGTGTGAAACTTGACGGAGGGTAGATACTTAATTTAGCGAGATACTTGGCGGACAAGTTTGGATATATCGGTTTTTGACGCGATCATTTGGATATATCGGTTTTTGACGAAACCAAAATGGATATGTCGGTATCTGATATGATCAAAACGGATTTATCGGATTTTGGTAAAACCAAATTATAGTTTTGTATCTATGTATTTACATGCTAATTTTCTAAACTCTCAAATGACGTTAACTCGCAACTTATTTTGAGTTATGACAGTATTTGGTTTCATGTGCGAATTATATTGATTTATTTTGTACAGTAAGTAAATTGGTTTAATGTCATTTACTGTACTTTCTTGATTAATGTTTTGTCCTATAACACAATCCTCTAAAATAGACGGAGAACCAATCATTTCCAACAATTATTTATCGAAAAATCTAAGGCACACAGTAAAAGCAGTAGTAACGGAAAGGAGAACCAAAGAATAAGGAGAACACAAAACGGGAAGAAACTTGATAGCGAGTTGACATAAACGACACCCAGCCAATCACGCGAGGGTAAGGCGAAGTATTTACGAAGAGCGTTCAGATATTTTTTTTGGGAATCGATTAATAAAAGAATAAAAATCGATTAAGCTTTTTTGTAAACGTGTACCTAATCGGAATTTGAACCGACCATTGTTGAATTGTGTAAAACTTAATAAGAATTATCGGTTTTTAATCCAACAACAAGAACCTGTTGAATTTAAAAATTTATTTGTCGGGTTTTGATTTGACCACAGTATTTTGATATTTTTTTTAAGATGGATGTAACTGTTTTTTAATTGATTTCTTTCCTGAAGGGTGTATAATTAAACATTTTGTAACAGAAAAAAATAAAAAAATAATAATGTCTTAATTAAGACATATCGGTTTTTGTTCCGACGCTCCTCAATTGATAGTGTGTTACGTAATTACGTTCGTTCGTTCGTTTTCAAGTTAAGCCGTTGGTCCCGGCTGTCATTCGTGGATCTTTGACAGTCGTTACGGGGGTAGTCAGAAGCCCGAAAGTCTGACAACCAGTCTTACCAAGGGGAAGGGGTATCGTATTACCCAGTAACTGGGTTGTGGAAGTCAGATAGGCAGTCGCTCCATGTAAAATACTGGCATTCAGCTGCATCCGGTTAGACTGGAAGCCGACCCCAACATAGTTGGGAAAAGGCTAGGCAGATGATGATGAGTGTGTTACGTAATTATTAGGGAGCTGGTTTCTCTTTCTTTAAAGTTGACGGGTTGAAGGTACCCGCTAACCACACAGGTCAAAAGCTACTTTAAAAGTCAACGATCGATAGTAATAGTAGGTGACCTCGAGTGAAACCACAAACAACAATTTTCGACACCCCATCCATGCATCCGCAGAGAATTTCGAAAAACACAACATCACTTTCATTCTTTCTCAACTCTGAATTATGCATGAAACTATTAGCAAACTAATTAGATCATAATGTTAATTTAATTATACGATTGACAAACTGAGAGGTTATTAATGGCGTTTAGGGCGTCACCGACTGACGCAGCACGGCACGGCACGGTAAAGGATTTAGACCGGTATGTAATATATGTATGTATGTTCATCTGTTCCCTCATAACTTATAAACTTGTTGTCATAATTAGACAAATGAGATATCGTTGGAAGCGTCTTGAGCGTCCGCTGGTTATAGGCTATGTGACGTCACATTAAATTGAATATGGCGCCCTCTAGCGGACACAAATTCATGATCTTAAATTTTTTTTTTTAATCATGGTGTGTGATGGGGTTTCAAATGAAAGGGCTTAATTAGCACATTTCAAAAATGTTAATGAAATAAGCCTCAAAATAATTAAATAAAATATAAGTTTAAAAACAAAACCCGACTACTAAAAAGGATGAAACAAGAAAGTACCTTCCCGTGGTCGCATTCCGATGTACTAACATACATATTAAGCTATGGTAGCATGCGACCACGGGAAGGTACTTTTTGTTTCATCCTTTTCAGTAGTCGGGTTTTAGTTTTTATTATCCTTATTTCAATGAGTTTAGAATTCATATTACTTTATTTAGATACAATCATACCGCGGCACGTCGTGGCGTCGTGGTCGTGAGTCGTAGTTTCTGTTCTGTTCTATGTGTGTTCTGTATATTTGTTACGGTCGCAAATCATATTTTAATCAACGTACAGACGCCAGCACATCAACCTACTACAATCTGTCAAATTTCTTTAATAGATTTTCAACTTTATCACTAAAACATAAGGTTCAAAGTTGATTGGGAAAATGTGACAGTTAGGTGTAGGTTGATGTGCTGGCGTCTGTACAACGAATTTCGCAACCTACCAAAACGCTTCCCCCTTACTTTTAAAGATTCGAATCAACGACTACTAGCACAAAAGTAGATTGTAGTACTATCGCAATATCGTCATTACAATTTAAAATTTATTCTGAACGGGCCTTACCTTATAGGCTTATTATAATTTGCTTTCGTTTAAAACGTACCTATGAGGAATTTTAATTGCATATTACCTGGTCGTGTTTTCTTTTAAAGAAGCCGAAAGACGCGCAGTCACCTCGCAAAAGTAAACTAAGTAACGGGTGTTATGAAGATAGGTATATGGGTACCTAAGTAAAATGTGTGTTTATGTTTGATGAGTTTTCATAAGTATCGGAAGTGTAGACTTAAAGACCCTTGTATGTAGAGCGTTTTGGCACAGAAGAAGGACCCATCTTTTCCCGTATAATACTGTAAAGGCCTTCCTAGAGATTTAGAGAAAACGATCTCACCCCTTCGGTCAAAAATAAGTGGCAGAAAACCATGGTTTACGTCGGAATGAGACCAAAAAACTTGAAAACCAGCGCTGGGGCTCTGTCTTGCATAATGCTGAGCGATAGCCGTTTTGCGTGGAGGTGACGCATGATTCCCCCTACTTTTTTATTTTATTTTTTGTGTTTATGTTCTTTTTTGCGTCAGTTTCACCGCAAATAAACGTATTTTCTTTCTTTCTTCCTTTCAAAACAAAGCGATGGCTATTTTGCGTGAATGTGACGCATATTTTCCCCCAACGTGTTCTTTGAGTTTGTGTTCTTTTTTGCGTCATGTTTACCGCAAATAAACGTTTATAATTTCTTTCAAAACATTAATGAAAAATGGTCCAAAAAGGTGACGAAACATATCGTTGATGATTTCAAATACAGCATAAAAAGACACTGCACTTGCACTACAAAAGACGAGGCGACTGTCGATGTAGCTGAGTGTACAAACAAAATGCAATCAATCGATGAAAAATGAAGAAGAGTGAAATATTAGGAGTGAATTGTAATTGACTAATCTTATAGCACAACTAGAAAGCTATGAAGATTTCAACCATGGAAGTGCAAATCAGGTCCTATTCCGCAAATGATTTCTTGGTGCCCAAATAATTTCACGTTGAAGGAACGACGAATTGACGTTACTGACAACGCAAAACTCGTAGCTAAATTCTAGGCTGACTCAGTTTCGATTGCCATTGACACCCATAGAAGAAGCGAAAACCAGTCGATACCTTAACCAATAAAAACATTCACAAACTCCGCTTTATAAACATTAAGAAACAAACTAATATAGGTATTGCATACACGGGTAAATGTATTCATAATTACAAAACCTACCTTACGTAAGAAACTTGATACATTTTAAAGCGAATAATTATTCAGAAGTGGACACCTTCCTATTAGCAAATAACCACCCAAATAAAAGTAATATTAATTAAATTAAAAAATAAATGCACGGCTCAGTGGAATATTTTTAAGTATATCTTTAGTTGATTGAATTCCCTTTATTATCATTACATAATAGTAGATTGTACAAATAGTGCATAAAAGAAGCCATGTTACCCCGAGACGTTTATATCCACCAGAGCCGTGGGCGAGAGTGGATATTAAGTCGAGGGGTAAAATGGCTCGTTTATGCCCGAGTTATACACTCTGCTTTTCACTTCGATTGCGATAAAATGAAACAGGCATAGATGGCGTGGATGGCCAAATTCTAAACTATGAGGAATAGCGAAAAGTACTCAAAGGAGTCGCGGGCTCGATTTTGATGAAAACTAAAACTGCATCATTGGATTTTTGAAAAATCAATATTTTTAGCCAGGAATCAAACCTGTTGATTTTGAAAAAAAACCAACCATTCGATAGTGTCGCTAATAAGGATCAAATTCTGGGAAGTAATGACATACGGCAAACTAGAGGAAAGAGCTCATTTTTAACACAATACTTTTTTTTATTTTTCTTATGTTACCTACCTCATCATCATCTGCCTAGCCTTCGTTTGGGCAGCACCCTAAAAAGACATGGTTCAGTCAAGGTTTAAACTAACTCGAGATACTCGTAGATGTGAATCTTCAGGCCACTACGATGGACATATTAAATAAACGTACCTACAAAATCACATAAACTAAAACAATTCAGAGAAAAAAAACTCCGCTAGAAATAAGAGCTGAGCATTCAATCGCATGTAATAACGGCGTGCACCGCTAACTGGTGCTGCTACCCTGCGCGACGGACGAGAACAGTTACGTTTACCCTACTTGCCTCGATCGCGGACTGCCTATATCAACGTCGTAAGACGAGGAAATTAAACCATTAAAATTACGACCATAATTATAAACATTATGGGGGTATTCAAATAAAATTCATTGGAATTTAGGTTTAGTAGGTACAAATAATACGGTGCTTGGTTAAAGTACATACATATAATTATCCCGTAAAATACGCGAGTTACTGTTAATCTAATGATATGCACAACAATGTGGCCAAGTGGTTGAGGAAAGGCATCTCTTTTCATGCACGAGATTATTGGTTCAAATCCGGGCAAAGAAAAGACTTAATCCAAACTAATATTATAAATGCGAAAGTCACTCTGTCTGTCTGTCTTTTCTTCACGCCTAAACTACTGAACCGATTTAGATGAAATTTGGTATAGAGATAGTTTGAGTTCCGGGAAAGGACATAGGATAGTTTTTATCCCGATATTCCCACGGGATCGAAACTTATGCGGGTGAAACCGCGGGGCGCAGCTAGTAAAAAATATTTTATAAAAAAAAACAAGTTTTAAAGCTAAAACCCGACTACTGAAAAGGATGAAACAAGAAAGTACCTTCTTAAGTCCCGTGGTGTAAAGTGTCGTATTTCAACGTTGCATTCGTTATAATTTCTCGTGACTGTACTGAATCCATAATAACAGGTTCGCTGTCCTTGCCACCCTGTATATTTCCTTATCTCAACTAAAAGCTAGAGAGAGGACACAGCACACAAAATGTTAATCACACTAATCACACTAATATTATAAAGGCGACAGTTTGTGAGTGTGTGTGTGTGTGTGTGTGTTTATATGTTTGTTACTTCTTCACGCCTAAACCACTGAACCGATTTAGCTAGTCCTGGAAGAGGACATAGGATAGTTTTTATCCCGATATTTCCACGGGATCGACACTTATGCGGGTAAAACCGCGGGGCGCAGCTAGTTCAACATAATTCAATCAACACCTCATTGGGCAAAAACGCTCTAATTCTAAGTTTCACATACAAGCATCGCGTTCGGATATGCTCGGCTCGCGGAATGCAAGCGCGTGAAAATAATGCAGTTGCGTGCTAAATAAGGTTGTCACCCTACTGTAATCATACCTTTTATAATTAACTAGCTGCGCCCCGCGGTTTCACCCGCATAAGTCTCGATTCCGTGGGAATATCGGAATAAAAAGTATCCTATGTCCTTTCCCGGAACTCAAACTATATCTATACCAAATTTCATCTAAATCGGTTCAGCGGTTTAGGCGTAAAAAGGTAACATACAGACAGACAGAGTTACTTTCGAATTTATAATATTAGTATGGAAGTATGGATTGGCGAAACTTCGGTATTGGTATCAAAAAACTACATCTGTGTAGCCCTTTCCCAACTATGTTTGAGTCAGCTTCCAGTCAATCCGGATGTAGCTTAATACCAGTATTTTACTTGGAGCGGCTTCCTATCTGGCCTCCGCAATCCCTATAGGTACAATACCCCTTGGCAGTCAGAGACAGTCAAAATTCCACGAATGACAGCCAGGACCAACGGCTTAACGTGCTTTCCGAGGCACGGAGAGGTCTTGGTGTGAAAGAGGGTTACCTATCCACGGACCAGCCTCGGCAAGCGAAGCTTAACCTGATCGATCGACCCGTGCGGCTGTTATTACTTAGCCACAAGCCACGACTGTAAGAAATTGCTAGCCCCAGCCCCTAGCCTTTAAACAATAATGGCTCGCCGCCACTTAAATAGAGCTATTATATCTATGATCAATTTGACTTAATTGCTAAATTATCTAACATCACGAACTAAAAATTCCAATCATTTTTATTACTTCGGCATTAAATAGCTTTAAACCAGCTTAATATCATTATCGAAATAATTGCTTATAAGTTATTTTATTTACATAAGTAAGTAATAAAGCATGGGGTAGTGGTGGCCCGGTGGTAACGACCGCGACTTACGAGTTGTAGGTCGTAGGTTCGAACCCAGACAGGTGCTTTACTTTATGTAAATTATTTCATCACCACTGCACTCAAACCGGTGAAAGAAAACATCGTGAGGAAACCGCGGCGGCATGTCCTAGAACCAAAAATGCGAAGACATTTGACATCTACCAACCCGCACTGGGCTCGCGTGGTGGATTACGGCCCATTCCATTTTACCGAGATTAGGCCTATGTCCCAACAGTGAGAACATTATAGGCTGATTATGTAAAATATATAAAAAGAAAGTAAAAAACAGAAAGTCCTATACGAGGCGAAAAGGCCAAAAGACTTAGTATTTCACAATTGTTTGAATTTTGACCCATACTTCAGTGTTACTCTCGCAGTAATAGTTGGTCCCTTGGACCCCTTTACAGGTTTTCAGTTATTTCAATTACACCTTGCATGTACAACTGAACACACAATATCACTTTACTCCATAATCATACTAATTTGCAAATTACAACGCCTACAGTGTGATCGCTAATTAAAATTCTAAATGGCAACTCGCGTGACAAGAACACATCAATTGATTTGATGTATCGAGGTACGACAGATACATTAACTTTTTATTTTCAACTAGTTATTTAGAACACACAATATATGAAAACGTCAACGTCGGCAAGACTGCTTAAATTGGACATCAGAGGGGCAATTCTACTAATTTAAGAACGTTCACAGTCTGATCTCAGTCTCAATCTGTCAAAAATACCTCTAATTTCCATACATTTTGACAAGTCTTTGACATTTGCTTGTCGCTGAGATGAGACTGCGACTAGATTTTGAACGTTTTAAATTACGAGAATTGGCCTTCTGAAAGCCAATTCCCGTAACTAAAAACGTTCAAAATCTAGGCGCAATCTCATCTCAGCGACAATCAATGTCAAAAACTAGTCAAAAATGTAGAGAAAAATCAGAGATATTTTTGACAGATTGAGACTGAGATCAAACTGTGAAGATTCTTAAAATTATGAGAATTGCCCCTCTGGGGGGCCAAGTCTACTAATTTGAACTTTTGACAGATATGCCACACAAAATTTCTCAAAAACTCACAATGGCGAGACCATTTCATCGTT
The DNA here is from genome assembly GCA_945859645.1 of Amphipoea oculea. Lineage (NCBI taxonomy): Eukaryota > Metazoa > Arthropoda > Insecta > Lepidoptera > Noctuidae > Amphipoea > Amphipoea oculea. The sequence continues at coordinate 17,548,509 of OX243884.1, forward strand.
TGTAAATTACTAGACTTAGACCCCTTTTTTATGGATGGGAAATCATCAAATGACCCGTCCCGCTCTGGGTGGAGCGGAAGGGAGTGTCCGACTCTTACTGACTAAAACCCATCCGTGTTCCTTCCTTAGCCCTTTATGTTCCGGGGTAGCGGTAACCCTTTCGGACAATCCCGCACCTCGGCCAATCCCGCACTAGACATAGACCCCTGCCGGTTTTAACCATCGAACATTTTTTTATTCGGAACTTCAGTCCGTCAAACAAAGCTAATATTTGAATCAGCCATTCTCATTAAAAGAAAACCATGTATGGACTTCGAAATCATGGACCTACCTCAACTTTAGAAGTGAAATCTTAAAAAGCAAAAGTCTTAATAAATGAAACCAAAGTGATAAAAATAAATAAGCCACGACACACAATCTAAAATAATATTAATAATAAAAAATTCAGTGTCGACACGAAGTGCTTTGAAAAATACATAATTATTACATTTACATAGGTAATTAGCATACAATGCTACTGTGCTATAACATTATGTATTATAATTGGGTTTATCGTTATGTTAAGATGCACCAATAACACAGAGAGGGAGTGGGCCATAATCCACCACGCGGGCCCAGTGCGGGTAGGCGTAGGTATATTGATTGACCTACATTTAAAAATAGCGAAAAGTTTGCTCGCAATAAAACCTTCGAAAAGAAGTAAAAATCTCATTCAAACACATGAAAATTCAATATCTCTTTCTATATTTAGATTCGACATATTATTTTATTACGCAACGAAGTTCATCGAAGGGAAAAGTACCTATCTATACGGATTCTATAAATATTTCATAAGTTTAAAAGATTGTGGTATACTGACTTTCACGCCTAATTTAATGAGATTAAATAATTAAGTTGAAAAACTTGTTATAATTCTCTCCAATCTGTATTAATTGCGCTATTTGCATATTATTTAATTTCTAGATTATTTATAATTACGTACTGCCGAAGAGCACACACGGCTCGTGCTGTAGGTCGTAGGTTCGAACCCAGACAGGCGCTTTACTTTGTGTAAATTATTTCATCACTACTGCTCTCAAAACGGTGAAGGAAAACCTCGTGAGGAAACCGGCATGTCCTAGAACCAAAAATTCGTAGACATGTGACATATACCAACCTGCACTGGGCGCGCGTGGTAGATTATAGCGCTCTCCCTCTCGAAGAGAGGAGGCCTATGTCCCAACAGAGGAGCAATATAGGCTAATTATGATGACTGCCGAAGCACAAAACCGGTCGAAGTGGAGGTGCTTGGGGGAGGCCTATGTCCAACTGTCCAGTGGACGTCTTTCGGCTGAAATGATCATGATGACATACTGCTACGTTGGTCTAATCGTTTAGTCCACTCTCGGGCCCTCGACCCCCAATAAATAATGTGTCCACTGGACCCCTAACTATAGTTTAAGTTTCCTCTCGACCCCCAAAGTACAGTTACGATGATAAATCATCAGTCTACCCCATAGTTGCATACTATTTTACTAAAACTGGAAAGTTGGCATGCTATGCTAAATAGAAAATTAGCAAAAACCACCAACATTATACAATTTTTGAAAATTATAGAAGATGATTCCAACTATCAAAAACTTGTTAAGATGATATCTTCAACACAATCTAAACGATGATCAGACGATATTAACAACGACAAACGTATTAGTTATATTCTGAATAAGTTTGTTACCAAAGAAATACCGGTTAGTCTTTGTTTAGAAAAATGAGGTTCTGGGTTCGATTCCCAGGTAGGGTAAAGTGTTATTGAGTTTTTCCATCAGGAATTTTTCAGCAGCAGGCCGAATGCTGGATCCTTGCCCAGTTGATGACAATAGGCTCGCCCCTATTATGTGGAACATAAATATAACTGTCGAAATGGGGGTGTAGTTTAGGTACACCTCCTGCCTAACCCTTCGGAGATTACAGTCGTGATGTTATATTATTATTATCCACTGCCTTTTTTTTTAATTCAAAGTCAAAGCATTTATTTCAAATAGGCACATAAAAGGCACTTTTGAACGTCAAAAATTACATTAATAAAATAGAATTGATTCTAGTCGCCCCTTCCAAAAGGTAGTTTTTGTATGGAGAAGAATGGGCAATAAACTCCACCGTTACTCTTTTAAAATGTTTTACAATATTTGGCATAGGTACAGACGCCAGCACATCAACCTACTACAATCTGTCAAATTTCTTTAATACATTTTCAACTTTATCACTAAAGCATAAGGTTCAAAGTTGATTGGGAAAATCTGACAGTTTCGGGTAGGTTGATGTGCTGGCGTCTGTACATTCATTATATAATAATATGTGAGGACGATGCATGATGATATTGCTGAATGGGCCCGCTCTTGACCTCGATCACGCCTGATGGAAAGCGATAGATGAGGTCTATGATGGAACGAGCGTGCCCAGAAGATGCCTAAGGCACTGGAACTCCCACGCATCGACGAAACACAGCAGGCTGCTTGACGCCAGACTACGGTAGCATGGTGGTCGAAAACCAGGCGGGCGTTAGCCCTACCACCGCAAGGGAAGAAGTGGCCAGTCAAATAAGGTGTTGGGTGTGACTGTCCAGGATGCGCCGAGCGCTCGGTTCAGTTGAGTAACTGGCGAAACAAACTGCGCTACACAGGGAGCATGCATTCATGCATCTATGCCTGTTGAGAGTGACCATTAAAATGAGCAGATCATACCATTGCGCTTGCCCTCTCGTCTCGGCAATAATAACAGCACTTAAATTTATTTAAGTGCAAGGCAAAGTAAACACACGTTACATCGCCATACGTTCATTACATGCAGTTAGGCTAACGCGTGGGTTTCTAAACGGTCATTACGAAAACGTCTATTACCTATACTTGGTTTATTTATATTATTTTTTTATGTATTCAGTAGTACAAATACATTTAAGTTGGTGCCAAAATAAACTCATTATAGTTTTACCGTGCACCAAAATCATCGACTTCATAATTTAGAGAATTATACCACTTAATTAGGTACTTAGTTAAAAAGAAATAACAACGAGTGTTTAAGTGAAATATTTATTACCTATTTCATTCTAAAGAAGGAACATCGGTTACTAATCTGGCCGTCCATTCTTAAAACAAAAGTGGTGGAGAGATTCTGGAGTGACCGTCGTGTACTGGAAAACGTAGTTAAAAGGCCTCCCACAAGGTGGGCCGATGACCTTGTGCAGGCCGCAGGAATCCGCTGGATGCGGGAAGCACAGAACTGGTGGAAGTGGCGGTGCTTGGGGGGAGGCCTATGTCCAGCAGTGGACGTCCTGCAGCTGCAATGATGATTATGAAGGAATATCTCCATGTTTTGTCAATTCGTAAAACCGTGCGGAGCAAGGGAAAGGTTAATACTCTTCTACTAGCAAACCATAGCAAAAAGGAAATAATAATGGTTCCGAAAAACAAATAAATCTCCAGCGATCTGTGGCCGACCTAAAAAAATGGATCTTCGAATCACAAAACTAAACTTCCGAATAAAATACTGAACCTCCGACAAAATTACTAAGTTACCAACAACAGAGGTTTTGTCAAGGGCACCCCGAGGTTCGGTTTGGTTAGGTTACTTATGAGCGAGCGAATGAGAATACAAATACCTTTACCTAGGTATATATCAAAACGTAATTTAAACTGGTAGAAAAGTATTATAGCAATACACAGTCATGTTTATTTTTCGAAGATTTCAGTGTCTCATTCGGTCGTTTCATCATTTTTATTCGGACAAAAGTAGTCGGAAAGTTAGTATTTTAGGCAGTAGATTTAATATTTTTAGTAAGGACTTTTCTTTTATTTTTGTCGGAGCTTTTATTACTATCCATAGCAAAATAGATATTGTTTACGAACTAGTGCAAGTAGGTTTGATGGAAACCAAGTTTAAACTGATTTGGGATGCTTGAAGAAGCCTCCTCGTGTAGCGCAGTTTGTTCCGCCAGTTACTCAACTGAACCGAGCGCTTGACGCATCCTGGACAGTCACACCCAACACCTTATTTGACTGGCCAATTCTTCCCTTGCAGAGGTAGGGCTAACGCCCGCCTGGTTTGCGACCACCCTCCCCCACCGGAGTCCGGCGTCAAGCAGCCTGCTGCGTTTCATCGATGCGTGGAAGTTCCAGTGCCTTATGCATCTTCTGGGCGTGCTCGTTCCATCATAGACCTCATCCATCACTTTCCATCAGGCGTGATCGAGGTCAAGAGAGTGCCCATTCAGCAATAAAAATAAACATAACATATTTTTCTCTGATCATTCTGCAAATCCGCACGACTTACGAAGTTACGAGTCCGACTCGTACGTCTGTCGTATCACTAATTCGCTCGTAAACCCATAACCACAAAGCTAAAAACATTAAATGACAAAACATGTACATTTATACATGATTTATTTCAAAGACTTATGATGTATTCGCTTAGTGTTCACAACATGTCATACTTATAAGGCTTTAAACAAGATTTATCACCTTCCGTTTTAAAGTATAATTAAAAAGAAACTTCGAGAAATGTTCAAATTCTTATCTTGCCACGTCGAAGTCACCTGACATCGAATCGATGATAAATTAAGAATTATGCCGTAAATCCGATCGTTGTTCGTATTATCGATAACGGTATGATCAGGAATGTGTTCTTGCGGTGTTGATCTTGCAATCTTATTTATGTTATACTAGCTGTGCCCCGCGGTTTCACCCGCGTTAAAAGTATTATAGTCCTTTTTTATTGATTCCCCATACAAACGAATGATTTCTGGGATAAAAACTATCCTATGTACTTTCCCGGGACTCAAGCTATCTCTATATCCATCAAAATCGGTTCAGCGGTTTAGGCGTGAAAAGGTAACATACAGATAGACAGACAAACAGAGTTACTTTCGAATTTATAATATTAGTCCTTATGGATTTCTTCATTTACGTTGTTCTCACTTATAGAAGCAACAAGAATAATGTACCTAGGATTTTGTAACATCTTGATTTAAAAGAGTGTCCATGGAGTTTCTTGCCCGTTCTTCTCCAAAGAGATCTTCGTTTTGGAATGGGCAACTAGCTTCAACTTTCTGACTGACTGACCGACTATTTAATTTTGAAAATTCAAAAGTGCCTGTACATGGTTTAATTGAAATTACTGCTTTGAGTTTGAGTTTTGAGATCGAAAGAGCTGGAAGTCGCAGTAATAGCAGTGACTGTATAGAGAACAGGAACAGGGTGTAAAGTTCACTCATACTCGATAGAAAAGGGAGGATCCTGTGTCTGGTGGACAACTGCCCGATGATTCATGTCGGGCTGTTGTATCTGTGCTAGTTGCGCGGTAAACTCTGCTTGCGAGATGCAGGATTTGCGTGACGTCAGTATGACGCGTTGTTCGCATGCGGCGTTGTAGATACCGCTACAACTGCCTATCTGCCTATGCGTCCTTGAAATCCGGGTTGCTCAAACATAAAAAAATCGTGATGTATTTATAATTTATGTATGTATGCCTCTTCGTTACAATTCCTGGAAAGAAATTAGAAATCGAAACAATGACATTTCAAAAGCTACTGGTTTCTGAAAACGTTGTGCCTCTTGAATTAAGTACCCATTGAGCGGGTATGATTAGTAAAACGTGACTCTCACATTATGTATGAGTTTGCATACTGTTTGACTGTGATTACCAACGGGTCCAATATCATTCCAATTATAATTTGGAGGATGGGTTAGGAACACGACCATCCGTTCCATCACAAAGATAACTGATGTCACTTGGAAAGCTGCCACGCTAAAATGGAACTGGACTGGACACATCTGCCGCATGTCAGACGAAGAGTGGGCCAAACTTACGACCCAATGGGTTCCTCTTAATGGCAAATGACATCGTGGCAGGCCCAGACGGAGATGGTGGGATGAGCTGGACTCCTTCAACAAGAACTGGTCCTTAGCAGCTTTGAACAGAGAGAGGTGGAAAGAGAGTAGGCAGGCCTTTACCCTGCAGTGGGACGTCACAGGCTAATAATAATAATATAATTTGGAGCCATTGTATTATGCAGGTATAACTAGCTCCACTATAAGAACGTCTTCCTGGTATGATATACAGGGTGAAATTGAACACATGCGACAAATCGAAATGGGAGATTATACTCATCATTATGAACAACTTTTAATATGGGACCAAACCTGAAATCGCGAAAAAACAAATCAGCTTTTCCTTACATTTTGGCGAGTTATGCGAACATAAATGTAGGGAACAGCTGATTTTTTTTTCGCGATTTCAGGTTTGGTCCCATAGTAAAAGTTGTTCATAATGACGAGTACAATCTCCCATTTCGATTTGTCGCATGTGTTCAATTTCACCCTGTATACAAGGTCAAATTAAATTAGCTAGCGAAACTACAGACGTGATGAGTATCCATATCTAAACACGATATAACAAAAAATAATTAAATTTTATGATGTTTTTAGAGGGGTCATCGACCGCCGTTAGTTCATTTCAAATATCAGTTTAAAAATCTCCGTTTTCTATAAGATATACTCTAATAAAATATATCTATTTTGGTGATCCATATTGAAACGATATCTTGTTAAGAAATATAGTATACAAGATAATATACATGACTAGCTGCGCCCCACGGTTTCACCCGCATAAGTGTCGATCAATAGCCTATATGTTAATCCAGGGTGTCAGCTATCTCCATACAAAATTGTATTAAAATTGGTCCAGCCATTTGAGCGTGAAGAAGTAACAAACATATAAACACACACACACACATACTCACAAACTTTCGCGTTTATAATATTACTAGGATAACTATCACTTAATAAGCAATAAACACCTTTATATCAAAAGAAAGTGAAGATATTTTTCCCACAATTTAAAATTCCTAGAAACAACATCTCAATTCACTATAAATCTAAGTACTAACAGCACAAAGGACGTGATACCACAGCCTAGATAGAACCAGTATGATAGCACATAAACCCACTGTACAGCTTACCGTACTGCGGCGCAGAAGAGCTACATTTTGTCATAACGGTGCAAGGGTGGATTGTAGGCTAGCCGCTTTTACTTATGAGTGAAGTTATAAACTTTAAGATATGCTGGTTGTTCTAAATACCAGCCTAGTTGTTGGAGTAGATCTTAGATTGTATCGTTCTAGAAAGGATCAGTTTATTAATACAAGACGCATTTGGGTTACGAAGGCTAGGCTAATGGCGGATATAATATAGGAGTAATTATTAAGAAAGTTGACGTTTTATGAAGCGAAAAGCATATCGGCGTTGTAATTGATATACGGTAGTTAGTCTTGGCTAACCAGCTTAGCTATACTATAAACGTAAATTAAATAGACTTTACCCCCGATTTTGTTTCGCCATTTCTTCTCAAGGGTAGTCAGATAGGAAATATTGACTCTGTCAAGCTTATTTTTTTAAACAACGTTTAAAAATTATTCCGAGACTAGCTGCGCCCCGCGGTTTCACCCGCATAAGTTTCGATCTCGTGGGAATATCGGGATAAAAACTATCCTATGTCCTTTTCCGGGACTCAAACTATCTCTATACCAAATTTCATCTAATTCGGTTCAGTGGTTTAGGCGTGAAGAGGTAACAAACATATAAACACACACACACACTCACAAACTTTCGCCTTTATAATATTAGTGTGATAGTGTGATTAGTGTGATAAGTATTCTATTTACAGAATAAGCAGTTTTATTTCATATCAATATGTCATTTGTATGTTAGAATAAGGCAAACCATATACTCTTTATTTCTTTCTATATAAAATCATTCTCTTCTGCTTAGTCCTAAGGATAACAAGCGTAATGTTTATGTATATGTGTAATAAATATTGGAAATAAATGTTCGCATAGCTCACAGCGAATAAAATCTCTACAAAGATCTAACTGTAACAAATGAATGCAAAACCATTTCCTATTATATTAAATAAACAAAGCTTTACAAAAACTAAGCTTTAATAATGTGTAAATTCTACAAAATAATGCAAAAGTTATAGACGATGAATATTTCTAGTATTTAATCAAGAGACAGAATTCGCATAGATAATTTAACAACCATATCTTCAAGTTCACGAATCTAATTTATCACCATACTAGTATTAAGTTATTTATCAACGTGAATACTAAGCATATCCTATGCATTATGCAAATCATAATTAATAGAGTAGTCGACAGGTATAATAGCTGCAATCATATTAATTTCATGGCTCGTATTGCTATCGTCGTTAACTACCATTTGCTACTTAGGTTATATAATATTCCGTGTTGTCTACTAGTTTGTTTTCCTTTAAATCTTTTTGTAGATTATAATTGGCTAAAGAACGATGACCATATTTGTATGAGACCCGTCCCCCCCCTTCAACAGAACTTTTGTATGTATTAGTAGGTTCACAAAGGTCTATAAAGACTAGCAACCAGTTTTAATTTCAAAATCCATGGGGTTTAGAAATAAAATTAAAATAAAAAAATCGTTTTATTAATTTTTCCTAATTCGCTAGGCCCGTCCCCCGCCCTGCAACAGATCTTTTGTATGTGCTATCAGGTTCATAAAGATCTATAAAAAGACTAGCAACCAGTTTTAACTTCAAAATCCATGGGGCTTAGAAATAAAATAAAAATAAAAAAATCGTTTTATTAATTTTTCCTAATTCGCTAGGCCCGTCCCCCGCCCTGCAACAGATATTTTGTATGTGCTATCAGGTTCATAAAGATCTATAAAAAGACTAGCAACCAGTTTTAACTTCAAAATCCATGGGGCTTAGAAATAAAATAAAAAATCGTTTTATTGATTTTTCTAATTCACTAGGCCCGTCCCCCGCCCTGCAACAGATCTTTTGTATGTGTTATGAGGTTCATAAAGATCTATAAAAATACTAGCAACCAGTTTTTAACTCCAAAATCCATGGGGTTTAGAAATAAAATAATCGTTTTATTTATTTTTTCAAATTCAACAAACATGATATATAAGGTCCCATTAAAATAGATGGACAAACTTTTAGTTATCATTCAGACCGCCAAAATTAGGACAATGGTAAAAAAATATATAAGAAAAACGCATTAGATACTTTACAAGAAAAATAATCAGCTAACGAAAATACACTAACGTGCCGGCAATTTATTATTTTAGGTCAAAATAAAATCACTTTAATCAGTGTTTTTTTTTAATTGAATATCTTTGGTTAGGCGTACTGAGCACTGTGTTAAAATTTGTCCACCTATTTTAATGGGACCCTGTATAGTAGATTATTCACAAATGGGATAAAGTAGTGTCTTGTTGTCGCGGGCGCTATTTTGAATCCTGAACGCAACGAAGGATTCTAGGTTTGAGTTAACTAGGGATTCGAGCTCGCCCAAGACCACGACACCCGCGTCTCCGTCGTGGACGAGCATATGGCAGTTGTCCCACCGCCGGCGAGGAAGCGACTCACTGTCGGCTGTTTTCTCGCTCAAGAAACGTACAATAGATATACATTCCGTGTAAACAAAAGAGATGCATATATTAACAGTTAATCGCTGACTGTTCACACTGCCGGCGAGGACTCGCTCCACTGGTTTGTCGCTGAGCGACAAGAGTTATCAAAGATAATACTCGCCTAGCGATACTCGCTCAGCGATGCTCGCTTGGCGGTCAGAGCTCACGCCGAGAGAAACCCCTGTGGGACTAACCGCCCCGAGCGAGTGGTGCGAGTAATCGCCCGTCGCACTCGAACGCTCGCTGATAGCCCAGCGACAAAACTATCGGAACTACACACACGCTGCTCGCTGCTAGCCAACTCGTTTTCAGTTGCTAGTTCTACTCGCTACTCGTTCATCGCCGCCGGTGGGACAACTGCCTATAGGAATAGAAAAAATTGGACGAGTAACGAATGACGTTTTCTGTTTTTTAAATGGCATCTCTTAATTGATCTTGAGAGGTTTGAAAATCAAAGAATATGGTTTACAAACTGTTATTTTGTGCCAAAAATATTAGCAAACATGATTTTTCTCGGAATATCCCGCACTTTTGAGAAATGTGGTCATAGTAAAAATTGATCACCTTGCTAAGACGGTTTGAATGAGATACATTTTAAGTTTGTTGGTCGATGTAAGGGTTGGGGGGACGTTCTGGCAATATTAACATTAAAACATGATTTTTCTCGGAATATCCCGCACTTTTGAGAGATGTCGTCATAGTAAAAATTGATCAGCTTGCTAAGGCGGTTCGAATGAGATACATTTTAAGTCTGTTGGTCAATGTAAGGTTGGGGGGACGTTCTGACTCATCGTCCTTTAGCATATTTTTGTTAACTGCTTTCTGATTAGAGTCCATAGAATGTTTAAAATTTTATTTATTTATTTATTTCTCTCATAAAGGTACACTGTTACAGTAGTGTGTATATAAAATTTTGCCTTAGTTATGCTAGAACCTTTGTGAGAGCTGGAGTCTGAACTAGGTTCGGGACCTGTATGACAGATCTCCAGGCTCACACCCCTTTAAACATTTATCATATTTAACGGCATCTTGATTCAGTTTATACGTATTATTACTATTAGAACACAGTTTAGATAGAGAGGTACTTAAATCTATAATAAAGGTAGTATAATATTTGTGATGTGTAATGTTATTGTAGGATTTCGTGTGCAGTGTAGTGTGTGAATGTGTGAGGATGTTATGTGTATGTGCATGCAAGTCCTGTACGAGAGTTTTTGCGTACCGTGAAACATGCCAACTTTGCCCCCTTTTTTAGAATAATTACAATTTTAATACGATTTTTCTATGGAGGCGTAAGTATTTTCCTTTATCAGCTACAACTTTAAGATCATGCGCATGTGTGAGTATTGCTAAATTTACTATTATTTAACATTTAATTCAATATTTGTTCGATTTTGTTGGCGGGCAAAGTTATCTGGACATTTAGCCAACTTTGCCCACATTGATTTTTGACGCAAATACGACCTCTAAGCAGATGACATAAAAACCAGTACAAGAATTTTGGTAAAGATGGCGCTTACTTTAGGAAAGTAAACGACACTATGAAAAGTTTCTTATTAAAATGACGGGGCAATGTTACCCTGGCATTTTTTACCTTTTTCATACAATTCACATTTCGCCTTTTAAAAGTGCTAGGGTTGGCACATGGTGAAAAATATTCTGTTTTTTTTCCTTTCTACAAAGAATATGTGTTCAGGTAAATAAAAAGAAAAACGTTTCCCACTTATTAGTATTTAATAAAAACTGAAAATACAATTAACACTTTTATGGATAAAATAAGTAGGTACTACTAATAGAGATCAATTCAAGTAACTCGTATGTGGTAGGTAAATTAAATAGACTTGAACAGACATTTTGTTTAGTAATTATATAAAAAATTATATATTTATTTAGTTTCATATATTTTTTTAATTGTAACACATGTGTGAGTACTATGTACACACTATAAAGCTACCATTTACTGGGTACGTCTTTCATTGACTTGAATGTGCTCTGGCGGCTGAGAGTATGTCATGCTCACTCAAATGTCTCGCTGATGGTGGCGCATGTGTTGGATCATTTAGCTCCCTTCAAAATGGTTGAGCTGAATGGTGCTGATGCATGCGTCATGTTCGTGAACGGGCGCCGTCAGTAGGGACTGGTCATCTCTTTGCTGCCATGGCTTATTTTAATTTATTATTTGAATTGTTGTTTTTTCTCATCTTTTCATTATGGACGCTTTTAACGTTCTGCATCGTTCTCACATGTATAATTTTTAACATGAATGATGTAACCAAGACTTTGTAACCACATTATTTTGATTTAAAAGAGTGTCCATGGAGTTTCTTGCCCGTTCTTCTCCATAGGTACCTACGCTTTGGAATGAGCAACTAGCTTCATTTTTTCTGACTGACTGACTTCTTGACAATTCAAAAGTGCCTGTAAATGGTTTAATTGAAATAAATGCTTTGAGTTTTTGAGTTTTTTGAGTTTTTTCATTTGCATAAAGTTATAAAATAATGAAATATTTTATGGATATTTTTATTAGTGGCCAATAATTGTTATGTTTTAATTATTGTTTTTTAACAATTTACTGATTCACAAATTAAAGTTTGAACTTAAATAACTGGAGAAGACATAAAATTGGTTTATAATGATGATTATGACTCCAATCATATCATGTCTATTATTTCTAAATTTAAACACATAGGTACACTTACCCTAACCATAATTATGTAGACATCTATAAAAAATCAGTAGGAGTTTCTTACTCTTAATGTTTATCCTCAGGTAAAGTTATATCAGAAATCAAGGTTTTTGAATCCACCCCGCAATAACAACATTTATCACATATTTTTTATATCACAATTTTATTGTTCATTACTATTAACGTCTCACTGATTCACAAATTAAATTCTGAACTTATATAACTAGAGAAGACACGAAATTAATAATGGTAGTAATCGTCTATATTTCAGTCATGACACGATTACTTTTTTTTCAAAATTAATAGTCAATAGTAGGAGTTTCTTACTCTTATTTTTATCCTTAAAGTTAATAATTAGAGATCAAAGTCATTCATCTCGCTTACTTCATTTTGTGTAGTTATGCCTTTTTTTCGTATGACGGCAGGTGTGTTTGGCGGTGCCTTTGATACGCTACACACAAATGGGCACGGGTTAGTGAGCTACTAGGCATGCGTTGACCTTTCATTTGAACTTTTGCAAAACAGCTGAGCAGATACCTATTTCTAGTGACTCTTTTTAGTGACAGTAGTGAATAATTAATTCACTACTTTAAGAATGACGATTATGAACAGCCTAAAGTGAAAAAAAACGAAAAAATCAGGAAAAGCCTAAGAAAAATTCCAAGGCCCAGAATCATGTCCTGGACCCGTGGTATCCGTTTGTGCATCGATGTCCCTTACACCCTGAGGTTATTATTTCCAAAAAATATGTATTTTATCATTTTGACCATCAATTGAGCCAAAAAAAATTAAACTTTTTTAGGGTAGTAAAATCATCAAATTTGCCACTCTTACTGACTAAAAGTTGCCCTTTGCGTTCCAGGGCCACGGTAATCTGTTTAGACAGTCCCGCTAAATAATAATAGTTAGCTTTAAAAAAGATGTTTTAGTCATTGTACTACGCTTTTAGCACAATACTCTAATTATGTATGAGGTCTTGCGTTAATTATATTACACCTTGTATAGGTACTTATATAGATAAACAACATCGAGACACAAGAAAAACACAAATAAAATATGCTCATCACATATTATGGATGTTTGCGCTGGGCGGGATTGGAACCCGCGATCCTGTGTTTCGGAGGCAGGCATACTACCAACAAGGCTACGGGATCGACAAGTATAAGAATAACAAAAAAAAAAACAAATTATAATGTAGTGTGGAGCAGGTACCTAAAGTAATCTTTGAATTTTTTATTATTTAATTAAATATCTAATATAAGTATGTTGTAAATTAAATAACCTCAGCAGTAGCCATAAATTAAAAACGGAAAAAATACAAGGTTTCGTAATGTGCCAACCCTAAGCCTTTTTTGATGGCGGGCAATGTTGTCAATCGTAGGTTGGAACATTACTAGATAACTTTACCCATCATCATAACTTTATTTATAAAAGACTCTGAGCAATGAACCTTACATTAATATACTCTACAAATAATTTTAAAGGACATGATACAAAGTCAACTAACCTGTGTTTTCGCCATTCCGCAGAATTTACTTCGAAATGTACACTAAAATTTGCCCGCAAAAACACGCACCTCACTCGACGAGTTCCAACAAGTTACTAAACAAAGTTAGCGACAAACACGATAGTTAGTGTTGCCATACATATAACCTATTTTCCACTAAAGTCAATCAATGTTGCCAGAATATTAAGATATTTTTGCACAACAAAGAAATGCTTATAAATTGTTCTTTGGGCAAAGTTTCCCTTAGGGGCAATGTTGGCGTATTTCACGGTATTAGTAAATATGAGTGGGAAAGAATCAACAAAGGAGTATCTACGCTACGAAAATTTATGGAATGTTATGGCTCGTCATCCTTCTGCCTTTAGCCCAATTTGTTTCAGGTCTAAGCAGCATAACGTCTTCTTCTTTCACACTATCTTTTTAGGGTTCCGTAGTCAACTAGGAACCCTTATAGTTTCGCCATGTCTGTCTGTCCGTCCGTCCGTCTGTCCATCCTCGCTTAATCTCTGTGACCGTTAGCACTAGAAAACTGAAATTTGGTACCAATATGTATATCAATCACGCCGACAAAGTGGTAAAATAAAAATTGGAAATAAATGTTTTATTAGGGTAGCCCCCCTATATGTAAAGTGGGAAGTGATTTTTTTTTTTGTGATATATTTTTGGAAAGGTATTTAAAAATGAATAGGGGTTTACTAAAATCATTTTTTGATAATATCAATAATTTCGGAAATAATCGCTCCAAAAGTAAAAAACAATGTGTCCCCCCCCTCTAACTTTTGAACCATAAGTTTAGAAAATATGAAAAAAATCTAAAAAGTAGAACTTTATAAGGACTTTCTAGGAAAATTATTTTGAACTTGATAGAAACAACAGTTTTTGTATAAAAAAGACAAAAAGTTGTACAAAATCATTTCTGGACTAAGTTCGTAGTATAATCGTATATGCAAGCATTTTTTTTTTAACTTCGTTTACATATTTTATTATCCTGAACGTGTCTTTTTGCAAACAAAACAAGAATTATTAAAATCGGTTCTCGCAATCCAAAATTACCACCGAAAACTTCTGGCACGTCTATGTATTAATTAGTAACCCAATTACCCGAGACATGGCGCTGTAGGTACTTATTACATTGGGTCGGGTATTATCAAATTGTACGTGGGAACACTTATTGTGACGGACGGGAAACTACGGAACCCTACTCTGAGCGTGGCCCGACACGCTCTTGGCCGGTTTTTTAGTCCTCATCTCAGTAGTCACCTGCTTTCTGCCCATATTCTTCGCAATCAATCCATTGTTTTTTGATCTTCGTCTACTCTTCATACTCAAAACTTTCCCCACAACATGTTTATCCGTTCATAAATATTGTACTGTGACTGCATAAATTGGAGTCCTCTATGCCTCTGCTAACTGCTATATATCTTTGCTTTCTTCTGCATTACATTTGCTATTCTTTCTAAACCTGTCTCGTCTACTTTCTTTATAATATTGTTTCCTTTTATTCAGATAACCTCTTAGATGTTTTTACATTGTCTGTTATTAAGTTCTACCATCATTTCTAGGGTTTTGTCTATGTCCAAAACTAAAATAACGAAAAATTAGGTACCAAAAGATTAAAAACGAGAATATTTGTTTAAAAAAAGCCAACGACGAACCACATTGGATACGCATATTATAAATCCGGTAAAACACCATCGGTTGTAACAACCACGAAAACCGGTATGCTATTCAAATTAAGTAATTTAGGCATAACGTTTATATAAGTATTCATAACATAGTTTCGATTTCGTTGATCATAATGTTATTAGAAAAGTTTTATATATTTTGCTTATTTTTATTATCTACGTTATTTCACTTTTTATTTCCACATTTGTAGTGAAAGTTAGTTCGCAATGAAGACGAAATTTAATGTGTTGGTAATTAATTCAGTGTTTTACGAGACTTTGTGATGGATGGCTGGTATTATTATAGTTATTTGAGAAAGAATGAAAAAAGTATATAATGCGGTAAATCTTTTTGAGTTAGGAGTGACGGAGCTGGCAGAGTTCAATGAAATTGCTATATCCCATGGTAACGTTGGAGAGGATGCACGATAGCAAACTTTTGATCTTATGACTTATTTGAGAAAACCAACTCGTTTTGTATTTTAGGAAGTCTATGAATCCATTTGGACGACCTTTTGTTGCATCATTGTTGCAAAAACAATTTATCTCTTTGCCCTCATAATATGTGGTCATCGAAGGACGTAGGTATTGGAATACAACAACTTTTATGAAATTTATAAGTGGTGCATTATTTTGTAATAAATTATGGATAAGTAATGTTATACATATGTACGAGTAGGTAATACGGCTTTCGTCAATGACAGTTCCAACAAATCAACACTATTATACCGCAGTACATTCCTGGACATAAAACTTTCCCATATTTTTACCATCGTCAAGTAATAGGTTACCTAAGGTAATATATCCACTGTCACTTTTAGCAATAAAGTCTTTTCATTCGTCATCAATCATTTTCTCACATCATGGTGATTTCATTCACACAAATTACCTCCAATTTAGATTCTATCTATATAAATTATTTATTGATACCTATATATCTTTGGCTCTGAGAAATGCTATTTATTGTTTGGTCGTTAATTTAAAATGGACATAAAGAAGTGTGAAAGTCGGGTAGATTGAAAAAAATATTTTATGATGATAGAGTATCGTTTGCTACTGGTATCAGCACGCGTAAGCAATAGTTTTAGTAAATTTTCAGTGATAATAAACATGGAACATAATTCATTTTTGTTTGTTATTGATCTTTTGGTTCCAATTTGCCTTCAAAATAAATACATAGAGCTTATAAGCAAACCTTTGTGCTTTGCGAACCTTTTTCAATACCTACCTCAAAGAAGAAAAAAGCTATTATCTATGAAGGAATCCACATCATATAGACTATTGCCGGTCCTTTGAAATAAGAGCATGTTTTGAACGCAAGTTGTGTATCGTTCTACAACGATATATCATTTTTAATCGTTTGTAAAGCGGGATTCTGCACTACTTCCGATCCGAATTCGTAAAATGCCGGTCCGAAGTGACCATAGTCCTATTTGTTTGAGGGGTTGCGCACTAGATCCGAACTCAATCTTCAGAATTTAAAACATTCCCAATTCGGACTAAAGTCGGATCTTTAAATCGGATTCGGATCGGACGTAGTGCGAAACCGCTCTAATAGTTGTTTGATCGGAAGTTCACGTGTACGCATGACTACACATCAAGCTATACATAGCCAGTATAAGCTGACTTCTGATTGTACAAAAAACCTACACAATGCGAGGTCAGCGAAAACTGGAAATATATAGCTTGATGTGTCGCCGTGTGTACCACCTTTCAAAGCTGATAATAATTATGATAAGCATCAAGGCAAGAATAAAAAAGAAAGAAAGAAAGAGAAAAAGAGAAGAGAAAAAGAAAGAAAGTTGAAGAAAAAAAGAGAAAAAAAAAAAAGAAAAAAGAAAAAAAAAAGAAAAAAAAAAAAAGAAAAAAAAAAAAGAAAAGAGAAAAGAAGAGAGAAAGTTGTTTCGGTTTCCCCAAGTGGTGTCCAAACAAGTGGTGGACATCAGGAATAATCGCTGCAGTGGCGTAGCGTGCCTTGGCGGGGCCCCGTATAAAACTTTGTTTGGGGGCCCTGAGGAAGGGTAAAGATTTCTCACAAAAGAAAAAAAATGTTTGCATAAAATTTAAAGAAATATTTATTCACCATAATTATCTATCTGTCACTTTTTCCAAAATGTTTACAAACAATTAAAATTAAATATAAACTGTCCTTGCCTTTTTTCGGCAAACTGATTTAATAAATTATTTATAGCTGATTTGCTTTTTTTGACTTCTGTCATTTGTGAAATAAAAAAATATTTGGGAAGTTTTTATTAATTTTTGCTTACGCACATTGGGGGCCCCCGTGGCCCGGGGGCCCCGTATAATTGATACGGCAGATACGGCGGTAGCTACGCCCCTGAATCGCTGCGCTTTCTGTGAACCAAGGTTCCCAGAAAGCGCAAAGGTGGCGCGTAAGGTGTGTGAACAGTGGTTTCTATGAACAAAGTTTACGGCAAGAAGTGCTATCTATGAACTGAGATCTCTGCCAACAGTGCTTCCTATAAACCGAGATATCTACAAACAATGTTTTCTACCAACAAAGTTTTCGGCGAAACGTGCTGTCTAGGAATAGAGATTTCTATTAGCCATGTTTTCTGTATGTAGTCGTATCGTACAAGCGTGTTTCTATCTTACGTTCCACACTCAGTCATATGTTCTGCTCACCAAATTAGTTTACCGACGGGCTACCGTTACATCTTTATTCCGTAGAAAGTTAATCCAAATAAATGTATGTATGTAAAAAGTTACAGTAAATACTTTCGAAGCTTTAAATTATTGCAACTTATGACTGCGACCGGTCGAGACACTGACATTGAATTGACATTTAGGGTAAATTGGTTATACCGTTATACGCCAAAGTTAAATCAGACTCGGTAATTTCGTAAGGTTTCCGTCCCTTTTCGCATCTAAGTTATTAGGAATAGGAACTCGTAATATGACTCACACTGATGCTGATAATATTGGAATTCACGAGCTAATTGTACAGATGCCAGCACATCAAGCTACCCGAAACTGTCAAATTTTCCCAATCAACCTTGGACCTAATGCTTTAGCGATAAAGTTGAAAAACTATTAAAGCAATTTGACGAGTGATTCGTCAACTCGTCCTACATACCTAAGGCCCAAAAAAAATTGATTTTCTTCAAGTCGTCCTAAATGGGCCGCAGGCATATAGGCAGTACCGGATTAACCCCTAAGTAAATTAAGCAATTGCTTAGGGCATCACGTCTCGGGGGGCACCATAAACTAGGCGCGGTCCCAGAGGGGGTCATGAGGACCATGACCCCCAAAATCATTCAAGCTGTCGAGAGCCTGAATGATTTTCTTACTTGTCTTCACAGGCGTGAATTGCTTAGGGCATCAAGTAGTCTTAATCCGGCACTGCATATAGGACGAGTTGACGAACCACTCAATTAGACAGATTGTAGTAGCTTGATGTAGTGGAGTCTGTACTCCTAAAAACTTATCTCCTTAAATCAAATAATTTTATACTTTTTAGCGGGCCTCGTGGCTAAGTAATATAACAGTCGCACGGGTCAATCGATCAAATTAATCTACGCTTGCCGAGGTTGGCCCGTGGATGGGTGACCTTTCATTACGACCGCGGCCCCTCGGTTCCTCGGCAAGCACTTTAAGCCGTTAGCAGGTAGTTCTTTGACAGTCAATAAGGGTGGTTATAAGCCCAGTCTGACGACCAGTCTTACCAAGGGATATTCTTTTTTATAGAGGTTCAGTACTGTTCGTCAAATCGTTGAGCTCCTCAAGTTCTGAGTTGAGCTGCACGATTTTTGATAAATGCGTGCACTGACTGGACAGGTCCGCTCAATCTGTGTGATTCTTTCCTCAAAAGACCATTTCAGACACCAATCTACATGGTCTTCATATGATCTGACCAAGATTTTGTCTAGACTTTAAAAGAAACTGTGACCTCTGAGTTTGTTTCGGCCTTTCTTCTCAGAGTAGTCAGATAGGAAACTCCGACCTCATCTAGCTTAAAAAAAATTCGATTGACGTGTACAAACCTACTTACAGAAAATAAATCATTTATCAATATTTCCCCTAGAAAATTCAGACTGTATTGTTGTAGATTCTATCTAAACCAAACGTACCTACCACTGCGCGGTTAAAACAATCTTCGATGCCTCGAGTTCGATATGACTAACGGCAAAAACTACGTGCACACATCTACCGACAAACACTTTAAAGATAATTTCAAATCATTCGCAATAAACGACTTTTACCGAAGTTTTCCGAAGTGGTCCGATGTTCGAGCCGAACGAATTCGTTTTATTGTCCCTAAAGTGAGATGTTACTTGCACATTGACATGGTTTGGTTTAAGCACTGCAAGGTCATTATTGAGAATGATATGTTGAAGGGACAAGAGAAAATGACCAATTTCAATTGTAGGCCATTGTAAATTGACGTCCATAGACTTAGATACTAAGCCAGCCGGTCTATCCTCAAATGTCACAGTGAAAACCATAAATTTAGTATATACGACGTTAGTATCTGTGGTGAAAACTTAAGTGAAGCGAGCTTTCATTCCATATGCTAGGGATTGACAATATCGACAGGTCACTTCACGTATGATTTTGCGTTAAGCTTTTTAAAGAATGCATCGGCTGATGTCAGCCAAAAAATATCTTAAACTAGCCTTGAGTCTCGGAAGACTGGCAGGTCCTGTTTTTATAATCTTTATTTTTTTTTTTTAATTCTAGGGGTTTTTGTCCATTAAGAATATGTCAACCCCATCATTACTATAAACGTTTTCTATAGGAATAAATATGTAAATATAGGTATGTATATATAGGTAAATATAGGTATGTATTTATTCCTATAGAAAAAGTGCGCCCGCGCCTCGACGCCGCCTCGACTCTAGCTCGTGTGGGCGACGCGCCTAAATAACGCAATGAATGTTGATGAACTGTCAAAATGAAAGCCACTGCTGCTGATAGTGTATCACGCAATAACTCCGCTATTCACTTAGTCCATTGCCAAGGTCTAACTCAAAAGAACTTGCGAACCTCGCATCAATAGCTCCACATGCATAATTATTGAAATTTTCTCGTAAATTCATGCTATTAAAATTTTCTCACATGCTAATTCTGCGCACGCAATCCTATTAGACCGAGTAAAGCTAATAAGAACATGCTTATCACTTAGCGCAGTTGGCATTACAGAGATAATTACCGTAATTTAGTGACACTTCGACAGATTATACTGACATTTAGACCCGCTTGCGTGACACTAAGTATAAGTAGCACTAAGCGTCATTCATTAGTTCTCTATCAATCGTTTTAGGTTAAGGGGGATGCGCAAGGTAGCCCGCGAAAGTCTTCTTACGTTTTTTTGCAATTTGCTGGTGGTTTTTAGGGTTCCGTACCTTGAAAGGAAAAAACAGAACCCTTATAGGATTACTTTGTTGTCCGTCCGTCCGTCTGTCTGTCTGTCTGTCAAGACCATTTTTCTCAGGAACGCGTGCAGGTATCAAGCTGGAATTTATATCAAATACTCAAGTCTACTGTCCCTTGGAGCTGTGAAAAAATCAAAATTCTAAGCCAACGCAATCAAAAGATACGGCCGTTTATACCGCAAATTTTCGACACTCGCAAGGGAATCAAAACCTACAGGGTACTTCCCGTGAACTCAGAATCTTGAAATTTGGTACGAAGCAACGTCTTATAGCACAGATAAAGGAAAAATTGCGAAAACCGTAAATTTTTAGTTACATCATATAATAAAAATATTTTAAACAGGTTTGTACGGAACCCTCGGTGCGCGAGTCCGACTCGCACTTGGCCGGTTTTTTATTGATTCTGATTGTTTTTTTATGTATGGCCATCGATACTCTCGTCAATTGTGGGTCGATATTAAAAATTGAAGAGCAGTCGTGGCCCAGTGGTAAAGGCCGCGACTTACGAGATATAGGTCGTAGGGTTCGAGCCTAGACAGGCGCTTTACTTTGTGTAAATTATAACATCACCACTGCTCTCAAAACGGTGAAGGAAAACATCGTGAGGAAACCGGCATGTCCTAGAACGAAAAATTCGAAGACATGTGACATCTACCAACCCGCACTGGGCCAGTGTGGTAGATTACGGCCCACTCCCCTCTCACAGAGAGGAGGCCTGTGTCCCAGCAGTGGACACATTATAGGCTGATTATGTATTAGTATATTCTAGTATTATTTGTTTAGTTTTATTAAGTGAATTGTTTTTTAGATTTTATGTATTTTTTTGTCTCCTTTACTCTTTAACACGCTGTCTACATCTCTTTATTTCTTGTCCTATCGCAGGTATGCTAGAAGAGATTTCTTATGAAATAAGCATCACCTTTGTACCTATTTTTCTGTTCTGTTTTTTCATGTCTGTTTATACAACGTGTAACGTTAAATGCGCAAAACCTGAAAATAGTTTGATCAGAATAACGAGCAGAATCAATTGAACCACTTTTTAATATAGGTCACATTTTTCAAAAAATCTTCATTAAAAACGTTGCCGTGTCTATTTATTAATAAGTCAAGCCATCACATGCGCAAACCCGCCAAAATAGGTAAACAAACACAAGTTGTTGTCGACCAATTAAAATTTTCCCATACGCGGGAATAGCTCTTATTTCAATGCAAATTGCAAATACGAATCTTCCGTACAGTAAGTACCATGAATAAGACAATATGAAATAAACAATAATGCTATCTATCTTATTTTAACATAAACTTAACCTAAGGGTTAGAAAGAGAAATGACGATCTGCACGGGGGCGGGGCGTGCGAAATACGTGACAGCGGCCGTATTTACTTCAGTCTGAGCGGCGCCGGCACATGCGTCACAGGTGTAATTGTTCTATCCCGTTACCTTAGGCCTCATTTACGGAGACGCGGGGCGTCTCGCGTCGCGTGTGGCGTGGCGTCTCGCGGCGCGTCGGACGTTTTTTCTGTTTACGGTGGGGCGGCGCGTGAAGCGGCACGCATCATCGCACGCGTAAACACAAACTTATAGCAATATACGACCATGTTCATAGATAAGCGAGACGGTAAGCGTGGCGGTGCCCGCCGCGGCGCCCGCGGCGAATCCTCTAGCGTGTAGCGAAGCACGCGGCTGGCATCGCGGCGGCGCACGCTCGCCTCGATCAAATCGACTAGTTTTATGTTGGCGAGAGATGGGAGCGCACGTGTCGCAACTTGCAGCATGAATGACGAAAAATTGGAACTAGTTATTTCTGCAATACAGGAGCGACCCCAGTTGTGGATGGCTGGTCATTCAAGTCATCAAAGTCGATCATATCATACTCCATTGCGACGGTGACTACGTCTGTGTTGCGCGATTTCTAAATAAGACTGACAGAAGATTCCGCTTCGGACATAGCTTCATCGAGAATTGCCGCTGCGTGCGCCGCCGCGATAAACGCCGCGTGGGACGCGTCGGTGCCATCCGCGGGCTCGGCCGCAACAAACGCCCTAATTCAAACAAACGCGTCTAAAATCGCTTCTCCGTAAACGCACTCATACAACGCCATATATTTGAATTCAGTGCGGGCCGCGCCGCTCAACGCGACGCGCGACGCCCCGCGTCTCCGTAAATGAGGCCTTACCCCGGCGAGGCGGCGCGTGCGCGTGAATTTCGCAACGTTTTTGTACACAAACATTCAATATTGTGAAATGGTGAGAATGTTGGCGCATTGTAATGACAACGTTAATTTGGCCAAAGCCTGGAAAAGTGTGATGGAAACATTTAAGTCACTGTTCAAAGATTATAACCAACGTTTTTTAGGAGCGTAGATGGTAAATAATGCGCGGCGCAGCGCGGCGCGGCGGCGCAGCGGCCCGGTGACGACTCCTCCCTCAATACAGCGTCGTCGCAGACGCAGTAAACGATTAGAATTGTCAGTAAAACTAAAACAGCACATAAAACCTTTACAATTTTTTTAATGATTTTTTTCTCTCTGAAATAGGTCAATTGAATTAAAAATCAGTTGGGGTGTCTGAGGTTTTGCGCATTTAACGTTACACGTTGTATATGTGTGTACATAAATGGTTAAATAAATAAATAAATAAAAATTATTTGGTAGAGTAAGCACGGTGTTGCCATATAAGTTTTATTCACTTTGCTTTGGTAGTTTTTGAGTTAGCTTCGATAATACGTATACGACAAAATGGATTGCTAAATGAGTAGAAGTATTAGCGCAGTAGGTTCCAATCCAGGGCTATCATTACTCCTATTCTTACCACACTACCTATTGGACTGTCGTCGCACACTCAAATACACAGTAATTATAAACTAGAACGAACGAACAGAAGTTACATTATGAGTACAGTCCGTCACAGAAGTGTTTCAGCCCGTTACGTATAATTAAGTTCAATATTTATTGAGCAGCACCCGGAAAAGTGTATTCAGGAACAAAATTGAAACCGATATTAAAATAATTTATTTTGGCATAATCATTCTACAGCTAGATACAGCGTAATATCAGAAATGTGTGGTCACATCAAAGAATACGGTACTGAACATCAAACTGTACAACATTCTCCATGGAACCACATCGTAATCGCGATAAAATAATCAGCTCCAATACAAAATTTCAATACCTTCTCGATCCAAATGTATGGGACAGCTGATTATACTAACAAAGAAATATGGATATAAGTACTAACAACTACAAACATACTACTAACAAATATGGATGTGATCGCAAGATGAATCTGAAATAAATGATGAATAGACCCTGGGGTCCCGGACCTTTGGAAAGCGTTACAAGGGGCCGAAGCCAACTCGCAGAGGCCCGATAGACGTTCTTAATTAAATGAGGCACTGACCAACGATTATCCCTGTTCCCACTATGCAAGTGCACCCAAGGACGACCCCCGGTTGGTGTAGGACTATTGCAGGATATGAAAACAAAGATATTGGATTATGGGTGTGGGTGGCTAAAGTGAACTGGTTATTTAGGACTTTGGAAAGTTGGCAGGGGGTAACTTAGACACTCTTATTATTATTACTTTTATATAATTATTTAATTTGTGTATATTTGTGATTTAGATTAAGAATATGAATATGAATCATTGAAATGATGATGTTTGCTATGTATTAATTAATTATTGTTTATGTCATTTCCTTCATGATAATGTAAGAAAACATTTACCTAATTTATAATGTCAGCTTCAACCAAAAGACTGTCCTATGTTAACACAAATGTAAATTCTTTGATTTACCTACAAAACCATGCGAATAAATAACACTAAAAATCGTATTTAGGTATCTACTAAAAGTAGTAGTGAGGTTTGAGTTTCTGTGACCAACTGTTAGACATATAGATATACAGAAAAATAAAAAGAGGCTCATTCATTAAAAAAAGGTGCATTACGAGAAGCCCAAAAAGTTCCCTTTTACAAATATTCGCGAGTCACGTAGATAATTCACTTCAATATTGTCTTAACCAAAAAAAATCAAGGAAGTCAAACCAACTTGTACTCGTAATAACCCGGCCTCAAATACTGCTAACACAACCTTCACCTGCTTAAAACAAAAGACGTCCAAACAATGCATGCACCGTAAGCGTTACGTACTCGACGGTACTTGCGCGTACGCATCGCCGTACGCTTCCTACTAGGAACTTGCTCCTAATCCGTTACATGCGCGTGATTGACGCTCGCATTTAGTACAACATTTGTAATCATTTTGTTAATGATAGTAGGAGTAATTAGTGGCTGAAAGGAGAGTTAGAGATCGATTATGAAAGACAGACAGTAGTCGAGTTTATGTATAAAATAAGAATCTACGAGTTAAATCAGTGGCATAACTATATCGTTTGGGGCCCGTGGCAAATTCAAGGGATGGGGCCCTCCCTCAATGTAAAGAAGCTCAACCAACGTTATACACACATCAAAAGTGTCTAGGGATCAAGCATTTTTATGCGGATTTCTTGAGATTGAGATGTGGCTTTGTAATAAATTTATGATTTTATAAATTTATATGGATCCTTTTTGGTGCATTTCATAATTTGAATCAGGAACTGTGAATCAAATTCGAGTAAAAGATGAAAATCAGCTGTCAATATTTTCCCTATAAAAACATACAACGCATTGAAGACATTATTAGTGCTACTGTTTCCCTACTACTGATTAAAACCAACGTTATTATGGAGCGGCGACGTCATTTAAGCAGGGAAGAAATGCTCAGAGCCGTGGGAATGATAGAAGCTGGTTCCCGGCAACGTACTGTGGCTTTAGCTCTGAATACAAGTCAGAGTGTTATCAGTCGACTTTGGACACGTTACCGAAGCACTGGTACCGTGGCTGAGCGCCATGGAGGACGGTATCGCTGCACCACACGGAGACAAGACCGATACATTCAAATCTAAACTCGAAGAGCTCCAACAATAACCGCCATGATGTTAGCCGTGAGGCTTCATCACTCTTCAGGGAACTTAATTAGCGACCAAACAGTCAGAAACCGCTTGCATGAAGTGAACCTTCATTCCAGAAGACCGCTACGGGTACCACCTATAGCAATGCACAATCGTAGGATTCGATATCAATGGGCTCTTGAACACAGAAATTGGGCAGAAGAACAATGGCGTTTCGTGTGCTTTTCTGATGAGTCTCGTTTTGGTATGAGACCGGATACAAGACGTATACGACACTGGAGAACCCCTGGACGCCAACAGCGATTAAAATCCTGCCAGGAAGTCCATCCTTATAGTGGTGGAACCATCATGGTATGGGCGGGTATTTGGATCGGCGGAAGAACTGAGTTGATTTGGATCAGAGGCAACCTCAACGCTCAAATTTATGCTGAGACGATTGTATCAGACGTCATCGTTCCTCTACAAGTGCAAATCGGTCCCTTATTTCAGTTAATGCATGATAATGCACGACCGCACACCGCAAGAGTTGTAAGACAGACTCTCGCCGCAGCTAACATCAATGTCCTGCCCTGGCCTGCTCAGTCGCCAGACTTGAACCCGATTGAGCATGCATGGGATATGCTACAGAGAAGAGCTCTGCCGAATATGGAGGGTATCCAGTCGCAAGAAGACCTTTTTTGTTGTTGCAACGAACATGGGCGGCCATTCCACAGCGTGATTTGGATGAACTCATTTTGAGTATGCCAAACCGATGTTCTTGTGTTGTTAGTGTTCGCGGTAGAAACACGGATTATTAATTGTTTAAGTTACCCAATAAAATTTTAAAGAAAACTGTTATTTCAGTCTTTTTTTCGAACTTTTGTGTTAGTGGTTCAAATGTCAAAAATCTCTTTATTAGGAAAATGGCAAATTTCTTTATTAATGCAAAGGTGACTTGGTTTATCGTTACTGTGACAAACGAAAACACTTTATTTGATGAATCCTTAAAGAAAATTTTAATTAATATCAATCAGGAGAAAAGTTATTGCAAAAATATATGTTGATCCCTAGACACTTTTGATGTGTGTAGTTTCTTTTTTACTAGCAGTTCTTCCGTGACTTCTTCTGCATCGATTTCATATTTTCCCCTAAAAAATTTAACACCTGACTGCTTCGTTGGTCTAGTGGTCGCAAGCGCTACTGCCGAGCATGAGGTCCTGTACAAAATATTAGACAAACAATGGGAAAGAGGTACAAAATGTTCGAAACCTGAATGATGTCCTTTGTTGCACATTTTCAAAAAAAGTTTGCACTTATAAACTAATGTTAGGATCCTCTTGTGCTCATGGCTCTCTCGGGCCGGGGGCCCCCACTGGTTGGGAGCCCGTGGCATAATATGAATATGAATAATACTTTGCCCCAATGCCACCCTATAGTTACGCCACTAAGTTAAATACTAGAAGCCTGTAAGTATGTCTGACATAGGTAGGTAATCTGAGCAGTCAGCCAAATTTTATATTCGTGATCAATGTTATCGAGAACCGGTCGAACTGGCGGTGCTTAGGGGAGGCCTATGTTCAGCAGTGGACGTCTTTCGGCTGAAATGATTATAATAATAATAATCTTTATTGCAGTAAGTAACAAGACTCATTTGTGTTTTATGATGATTATTGCTAAACATGAGAAATCAGGTGTCCAAGGATAGCTTTTCTTTAATTTAATTTGACATTGATTTTCATTTCTATTTGAATAGATTTTGAAAGGAAAACGCATTGATTTTGACTTCAGTCAACCCATAACCTCCAGTAAAACATGAATACGTAATGGAGCGAAAAATATTATAAGAAGTTGAATAGAAGTAAAGGAAACTGTAACACCAAGCAAGCAATAATGTTCCTTTTAAACATTAGCCGTTCAAATCCCAAGGCAGATGGCCGAACGAAGGGTACTTTCAATTCCGATGACCTTCGGTTCGAAGCTTTTAGTTTCATTACTAAAATCTGCGTACAAATGTTATGTGACATTTTCTTATGTACCTACTTGCTTGTACAAGCGCCAGCACATCAAGCTACCCGAAATGGTAAAATTTTCCCAATCAACTTTAAACCTTATGCTTTAGCGATAAAGTTGAAAATCTATTAAAGAAATTTGACAGATTGTAGTAGCCTGATGTGCTGACGTCTGTGCAATTTAATATAATAATTTGTAGCGTCCGGAATGTAGGTACTTATTATAGAACTTACAGCTTTTTACTTATCTTAAAAGCAAGTATGTTTTTTTGCAGTTACAAGAATTTGGGAGACATAAATATCATCACGCCTGTTTTACCCGATGGGTTCGGCAGAGGTGTACCTATAGTACACTCACATTTCGCCAGGTATGTTTAAATCCCATGTAATAGGGAGTGGCGTGCATTGCATATAGGCATATAAGCAGTGCCTACCTCCTCGATATATCAACATAAGCCTGTCAATTACATTTTAGTGTATGTGCCCCACAATTAAGAAACTCACCAAATTATTTTCATTTTGAACTTAGTTCCTGCCGGGGGTCCCCCGACCACACTTTTTTTTTCTGATTAGTGGCCGCGTCTGCCTAGACTATACCCGGCCTAGTGCCTACCTATTCTGAAAACCAATGCACGCCACTGGTAATAGGGGGCGAGCCTTCAACCGGTCTCAAAGCCAGACCCCAGACTGCTACTGAGGAATTCCATATAGAAAAATCCAATAATACTTTGCCCGACCTGGACATCGATCGAACCCAGAACTTCACGCTCAACAGTAGTACTTGTAACCACCAGACTAACGAGATAAGCGAATTTAGGAAAAAAAAAAGGACAATGATAAAATCTTTGTACTCAAATTGTAATCATGACATATCCTTATGTATTTTACTGTGTGTACATAAATAATAAAATAAATAAATAAAATCAAGACATCCTAACTTATAACTATCGAGTATGAACTTTGACTTGTTATGAATAAAAAACATTAAACTAAAAGAGGGGCTTGTGGCTAAGTAATAACAGCCGCACGGTTCCATCGATCAGGTTAAGCTACGGTTGCCGCGGTTGGTCCGTGGATGGGTGACCATCTTTACATACCAAGACCCCGCCGTGCCTCGGAAACCACGTTAAACCGTTGGTAACGGCTGTTATTCGTGGATCTTTGACAGTCGTTACGGTTCGTCAGAAGCCTGAAAGTCTGACAACCCTTCTTACCAAGGGGTATCTATTACCCAGTCACTGGGTTGTGGAGGTCAGATAGGCAGTCGCTCCATGTAAAATACTGGTATTCAGCTGCATCCGGTTAGACTGGAGGCCGACCCCAACATATTTGGGAAAAGGCTAGGCAGACGATGTCATTATTAAACTAAAAGTAATAGGCGCAAAATCTAGGCAGAAACATATTGCATAACACAATCACGAGACGTTTAAACGATCTATTAGCGGATCCTACGCATTTCCCAGAATGTTTAAAAACTAAATTTTATGACCGCCAAGCCGGGCCTCTATCTAGTCACTGATGATTCACGAAGAAATTGCGTTTTTTTTTTGTTGTTTTATTGTATTTTTCTAATCGGGAATCCATGTTGATGTAATAAATAATTTAAATTTAAATCCAAAGGCTTTTGCAGGCGCGGCAGATACATACTATTATTTCCGAAACATTTATGTGACTGATAAAAATAATAGTTGGCAGATTCGTCTCAGAATTAAGTTGTTGTAGGGTTTCTCATTTATGTCTTATAACTTTTTTTTTTATATTTTTATATGTAAGTATTTATTCTTATATCTTAGTTATAAATATTTTCTTTTTTTTTCTGTTATTGCACCTACTGTGTGTTGTCTCTAAATCACCCTAGGGTAGAACTGGTAGAAAATGCCCAAGGCATTAAGTCCGCATTTGTACAGTTTTTACTTGTGCATAAAGTTTTAATAAATAAATAATACATGGTGGCAGGATCATTGACGCGCAAATTGTAACCATGAATTCTGCACATGATTCTAGACGCCCTAGCGAAAAGTTTTCTTCGATTATCAAAAAAAAAAAACAGCTGTTTCTTAGAAAAGTGCTATACCTACGCGGTCAAAATGTATTGAACAGCTATTTTTTTTTTTATAACCGACGAATTTCAACACAGCGTCTCCAGAATCATGTATCATTCCATGGTAACAGGTTCCGCGTCGATGCCACCCTGTATACTATTTCGTAACCATACGAATTCTTATGTTTTTTCGAGCCCACGAAAGTAAAAGAACAACATCCTATTCATAAAACTACCTGGGTAATTGTTACCATGTTTTATTTATGGTCTGATTTCTACAACGCGTAAAGAAACTAGAATTTCGCAAATATAAATAATTTGTTCGTACCATAGTCCATAACATTCAACATTACCCTGCCTGCTCCAAATAAGCAATATAACTTGTAACATGTCATCATTCTACATAGTTATTACAAGTCATTTGAACCTTACGCCTATCATCAAACGCAATTTGACTGCATCTGATGGTGTCTCTACGGATTTTTCTCTCCATTTCCTAGCATTACGCGCACATTACACGTAATCTGTAACTGGTACACCGACGGGGAGATCCGACGGAAAGTATTAATTTCCGACGGTGTAGAAAGCTGAGCTAAGACTCGATCGAACACTGGAATAAAGATTATCTAAGATAACATCGCGTTTGTTTATGCAAACTGATAAACAAACGCGTCTTATTTATAACAGGAACCGCGGTTATCTTGCAATTCGATATTTGAACGATAAAAATCAGAAAGACGTTGAAAGTAACAAAATCGAAACGATAGTGAAATTACTAGCCACAAAAAGTGCTCCATAATGTTCTATTGTGAGCCAAAAGGTAAAGAGGATGAAATAAAATCTTCTTAGTGCGACCTTAGACCTTCACTTTCGCTGCCGCTAAACAAAAAAAAAGTAACAATAAAACTTCCGCGTCATCATTGTGTTGTGAACTTGAAACAAAAATAAAGAAAGGCTGAATGAGATGAATCCTTGGCCGCACTTCTGTCAAAATTCTGACAGTGACAATTAAATAACAATAAGACCAAAAATGGCGCGCTACTGTCATTGTTGGAAAGAGAAATTGCAAAGAAGTCTGGTTATAACAAGACAACAATGGTAGCTTTGGTCATTACAAGCAGCAGCCAGTTTTGACAACTGTTTTAATGTGTTTAACCTAAAACTAAAGTGTCATTTAACTGGTAACATTCTTGAGCAACAAGCTAACTGCTAAAATTTACAAGCTTATAAGATAAGTATGTAAGAGTGGGTCAACTACATACGAATATTTTGTTCTCGGATCGGACAAGAGCGTGCTTAGGTACTTAGTAATCGAGGACGCAGTACTGCGGGGAAAGAAAACCTTACATAAAGAGAGTAATCAAATGATGCTTAAAGTACTTAGAAAGAAAGAAAAGAAAGTAAGAAAATACGTTTATTTGCGGTGAACATGACGCAAAAAAGAACATAAACACAAAAAAAAGAAGGTAAGGGAAACACGCGTCACATCCACGCTAAGATAATTCTCAACACGTTAATAAGCGTATAACTTTTAAAACAGTAGGTGATCAAGTAATGCAGCTCACGGCTGAATATGAATTCATTAACATTATTCCAGGGAGTGGGAGTACAAGAACATGAATAACTTTTACAATGTGACCAACTCAAAAATACTACCAAAAAAAACTGTTTTATCCAAAAATGTAATACGAACTCGAACTTCTTCAATCATAATGTGGTGATATCTATCTTGAGTCATTAATATGGAGAACTGCACTACCTCATAATATTATATTTCAAAATATTGCAACATAAGTTTAAAGCGGAATCCATCCAACCTACCTACACTTCTACAAAGATCTTGTGACGCTCAGATGACGTTGAGAGGGCACTGTTGGTAAACAAATGTGCAATTGTTTTGTGAAATGTATTGAAAAATCAAGATGGCGTTAGTTCCGATTTTGAACACGCGTCAAAAGATCCTTGTACTTCTATATCCCGTTATCAATAAATCAGCCCGCAGACAGTATGAAATCTGCCATTCTAATGGTGACTGTATCAGAGATGGGTATGCAAACATAAATGCATATGAAACGCGATTTAATTTACATTACAAATCATGGCAGCCGTTCCCCTAGCTGGGGTATTACAGCTTCCACGGCGAGTGGAGCAAGTGATGTATGAAATATGAATCTTTTCTCATTTCCGCAGTTCTATCGTATTTGATATGCAACAGAATGTTATTAGACAGCAAACAAGCTGTCCACCTGATAGCCTACAAATTCTGTAAAATCAAACCGTGAAAACTTAGATGAAGTGAACCTTAAATGAGCTGTCATTTCATTTGGAGGGATTGACACTATCTGCCGGGATTGCGGGTTGTTCGAAAGAGATACCGTGGCCTCTGGCTCAGGCAACTGAAGGAACACGGGTGGGTTTTATTCAGTAAAATTCTGACACGCCCTCTCGCTCCGCCCAGAGCGGGAGAAGTTATTTGATAAATTCCCATCCAAAAAAAAAAAGGGTTTGACACTATTGACAACTCTCTTCGCCTAAATTTTCACTGTGAGAATTTTACAGAATAAATCAGCTGCAGTACAAAACGTATCAGGTATAGGTATAAGGTAGGTAAAGGTATGAGAGCAGTGGTAGCCCAGTGGATACGGCCGTGACTTACGAGTTGTAGGTCGTGAGTTCGAACCCAGGCAGGCGCTTTACTTTGTGTATATTATTTCATTACCACTGCTCTCAAAAACGGTGAAGGAAAACATCGTGAGGAATGTGAAATGAAAATGTCCTAGAAACAAAAAATCGAAGACATGTGACATCCACCAACCCGCACTGGGTCCGCGTGGTGGGTTATAGCCCACTTCCTCTCACAGAGAGAAGACCTGTGTCCCAGCAGTGGGAACATTATATGCTGATTATGAATATGTACAAAAGATATAACAGATGGTTTACCATTCCAGAGACGAAGATGAAATATCTCATCTGCCTATAATTACACCAGCGCCCTTCCCCTTCAAACCGGAACAATGCCCAGTATTGCTTCTTGGAAGCAACAAAGGTGAAAGCTTTACGAGGTAAGCCCATGTCACTCATGTCTTTGGTCTTGGTGTGACCATTAAATTGTGACCTCCTCACCTGTCATAACATCTCAAGCAATGGACAACATTTATATCAAACTTTTATGTGTTGAATACGAGGCTTTTGGCTTTTGTGTATTTTATAATGTGCGTCTTGTTTGTACAGACGCCAGCACATCAAGCTACTACAATCTGTCAAATTTCTTTAATAGATTTTCAACTTTATCGCTAAGTTATAAGGTTCAAAGTTGATTGGGAAAATTTGAAAGTTTCGGGTAGCTTGATGTGCTGGCGTCTGTACATCAACAATTTTCTTTCTATTTCTCTCTTCTCTTTTATGATGTGGTGAAAAGATTAGCTAGCTAACAAGGTGTCACACAGACGTCACGCAAAATCCTGCATCTCGCAAGGAAAGTTTACCGAGCAACTAGCTTATAATTATACAACATCCCGACATCAATCGTCGGGTTATTGCCCACCAGACACGACACAGCATGACAGCAGTGCTGGCCTAGTGGTAACGACCGCGACTTACGAGATATAGGTCGTAGGTTCGAACCCTGACAGGCGCTTTACTTTGTGTAAATTATTTCATCACCACTCTCAAAACGGTGAAAGAAAACATCGTGAGGAAACCGGCATGTCCTAGAACTAAAAATTCGAAGACATGTGACATCTACCAACCCGCACTGGGCCCGCGTGGTGGATTACGGCCCACTCCCTCTCACAGAGAGGAGGCCTGTGTCCCAGCAGTGGGAACATTATCGGCTGATTATGTAAGACACGACACCCGTCTGGTCGGGGGATCCTCCCTTTTCTGTGGAAGATGAGTGAATTTTACACCCTGTTTCTTATGAGAACGACGATGACGTATGCGTCTATAGGGGTAACTGTCTAGGGTATGCCAAAGGCTTTTGAATGCTAGATTTAATGCTGCTACATATTTGTAAAACTCACCACCTCTAGAAAGCACGCGATGCTTTAGTACACCCACAGTTTGAAAATAACGGTGTTACGTGCGAATATATAGATAACGACTCGGGCACTCTAGGCTGAAGCACCTTCACTACACCTACACACAGTGGCGTAACTATAGGGTGGCATTGGGGCAAAATGCCACGGGCCCCCAGCTAGAGGGGGCCCCGGCCTGGGAGGGCCATGAACACAGGAGAAGCCTAACATAAGGACAGAAGCAGTCAGGTGTTAAAGTTTTTGTAGGGGAAAACATGAAATGTACGCGGTAGAAGTCGCGGGAGAAGTGCTAATAAAAAAAAAAACTAACGTTAGTTGAGGGTCTTTACATTGAGGGAGGACCCCATCTCTTGAATTTGCCACGGGCCCCAAACGGTATAGTACACACCACAAAATTAATAGTTCGTGCTAAGTCATAGTGATTTTTAAATGTCCAATGAAGTGCATGATAAAATAAATCAACACCATTTCTCTGTGCGGTCACTTGGTGCAGTATTTTTCAACAGACGATTACTACACATGCAATTTATAAAATTCTAACAACTCTTAGAAGGAGAGGAACGGTAGCTGTAAATAGCATTTTGACACTAATTACAGCTAGGTACGTTTAATCAATTACGGACTGCAAGGCAGTCTTACAAAAAAAACTAGAACGGCTAGAATTTATTTACTTTGCAAGATAAAAACGCTTTAATTTGCTACTTAGGAGCTAGTGGCTACCGTATTTAGAAGCCAGCATTACGGGGTATTCATTAGGTACCTAGCTAGGCCTCTTTTGAAATATTCAAGTTATTTGCAACGCAAATAAGGGCTACATTCCTCATTTAGCTGCAGGGTTGATCAACGTAGGGTCTACCGTGTACTATCGCGGCCACTCCCGCCTGACTACCACTAAGTTATTTTTGCTTGCACTCAAAAAATAGAAGCGCTCTCTATTAAACGCGCCATGGTCAAATAATTCGTCGGTAAATTCACAAAAGGAGTACACGTGATGCGTCACAAAGCTGCGCAGTGCAGGTTGCAATTAATTGCGGTATCGCAGCGTGGCTTGGCGCCGCCGCGGGATTTAGGCGAAAAATTTTTTAAGTGATCAGGCGGAAAAGGCCTCGACAGTACGTTTGTATAGTGTACCAGGATTTAATATTAATATTTTATATGAAATTCCTCAATGTTATAAACTAAATTTATAGCAAGTACCTACAAAACTTACTTAGTTGTGGTTTCCAACGACTAATACTCGTAACAAGGACAAAACTGACAAGGAGGCTTTTAATCAAGTTCTTGTGCTGCTGGAGAGTTGGTTGCACCGTTTCTTCACAGCTAAAGCTCTAGGCAGTGGTGAATGTGGGCCGTTTTAGGGGACTATCTTATGTAATTTAGACGTCCAAATAGTGATGATTCTCAGCCTAGTTGTTACTTTTGATGTTTAAAAAACTCAACTCAAAGCATTTATTTCAATTAAACCAATTACAGGCACTTTTAAATTGTCAAGGGGTCGGTCAGTCAGAAAGATGAAGCTAGTTGCCCATTCCAAAGCGTAGGTACCTATGGAGAAGAACGGGCAAGAAACTCCATGGACACTCTTTTAAATCAAAATAATATGTTTACAAAGTCTTGGTTACATCATTCATGTCATGTTAAAAATTACAAATACATGTGAGAACGATGCAGAACGTTAAAAGCATCCATAATGAAAAGAAAAAAGGCTTACTAAAAGAAAAAGCCCACTAAAAGTTTTGTAATAGACTGTACCGATAAGGCCAGCGGATTTTTAATCTCTCAACAAATTTTTGAGAGATTGTCAATGTCAATTTTAATGCAACATTCATTTTCTGGTTTCGCTAAGAAGTCAGCTAGCGTCAACAGTGAAAAAAAATACTTAAACAAACTCAGCAATGTAATCAGAACCTGTTTCCCATACAAGCTGTGCAGACAAAAGCCCTAGACCGGTACCCATCACACTAAAATTAAAACCGAATCACACAGTACTTTCCATTTCTTGGTACGTTATTTCGGTAATAAATTAACGGCACATACGAGCACGGTATGGTCTTAGACCATTTGCATCAAGTAGGTCATCGCGTGTGTTCATAGCCATGATCAGCACAGTTATATCGATCAACCGCTAGAATATGACCGATGAATATGACGTTATATACCTTTTGTGACTTAAAATCATTCTTTAAATTCTGAGGCTTTTTGTTGTCTTACATAGTAGATTTTTGGTGGTGGCGAAGTCTAATCTCGCTGGTAATTAACGGTTACTTCGCTAATCCTTAACTTGGTTTTAAACACAAAGGATTCTTTTTCAATCAAAGTTTTTTTATGCAGGTACTTTGAAAGGTTTAAAAACTTCTTAAGGCGCGGTGATTAGACGACTTTTATGTATTTGAGGGGGTGAAGCAGATGAAGTGGGACACGAGTAGTCCCGCCTACTGCGGGGTGCACCGCGCGAATCTCAAGTAAAGTGTACGATTAGCCCAGCGCGTCACTGTCCGGATCCGCGCCGCGCTTCCGCGGTGATAACCGAGATCGAATCTCATTAGACGCATTTCTTTTTTCACCTACATATTTTCGTGTTGTTATTTTTAAAATATATGCATATTTTTGTTTTCTTTTTTTAAATAATTCATTCGTTTTAATTTAAATAACAATAGGTAATTCAATAGGAACGCCTATTGGATTATTGTTATTTTAATAAAAACAATAATTTTTATTCCTACAGATATATTTTTCTTCAGAATCAAGAGTAATAATATAATAAAAATGAAGTAAAAACGTCCACGAAGCTTGATGGTTGAATCTGAAGAAAAATAATATACAGTGTGTTGCAAAAGAGTTTAATACCAAAGGAGGTCCACGCATCCGTCTATCCACACGTTGTATTCCTATACGCCGTAATTAGTGAAAATAAAATCGCAAAAAAAATGCTGTTTTACACAAAAAGGTCATTTACTCGGGAAAAAATTTATAAAACAAATGTTTTTTTTTTGCGATTTTAGGAAAAAAACAGCTGTTTCAAAGCATTTTTTTCACGATTTTATTTTCACTAATAACGGTGTATAGGAATACAACGTGTGGATAGACGGATGCGTGGAGAGACGAATGAAAGGGTGGACATACGGACGGGGTGGATGGATGGACAGGTGAACGAACAGGAAGGATACATCAAATTTAAACAAGCTAATTTTTTAATTTAATTTTATAATTTTAGACGTATTTACGCATACAGAGCGAAATATAAAGATATAAATTGTAGAAAGAAAAACTTTTCAAGTCACAAATCTTCAAAATTTAGTCTTCTACTACAACAAGGGACGGTTTCTTTGTTGACGTCACTTGATGGGACTACTAACGACGATTTTTTTTCTCGCAGTGGCATCCCCCGAGCTCGCCGAGAATCGACAATTTCAGGCAAAAGCCAGTCCATGAAAAACGACACTAGCTTCTCCTTCATCTTTTTTTCCCAAAAATCGTCATCTTTTTTTATAAGTTCTGTTTTTAGTGGCTTGTTTTCACCACTCCACACAGCAAACAAGCACTTTTCTCTACGTGTTACATGGAGCTGCCCTTGAATCTGATGGTACCAATTACTATTTTTGTTCACTTCAATCAGTTCACTTTTTTTATTGTATTTCCATATCTGTATCTTGTTTTCCATTATACATTCTTCTAGCCCCTTTTTGAATGCCACTAAAGGACATTTCACTTCCACTACTGTGTCTTGGCCTATCAAACCATCGGGCGTTGCTCCAATAAAGGGATATTCGTAGTCCACAAACAACCCGCAAGGCTCAATGGTGACTTTTTCTTGGATGGCAAGTTGCTGTAAAGCGAGATGTTCATTTTCGACGCCATGTGCGATTGCCGCTATATTACTAAGATTACATTTATATAAAATATTTTCCACTAGCTTGGCTTTGCTGGTATTCTCTCTTCTTTTCACTACTAATCCGAAATTTGATGCTGTTAGCATATTTTTTCTTAGTTCTACCCAGTCATCGCTATCTCTCTGATGTATAGTAGATACTAGTATTTTTTCTTTGTCCGAAGTTAGTTGCTTTAAATTTTGAAGGAATGATTCTTTAGCTGCATTTAATTCATCCGGTGTCAAATCTGGAGTAGAACTTTGAGCCCCATAATCATGTTGAACAACATTGTCTTTCTTTAGTATCCGATTTTTTTTATGAGGTTTTGCTTTGTTTAATTTTCTTTTCATCAGTCTTCGTTCTTCAAACTTTTTCAGGATACTTTTGGGACTTTTCCCTAAAAATTTTTTATGAAGTAGATGCCTTGGGTGGGGGTTATTAAAAGAAACAACTGCAGCGTTGCAACGCGCGCGGTAACCCCTACGAAGAGAGAAATTAATTCTCTTTCCCCCCACAACCTTTGCAATCACACTGTTGAAGCGCTCTACTGTATTAGTATCTACGTCTTCAAGCATGCTTCTTGATTTTGAAAGTAATGACTGGAGTATTGTCTGTACTCTGAACCAAAATGTAGTGTTTTTTATTTCCATATTACTCTGTTGTGTTTTTTCTTTGGAACAGTAATAGTTCTTACAATTTTCATGGTTACCGAAAGCATGTAGAATAGAATTTTGTATTTCGTTTCTAAAACCTGCTACTGCTTCCGTTTTGTCTTTTTCTAGCTTATACTCTTTTATTGATGCAATAACAACCTTTCGAATACTCAGAATTTTTGGTTCAGTCAGCATTTTTCTGTGCACCAAGGCATATTTTGTGTCTTTGGCTACAGCCCTCAACTTATTGCACATATTGCGCAGCACATGGTTTCGGCATTCAACTTTTTGAACGGTATGATTCTGGTAAGGATTACGCGCCAAGATTTTTGCATAGGTAGCCGAGTCGCCGTCAGCAATTAACCTGCCATAAATAATATTGTACATCAATACAGATGTTTCGAATCCTTGGCAAATTATTTCTGACTCCATTCCGCTAGATGACCCAGTGTAGTTTTTGAAGCAAACGTGATCTGGTGCAGCAGTTTGTTTTTTCTCTGCACGAGCACATACAAGGCAGTATTTGTTTTTAATGCCTAAAAACAATACTTCACCATATCTGCGACCTACAATTGCTGCAGCGCCGGACAATGCCTTATAATTATTGCCGTAGGATCGCGATGACCAACAGGCGTCGGCATATACGTCTATTAGAGGTATGCCATCTTTGCTCAATGTTCCTTCAGCTACCGCTGCATCACGCTCACGCATAGCTGCTGCTGCCATGGATTCGACAGATGTTGACTCCCATTTTTCATAAACTAGGTTTTGAACTTGAGCATAAGTGCTTTTCGTAAATATGGGTACGTCCATACATGCTGTTATTTCTTCAAATTGTGAAAAACCGATGCCAGCAGAAGTAATTCCTGTAACGGCACCCACGTTAGCATTGACATTATGTGTACTTAATAAATCTTCGCTCGTGACAATAAAGTCATCTTTACACATATTGCATCTAAACTTGAATCTGGAGATCAAGCCGATCCTTTTTTCTCCTATGAGTGACATTTGTGAGAAATTGCAATTGAACAAAGAACTATGGGCGGATATAGTTTGCAGTTGCTGGATAAAATGCATAATATCAACGACTCTTCGACCATGAACTGGTGGGTACTGGTGCTGGTGGCTGGTGGAATTACCTGCTTGAGATTCGGTTGACGGTTCAACGAATAGCACATCGTCAGTGATTGCTCTGTAATAAAAAACACATAATTTTTTATTTTATTATAAACAAAAAGAAACAAAATAATTCCAAATTATAGCAATTACGCGATTTATACGAATACCGACCGAATGTACCGAATAGAGTTGCCTAAAATCGAGTTGAATAGCGTGCAATAGGAGAGGCATATGTCCAGCGGTGGACTGCTATAGGCTGATGATGATACGAATACAATGCGTGGACAGTTGTTGACAGTGATTCAAAACAATTGGACTAGGAGTTGCGACGTTCGTTATGCCACCTCATTGGAAGTCGACCGCGGAGTCATTGGCTATCCGTCGGCCCCCATTGTGTGACGACCTGTGTGGTGACCTTCACCCATCTGTTGATACTTACTCATTATCACTTGATTTTGGATCGGCTCCTGGAGTTACAACTGTTGCAATTGAAAGTGATGTCCCAGGGTTTTCGTGCTCAGAATCCTTTTGTAATCTAAAATTGAAACAAAATTATTATTTTTATATCATGTGTTTTTTTTGAGAAAATGAGGAAATTCAACAATGTGCACTTAGAGTAATTTGCAATTGGCATTTAGAAAATTTGCTATTTTGAGAATTAGGCATTTTGAGACTCATATGCCAATTTCACATTATATTGTAGACATTTTGCGCCTAAGCCCACTTTGTCATTTTGAGAACTGGTCCATAGGTGCCTAGCCCGTTGTGTTATGTTATAAATATCTACTAATGTTGATAATTTACAAAATAGAAGAAAAATAAACAATAAATCATGGGGATTCCCCATACATAGAACTGAATTTTTTTTTTTTTGGTGGGGTACCTATGAATAGGTCTTTAAAAATGATATTGAGGTTTCTAATAACATTTTTTTCTAAACTGAATAGTTTGCGCGAGAGACGCTTCCAAAGTGGTAAAATGTGTGTCGTCGTCGTCCCCTCCCCCCCTGTAACTTGTGGCATGGCCGGGACCCGCCTGGGTAGTTTTTTTGGCTTTCTGCATTTTCATAAATTGAAGAGGGTGGGCTTTTTTTTGAATCGAGGTTGCCTGTCCTCTGGATCGATAGGATGAGGGGATATAGGAGGGAGTAAGTTTGGGGTATAGGAAGACGGGAAGGGGGTATCGGGTTAACCTAGGCCTGGGATTTGGTTCCGGGTAACTTCTCTTGTCCGGAGCCTCACCCTAGGCACTCTGGACAGGGGATCGGCCTCAAGCAGTCAGGAAGCGGTCCCCAAGCCGGAGCTGGGCTATCCGCAACCTGCCCACCCGCTCGGTTGAGAAGAAGTGCCTGGCGGTCCATGCCGACCCGCCATGGGGGTACATGTACCACCATGTCTGATCGGCACAGCCAGCCCCGAGCCGCAATTTACCTTTCATTCAATCAACTCAAATATAAAAAAAAAACTGCTACAGAACTCTTCACGGGCGAGTCCAACTCGCACTTGGCCGCTTTTTTCTTTTTCAAAAGATCTTCATAAAGATGAGTTCAATGACCTCCTGTCGCGTTACTAGTTACTATATAATAATAATAATATATATAATATTCTGTAACACCATGTATAAGCTTACTCATGAAAAGTTTTTTCCGATGGTTCATCTGCTGACGGATTGCTCGCCAACCGTTTCTTTTTACTATAAAGAAAAAACAATAAAATTGCATTATAATTGTTAAAAAAATAAGAATATCAACAAAAGTAATAATTACCGAAAAAAAAATCCAAACAAGAAAATCGGCAAAACATAAAATAATAATAAAAAAAAAACATTTATTTCAAATAAGAAAATCAACAAAAAGCATACAGATATCATAGCGGGGTTTGAACCCGGGGCATTAGACGCTAATGCAAAAAACTTTCCTAATGCACGAGACCGCTGCGCTGGACTAATCGAGCTATGAGAATGAATGTGGAAATTACGCATCTATATAAACAAAATAAGGTGTGCACAAAAAGGTAGGTACTTACTTTACAACTTCCATCATATGTTTTTGTTTCGTCGAATAAGATCTTTTTATTGCCCTCCGTTTATTTTTCTTGTTGGCCATTTTATATACACTGATTGTTTATTTACAAAACCGAAATCGAACAAAAATTTACACCAACTTACAGCACAACTTAGAAAAAACTAATTGTTTATTTACACAACTTATGACTAGAACCGAAACCGATCAAAAATTTACACCAACAACACAAATTAGAAAAAACTAATCACAAAATAAAATATAATAAACAGCGTTCATCAACAAAGATACGTAAATTATTATTTTCTGAGCAGAACAAACTGTCATAGGTCAATCAAGCAGCGTGCTTCATGCTGTGGTAACTTAGAACAAATGGCACGGAACGCTGTAAGCACTGCCATCTATTAGCTGCTTCAAGAAACAAAATGCTGTTTGTAATTTTATCAAAGGATTATTACTAGATGGCAGTTTAACCAAAACTCAATGAAATGACGATGTCAATAAATGC
Organism: Amphipoea oculea; assembly: GCA_945859645.1. Classification (NCBI taxonomy): domain Eukaryota; kingdom Metazoa; phylum Arthropoda; class Insecta; order Lepidoptera; family Noctuidae; genus Amphipoea; species Amphipoea oculea. The sequence continues at coordinate 17,590,430 of OX243884.1, forward strand.
CGCGTTCCGAGTTAGGAATGTAATCGATATAATCGATTTGAGCGTGCATAAACCTAATTAAACCTAATATCGATGATAGTCCTAACTCGGAATGCACCCAAAGTGACGTTGACATTTGACATTATTCTGAATTTTCACAAGTTTTTTTTCGGTTGATTTGTATGCGCATAGTCTGTTAATTTTCTTGTATTTTCGTGTTTTCTCGGTTTTATTTTCATTCGGTACGTTGAGTTGAACTTTGTTCCTCCAGCCTTACGTGTAGATTGCCATAAAACACTAATCGTGAACTTTTACACGATAAGTCTACGATGGCTCAAAGGTCTTGTTGTGTTCCCGGCTGTTCCATGAAAGTTGGAGGCGGTAAGTTGTCTCATTCTGAGTATATTTTTTATACGTATCACCGGCAATGTGCAGAATTTCGAAATTTTATAGGATTCCCGTTTTCCGACCGGTCAAGCACCGCGCGTCGCCATTGGCGACGAAACAATAGAAAATCAATTGTGTCTTATTAGCGGAGCTCGACAGATTAAAATAATATCATGGTTTACGTTTTAAGTAACTGATACCTACTTCAAAATCGTTTCAGTTGAATCTTACCACATATAATGCTGAAACTACACACATAGGTACTTACTTGTAATTATTCTTACTGATAAAATAAGTATGTAAATGAGCAACAAACATACTACTTAAATAATTCTTAGATCCCTACTCCTATTATTCTTTGTCCGCTTAGTGATTGGAAATTATTCCATGGAAACCTGTTACTGAGTTAAAGTGTTCTCTAGGTTAATCCAGGTCATGGTCTACCTGTGTGGTCAGTGGGTCGTCTTAGGTGTGTTCTCCCAAACCTATTTAGCTGTTGAAGTATGGTGGAGTAACAAATATCTAAACATAATAATTATAATTATGTTAAGTATCTAGAAAAGTCGGTACTTAATTTTAAATTTGAGTATTAAATTATGTGTATGACTCCAGACCACTCATTATTGTTAACCAAACCAAGATACAAGTTCAGTACCTACTCAGATTATTTTCTTTTTTATGTTTTGTGAACATCTTGTAACAAGTTTTTAATTATCATGTTTTAGGATTGCCGTTGCACCGGTTTCCAAATCCAAACAATCCTACTCAAATAGAACATTTTCGCACTTGGGTTATGAAAATTGGAGGTGATATTATTGGAGAAGATAATAAATTCATACGTAAGAACAGAAAAGTGTGTCAGAAACATTTTGAAGATGTTTACATATTTCCAAATATGAAACTAACTGCACTGGCAATTCCAACACTTGAAATTCCAGGTAAAATATGTTAATTTTAAAAACTACACTCTGTTTATTGATGAAAAAAGTAAAGGTGAATAATCTAACCATGTCTTGTTTTGTGAAATACAAAACTAAGCAATGTAAAAATAGAAACTTACTTCATGAAGAAGTTTTTTAAGCAGATTTAATGTTAGTCAGTCTTTTTATTAGAAATTGTGTCTTCATAAAAGTAGTCAAAAGTTCTGTAAAACTTGATTGATGATGATAACGGCTTCCTAAGAATAAATCCTTTTATCCCAAATGGTTAAGGTGTTCATCCCTATTAAAAATCACCCTAAAATTTTCAGGTGTGCATGTTGGTGAGCGCAGGCATATTGAACGGCCATCTACGCCAATTCAAATGGCGACAGCTTCCTCTACCAGACCCGTGCCCATGGACACAGATTTATCTTCGAGGCCAGGTAAATGATACATTACATAAACTTATAATAATAGAAAGCATCAAGGCCATCAAATTATTGGGAGGGTTTTTATAATATTAATAGAAGACTTGTTATTATTTGTAAAATGTGAAGGTTTAGGCGTGTTGAGCAATTTTTGGTAGGGGTAAAACTGTAAAGTCCGGCCGCGCCAAAGCAATGGCCACTCGAAACGGAACCCTATCACTAAGCTTCCGCTGTCCGTCTGTCAGCGGGCTGTATCTCATGAACCGTAATAGGTACAAAATACAGAAAATAGTTCTATACCTATAGATTCCAGGAAAACTTGTAAGACATCTACGGTCTTAAAATGACATGGTAAATCTCCAATATTGTGCATACAAACTTACATTGCAGTTGGAATGTATGGGAGAACATGTTTTTCAACTACAATGTTAAGTTTGTTCTTAGGATAAATTCATCCCAACTACGTTTTTTTTTTAATATGTACCTAGTCTTAAATATTTTATGGTGGTACGGAACCTTTCGTGTGCGAGTCCGACTCGCACTTGGCCGGTTTTTTATAATTAATAAATAAATGTTTAAATTTGTGTTTATTATGTTCTGACAGTCATGAATATTGAACTGCCATCTACTTCAGTTCAAATAAAGACAGCCTCCTCTACCAGACCAGTTCCATCGAACCGCACGTTACAAAATTTTGTTTCAGTGTGGTTAGTGGAAGTGCTCAGGTGCTGTTCGTCCAAGTGCGGTTCAAATCATTGCTCTGAGTGGAATACCTCGATTTTTTGCAGTTGGTAATCTAAACACAATACAATGTTTAATTTTGTTTTTCTTGTGTGATTACAGTAATGAATAGTGAAATGCCATCCACTTTACTTCAAATGGAGACGGCCGTCTCTACCAGACCAGTTCAAAAGGACACAGACATATCTCCGAGTCCAGGTAAATGAAAAGCAACATAATTATTAAATACTAATGATAAGTAATGAATATTGATGTAGGTAAGACTTGTAAACAATTAGTGATGTTCAAAATAATACCCACTAATATTATAAATGCGAAAGTGTGTCTGTCTGTCTGTCTTTTATCTCTTCACGCTTAAACCGCTGAACCGATTTTGAGTAGAGACTCTTAACTAGTAGGAATGCTTGAAGCTTTGCCTTAACCTTTTGAACGCCATTGTCACATATATGTGACAAACGAAATCTTACCCTGAACGCCAACGTCACAAATATATGACAAAATACACGTCCCACGGGTCGCACCATATCATGAAATAAACTATTTAATCATTACTTTTGTGTGTTTTTATTTATATAATTTTAAAGTTTAAGCTTCCGTCTATATTGTATGGCATGAAACTAATATAAATAAACCACCAATATCGAGAAATTTGTTGTTTTAAGTGTGTGTTGTTTTGTTAAAGTGGCCTGGCGTCAGGGGTACGGCGATACGTTTATACTCTGGCGTTCAAAAGGTTAATACAGATGTATAAATCAAGCTTTTTAATTGTAGTGGTAACTTATTGAATAATTGCACTGCTTGATATTTTGAACTGTGCTTCACAATGTTGAAGTGAGGATTTATCTTATTCCTCAATTCCTTTCTGCATGTGCTCTCTCTAACCAGTCTTTCCTCATCCATCTCATATTCATGTATGTACTTTTTAAGATTAGTCAGAAGGACTAGAACATAGAGACTGGGTACTGTAAGAATTTTTAAATCTAAGAAATGTGGACGACAACTCTCTCTTTGTGAAATACGGGCAATGGTACGGCTACATCTGGTCGGCTGATTGCCCGTAACGACTGTCAAAGATCCACGAATGACAAACGGGGCCAACGGCTTAACGTGTTTTCCAAGGCACAGAGTGGTCTCAGTATGTAAAGATGGTCACCCATCCACAGACTAACCGCGGCAAGCGTAGCTTAACCTGATCGATCGACCTGTGCGGCTGTTATTATTAAGCCACGAGCCCCTATAGAATATTTATTTTAGAATATTAAAAATAAATATTCTATAAGTATATATTCTAAATAATACCCAATGTATAATTTTATTTTTATTTTTTCAGGGTGTTATAAGATTTCCATGCCTTTGACTGCAACAGAATAGAAGCTGAAAGACATAATATCTGAAGTAAAAGCAAAATTGCGCAAAGCTCGCAATACAAACAAAAAGCTAAGAATGCAAATGATGATGGCAGAAAAAGTTATGAAATCTTCTGCTTACCAAATGGTGAAAGAAAAAATGACACCAGCAGCTCAGATATTTTTCGCAATGCAGATCAAACAGTTTGCAAAGAAACCTGCAGGGAGACGTCTTACTCTAGATGAGAAAGTTCTCTGTTTATCTTTATACAAGCCTTCCCCTAGAGCATACCGAATACTTGGTCAGATGTGCATACTTCCCAAGCGAAAAACTCTAGAGAAATTGCTTTGCAAAATAAATCTAAAGCCAGGATTCAACGAAATAATATTGCAACATTTTAAAAAAAAGTAGAAAAAATGCCCGCCCGTCACAAGTATTGCTGTCTGATTTTTGACGAAATGGCCATCTTATGACAAGACCAATGACATTATCCAGTTTTATTGATAATGGAGAAGAAAGATCGAAGAAATTCTGTGACCATGTGTGTGTTTTTATGATAAGGGGTATTTGTAAGAAATACAAACAACCTATCTTATTTTCATTTTGTAAAGGAAGCAGTAAATCGGCAGATTTAAGCAAGCAATTAAAAAACATTATTAATTCTTTGAATGGCATTGGGTTAAAAGTGGTTGCAACAGTATGTGACCAAGGTGCAACCAATATGGCAGCACTTAACCTTTTGATGAAGGCAACTGAAGGTAATTATTTAAGATGTGGCAAAAATTATCCTGGAGGCTTTTTTGAGATAGATTCAAAAAAAATTTACCCAATTTATGACCCACCTCATCTCATGAAGGGCGTTAGAAATAACCTACTGACGAAAGATTTACAGTTTAAAGAAGATGGTAAAACAAAGTTAGCTTCCTGGTCACACATAGAAGCATTGTATAAACGAGGACCAAAGTACAGAGGGGTTAAGCTTATGACCAAGTTAACAGCTGAGCATGTCTATCCTCAACTTATACCAAAAATGAGAGTCAAACACTGCACACAAGTGTTTAGCAACACCGTTGGCCTGACTATGGGATACTTGGCAGGTTTGTTTTTTCATTGATCATTTTTACTAACAGTACATTTGCACTTTCCATTTGTAGCTTCAGTACTACTACTGAAGCTACAAATTATATTGTTTTCTTTGGAGCCTAAGCTCTGCGTTAGTGATTAATGTTCATTAACGCGTTATGTAACGACGTTAAACCTTAGTCTGGCCATGTAGTTAGTGAATCTTTCCTTTTCAATGCATAAAATCACGATGAATGTTAATTAAAACTTTTTCTTTTCAGATGAAGGGAGACTCCCGAAGAAAAGTGTGGATACAGCCGATCTCATTTTATTCTTCGATAAATTGTTCGATTCAGTCAATGGCAATTTCCATAAACCTGACTTAGGAAAAATTTATAGATGTGCTGTAACTCGGCAATCTCCACATCACAGTTTGTGGTATAAAAGTTTACCGATATTGAAATCCATGACTTTCATCACTAAAACTGGTAACAGAGCAACTGTGCCGTCTTTAACGAGTTGGGTAAAAAGTATCGAAGCTTTTCTCGCATTGACAAAGGATTTGCATTCCGCAGGTTTGAAATCGATACTGCTGCGCCATATTAATCAAGACCCCTTAGAAAATTTCTTTGGGGCCGTAAGAGCACATGGTCTCCGCAATAATATGCCAAGTGCTCATGCTTTTATTAATGCTTATTATTCACTACTGATATGTAATATAACATCATACAGATCGGTTGGGGCAAATTGTGAAGAAGACAATTTTGAACTACTACATTCATTAAAAAAAAATTTAACTGAGGACCAGCCCCAACCAGAAACAAGCAATATTAATTTTGAAATAGCTGAGGAACACTTGTGCATAAGGGATGCAGATGTACAAAATTTGTTATCAAATCCCGAAAATAAAGAAAAATGTGCAGCAGTAGCATACTGTAGCGGGTGGCTCATATATCTTTAAAAAAAAAATATTTATAAGGATTGTCAAACCTGTAGACATGATTTCGAGTCTGAAGAAATGCAAGACTATCATAAATATATTAAAATAAAAGAATATGTGGCTTTCTTACCCAAGTCGTGAAGCATTTTCATTTTTTTTTTATTTCAGAGAATATAGTTACAGAAGTTTTAAAGACAAAATGTCAAATCAAAAATATAAACGCATATTTAGAACTAGTTTTATCAATAAATATCAACTACAATTTTATTACATGTGAGAATCATAGAAATTCATTAATAAAATATATGGTAAAAAAAATAATATTGTTCTTTTTGAACAATTGGTGTAAAGACGTGAACCAGTTGATATCTGGAAAAACCACGTTTTGGGATGAAAGTGATGAAATGAAAGTGGCAGCTCATAATTATTATGTAACTCATAAGACCCGAAATAAAAACTAAAATCATAACATTGTTATAACAAAATACCTCCCCACATTCTTCAACTGAATGAGACAAAATTCAAGTCTTGTATTAAACGCACAGCAGGCAGGCATAATATGCCTGCCTGCTGTGCGTTTAATGTTTGTAATCCCCTAACTTATAATATTATTATAAGTTAGGGGATTACATCGCTGATAAAAATGCCTGGCTCAATGCTGGTCCTGCTCCACAACCACAACTAATTGATTAACACTCGAAAATACTGAGCCGCTGAAGATTGTAAGTCTATCTTTGCATTGTATAAATTCAATCTCCTAGTATTGTATAATATTGCATAGCACATGTGTGAGCACTATGTACATACTATAAAGCTACCATTTACTGGGTACGTCTTTCATTGACTTGAATGTGCTCTGGCGGCTGAGAGTATGTCATGCTCACTCAAATGTCTCGCTGATGGTGGCGCGCATGTGTTGGATCATTTAGCTCCCTTCAAAATGGTTGAGCTGAATGGTGCTAATACATGCGTCATGTCCGTGAACGGGCGCCGTCAGTAGGGACTGGTCATCTCTTTGCTGCCATGGCTTATTTTATTTTATTTAATTGCATATCGTTCTCACATGTATAATTTTTAACATGAATGATGTAACCAAGACTTTGTAACCATATTATTTTGATTTAAAAGAGTGTCCATCGAGTTTCTTGCCCGTTCTTCTCCATAGGTACCTGCGCTTTGGAATGGGAAACTAGCTTCATCTTTCTGACTGACCGACCCTTTACAATTCAAAAGTGCCTGTAATTGGTTTAATTGAAATAAATGCTTTTGAATTTGAGTTTGTTTTTTTTTTTTGTCTTTAAGAAAAATGTCATGCATTGTTTTCAAGATTTGTGTTACCCTGAAAACACAAATTTATGAAAACAATGCAATATAACAAATTAATAACTAGAAGCTGGGTACCCTACGTACGGCTGCACTTTATAGCTATATATGTATGTATGTAGTGCAGTAGCTTTAGTTCATGAAGCAACTACTAGATGGCAGCACTTTCGCGACCTCGAGCGAAGCCGAAGTTACCCATCTATATTAGTATGTTGATCTATGGCGTGCTTCAGCGGTCACTGCTGTTTAGTTACTTTTTAGATTTTGTCACTGTCGCTCCGCGTAGAAATGAAAGAGAAGCAAAAAGACGCCGCGATGGCGCGACGTTTCGTTCGACTCGTTCGAGTTATTTATCATTAAATACATTAATCCTTACAAATATCTTATTCCAATCGATAAATAAAAACAACAGTTCCCTTTATTATTATATATTACATCACTGTTATTAATTTTATCAAGATTAGTTTATAAATAATACAGTTACAATTGCTACAATTTCAATTTAAATGGTTATTTTATGATTTTTTTTTATCGAGAAAATTTACCGAAAACGTGTTTTGGACACAATGGTCCACCCATAAATATGATCAAGATTAACATATATTTTTTTAGCTGCTCTAAAATGTATCCATTTGGCTAAAAAACTGTTTTGTGATGCCTATTTTGACTAAGTACAGCGCCTTAATTTAATGAGATACTTAAAGCTTAAAGTTAAAGTTTAAAAGCTTAAGCTTAAAGTTTAAAAGTCTTGTTAATTTAATGAGATACTTAAAGCTAGTCGTCAGTTCCAAAACGTAGTTTCCTAATAAAAACGACGGGCAATTAACTCCATGGTAAATAAGTTATCTACGTCAATCAATCTGCCTAGCCTTAGCCCCAACTAAGTTGATGATATAAAAAAAGGACACCTGCAGTATTTTACATGGAGCGACTGCCTATCTGACCTCCACAACCCAGTTACTAGGTAATACGATACCCACTACTAAGACTGGTTCTCAGACTTTCGGGCTTCTGACTACCCGTAACAAAAGATCTACAAATGACAGCCGGGACTAACGGCTCAACGAGCTTTCCGAGACACGGAGGGGCTCGATATGTAATGGATGGTCACCCATCCACGGACCGTCCGCGGCAAGCGTGCTTAACCTTTGATTGACCCGTGCGGCTTTTAGGTATTATTTAGCCACGAGCATGGAAAATTGCTTAGATTGTTGTCATAACCCTTTGTTATGGTCTATGGGACTGCTTTGTGCCAGACAACTACTGCCGCGGCAGAAAGCACAGGCTGTTTGCTGTGCCTCCATGTCGCACAGTTGCGCGTGCTAAGTCCCCAGTACCACGTACTCTGGCCACGCTTAATGATCTCTTAGACTCTAATCCAACAAACGATCTGTTTGTGGACGAGTGGACGAAGATTTTGTCGGCATGTCAGAAGTACTGTGAGAGGGATGTTTGAAAGTGTTGTTAACTTTTTTTTACTTGATGATTTTATATTTAATCTTTTATGTTTCTTTTGTGTGTGTCATTTTTGTACACACACAAAAGAAACATAAACGGTTTAAAACCAATTAACGTAATTGGTTTTAAACCGTTTTAATAAAATAAAATAAATAAATGGGACCATAAATCTTTTGTAGCTTTAAGGCTTGTTGTTAAATTCTCGTAAAACTAAGTAGAAGTTTCTACCAGTAAAGCTTTGTGTTATTACGACTTTATCACACTAATATTACAAAGGCGAAAGCTTGTTAGTGTGTTTCTAATTATGTTTATTACTTCTTCACGCAAAAACTACTAAACGGATTTGGATGAGACTTGGCACACAGATAGCATATAACCAGGATTAACACATAGGATACTTTTATCCCGATATTCCCACGGGATCGACACTTATGTGGGTGAAACCGCGGACCACTGCTAGTTTGTCATAAAAGTCACTTCTACACCTAGACCATCATTTAACTGTACTGCAGAAGTAAACCTACCTCGTTATAAATATAATAGCTTTTCGTAATAAACTTAAATACCGTCTTATTACAAAATGAGATCTTGCTTTAGCCCGAGCTGAAACCTTCGAGGTAGCTTTTGCATTTCGAACTTTATTCCGGCTAATACTCGGTTCCCATAAACAAAGAGGTAACATTTTTTATTGTCAAACCAGGTAAAGTCCGACCGCGCCAAATTTGCCAAAGATGTAAACAACAATGGCCGCTCGAAATTGTATAAAATCGATAAACGAGAGTATTTATTTTAAGTAATGTTTGTTTTCGTCTAGTTAGCTCGGTGATTTAGACGAAAACTAACAATTACTTAAAATAATAACTATTGCTTATCGTTTTTATTCAATTTCGAGCGACCGTTGTTGTTCTGCCTGCTCGCACGTCTTCGTCTTCCCCGCTTTCATCTTTTTTACACATTGCCGGCAGCGCATTCGGTACTGTATAGAATGCCTAGACAAAGTATAAAATAAATAATATTTCATACGTTTTGGGTATTCTATACATTGCCTAGGTATTGTATAGAATACCGGATTATACAGATTGCCGGTAACATATACAGGATGAAATTGAACACATGCGACAAATCGAAATGGGAGATTGTACTCATCATTATGAACAAGTTTTACTATGGGACCAAACCTGAAATCGCGAAAAAAAAATCAGCTGTTCCCTACATTTTGACAAGTTATGCGAACATAAATGTAGGGAACAGCTGATTTTTTTTTTTGCGATTTCAGGTTTGCTCCCATAGTAAAAGTTGTTCATAATGATGAGTACAATCTCCCATTTCGATTTGTCGCATGTTTTCAACTTCACCCTGTATACAAACTGTTTCTTTAATTTCTGTAATTGGTTTTAAACAGTATTAATTAAAGAAAAAGAAAAAATAGATTCGTATTTCGTAGCTATCGTAGCTATCAGGTAAAATTAGCTGTGCTAGCTACTTCTTATATGGGAGGGTCTACTATGTAATTCTATAAGGTATTAGCTTCGCCACTAAGTCTTGTATATCTTCTTTTAAGACCGACATAGTCGTTAGTAAAGTACCAAAGAGAACCAATAAACGACTTTCTAGATTACACCCGACTTTCTCAGTAACTAGCCATAACTGACCTTGCTTAGACACAATGTATTAATTCATAAACTGCTCTCCACAGATATATATACACCTAGATAACGCAAGAGCACCTACTTCGCGTGCCAAAAATCGCACCAGTTTACGATCGAAAATCATAAGCCGCCACTTTCGCGCTCAGTCCTGCGTACTGCTGGCTGGGTGAGCGTGAGCGAGAGAGTCATAGGAGGTAGTCAAAAAGTGGCACGCTTAGTTTTCATACAGTTTTTGATACTTGCGTTATCTAGGTATATCTATATCTGTGCTGCTCACGCACACAGCTACGCTGAAACTCGCGCACTTTAACGAGATTTATCGATAGTTTGAAAGCTATTGAAGGTACAGCACTAGCGTTTTGTTGGTGAATCGATGCTATTACAGACAACACTATTGTGTATGGTATTCTTCTTTGGGTCGTTAAAATTAATGAGATAGAGCCATACGAAATTAATTATTGGAATAAAGACTACATACGGTTGAGTGAAATGTATAATTATTTTAGACTGGCTGACCCGTCAGACGATGTCTTGTAAAAATTTCAATTTCGACTTTTGGCTGTTCCTTTGGGTTTTCCTAGTAGGTATTGAGGTTATCAAAACAAAAAAAAAAAAACAAATATCTCTAGCTATTTTCGAGTTGTTCCAAGACTAACGCACTGCAATTGATTTTTATACATTTAGATAATACAAGGTCAAATAAAAATACAATGTCAAATGAAAATACAAGGTCAAATAAAAATACAAGGTCAAATAAAATTAGCTAGCGAAATGCTACAGAAGTGGTGAGTATCTAAGTATGATAAATAAATTATAAAAACATATTTGGTCATTATTTTTGGGGTCACCAACCGCATGGTATGTGTCAAATATGAGCTTAGAAAATGTTTTTTTTTTTGTTTTATATCATATCCATCACGTCTCTGGACTTTTGCTAGCTAACGCAACCTGTTACCATAGATTCAGTACATATGATCCTGAACCCCCAGCGTTGAAATCATTCGTCGGTTATTAAAAAATAAATTTGCCGTTCCATACATTTTGACCGCACTTGACTATGAAATAGCAGTTTTTTTTAATAATAAACAAAGAATTTCGACGCTTGCTCTAGAATCATGTTCCCGCCACCCTGTATTATGATTGTAAAGTAAATACAGATAAAAACTAAACTTCTTTTTTTCAAAACTATTTATTTCAGCAGCGTCAGGTCATGTAAACAAAAAGGCGATATTATCCATACTGCGAAGTAAGTAAGTAAATTTTAAGTGTGCCTGTCTGTCTGTTACCTCTTCACGCTTAAACCGCTGAACCGATTAAGATGAAATTTCGTATAGAGATAGTCTGAATCCCGGAAAAGGACATAGGATAGTTTTTATCCCGATATTCCCACGGGAAACTTATGCGGGTGAAACCGCGGGGCGCTGCTAGTTTCCTATAACCAAAAAAAAAAATTCATCTCCAAAATCCTCAACTATCTACAAACCTTAAACTTATCGCTTGACCTATAGTGATGTAAAACTTACAAGTCACTCTGAAAGTAGGTTAAGTAACAAAAAGCACTGTCACCGCTTTTACTGCCAGTGGCCATAATGAGTGTGGAATTTCACATCGATATTTAATTATTTATTCGTTTTACTACCATATTATCCTTTATTGAGAACTATTTACATTTGTACAGGGTGTTACAGAAAGGGTATATCAATAGAAACGGGTTGAAGAGTGTATCTGGTCTAGAATCTCTGTACAAAATTTCAGCTCAAAAGCAGTAACTTTGATTTATTTCGATAGTTTATTAAATTGAAATCATAACAAACGTGTCACCGCACTACGAGGGTCATTATCCATTATCTGTAGTGTGTCTGTGCGCCTAGTACACGCACATCACGACGCCGCGCGCCAGTGCAGCGCCGTGATGTCGAAATTAAAAAATATTAAACATTTTCAAAGTTAATGCTTTTGAACTGAAATTTTGTACAGAGATTCTAGACCAGATACACTCTTCAACCCGTTTGTATTGATATACCCTTTCCGTAACACCCTGTATAGGTATTTAAGCCGTTTGGGGTTGAAACACTAGGGCCATGGGGCCCGAGTGCCCACTTAGTATTTCGAGACGTCGCCAAGCGGTTAGTCGACTCTTCACGTGACCAGAGGGCTAGCCTATTTTTTTTGGCCAAAGAATCAGCATTGCCATACAACGTGGCAATGCTGCTAGCCTTTTGGGCACGTTTCCTGTTGACAGCGATGCGGCCGAATTTTTTGATGCCCTTTGATTATTTCCCCTCAATTTTTATATACTTGTACATATTAATATTTTAAGAATGATAGCTTTTTAAATTATGTAAATATTTAAATCTTTAATAAATACATCTATTTACACTAGATACTAAATTAAATGACTACTTGCTATACAAATAAATACAATAACAAAGGACACGTAGGCGTCGACGTACTCGTCCGCATCGCTATCATCCGGAAACGTGCCCAGAAGACTGGCAGCATTGCCACGTTGAATGGCAATGCTAATTCTTTGGCCAAAGAACGATCTAGCCCTCTGGTCACGTGAAGTGTTGACCAGCCAGGGAGAAACTTCCTTAAAAAGGGCCCCATGACCCGAGCGTTTCGACCCCAAACGGCTCAAAACCGTAGTCACCCATAAGGTAAATGACAAAATTATATAGAAAGAAACTAGATAATTCTAGAATGTATCGAGAATTAAATCTCTAAAACATTACAATCTTGATCATTATTTACACTTTCTTTTATCCACGCTTCTGTTCGTAAAGATTTTTGAAGAAAAAAAAGTCTTTTTTTAACCGACTTTAAAAAAGGAGGTTCTGTATTCGACCCGTATGTATGTATGTATGTATGTTTGTATGTCCGCGATTATCTCAAAAACTACTGAACCGATTTTGATCATTCTTTCATGAGTGTGATCTACATACTTTCAGGAAGGTTTTAGTATATAATACATTAGGTAATTATTCTTATGTACGAAGTTATATGCATAAATGTACTGCATCTCCGGCATTTTTATGTGAATTTTGATGATTCTTCGAGTCGTGTCTTCAATGCACTAGTGTTAATTGAATTTGTGTGGGGTAGGTACAACTAAAAAGTGAAAAATAAAAACTTTTTTACAAAAAAAACAACCGACTTCAAAAAAAACACTACAAAGTGAAAAATAACTTTAATTTCGGAAGTCGGTGTCAAAAAACGAAAATGCTGAAGCATCGACACCGACTTCCGAAATTAAAGTTATTTTTCACTTTGTAGTGTTTTTATTTATTTACTTTCCTATTTATATTTACAGAAAATTAGCTGTAAATGTAAGTTGGATATCAATAACACGAATTTGTGTCTTTTGGTCTGTGCTAAATAAATGTATTTTCTTTCTTTCTTCTTAATAGTCTATCAACCAAATAATTATTGTGCTTCTAGATAACGTTGTTTTATATTGTGCTATATTTTATTTAGGGAACTTAGTACACATTAACAATATTATTTTTTGATATAATTATAAGTACTAATAGTTTTTACTTCTTTCATAGTTTTAAATTGTAAGTACTTAAGTTAATTGTAAGACCACGCTATCGCATTAGGTATACACCGGTAACGATAGTGATAAGGGAGATTTTAATAAATAAATAAATAATTAATTATAATTTAAAAATAATAAAATGGAATCTTAATATCTATATCTAAATATAAGACAAAGATATTTTAGTGCGAGTTTTAATACCTATTCTATTGTTTATTATGCTGCCGATAGACTACTAATCAACCTGATGACTTAAAGCTTTGGTTAAAACGTTCAGTAAAATAACCCGCACATGATTGATTTGCATTTATTAAATGAAAGAGATCGTTTAAAAAGATATCTTAGAAACTAGGTACAACACGATGAAATAAAACAAACTTGAAACCTGCGGGGTTCAATAACATTCATTGCGTTATTTACGTTTTTGAGCAGACAAAAATGTTTCGAACATAATATGAAGCAACGGATTCGCTCCACCTAGCCTGAGGGCGTCCTGACTTACTTTTTCCGTTTCGCGATGTCCACTCAAGAACATGTAAACCCCAACAGTCATCGGCTCTACGATTAATACGGACGGACGGCCCATTGCCATTTTTTTAAGCTGGCTTATTCTGTGAGCTATGTCAACAACTTTGGTTTTCTGCCGGACCACCTTATTCCGGATTCTATTCCTCAGAGAGACTCCAAACATAGATCGTTCCATGTCCATTTTATTAGTTACCACGATTTGTTACCGGTCTGATCCCCTGACCCCCCCCCCTCCACCTCCCCCTCCTCGATCCCCTGCTAGTTCATCTTCTGTTTTAAACTCTGGCTTATCCACTTTATGTTTTATTTTTTTTTGCCACTATGTGCCTGTCAATTTTGGAATGTTCTCTTGTTGCACTCGTTATCGCGTTCTACTTTTTTGAGTTTTGAATATCAATATTTTACTGTTTATTTTTTTAATTTTAATATTGATTCTAATGATAATCTTTTATATTAATTTTTGATTCTAACGTCGATATAATTTTGTTTTTTACTTAATCCATTGTTGCTATTTTATTTATTAATGTTTTGTTCTTGTTTCTAATTAATTTTTATATTCTCACTACGAGTAAAACATCCTGTTAAAACGTATATTTTAGAAGCTATTTTTATGTAAGGGCTGTGTACGCCTATACGTGACGAATTCACCATAGCTCAATGTGTATCTTATTTTTTATTATGTCAATGTTTAGTGAATAAGTCGTTGGTGTACCTTTCAAATAAAATAAAATTAATGCTAGGTTACTCGTTTTGAAAGTATTTTTTTTCACTTGTCCATGCCTCGTATCATGTGTCCAGACCTTTGACCACTTTAGTCTCATGATTTTCAGGGTTATTTCCAGAACCTTGTCCTTGTGCCTGATGGTTTTGTTTCTCATTTGGTCAGCTTTCTTGGCTTGTAGCATGTTTTTCTCCATCACGCACGTTGGCACGTAGCAACTTTCATGTTAGAGCCTATGTTTGACTTATCCCACCCATAACCGTAGAATAGTTCATTACGATACGTGTCCATTTTTCAACGCCGTGCAATAATAATTCTTAAGTCATTCTTTCTGATGTCTACTGCCAAACTCACTGCGACATTCTTTGCGTTCAAGAGACCCATCAAGATGAAACCCCACGGCCGGCCACACATCCCTGGACTTACTTTTATCGCCGAGATCTGTCACCCGAAGCACGGTAACGCAGTGTGCTGCTCCAGGTGTAAGCATACTATCCACCAAGTGCTCAAATGAATTCTGGGCCGAGTCCATTTGGATTGCTATCGACACGCTAAGAAGAAGAAGGCACACGTATCGTATACTATTTTATAGCACGTGTGACTTAAACGCGCCATTAGGTCGCGCTTTTCTGTGTAAAAATGAACTACATAAGCGTGACTTGAGTGCGGGTTTAGGTCACAGAGTGCTATAAAAGATCTTAAATTCAGAAAGAAACACAGTCCACGATAGCAATCAGCAAAATTATTTAACAGGCTGCCTTTAGATCTGAAAAGCACAAATGTTGAACAAATGTCTATATGCCATTGAAGATTTCAAATTCAAATATTTATTGCTCAACACAGCAATTTTATCCATTTTCAGATGTTAAGTGAATGCGCAGTACAATGTATTGTACCAATTAAGGCATGCAAAATTCATAATTATAGTTATACAATTTCATAAGATCCAATTAATCCGTTACATAATGTCATAAATTCAAAAATTAAAAAAAATTAAAAAATTGTATAGTCCAATATAATAATGCACTCAGGGTACTGTTGGGGCTGCCTTGGCGTTGCAGTGCGTCAGGGATGTTTGCTGAGGCGCGGGTGGATGGCTTTGCTGCTATCGTTAGGAAAAGATGCGCCTCCCTACTCGCCCGCGTTCGTGGCAGTACCAACACTATACTGGGTGTTTTTACTGATCGATGGGAGTCCCCCATGCTGCAAAAATGGGTGCGGTTTCATGTGGTTATTTAATTTTGTTGCCAATACTAACATTAGTTTTAAGTACTTACATTGTTACTAACAAAATATGGACCTGTTCTGAATTAAATGTTTATTATTATTATAGTGATATAAATTCAAATTAATAAGTAAACAATGTCATAGATTCAAATTAAAAGGTAATATCAGAGTATATAATGTCAAAATATTAATGGAATTAACCAATTTAGAATTTTTCATGCATTGTATTAGGTATTCAAATTATTATTAAAATTAAAATATATGCCATTAGTCATTCATTTGTAGTTCCTACCTGATTATTGTAGTATCTAAAATTATTATATATTATGATTTATGTTATTTAATTGATTTTGTAAAATCTATGTTGTTTGTGTGTAATTTAATTTATTTTATGTAAATTCAGATACAAATTATAGTTAATAAATAAGTTACTAATGACCATACATTAATAACGTTTATTAATCCAGAATATCTTAGTGCTTCTAACAACCGGCAACATAAGTGTTGTGGCGGCCATTAAAATAAGACAATTGCGCAAATAAATCAGTTAAATAAGACAGGTTATATGAAAGTGGACCTAGCTTTGAAACTAGGTCGTGAATCGCAGGCAAACGTTACTGGTCTAAACATCTGCGTAAGTGTAACAAGCTCGCTAGTGTTAAAATAACAATATCAGGTTTTATTTAACACAAACCGTGTGCCCGATAGGTTTTCCCTTAGGCAACTTCTCAGGAGCCAAATATGAAAGGAGTTTTTTGGAAATTAACCCCGTTTCCAAAAAAAAACTCCTTCATCTTTGGCTCCTCTAAATACTTTGTCTCTTTATCAAAAACACAATCAACATTACTTTTTACTTGAACCACAAAATATGATAGCCTACTCTTCTGACATCATAGTATCTTTCATGTTTCATCATATCATAGAAATCATAAAACCGAACACAACATCGTAAAATGTAAGTATACTAGTTAACGAAAAAGCGAATTAACATTTATTAATATTGAAAGAGCCATCTTAAATAAAGTATTTGGTAATCAGCGTAGTATTATGAAATTGGACGTAAATGCCTTAGGAAATACATTTAATTTGAATTTTTATACAGTCCGAGATAAGACAGTGAAATCTACACTTTCTAGTATATCGTAAAATAATTAAATGTTAAGTTTTTGTTTTTTTTTTATATATATATATTTTATGTCGTAAGTAGTGGATTCGTGGACAGTAGGCAATTACATGCAGCTGAGACGAGAATGCTAAGAGGGATGTATGCAGGTGTTACACGAATAGATAGAATAACAAAATAGTGGGTACAGTCAACAAAAGAGATAAGTATGCAGGATCGTCGGATATAGTTGAAGTTTAATAAGAAACCGATGGATGTTGTCGACTGAAATTTAATTCGATAAATGAGCTGTTTGTTTTCTATTAATAAAATAAAATTTTATTCTTTTTTATTTTTCACGGTAATCAACAGCATTAAAATAACGTTTATAAAGTTTTTCCTAAATAACTATTAAACACTCATCCATCAAATAAGTTATAAATTACTCATTAATCTTGTGAAAAGTCAATAACATAATCTGTAGTGTAGCATGAACAGTGAAAAGATCAATTTGTCCATTTAACCAAATTATAATTAACGTGCGTTCAATCATAGCAATTTTATTGGCTCAACTAGCTGCGCCCCGCGGTTTCACCCGCATAAATGTCGATCCCGTGGGAATTTTGGGATAAAAAGTAGCCTATATGTTAATCCAGGGTGTCAGCTACCTCCATACAATATTATATCAAAATTGGTCCAGCCGTTTGAGCGTGAAGAAGTAACAAACATATAAACACACTCACAAACTTTCGCCTTTATAATATTAATGTGATTTTCTAAAATGGTAAACCTGAAATGCAGTCGACATTGTAAGAAGATAAATACATATGTTTTAATAAGATTTGTTATGAAACTTATCAAGTACCTAATCTGATCTGACTGATCAACAAAGCACTGAAAGGAAAGAAAGTAGATTCACAAAACACTGATATCAATCTGCCTTCCTTTTCCCAACTCGGCCCACAGTCTAATCTGATGCAGCTGAATACCACCAAACTATACCGACATGAAGTCTCTGATAAATCAAAACCCAAGTTACAGCTATTTTCATTTCCAAACGCGTCGTGGTGATATTCCAAAAAAGTCTTCTCGAAGACGGTTGGGAATTCGGAGAAAGTGTATACGAATAAAAGATGTAGAATTTTTTTCCCTACGACGACACATCGATTTTGATATATACAAGGTAAAATTGAATTCATGGGAATCCTTTTAAGGGGTCATTGTAAACAAATTTTGCTATGGGACCAATCATGAAATCGCGAAAAAAAAATCAGCTGTTCCCTACATTTTGACGAGTTCTGTGAACAAAAAAAAATCAGATTTTTTTCGCGATTTTAGGTTTAGTCTCATAGTAAAAGTTGTTCATATTGATGAGTACAATGACCCCTTAAAACGATGCTCATGAATTCAATTTCACCCTGTATATTCGAAAAACCTAAAAGTGGGAACTTTGTGCCCCCCCCCTCCTCCCACTCCGACTCACCTGCTCAGACTCACCTGTTAGACGTCAGGACTTTTAGTATGTTCACTCCCTAAGCACCCTGAAAAAGTTTTTGAAGGAATCGCTTATGTCGCTTAGATACTAAAACCCCTATTTCGCTACACGATATTTAGATTATTTGCTTTTATTTGTGAGGATATTGGTACCAAGACATGTAGGAAAGTACTGCAACTTGTACCGAAGTCGATCTATTAAACACGATCCATATTTTGTAAGCAATAAATAAAGGGAAAATAGAAAATAAATCATTTTAGTCCGAGCAAAGTCGTTGAAAAAACTTTTTAACAAAAAAATTAAACCTCCGAAAAAACTGAAAAGCAAAAAATAAAAACCTTTTTTATTTTACCTTAATAAATAAGTTCTTAAACTAATGCAAGTATACCTAAGTAATTTTGAGTCGGCGCCAAAATACTCGTCGTGCGGAGAGCGCATTTTTTGTTTGGAATGTTATATTTATCGCTGGAGATTTCACGTTGCATTATTAATTTGATTTGGTTATTTATTTAAATTTAAGGTAATTTAGTGATCGTTGTTCATTGATTGTTTGGCGCCGACTCAAAATTTCTTAGGTATACTTGCATTAGTTTAAGAACTTATTTATTAAGGTAAAATAAAAAAGGTTTTTATTTTTTGCTTTTCAGTTTTTTCGGAGGTTTAATTTTTTTGTTAAAAAGTTTTTATTTTATAATTTTTTGAGGCTATAATTTACTAATTACTACCTACCTTACTTTAGATATTAACTGTTATATAATCCTACTTTAGTTATTCTTTTTTGTATAATAAAATACTTAAAAAAACAGGCTTTATATACCAACATAGATAGGCCTTTTATTTTAATTGTAATACACAGCTCAGCATTAAAATCTGTGAATGAACAATACATCACCCCTAATTTCCCACCCTTAGGGTAAGATTTTTTTTTCCAAATTTACATGGGACCAACTTCGAGGTATGTCCTATCCAATAAAAAAAGAATTATTAAAATCGGACTACTCTGTAAAAAGTTATGCGTGGTCATACATTACAATCAGTGAGTGAACAATCAATCATCCCCTGTTTTCCTACCCTTAGGGTTGGATTTTTTTTTCCAAATTTTTATGGGACCAACTTCGGGGTATATCCTTTCCAATAGAAAAAGAATTATCAAAATCGGACTGCTCTGTAAAAAGTTATGCGTGATCATACATAAAAAAAAAAAAAAAAAAAATATATATATACCCGTCGAATTGATAACCTCCTCCGTTTTTTCGTCGGTTAAAAAATAATCGCATTATCGATTTAATGTAACCAATTTGACTTCTAATGTGTACAAAACAATTTCTAAAAGAAAACAATGTTTTTTAGGTTCAAAACAAACTTGAAAACAATATTTTTAAGTGTGGCTCACACACAAATACAGACAAACCTAATCAACCACATCTGCACAAACCAACTTTAACCCCATTTTTCCAATCAAACATCAATTAAGTTCCATAGCTCCATTAAAAAGAAATTAACAATTTGGACGATCAGCCTCACCTACCTACTTCCTTTAAATAAAAAATGGCCGCTCAGACGCCCAGGGCACCCACGCGTATATAATCATCTAGCAATTAGCTCGGGCTAAGTGGTCAGTCAATATTAAAGAGAGATCGTTTTGAGAACGACTTCTGTTTAATTTAGGGTAGTTTTAACATGTTACAGAAAAGTTGTTTTGGAATAAATAAATTGATTTTTTAGAAAGAAAGAAAATACATTTATTTAGCACAGACTAAAGGACACACAATATAATCAGATAAAAAAAAAAAAAAAATAAAGATCGAATAAAAAGCGTAACGTTTGATGTAAGTACTTAATTAGCAGGAAAGTGTGCCTCACGGCTGCGCCAAAAAGGCCCAGTTCAGCAATAATGCGAGACATGCCAGATGTTTAGCATAATCAGGCTATAATGTTTCCACTGCTGGGACACAGGCATCCTCTCTGTGAGAGGGAGTTGGCCGTAATCCAACACGCGGGCTCAGTGTGGATTGGAGAACGTCACATGTCTTCGAATTTTCAGTTCTAGGATACGCTTTTTTGTTTTGTTTTCCTCACGATGTTTTTCTTCACCGTTTTGAGAGCAGTGGTGATGAAAAATTTTACACAAAGTAAAGTGCCTGCTTGGGTTCGAACCTACGAGCTACAACTAGTCGCGCACCACTGCTGCTGAATTTGTATTAAGTTGTAGCGAAATCAAAAACATATTTTGTAAAAAAAAAATAGAATGAAATCGGCATGTATTTTCAAGACATCCTAAAGAAATGACTGGTCTAGTGGCCGCAGGTGCTTCTGCTGACCTCATGGTCCTGATTCGATTCCCGGAGAACAATTCCTGGATTTACCTCCCCAAAACTCTTGCAAAAATTCTTCACTACTAACATAGATTGATTGGTGTATTATACGTATTACAGTTTAACTGAAAATCAGGCAATTATAAGCTTAGAATTTAAGCTAATATTATGTGTTTCAGTTATCTTCAGAATAAGTAACAGGAAAACTAACCAAATTACCATCTTCTGACTCAACCAACAGTTATAAAATTAAAGATAAATATATATTAGTCACTATATCTAGAAAGTTGCTCCACATACGATTCACTTCATATCCTCTATAACTTCCTATATTTTTCTTTCCTTAATAAGTTAATAATAAAAATAATACATGCATTTTTAATTATTTAATTTACATTCTATTGTTATTTAGTTTAGAAGTGTGTAGATATGTTTATTTGTATGTATGTAAGTATACTCTCGTATTATCTGTTTAGTTTTATTAAGTGAATTGTTTTTAGATATTATGTTTTTTTTTGTCTCCTTTACTCTTTAACACGCTGTCTACATCTCTCTATTTCTTGTCCTATCGCAGGTATGCTGGAAGAGATTTCTTATGAAATAAGCATCACCTTTGTACCTACTTTTCTGTTCTGTTTTTTCTTGTCTGTTTATATATGTGTGTACATAAATGGTAATCGCACTGTCGCGTCGCGCCTGTGTGTACGAAATGCACTGTGTTTTTCAACCGCCCCATTGCTCTCGTGGTCGCAAGCGCGACTGCTGAGCGTGGGGTCCTGGGTTCGATTCCCGGGTCGGGCAAAGTGTTATTGAGTTTTTTCATTAGGAATTTCTTAGTAACAGCACAAAATACAGCCTTTTTGTTTTGTGGTAACAGCCCAGAGTTTGGAAGTCGGCGGTGTATTAGAAGCCTTGTCTTCATCAGTAGGATGCTCCACAATTTCACAAGTACGTAGAAGATACACATGTAAAAGATGGCGAGACGGGCTGGACAAAACCAACAAGCAATGGTGCCTTAGGTGTTACTGCGTCTAGACGTCTGTTCCCGTTGTCCCCATTGACGCTGTCTCCATTGAATGGGGACAGCGGAACTCAATCATAATAATATAATGATTGCCAAGAGCCTCGACCAACACTTGAGGAGGCTCACGTTGGGCTGCTGGATCAAGGGCTTGATTCAGAAAGCGGTACTTCTGGACACGGCTCGCATTGTCAGGAGGTTCCTCTCTCTGGAGCCCTGACCGCCGGTAGCTTGGACCCTGTTCCCGATACCGGTGGGCTACTATTTTTTATATTTTTAAATGTTTTTATATATTTGTTTTACTAATATTTAAAAATATAATTTATATGTACATAATGAAATAAAGGAGATAATAATAATATTCCACAACTATCACACAACGCCGTCTAGTCCCAAGCTAAGCAGAGCTTGTGTTATGGGAACTAGACAACTGATAAACATACTTATATATTTCTAAATACATACATATTATAGATAAATTACACCCAGACACAGAACAAATGATCGTGCTCATCACACAAACATTTGTCCTGGGTGGGAATCGAACCCACGACCTCCGGCATAGCAGTCAGGGTCACTAACCACTAGACCATCAGGCCTGTGAAATGTATTCCTGTTGTCCCTATTCACGGTATCCTGTTAATAGGGACAGCGGAACTCAATCAAAATAATTAAAATATATTCCTTCAGACTTATTCTTTCAGAATTAGTTGGCTAATTCAAATGGTTGTTTACTAAAAGCTGACAATCGGGACAAACATAAACATTCAAATACCTATCATACACGCGTCATCAAAACATTAATTAAGAATGTAATTAGTAACTGTAGTACTAGTAGCTGATCTATGCGTCATGTTCGTGAACGGGCGCCGTTAGTTGGGGCTGGTCATCACTTAGCTGCCTCGGCTTATTTTTAATTATTTTATTTTTGGATGGTTGTTTTGTTACTATTTGGTGTACTCTGGACGCTTTTAACGCGTACGTCTCTTTTTTTTACTTTTTTTTTATTGCTAATGGGCCTGCTTTTGACCTCGATCACGCCTGATGGAAAGCGATGGATGAGGTCTATGATGGAACGAGCGTGCCCAGAAGATGCCTAAGGCACTGGAACTCCCACGCATCGACGAAACAAAGCAGGCTGCTTGACGCCGGACTCCGGTGGAAGGGTGGTCGCAAACCAGGCAGGCGTTAGCCCTACCACCGCAAGGAAAGAATTGGCCAATGGCCAGTCAAATAAAATGTTGGGTGTGACTATCCAGGATGCGCCGAGCGCTCGGTTCAGTCGAGTTACTGACGCAACAAACTGCACTACACGAGGAGGCTTCTTCAAGCATCCCAAAACATTCATCGTTCTCACATATAATTATAAATTCAACATTAATGAAAATGATATAACTAATATTTTTGTAATAATATAATTTAAAAGAGTGTCCATGGAGTTTCTTGCCCGTTCTTCTCCATAGGTACCTACGCTTTGGAATGGGCAACTAGTTTAATTTTTCTGACTGACCGACTTCTTGACAATTCAAAAGTGCCTGTAAATGTTTGAATTGAAATAAAAGCTTTGGGTTTGAGTTTAACCAAACGATACGCCCCGCCTCCATCAACACTGCACCCACAAGAGGCACACTCTCTACCTACCACTTTCATTCTCTTCATGCACAATGAATTAAAGCAAACGTTACTATAATAAATATTTATCAGCAGCAATGACTACCTACAAATTGACACTCATGAATCATGATTAAACCAACATGATATTCGACCTTAAAACTGAAGAGGCAAGGTAGAAAGTCGTCTGCAAAGTTATGATTATTTAGGTACTCTGGTAAATCACCGAAGACTGGGCTTCGCAACTTTTACTTGACGAAAACTTTCGAGTTATTGCCAATGGGCTGTGTTAGAAAATTTTTGAACAAAAGAGCAAGTAATAATAACTACCTATTCAGTTTTAAAATGTACATGGATAGTTAAATTATGACTAATTTAGAATTAATGAATTCTTGTTTTGCTTGTGTTTTATTTAACATGTATTGTCACTGATGCAAAGGTCTCCCCCATATTTGTCCACTTTTCTTTGAATATGATTTTATTTCTTGAAAACAAATCAGGCGAATTTCTTTTTCCTGATCTTCTTCATCATAACAAAACGTCCACTGTTGGACATACCCCCTCAAGAATCGCCACAATCATCAGCCATCATTTCACATACTTATTCCACTAAGAAAAGTCCGATATGGTATGTCTTTATCTATTTGTTATAGTTTTAAATTAATTGAAATGATTATTTAAATCTTTTATGTATTTAATACATTTCTTTCGATATTTACAGGAAATAATTAATTTATATAAATAAATAGGTAAACTCACCATAATAAAGTCCAAAAGAATCACCTCAAAAATCCAAATTGATTACAACAAATTCAAAACTTTTAACAAAATAATTCGAGAACACTACACTTCACAGATTATAAAAGTTTAATTTTCGCGCGCAAGAACCATAGACTTTTTTTTTTTCGATGTGTAAAAGCGCGCCTGCGTGCGGCGTTCGTGCCGGCCAGTGGTCAACTGCCTTCGAGTTCGTTTCGACATATGCACATCCACGATTCGCATCTCAAAACAAGTGAAATTCGCTGTTTATTATATTTTGTTTTATATATTTTTTCAGGTATGCAGCGTCTGGTTTATCAAGGGTTTTGTGGGGAAGTAAGGAAGCTGTAAACTTTTTGGTTTGGCCGCGAAAATGTGGTCAGTATGTTGCCGGAAAATCATTGGAATTAAAAAGAAAAACGCATTTTCAATTTTCTTGTAATTTTTATAAATACCTTTAATTATTACCAACTAACAAACTGAACCGGTGCCATACCTAAAACTTTCACTTGTCTATTTTGTCAATATTATTCATATTACCAACCACAAAAAAAACTTTCTTCGATGATGTCTACTGACGTAATATGACATCAGTAATAGAGAGAAAACTTCTACTAACTTTACTTATGACATTAAACCAAGCAGCCTTGATTGCTAATTACTCGATAGGTAAATTAATCGATATGACAACAAAGTTATCGATATGCTTCGAATATAATCGAGAAAGCCGGTTGGAGAGACTCGTACTCCTGAGACCATGAAAGTGTCTGTGAGAGGCTTGAATGTAGAGAAACATAAGGTATATGTATATAGAATCTGTATTACTTAGTATGCTTATGTTATGGTGGTCGGGAAAACGGTGCGGGTTACTTATGGTCACAGGCGAACTGTAATCGGTTAAGTACTTGTGAAGTATTTTCAATGAAATCTCCAAACGGCTGATTGACACTTCCCATGACCCAAGGGCTAGCTTTTACCTTGGTCAGATGATAAGTATACATCGTAGCTATAGCCGACAGTCTCTTAGGTACAGACGCCAGCACATCAACCTACCCGAAACTGTAAAATTTTCCCAATCAACTTTGAACCTTATGTTTTGATAATAAAGTTTAAAATCTATTAAAGAAATTTGACAAATTGTAGTAGGTTGATGTGCTGGCGTCTGTACGTTACAAGTCGACAGCGATGCGGAGGAGCATTTCGACGCCATATAGCCATATATTATATATTATAGTTAGGTTAGGATATCATATTTTTATTTTAATATAATTTGTTAGTTTGTATTATTAGTAAGGGATGGGATAGTGTCATTGATCTGCTTTTCCAGAAGATTCTATCAACTACAATCTGAATCGTTTCAAAGTGTATTGCTAATCCATTGCTTCACATGTTCGAAAAATGTGTCTGCTCAACAACGTGAATAACGCAATGAATGTTTTTGAACTGTCAAATTGAAAGCCATTGATAGTACCTACAAACGGGGTGAATAGGAATGCAGGGGTGAATCGGGACGAAACTTTAAAATGGATTTTAACGTTGAAATAATATAGTTTCTTGTCAATAAGGGCACGTAATCGGTATTTAAATTACAGTAAACACATCAGGGTCCTTTTTGGCCACAAACTATATTATTTTAATGTTAAAATCCCTTTTAAAAGTTTGTCCCGATTCACCCCTGCATCCCTTTTTACCCCGTTTGACGGTATATTACGTAAATACCCCACTGGTCTTGCTGCAATTACGGGCCAATCGCTGTAATATAAACGTATAATAATCGCTAAATGTTCAACAACCACAGCCGTCTGAATGACGGCCGCCGCCTTTGCAGCGACGGTGACTGTCAGAAAATTTATCTCTTCATCTCTACCAGTCAGGCGGGAGATGACGGTTACAACCGGAGGGACGTCGGACGGTAAGAAAGCGTGCCACGTTATATCTATACTAGCAGCGCCCCGCGGTTTCACCCGCATAAGTTTCGATCCCGTGTGAATATCGGGATAGAAACTATCCTATGTCCTTTCCCGGGACACAAACTATCTCTATACCAAATTTCATCTAAATCGTTTCAGCGGTTTAAGCGTGAAGAGGTAACAGACAGACAGACACACTTTCGCATTTATAATATTAGTATAGATATAATAAAATATATGAATGCACCTAGTGCCTTAGGCTTGTAATAATCGCAGTGTTTACTAATAGTCCGACGCAAGAAACTCTCGGGACAATCTATACCGTACATATTAAAACCAATAGTAACAAAGTAAAGCTTTAGCCGGCCGGTTACGCTCCGCCACCAATAGTCTCCTGAGCGTGTTCTCAGATCGATGGGACTCTCCTCTGCTGCGCTA
Organism: Amphipoea oculea; assembly: GCA_945859645.1. NCBI lineage: Eukaryota > Metazoa > Arthropoda > Insecta > Lepidoptera > Noctuidae > Amphipoea > Amphipoea oculea. The sequence continues at coordinate 17,617,332 of OX243884.1, forward strand.
CTGGGTGAGGATCCATACCAATTGATATAATATTGAATACTTTTTGTCTCCTTATTACTAACACTAGTTATTAAGTTATCTTGTTGCTACTAACACTATGGACTCATGTCTGAAATAAAGAAAGAAATTGAATAAAAAAATATTGCTACGAGGTGTAGTACACACGGCGACACATCAAGTTATACATAACAAGTACAAGCTGACTTTTGCGAGGTCAGCTAAAACTGGAAATGTATAACTTGATGTGTCGCCGTGTGTACTATTATATATTCTGTGGTGTGGGAACGAGTATGATACAGAAAATATAGTTTTTAGAATTTGTGCCCGTTTTTCTGAATGTATGTTCCGGATTGGCGCAGAAACGGCTGAACGGATTCGGGTGAAATTTAGCACACAGATAGTTTATAACCTAGATTAACACATAATTATAGGGTACTTTTAATCCCGATATCGGTACCGAACCCTGGCCAAATTCTGTAGACCTGTTTACTTTCAGTGTAACTAAAATTAATTATGATTGCCTGCATTTTGGGTATTCATGGATTATAACTATAGGTACTAGATGGATGATGGAGACGAAAGGTTCTGAAGTGGCGACCGCGCACCGGAAGACGTAGCGTTGGAAGGCCTCTCTCGTGGTGGACCGATGATCTGTTGAAGAAGGCCGCAGGAATCCGCTGGATGCAAGAAACACAGAACTGGTCGAAATGGTGGTGCTTGCGGGAGGCCTTTGTCCAGCAGTGGACGTCTTCCGGCTAAAACGATTATGACTAGTTGAATGCAAGACGAATATAATAATATGAATTTCTTATACCTTTTAATAAGCCATCAAATAACAACATACTAAGGATACTGATAGTGGCAATGCCGCCAGTCTCCTGGGTACATTACCAGTCCACAGCGATGCGGAGAAATATTTCGACGCAATATTTTAGTTTGTTAATAGTGAAAAAAAAATAAACTGTTCCCTACGTTTATGTTCGCATAACTCGTCAAAATATAGGGAACAGCTGTTTTTTTTTTTTTCGGGATTTCATGTTTGGGCCCATAGTAAAAGTTGTTCATAATGATGAGTATGACCCCCTTAAGAGGAAAACGTGATTAAAATTTCACGGTGTATTTTTATTTTAATAGTTTTTTACTATATTCAGTAATAGAAGTTTGTCCATTTAATTAATAAGCGCTCCTCTAAGGATATTAACATTAAGATGTATTTATTTCGTATTATAGTGAATCTCAGTTTTTCTTCGGCTATAGCTAACATTGGCGTCAAAAGGCTAACGCCCAGACGCACACATCGTCTAGAGACGCAGACTTGAGATGACGTCACAGACTGACGGTCAGAAAGCGAGCCGCTATCACCGCAAGTATCCGTTGCGAGTACCCGCGCACCGTGTCAAGAACATGGTGCAGATTATGTAGGCACAGAGTGGACATATTGCTCTAAAGGCCTGCGCAGACGAGGTACTTCTGTCCGCGGAGAAATTGTCCGCAACGATAGAATGTATGGAAATCCCAGCAGTCTACTTGTCCTTCGTGTGCGTTATTGCATAGATTTCCATAATTACGTTCTATTGCCGCGGACAAAAAAGTCCACGGACAAAAATCCGTCATCTGCGCAGGCTATTAGATCGGTACGATACAGAGACGAAACTTAGCGTAGATCAGAGGGGCAATTCTCGTAATTTTAAGGACGTTCACAGTCTGATCTCAGTCTCAATCTGTCAAAATATACTTCCAATTTCCCTACATTTTGACAAGTTTTTGACTTTTGTTTGTCGCCGAGATGAGACTGCGACTACATTTTGAACGTTTTAAATTACGAGAATTGGCCTTCTGATGTACGCTTCAATCTGCAAAACGAATACAGGAAAAAAACAGTGGCACTCTGGGAATGCCGACAGAAGTGAAAACTTGAACAATTACGTGTGTATTTTTAAAAGAATAGTAATTTTATAAATATGTTTGAAGGTCATTCTTCCCAAAGAAAATGTACCGCGCGTTGATGTCTTTATAATGGCCCAAAACTTAAAACAGGTTATTGGTAACGGTAACAGTGTCACGAGTTCAATGGTTTATGATAACTTGTATGGGATTTATTAAATTAAAATAAAATAAATTAAGGGGGGCCCCTTAATTTATTTTATATTAATTGTTTATTTTTAAAGTGAATATACAACTAACTACCTATTCTGTAAATATTCCAAGCGTCTACCTGTTGCCGGCAAAAAATATCACGTCTGTTGTACGGGAGCCCCCCTTAAATATTTATTTTATTCTGTTCTTAGTATTGTTGTTATAGCGACAATAGAAATACATACATCATCTGTGAAAATTTCAACTGTCTAGCTATCACGACATACACAGCCTGATGGCACATACAGATACAGCCTGGTGACAAACAGACAGACAGACGGACAGTGCGAGCCTCAGTAATAGGGTCCCGTTTTTAGCATTTGGGTACAACACCCTAAAAAACAAAATACCTACGCGTTCAAATTTTACCATTTGGGTACGGCACCCTAAAAAACGCGTTCAAAATGTATGGAACGGCAATTTTTTTTAAATAACGTACGATTTTCAACAGGTTCAAAATAATGTTCTTTTATACTGTCAATAAACTTTTACTTTACTTTAATGTGCTAAATTTATGATTACAGTTTGCGCGTTTATGTCCCTGCCAGCCTGTATAGGCAAAAAGCTCCAACCACATAACAAATACACTGACCATCCGACTACAACATCTGTTCTCAATACTCTTTGCACACAAACACGCACAAGTACAGTTATTAATTACATATACCACCTATTTGCTTGCCGGTCGGCAAACAAGAGCGATCAGTTTAAGTTGAGAAGACAGATGGCTATACGAGCTATAATGGATACCAAGATTAATTGAATGCGTTTCTTGAAGTGATCTGGATATGAAAATGATTGATTTTATGTCTATTGCTTGATTGTTAATGTTGAATGGCAATTGATTTAGTTTGAGATTATTTTACACTAGCTGCGCCCCGAGGTTTCACAGGCGTAAATGTCGTTCCCGTGGGAATATCGGGATAAAAAGTAGCCTATATGTTAATCCAGGGTGTCAGCTACCTCTATACAAAATTTTATCAAAATTAGTCTAGCCGTTTGAGCGTGAAGAAGTAACAAACATATAAACACACACACACACACAAACTTTCGCCTTTATAATATTAGTGTGATAGTGTGATTGACTGCCCCCGTTGGTCTCGTGGTCGCAAGCGCGACTGCTGAGCGTGGGGTCCTGGGTTCGATTACCAGGTCGGCCAAAAGTGTCATTGGGTTTTTACATTAGGCTATTCTCAGTAACAGTCCGGAGTTTGGAAGTTGGCGGTGTTACTCCCCCGTGCCTCGGAAAGCACGTTAAGCCGTTGGTCCTACGCCTGATCTCTCTCCTGTTGTGTCAGATCGCCGTCGCATCGGACTTTGAGAGTGAAGGAAGAAAGACTTCATTCGCTTGGTATAAACGTAATGATTATAACGTTGTATCATATTTTATAGCCACAGTAGGTAGCGTAGTCCTCATGAGATTGTACGATAAGCTTGTTTAATAGTTGTGGACTTCATTTGCAGCATTAAGCCTGCTAGGACATCGTGAGATGTCTAACGACATGCTCATAACGTTCAACCGGTTAAGTGACATACTATGTAGTTATTTACGCTGCTGCAACTGTATACAGTACTATAGGGACTAGCTACAGAGGGAGCTATTTATTTAAATGAAACTCCTGTCGGATTTCATAAGATAATTATTTTAAGAATTTTCACATGTCCGTCAAGCTCCGCTAATGAGACAATTGATTTTCTATTGTTTCGTCGCCGATCGGCGAACCGCGCCGCTTGACCGGTGTAAAACATAAAATTAGCCCTTCTTATTTCTTACACGTCTAACCTAATCTCATTGAATGACACGCGCTTAAACGTTCTAATGGAACATGCCTTCAAATATGACCGGCCTGTATTTCAAAAGATAGAGAACCTCTATGCAGTACCTAGGTGAATTTAATTTCCAACTTTTTCAAAGCAAATGTTTTCAGTAATTAATACCTATGTTATGTAATCAGTGATGTAAACGTTTTATAGTGCATTGACCAGTGATAAATTATTAAACTTTATAAAACTTAGCAATGAATGGGAAATTGCTGATGGCTGCGGGTGTCGACTACAGGACGAGCTGCTTCTCACACGGACAACTGTACGTCGTTTGCTCCCGCGTCACCAGTCCTGACACTTCATATTTTGGTAGTAGGTATACAAGAAAGTTTTATAAAAATGTGTCTGTTATTTCAGTAAATTAATCTCTTACGACTTCCACGCAAACGAAGTCACGGACAGAAACTAGACTGTCATAAACCTGTCACAATAACCACAGATCTTCGTCAAACATAACCGCGTTAATTGCCAGAATATTAACACTCAAACGTGTGCCAAAAGTCAAATATTTAGGTGAAACGAGCGGTGGAAAGTAGGCTGAAGACTGTGCGCATAATGATTATGAATTTATGATGTAAATGCTTTAGTTCTTGCCCTCTTATGGCAGCGGAAGGATTATGTAAAGTTATAGATCTCCATGAGTAGCTACTTACTTATGTTTACTTTTTACTCGATTGCGTGGAGCGGAATGAGTGTGATGTAGCTGAAATATGTAAGGTCCGGCGTTTCTAAAGCCAAATATGTAAACAACAATAGCCGCTCGAAATTCAATAAAATCGAAATACAAGAACGTCAATTTTAAGTAATGTTTCTTATTATGTTGATTCTCCGAGTTGACTAGACGAAAACAAATAAATGTTCTTGTACTCGTATATCGATTTTATTCAATTTCGAACGGCCATTGTTGTTTACATCTTTGTCATATTTAGAAACGGCGGACTACAGGTATGGTCAGCAATAAAAGCTTGATAGCAATCTTGTACAAGAGTTTCATATCTAAATCTTTAAAATGACTTCGACTACATTGCAGGCTAGCAGTGGTGGCCCAGTTGTAACGGCACCGATTTACGAGTAGCACATCGTAAGTTCGTACCCTGGCAGGCGCTTTACTTTGTGTAATTTATTTCATCACCACTGCTCTCAAAACGGTGAAGGAAAACATCGTGAGGATACCGGCATGTCCTAGAACCGAAAATTTGAAGAAAAGTGACATCTAACAATCCACACTTTGCCCGCGTGGTGGACAACAGCCCACTCTCTGTCACAGAGAGGGGGCCTATGGCCCAGCAGTGGGAACTTTTATTATATCTAAGGTCGGAAAACATTGTTTATGCCTTTGCCATTCGTGAATCGACGCTGGGCCCATGAGATTAGAACATCACTCTTTGCTCTGAGCAATAGGAATCATCGATCATCATCTTAGTCGCGCCATCTGTGATCATATATCTACAACAGTTAGCGAAGATCTTTACAGAACTTTCTTTTCAAACTTCGAACGGTAACCAACGACTCATTTTGATGTATTGGTATTTTCACGATAGATGGCGCTGCATTTAGGCGACATACCTATAAAATAGACTGTGTGTAAATTAAAAATCGACAGAGATTGGATTTTTTTATTTACATTACGAAAAAGTAATAAAGAATTATTTATTGAAAGTAAAAAGTTATAAGTAGCTATTTAAAATTCACGATTTTAATATCGAATTTCATTTAAAATTAGCAGACTTTCAACTTTCAACAGTGGTCATAACGTTCGTTACTGGGTTTTCGATATTATTTCTATGCAAGCAAAGGTGATTATTGGTTTGGCAGGAAAAACTGCTCTATGCTGCGCCTTACCGTATGTATACAGCGGGGTAAACAACACTCATTGCGTTATTTACGTTGTTGAGCAGACAAATATTTCGACCATATCAAGCAATGGATTCGCAATATCCTTCAAAATGATTCAGATTTAGATAGATAGTTTGTTACGTAAGTAGGTAATGCTAACGAAAATGAAATACAATGTTTATATGTTACAGACTACATTTAATTGAATAACTATAATAATAATTGAATACATCGTTGTCTGTTCGTTGAAAAAAAAATCACCATACATTATAAACATAATTATAGATTAATTTTACGTGTATCTACAAGAATATTGTACAATGTTCAATCTTTTTGCATTGAGTTTTTTTTTTTCATAAAATATTTTCATAATTACATAGATAATAAAAGTATATGACCGCCCTACCCCCTACCCCAGACTAAAAGCCTAATTCACACGAAGCCAGTAAATAAGCAGGTTACGATGCTAGCAACTGGTCCAGCGAGCCTTATGCTAGTACTACACATGAAGCGAAAACGAAGTCAAAATCTCACGTCATACAACACTACAAGCTTATTTTTGCGTGTCTCCAAAATCGAAACTAACGTCGTTGCCATCTTGTTTTATCAAGATAATTTCGCAAAATTTACCAACAACGCCCCCCTGTCAATGGCATTCAGGTGCCAAAATATCCTTGTACAGACGCCAGCACATCAACCTACCCGAAACTGTCAAATTTTCCCAATCAACTTTAAACCTTATGCTTTAGTGATAAAGTTGAAAATCTATTAAGGAAATTTGACAGATTGTAGTAGGTTGATGTGCTGGCATCTGTACAAACGCCAGCACATCAAGGTACCCCAATCTGTCAAATTTCTTTGATAGATTTTCAACTTTACTACAAAGGATTAAGGTTCATATTCAATTGGGAAAATTTGACAGATTGTAGTAGCTTGATGTGCTAGCCTCTGTACTTTGAAACATATAGGCTGTCAAAACCTGTGTGTGGATGTGATATTTTTACATCGCTAGCGAGTGTTCCGCAAGTTCATACTGGCTTGCTTACTGGCCTCATGTCTAACAAGCCTAATTGCGCCGATGCTTTTAATAAGTCCCACGTGATAGGCAAGCCTATCTTACAAATAATTATAAAAAAATAAACTAGGAATGATAATAAACTTTAATGGCACTCATAGCCTAAAATATTTGATGATGACATTTTATATAATTTTTCGCGAAAATGTTTTATTACTATTTACATTATTTTTTTAATATTATATTTTTTTATTTCTTACTTAATAATCAGTTAATTAATTGGATGACATTTTCGTGATTAAATGCCTGATAATTAGCGCCAATAGTTCGTATTAAAGTTCCGAAAGATGGCGCTAAAAACTACGCAAGTTTCTAAAGACACCTAGAAAATTATGTTCATTGACATTTTTTTCACATGTAAGTAAATATTAAATAATATTCGTTGTTATTTTTTTTAATATAACAAATGCTTGTAACAAAGAAAATTTTGTGAAAATCACCAGTCACTTAAAAAAAAAATCTTCCAATTTTTATTTAAAGATTTTTTTTTGTGCATGGCAACTGGCGATTCCACACTACCTATACTAGTCATACCAGCTTACAATATTCCCTCCTATTTGACTAATTTTTTAGTTTTGTACACACGTTTTCTATCAAACTCTTGTTTAAAGGTACATTCTGTGCCTTTTCGGACATTTACAGTTACCGGATTCCTATTAAAACGGGAACCGGGTACTTCCTACAGTAATTTGCAGTTTTAACAGTCGGTTCTCAATTCACACTCTTCCGTGCAATTTTTGCAAAAAAAAAAGAAATAATTGTTATTATAAAACTTAATTGAAGTTTTTATATAGGTGCTGAAGCACCTACATAAAAACTTCAATTAAGTAATATAGAATTGAGCTCAGCTTAATTTATTTAAAGATATGTATTTAAGACCCCTTTTACAATAAAAAACGCATGGAAGTTATAACTAGTTAAACTCCGTTAAAACTTTATGTAAACTTCCTTTTTTACAAAACGTGGTTTAGCGATAGCTGATTCTAGTGTCACTCACAAGCCAAGACTTAATCGTTAAAACCCGTTTAACGTAACCTTCTTTTTCGAAAGAGATGATGGGTGCAGTGCTTCTGACAATTTATTTAAAATAAAATTATGTATATATAAAATTAATAGGGACTTGATAAAAAACAAATCAATGAAAATAAAACTGTCAAAACATTTTATGGATATGACAAAAATACACGATAACTGACTTACTAATTCTTAGATCGGAATACACACTAACTTAACCATTTTCTCTGATATTAAGGCACAATTAAATAGGTATATAAATGACTATATAGTGCTTATATACTAGCTGCATACAATTATGTCAAGAGCACGTCTATTAATAAAATCATCGTTCATTACTTGCTTGAAATTTGTGCAATAAAAACCTCTACAAATACCGATATAGCAAGATGAATTTTGGGCTGATCATAATATTTTAATTTTCGAAATAAACTTATTTGCCATCGATACGCTAAGATGAAGAAGGTTGGGCAGATAGCCCAGCTGTCAGTGTTACCGATTGTTCTGTTAGGGTCTCCCCACATTTATCGACGCGGAATCGGCTAACACCGGTCAAAAAAGCCTTTATGTCTACGTAATAAGGGTGTTACTAATACCATTCGCATCGGCTCGGCTCGGACGACGCGTCGCGACGCCGACCGACGACGAAACGAGCCGTTTGCCTATTAGCTCGGCGATAAGTCGAGTAGTGTGGTGATACGCACTCGGCTTAAGCCGATTCCGCGTCGATAAATGTGGGAAGACCCTAATAGTCCAAAAGCTTGGTATTATTTTAGAAGAAGAACTTCACTTTCCTATAGATGACTGGCTATGTGACCATCTATAGCATCATATATCAACGACGTTAGCAGGTAGAAGCCGACAACCTGTCCTTGTTTGTGTTAATATCTTGGTATTAATCAAGAAGACAAGAAGACTGGAGTTCACTGGAGTGGACTGGAGTGAAGGTGGAGTAGAATAGAGGGTGGAGTTGTGCTTATACATGTAGGAAACAATGCAGATGAGATTAGCTCACAAAAAAAAAAGATCTTGACTTTCAAGCTTAATAAAATAATGTCATTGTCACCACGAAAAGAGAATAGTTTAGAATAACATTATACCATGATATTGTTCTTATATCGACTGCGGAAACGTGTTTTCTGATTTTTTTTTAAATCTCCAAGCTTACTAAGCGTTTTGATATATGATAGAACTTGTGAACCCTATAATTAGATACTCCATAAAGTTTGGAAGACCCAACTCTAATGGACTATACTGTTTTCCTAGCTTTTGATGACAAAAGATTTGCATTGTTTTGCCCACACAATGTGGATTATCTCCACCAATGTCACGATTTCGTGACGATTTCTTAGTTTCGAGATAGCACACGATAATTATGTAGACTATTTGTAGGTGTAAATATAGCTATATTAACAAATATTTCAGTGATAAGAAAGATTATCAGATTTTTGACAGATAACAAAAGCAATATGGCGGATGACGTAACGCATTATAAGTTTTAATGACGCAATAATTCGATTATTTTATTACGAAACGTGCTCTTGACTGCTAAACATATTTAAATGAATAATGATATTAACAACATAACCTTTTTAATTTTACTTAAAACAATAAAGTTCGGGCCTTTGCTTGGCCTCGAACGGCGTAAAACTCATGCAATCATTGTTCAAATGATTTTTAAACATCCGTGGACATAAATCGATATTTAATTACTAGAAATAATTAAATTACAGTTTCTTAGGTACCCTGTTTAGCGTAGGTACGGATTTCTAAAGTAATTAATCGATGATCGGAAACAACCGAGAACATTCGTGACAAATCGATTAAATAGAACCTCGATTCGATTCTGCGATTGCTGTGCCGCGTTCGCATTTTGTAATTGGGTTATTATATTTTACGGCTTAGTACACAATTTTTTTTACAAATGACACGTTTTATGTCCAAAGCTGACTTTGTATTGAGAACGACACTGTACAACAATAGTTCACCAGCATTGTCACCTTTTACACCAATTCAGCAATGGATATACAAGCGGTTACCTTACCATAGGCGTTCATAAGGATCAAACACACCTAACAGTATCCATTAGTAGTTAAAAAACTGATATTTTCGCAAACGCTACGTTTAACCGTAGTTTAACTCCCGTTAACGTTACGTTATTTCATATAAACGTGTGTTTAATCCATTGTCATTTGAGTGCACAAGTTATTTGGTTGTGTTCGTTTAGTTTCGTGATCGAGGTAAAATGTGTTGGCTCCGATGGTGCGCTGCTTTCGTCATCAGCCGATAGATGGCGCCCTTTCAGCTGTGGCGTTGTGTTATCTGTAACAGAAATAAATAAATTCAAACACCTCATTGTGTTTTATGTAGCACTTACTATTTTTGTCGAGGACTGAAATTTTAAGAACAACTACTCTCTCCCAACGTTCTTTAAAAACAGCGGGGTATTTGTGTAACAGTAGCAATGGCTTTAATTTTGACAGTTAAACAACATTCATTGCGTTATTTAAATTGCTGAGCACACATTTTTCTAACATATGAAGCAATGGATTAGCAATATCCTTCAAAGTGATTCAGATTGTGAGTGATGTGTTACGCAATTAGGGTGCAGATTATGGGTTTAAAATTTACCATTGTGAAATTATCTGCCTTTTAGAGACCAGTGAGTAAAACATCATGATGAAAGAAGATAATCGTATCGTTATTTTTTTTGTTATGTTTTTTCTGGTGTATAACAAAGTTCAGGTATACAGGTTGAAATTGAAAACATGCGACAAATCGAAATGGCAGATTACACTCATCATTATGAACAATTTTTAATTTAGGACCAAACCTGAAATCGCGAAAAAAAAATCTGCTGTTCCCTACATTCATGTTCGCATAAATCGTCAAAATGTAGGGAACAGCTGATTTTTTTTTCTCGATTTCAGGTTTGGTCCTATATTAAAAATTGTTCATAATGATGAGTATCTACAATCTCCCATTTCGATTTGTCGCAAGTTTTCAATTTCACCCTGTATAAATAAATAAATAGTCTTTTTTCCGTATCGATAGCATGACAGTTTATTAAATTCGCTTGGCCCAAAACTTCAACGAAACAAATACGAACAAAATAGTTTAATACAAATATACAGGGTGAATTTTCCAAGTGGGCGTGGATGGCCAAATCCTAAACTATGAGGAATAGCGAAAAGTACTGAAAGGAGTCGCGGGCTCGATTTTGATGAAAACTAAAACTGCATCATTGGATTTTTGAAAATTCAATATTTCTAGCCAGGAATCGACCCTGTTGATTTTGAAAAAAAATACACACACTGTATTATTACACCATTCGATAGTGTCCCTAATAAGGATCAAATTCTGGGAAGTAATGACATACGGCAAACTTAAGGAAAATGTTGAATTTTAATAAACTGCTTCTTTTTTCATACCTTGTTCGAAATGATGCTCAATATTTTTACACCCGAAATACTCGTAGCGCAGTCACCTTCACAAAATTATGTTCTAAATTCAAATTTTAAATTGCAGTATAATCCTTGAGACGTCGAATCCAGCTATGTATTCAAAAACAATTGTCATAATTTTGAACAATTAATCAGTTAAGGTTTAATAGGTAGGTAGCATAAGAAAATAAAAAAGTATTTTGATAAAAATGAGCTCTTTCCTTTAGTTTGCCGTATGTCATTACTTCCCAGAATTTGATCCTTATTAGCGACACTATCGAATGGTGTAATAATACGGCGTGTGTTTTTTTTTTCAAAATCAACAGGTTCGATTCCTGGCCAGAAATATTGATTTTTCAAAAATCCAATGATGCAGTTTTAGTTTTTATCAAAATCGAGCCCGCGACTCCTTTGAGTACTTTTCGCTATTCCTCATAGTTTCGGATTTGGCCATCCACGCCCACTTGAAAAATTCACCCTGTATACACTAATAATACTTCGTTCCGGTCAAGGACCGCGGGACACCGATCGGTGACCAAACAATAGAAAATCAATTGTGTCTCATTAGCGGAGCTTGACAGATTAAACCCGAAGAGTTAATATGTTTGTTTGAACGCGCTAATCTCTGGAACTTCAAGTCGTATTTGAAAAATTATCTATGCATTTGATAGTCCAATTCTTGAGAAAGGCTATAGGCTACTTAATATCACGTTAGGACCCTTCGGAGCCGAGCAAAAAGAACGCTAAGCGAAAACAAAGTAATAGCACCGGGCAGGCGATGCGATGCGACGGGGTGGGTCGGGGGAACAAGAAATTTCACGCGGACGAAGTCGCGGGCAGAAGCTAGTATTAATATAAAAATAAAAACAAATATGAAACTAGCAGCGCCCCGCGGTTTCACCCGATTAAGTTTCGATCCCGTGGGAATATCGGGATAAAAACTATCCTATGTCCTTTCCCGGGATCCAAACTATCTCAAAACCAAATTTCATCTAAATTGGTTCAGCAATCAGCGGTTTAAGCGTGAAGACGTAACAGACAGACAGACACTTTCGCATTTATAATATTAGTATGGATAAGTAATACGGTAGTTTCCTGGGTAAAAAAATAATAATTCTAATTAGTCCGTCAGTTAGATTATCGAAAAATAATGGACCCGTATTTTTTCTTTTGTCAATCAAACAAAAAATGACAAAGATAAAGCGCGTCAAAATTTGGGAGTGGGGGGTCGTGACGTCACGCCGTGCGACACTTTTTAGCACGACGTCACGCCGTGCGACACTTTTTAGCACGGCGTGACGTCACGACCCCCCACTCCCAAATTTTGACGTGCTTTATCTTTGTCATTTTTTGTTTGATTGACAAAAGAAAAAATACGGGTCCATTATTTTTCGATAATCTAACTGACGGACTAATTAGAATTTTTTAGGAAACTAGCCTATTGTTCAATTTCTTAATTAGGTAAATATTAAGTAGGTAAGTTTGAACCTTGACTGAAGGTGTGTTACGGACAGAAAAGATTGAACATGACAAACGTGATGGCCGTGGAAGTATTTTTGTTACCACGACATCCATTGCAAAAGCAAATTATATGATGGTTTATTGATTACTAAAAGAAAACTAGTTTGAGCAAAGATCAATGTAAGACCATGTCCTTGAAGTTCATTTAATATTTGATTGGTTTAATATTTATAAATAAGTAAGCACAGTCAGCTTCAGAGAAAAAGAACCCCCTTGGGTAATGACATCAAGAAGTCTTGGGGTGGTTCCTTTTCTCTGACGCTGTCTGTACCTACTTTTTGACCCAAGTTACTCAGGTATGTACAATTATTAAGAAATAAACTGGTTTTTATTTGTAATTGCACAAACTAATGTGCTAAGCCTTGAATTAACAATTATTGTTGTTAAATAAATAGTTCTACCGTGTGTGAGCCCCTGTAAAGTTTAGTGACTATCAGAATAGATAATGCTTAGATTATGAGGAGCAGTAATCAGCCTTTAACGTTCCCACTGCTGGGACACAGGCCTCCTCTCTGTGAGAGGAGTAATCCACCACGCGGGCCCAGTACGGGTTGGTCGATGTTAGCTTCGAATTTTTGGTTCTAAGACATACCGGAGTCCTCGCGAAGTTGTCCTTCACCGTTTTGAGAGCAGTGATGATAAAATTAAATACACAAAGTAAAGTGCCTGCCTGGATTCAAACCCATGACCTACGACACCTAAGTCGGAGCCATTACCACTGGGCCACCAATGCCCATAGTCGTAATATCAGCTATTAATTTGAAATTCGTCATTAACGAATCCTCTGCGCGAGCGTTCATTATATTTGACGTGGCATGGATAATGAGAAGGCAAAATAACAGGTTTTTCATAATTTTGTGTTAATGGTCATTCGCTGTACTAAATCTATAGAACGAAGTCGGTTTTCAGAGGGCCAATTCTCGTAATTTTAAGAACTTCACAGTCCGTACTCAGTCTTAATTTGTCAAAAATACCTCTAATTTCCCTACATTTTGACAAGTTTTTTAAATTTTTTTGTCGCCGAGATGAGTCTGCGACTAGATTTTTACCCGACTACGGCGAAGCAAAAAGGAGGGTTATGATTTTGACCGGTATGTATGTATGTATGTTTATCTGTTCCCTGACCCTCATAACTTCTAAATTACTTGTCATAATTAGACAAATGAGATATCGTTGGAAGCGTCTTGATCGTCCGCTGGTTATAGGCTATGTGTCGTCACATTAAATTGAATATGGCGCCCTCTAGCGGACAGAAAGTCATGATCTAAAATTTTTTTTTTTTAATCATGGTGTGTGGTGGGGTTTCAAATGAAGGGCTTAATATTAATGAAATAAACCTCAAAATAATTAAATAAAAAATAAGTTTAATAAAAACTAAAACCCGACTACTGAAAAGGATGAAACAAGAAAGTACCTTCCCGTGGTAGCATGCCGCTGTTTATACTTTCATGTAAGCTATGGTAGCATGCGACCACGGTAAGGTACTTTCTTGTTTCATCCTTTTCAGTAGTCAGGTTTTATGAACGTTTTAAATTGCGAGAATTGGCCTTCAGGTCTGTCTGTGTCACCGATCTTAAATCTTCTAAACCACACAATGGTTTTCGATGCGGCAATCACTATCTTTTAGAGCACTTTTATAAGAAACCTCGATATTCTGTCAAGTCGTTAAAACCGTGCGAAACAGGGGCGGGTCGTTAGTGAATAGATAAATTGTTATAATTATGTTACTGAGCAGTGGTGGCCCAGTGGTATCGCCCGCGACTTACGAGTTGTAGGTCGTAGGTATCGAACCCAGACAGGCACTTTTCTTTGTGTAAATTATTTCATCACCACTGCTCTCAAAACGGTGAAGGAAAACATCGTGAGGAAACCGGCATGTCCTAGAACTAAAAAATTCGAAGACATGTGACATCTACCAACCCGCACTGGGCCCGCGTGGTGGATTACAGCCCACTCCCTCTCACAGAGAGGAGGCCTGTATCCCAGTAGTGGGAACATTATAGGCTGATTATGTATATGTTACTAGGGCCTCTACTTTACCCGCGGTAACACAGGCAGACACGAACACAGACTAATTTATAATTTACTAGCAGCGCCCCGCAGTTTCACCCGCATAAGTGTCAATCCCGTGGGAATATCGGGATAAGAAGTATTATATGTCCTTTCCCGGGACTCAAACTATCTCTATACCAAATTTCATTTAAATCGGTTCAGCGGTTTAGGCGTGAAGAGGTAACAGACAGACAGACACACTTTCGCCTTTATAATATTAGTGTGATAATAGAAAAATGTGACGGTGGCGGTACACGCAGTGGGCCCGCATGGAAGATTACGCTCGGAATCTCACAGAGAGGAGATCAGCACCCTAATTGCGTAACTCACTATCAATCGGAATCTGAATCAATTTGAAGCAAATTGCTGATCCATTGCTTCATAAGGTCGAAAAATGTCGCTGCACAACACGTAAATAACGCAATGAATGTTGTTGAACTGTCAAAATGAAACCGATTCCGATTGATAATTTGTTAGATACGCAATTGCCCCGCTGTATCCAGCTGTGAGAACGTTATAGGCCGAGTATTCTAAGGAGGTAAGTAATAGTAGTCTTGTAGTATTTATCTCGTTACCTAGGCGCATGTCTCTGTCGCATGACGTGCGGCAACTCCCGGCGCTCATCCTCGCCCAGCTGCAAGCCTGCCACCAGCTGCATGATCTCTCGCTCCTTCTTTAGTTCCTCGCGACCTGACTCCACCTGGAATGCAGAAGTTAAGAGGTTAATATTGAAAGAGCCGTTTAGATACATTTTTATAAGTAGATATGGATAAAGTTGTGTATTGTTGTTGACTACTTATACAATACTAGCTGCACCCCGCGGTTTCACACGCATAAGTTTCGATCCCGTGAGAATATCGGGGTAAAAACTATCCTATGTCCTTTCCTGGGACTCCAAACTATCTCTACACCAAATTTCATTTAAATCGGTTCAGTGGTTTAGGTGTGAAAAGGTAACATACAGACAGACAGACAGAGTTAATTTCGAATTTATAATATTAGTAAGTTTAGTATGGATTTAATACAAGTATCTAAATCAAATGACTAACAAGGTAACGAAAAAGACGACCCAGTTAAACAAATGAAACGCGATTACATAAACTATAGTCAACAATAAAATATGTCACCTTTGGGCACCCTCGACCCAATATTGAATAACGATAACGTTTCTCACCACGTAACTAGTTACAATCGTTGCGCAACGGTTACAGTAACTACGCAATAACGAACCGGGCGTTATTTCCTTATGGGTGCACGTGGGATATTTCACTACACGCACGAACTTAAACGAATAAAGTGATTCTGAATTAAGAACAATTTCGAAAATTGACTGTTTTACGCAATTCTCCGAACGTTCCAAGGAGTTTAGTAATGTGTTTTGGTAAACGGAAAACAAAGGAATTGTTTTGCGTTTGGCGTAAACTGTGTGCGTGCAATATTTGCTTTTGATTCAATGAAGTGTTTTCATTGAATCAAAACGAACGATCTGCATTTATAATAAATGTTCATATTCGTGGATTTACAACTGGCTATGCCCGCGACTTCATCGTGTCGTGTGCATGTCGGAAAACATATTGGATTTCATGAGTTTTTGCACGGAATACTAAACCTTTTTCTGAAATAAAAGTGGCTTAAGTTGCTCCTTATAACATCAGCTATCTACCAGTGAAAGTCCCGTCAAAATCGGCCCAGTCGTTTCGAAGATTAGACGGAACAAACAGTCAGACAAAATAAAAATATAATTCTTTTTGTTATACGTAGGTACGGTATACATATACAGGGTGAAATTAAATTCATGGGCATCCTTTTAAGGGGTCATTGTACTCATCATCATGTAGTACTATGAGACTAAACCTAAAATCGCGAAAAAAAATCAGCTGTTCCTTGCATTTGTGTTCACATAACTCGTCAAAGAGCTGATTTTTTTTCGCGATTTCAGGTTTGGTCCCATCGTAAAAGTTGTTCATAATGATGATTACAGTGACCCTTTAAAAGGATGCCTATGAATTCAATTTCACCCTGTTACTTACTTTCATATGCATTTAGTAAAAAGCTGTTATTTTTACATTACAAACAGACACTTACAATTTTATTTATTTGTATCTATATGTATAGATGCCTAGTACTTTCAATGTAAAAACTACCAACTCAGATACGAGTGACTCACGGCAACTAAGGAAAATATTGAAAGGAAGCAACGACTGAAATCCCCAAGGTGAAATGCAAGCAGAGTAATCAGTGATCGTCTCTCAGCATTCCTGAACTGCAGTAAAATAATTCAACATACGAACAGTAATCAGACACATTGGAATATTTTGGAATAAAGATAAATAATCAATTATACGAAAAACAAGCAGACACAGACCAGTGGATTATTTTGGAATAAAGATAAATAATCAATTATACGAAAAATATATTTGAATAAAGATAAATAAATCAATTATACGAAAAACAAGCAGACATAGACAGTGGAATGTTTTGTAACAAAGACACACCGAAAGGCACAAAACCGAGCAGTAAGCGGCTTAGACGAAAAAAAAACATTTTTTTTTAAATAGTTTGCTTTTTGCTATGAACTATAAAAGATCCATTTTTCCAATGTTGCAAAACATCGATAGAGGTTTTGTTTACAAACAAAAGAAATCGTTGGATGTTTTCCTTCACCGTTTTGAAAGCAGTGGTGATGAAATTAAATACAATTCAATTCAATCTTTATTGCATCCATAAGGTACACATACAGGTAGTAAATATAAAACAAAAGAATCAATTATGGACCCAGTCACAAAGTAAAGTGACTGCCTGGGTTTTCAACCCACGACCTACAACTCGTAAGTCGGGGCCGTTGCCACAGTCACCACTGCTCTTTATACAGGGTGCCTTTTAATTAATTGGCAATCTTACAGGGGATGAAAATTAAACTTTTAATAAAAGACTAAAGGAAATGAGTAGGTACAGTCAGTTCTAGCAATTAGCTGACCCACATTCGCATAAATGTTGAGATTTTTTAGAATACAAATCGTTAGAATTTTATAATTCTTTTAATTTTTATATACTTTGCTCAAATAAATAAAATATAAAAGAGTTATAAAATTCTATCGACATAGCAATAATATTTTGAAAATATGAATTTATGAACACAACAATAATTACCTAATACTATAAACGCAGTTAAACATCACTGTGTCATGGACTCATGGCCCTTAACAAACATGATTGTATTGTATCCCTCAACTCATGCAAACCTACCCGCAATGGCGATACGCATGCGACGTCGCGCACGTATTAGTTTCTGCAACTACCCTTTTACAAAAACTGTTACGAAATCCTTTATGTATGTACTATTGTTTATTTCTGTGTCCTAATATAATTTTGCCATAGCACTAACCCGCTGCGCCAATTGTCTTTATGTATTATATTGTATTTTCTCTGTAAGTGATTGTGTAAATCTTTTGAGAAAATAAATGTCTAAAACTGTATTCATGTCATGTTGACATGTAGCTATTTTGTATCTGTTTACTTTACAAATGTCAAAGTAGAATTGACATTTGCCGCCATTTGCAAAAAATAGCATCTTCCGAGAGGGTGATGAGTTTTGCGCCACCTAGTAGCTATCGCTAGTTCAAATATGTACTCGTATAAGCTCAGTCTCGTCAGAATATTTATGACTCCAGTGCCGACGTGCTAAGTTATCACCATTGGACACGCCGCTGACAATACACTGACACGTATGATTTACATCGCCGTACAATGACGCAGTAATTCATCCAAATAGAAAGGTTTGATTTACAATTATTGCTAAAAAAGCTGATTATAAAGACTGCTCACTTCGCTGTTTTCCGACGTTTCAAACGACTTTGCCGTGATCATTGTCAAGGTGAATTTAGTAGGTTTTTTGACGCGACGCGATGCGACGGTTGTGGCATAAAAAGTTTTAAAAATCACATCCCACTAATACAGGGTGTTACAGAAAGGGTATATCAATACAAACGGGTTGAAGAGTGTATCTCGTCTAGAATCTCTGTACAAAATTTCAGCTCAAAAGCAGTAACTTTGAAAATGCTTAATATTTTTTTATTTCGATAGTTTATTAAATTGAAATCATAACAAACGTGTCACCGCACTACAAGGGTCATTATCCATTATCTGTAGTGTGTATGTGCGCCTAGTACACGCACATCACGCCGCCGCGCGCCAGTGCAGCGCCGTGATGTCGAAATAAAAAAATATTAAGCATTTTCAAAGTTAATGCTTTTGAGCTGAAATTTTGTACAGAGATTCTAGACCAGATACACTCTTCAACCCGTTTGTATTGATATACCCTTTCCGTAACACCCTGTATATAATCACACTATAATATTATAAAGGCGAAAGTGTGTGTGTATATGTTTGTGTGTTTATATGTTTGTTACTTCTTCACGCTCAAACGGCTGGACCAATTTTGATAAAATTTTGTATGGGAATAGTTGACACCCTGGATTAACATAATAGGCTACTTTTTATTCCGATATTCCCACGGGATCGACACTTATGCGGGTGAAACCGCGGGGCGCAGCTAGTAAGTAATAAATTGTGCACAAATAAATAAATAATGTTATAACCTCATTTTTTGTTATAGTTAGGCATTTAAACAATCATTCTTGAATAAGGGGTGAGATATAAAATGGGGTTAAATATAATGATCACCAAAAAAATATAATGATCACCAAAAAAATATTTTGAACACCAAAAAATGAAGTCTAAAATTATAATAGTTCTAGCTGGGTACCCCGAGGTTAGGTTTGGTTAAAACCCTCTACACAGAAATAGGAGCGCTCCCTGCTTCGCGGGGCTACGTCGACATAGGATGCAAGAGCGAGCAAATGAGAATACAAATACATTTACCTAGGTATTTTACAATAAAATGGAGTTTTAATTTTGGTGATCATTTACTATTTTTGGCAGTAAGAAGTGTTTTTTTGAGGTTATATTTTACTTTATCTGGTGATAAGTTAAACATAAGCCATATAAAATTGAAAAAGAGATATAAAATACAGATGAATGTGTTACTAATTTCCGTATTAAGCGATTGAGTAAGAATTTAACCTGAAAAAATTAATCTGATGAAAGTGTAAACAAACCCTGTTGTTTACACTTTTATCGAATACTTTTAGAACTGGCCTCTGTTTACCGCTTACTGTTCACTGTCGTCGCTGTGGTCGTTGTTTACTGTTTACTGTGTTTGTCTACCTACTGTTTTCGTGCCTGCACTAAAGAAAAAGAAATTTCAATATTTTCGAAATTTGAAAGCCCTCGACCTACCTCGCCAATCAGTCAAATTACGACAAATGTCATTGCAAAAGAAAAAAATGTCTTGCCATATACGTTCACGATCGACATAACTGCACACGCAATTTCAAAGTCATTTCGTACTTTGTAGTGCGAAGGAAGTGCTTGGTTCCCACGCTGCGATTGTACACTTGATGTCATATCGAGTGACATTTGAAATATATCGAGATTCGCTTCGAGTGCTGACTCGATTTGGGTGTCATCGTGATAAATTTTTATTATAATGCGATTGAATATGTCCTCGAATGTTGAATTTTTATCGAGAAAATGTATAAGCTGATATATATTTTTCAATACCTAAATATTATATCGCAGTCTGCATACCTCGTTAAGTAGGTTTGGCTCTCGGTTGCGCCTGTCATTCGTAGTTTTTTGACACAGGACCTAAAGCCCGATAGTGTGACAACTAGTCTTACCAAGGGGTCCGAGTAACTGGGCTGTGGAGCTCCGATAGCCTACTGTCGCTCCGATTAATACACTGATATTTAGCTGAATCCAATTAGACTGGAAGCCGACCACAACATCCTCGGATCGTAGCTGAGAAGACGCTAAACTAAAGTCAGTCAATCAACTCAGCCTATCGCAGTCCACTGCTGGACATAGGCCTCTCCCAGACTGCGCCACAGCACCCTGTCCTCCGCCTTCCGCATCCAGTCTACCCCAGCCACCTTCTTTAGGTCGTCCGTCCATCTAGCTGGGGGGCGTCCCACACTACGCTTGCCGGTATGCGGTCTCCACTCCAGTCAGTTTCCGTTAAAAAAAACATACTAACTAAAATGTGTCATAGAGATCGATACGTGTGTGTGTATTTAGAGATTTTTACATAATGAGTTTTTCTACACAGCCCGAAGAATTGTCAAACTTAAGTGGCAGTGGGCAGGGCACATTGCTCGCAGAACAGATGGCCGATGGGGCCGAAAGGTTCTGGAGTGGCGACCGCGTACCGGAAGGCGTAGCGTTGGAAGGCCTCCCACAAGGACCGACGACCTTGTGAAGGCCGCAGGAACCCGTTGGATGCGAGAAGAACAGAACCGGTCGAAGTGGACGTGCTTGGGGGAGGCCTATGTCCAGCAGTGGACGTCTTTCGGCTGAAATTATGAGTTTTTCTTGTCTTGTATCTTTGTGAAAATGTGAAATTATGTCGTCATTGCTCACATTTTACTCCAGTCGTGAGTGAAAATGAAAACTAAATCACTGCGCTATGATTATGCATAATACCTATACATGACTCCGTACATTGTTTTAGCAAAGTAATTTCCTTATACTTTCTTCAGCAACACAAAGCGGAAAGTATATAATGTAATAACCACAAAGTCGTACTTCGGAGTAATTGCGTAACAATCTATCAGCAGCAATGCTCTTCGTTTTGACAATTCAACGACATTCATTGCGTTATTTACGTTGTTGAGCAGACATATTTTTCCAACATAATGAAGCAATGGATTAGCAATATCCTTCAAAATGATTTAGATTTTATGTAACTAGAATTATTCTTGGCAACCGAAAGATTAAACTACAGATTTTATTTATTAAAAGGACAAAAGACAGCATGTACTCGTAACATGCTAAAGAAAATTCGAGAAAATCCCAAAAGTAATAAACATTTAACCCACACCATTGTCTACGTATTAATAAAAGAATTAAAAGAAGTGAAAGACTGACGGAGATGTCATTCGAAATTCGAAAAATAAAAATACTAATTATTCGAATTTCGAATAAGTAGTATTTTTTGTTTCCTTTACCATTTTTCTTTCCTTTAATTTATTCGATTCATGGCAATCGATGGTAATGCCTATCACTTTGACAGTTGAGCCACGTTCATTGCGTTATATTTACGTTCAGCAGCAGAATTTTTTAAACCTATGAAGCAATGTATTAGGAATTTCTTTCAAAACCGTCGGATTGTAATTAAAAGTATGTGTTACGCAATTACGGTATCTACTGGGGCAAATCTCATTGCCGAACTCTCTAATTACATAGAAATCTTTAACATTAGCTCAAAAACATACACAAAAACGCCACCTAGATCTGTGCCCATCCCTTTAAATAGCAATCGTAATGAATACACATAACGCAACGGAGTTGTCGTCTTACTTTCTACGGCCAGCTATGCAAACGCTGTCTATTTGCACTGCGATGCGCATGCGCTGTGTACTAATTGTCAACGTACGCGCATTTGAATGTGCGCACCGATACAGGTAGTTTATTGGTACTTGTGTGTTGGGAAAGGTTCGATTTATCAATGTGGGTTGCAGTCGGCTAATACGAACCTTGACCAATATACCTTGTTCCAAAAGTATCAGATGAAATTGTAAACAAATGGATCAGTAAGCGTACCTCATCACCATTTGCTTAGCCTTTTCCCAACTATTTTGGGGTCAGCTTCCAGTCTAACCGAATGGAGATCAGTACTAGTATTTTATATGAAGTGGCTTATCGTCATAGGTATCTGACATCCACACAAGTATTCGCGATATTTCCGTCCGTGCGAACTTAGTATCAAAAATTGTCCAAACAGACACAATGTATGTAGGAAAAATTTTGCGTATCTATAGCCTGTTCAAAAAATAACTAAAGAAAATGTAAACAAATGGATCAGAAATCATACCAGTGGATGCCAATTTGTAGTCACTTACTAATTACGGAGCTTTGAATGGATTAATTAAAAGCTTACACCCGAAATTCTCAATTCGCCTTAAACATGTTTTTGTTTGACAATCGAGGTTATTTTTATAGCCTCAATTTTCGTCGTCAATATTTTAATTACTATTTAATAATGTTATTCAAACAATATTTGTTGGAACAGGTGTTGAGATATATAAAGTCGAAACCTTCTAAATACAGATGAATGACATGTGTTACCTAGTTTTCCTTTTCCTTCGGTGAGGGATTGTATAAGAATTTAATCTGAGCAGGGTTTGTTTACACTTTCATCGGAGACTTTTCGAACAGACCATAGACCTTTTTTACATTACGCGTTGCAACTGGACGTCAAAAATGACGCCTCAAACATTCACAGTAACTTAATTCTATGAACCCTTTTTAATAAGTTAATCTGGGTTTGACGCAGAATGTGCATTTCGCAAAATGCGCACTTCGCAAAATGTGCACTTCGCAAAATGTGCACTTGACGCAAAATATGCACTTCGCAAAATGCGCACTTCGCAAAATGTGCACTTCGCAAAATGTGCACTTCGCAAAATGCGCACTTCGCAAAATGTGCACTTCGCAAAATGTGCACTTCACAAAATGCGCACTTCGCAAAATGTTCACTTCGCAAAATGAGCACTTCTCAAAATCTGTCTTTATGACATTAGTCTTCCAGACCGAATTTCGGGCATGGTGGCCAATCTCAGCGGAGACCAGTCTTCGGCACAGGAGATTATAGTGCACAAGTATGTGCGCAGTCACAGGTGCACTATCTCTTCCCTCACTCTCATTGTCCGATGGGACGACAATCTGACACGAAAATACACGTTATGACATTATACAGGCTGTGGCAAAAACTCTTGAACTATTGGCAATAAAAGATCAACCTGTATTTTTTGTCACTACCCCAACATCAGTTTAAAAAAAGAAATTGCATATTAATGTTACTTGCAACTAGTTTCGAGCAATCCATCGATTGATTTAAATATTAATTAATGGTGAAACAATATGGTCTCGGCCCGTTAACTCAGCCATATACAACGAAAACCGTGTAACCTAGATAGGATACTTTTGCGTGCACCTAACTTTGATGTGCGATCACTGTCTAGGCGTTGTGGATTAAAAATAATTTAAATTAAACCAACTTGCTTGCAACCACCCTCGCGCCATCCCATCTTCCTAGCACGGCGGGCGGTGCTGGGGCGGCTGCTGCAGGAGCAGAAAACCTCAAACGGCGCAAATGTAACAACCTTATTCGGAGCTATATGTTTGAGCCGTTTGGGGTTGAAACTTTAGGGCCTTGGAGTCCGAGTGCTCATCGAATATTTCGAGATATCGCCAAGCGTTTGGTTGACTCTTCGCGTGACCAGAGGGCTGGCCTATTTTTAGCCCAAAGAATAAGCATTGCCACCCAACGTGGTAATGCTGCCAGCCTTTTGGGCACTTATCCCATTGACAGCGATGCGGACGAATTTTTTGATGCCCAATGAGCTCGTCTTTTTTTATTTTTATTCGTATATAGTATATATTTAGTTTGTGTGTACATATTTAAATAATTATAATCAAATAAATAATACTTAAGTAGGATACTATCCCAAAGCATTTTTTTAGCACATTCAAATTATTTACTTGCTTGTTGATCAAATTGATACCTAACACATGAAACACACTTTTTACACCTCACAGTCCTCACACTCACAAACAATTAAATCAAATAATAATCGAACGGAATCCTTCAAATTACTGCAACAAAAGGTGCGTAGACAAGCTCCTGTGAAGCCCTAATAGCCGTTATTAGGCAGGGCCTTGGCGTGCCTTGGGAGTCACGGACAATGGAAATATCAAAGTCGATACCTGCCCCAAGACACAATTACAGAGGAGTTTCAACTTGTTTGTTACATTGTCAGTTCACTGCAAGGATGTGATTTAAGAATCGTCGTAGCAAAGACGTCAATTGTGTCGCGTTTGTCGATTTTAGTATTGTTAAACCAAGGAAATAAACGTCTTTAGGAAAGTTGGTTACCTAACCAACATAAATTATCCATAAATTCTAATCACAACTGTCATTCATCATTGTGTATCCTGGCTTTAAGATCCAGAATATTATAAACAAAAGCTTTTTACACTGACCTTTACAGAAATTAAAACAAAATACATATATTCTGCACTTCATTCGGCGGCCATGATGGCGACACGATAAGTTTCCGAGACGAAAGCGTGACATACGAGCATACATGTGGAGTCGTGCTGAATTAATTGACATAATCAGTTGATTGGCTGTGTAAAATAGGTGCAGGTTAAAAGTAACGGTTGTTAGCACGCAAATTCCAAGTGCATGTAATACTTTAGTTAAAGATTTAACCTTGGTTAATTAAAACTAAACTTCAGACTGTTTCAGTCAGATTAAGGGCGAATTTCACCAAATGAAACTTTTGAACGCGATCAGCACATCTAAACCGCGTTCAAGAGCTTTCAGTGTCAATATTCCACAACAATGATGACACTGACAGTTCTTGAACGCAGTTTAGCTGGATCGTTCTTTGGCCAAATAATTAGCATTGCCATTTAACGTGGCAATGCTGCCAGTCTTCTGGGCACGATTCCGAATGACAGCGATGCGGACGAGTACTTCGACGCCTAAGTGTCCTTTTGTTTGTATAGTTAGTCATTTAATTTAGTACCTAGTATAAATAGTTAGGGGTGTTAAATATTGTAAAAGTTTTGTAAGTAAATGTATATATTATTTAGGGAGAACAGCAACACGTGCAAACAGTAAGGATGCGCCGAATATTCGTTTTATGTTCGGTATTCAGCCAAAATTCCGAACATTCTACCGAATAATATTGTATTAAACAGCTCTATAAGTCTATAAGCATATAATATGAAGTATATCACAATTGCATCATTGTATCCATATCTGGTGTGTCTTACTTATCATTTATTCTGTCTATGTAAAGAGATACATAGTAATAATCGAAGCAATTTAATGTAAAAAATTGTAGAAGAATAGAAGAAACGAAAGTGATAGGTTCGAATCGTCACAAAAAAATGGTCAATAGACGTGCGCTTCAACGCGCTAGACTTGAATTTATGCCAATTCCTGTCGAACATTCGGTTCGGTAAACTTTTAACCGAACATGCAGCCGATTATTCGTATTCGGTAAAACCCGTATTTGGCCCACCACTAGTACCTAAACAGTGAATAAAGAATCTAGTTTTATGGCAGGTGAGTGGCCCCGCATAATGTAGTCGTAATCGGATCATATGGCCTTCCATATGTATAAGTTTATATGAACGGTCATAAACATGTGTTCTTAGATTCTGAGTCAAGTATTTCAAGCAAAGAAAATGTGGCTTTCATTTCATCGGGACTATTGGGACCCCTTTAAACAGGAATATAGCTATGCTGCTCGACGGTTGATATGGATAATTATTATGGTCCCTCAAATAATTGACAGTGGTGCCGATTCCCTTAAATTGTTCACAAACTAAACTTTTAAGTTCAGTGCATCTTTTTCTTTCTATTTCATTAAAAAAAGGACAGAAGATAAATTTTAGTTTAGTCCTATCAAATTAATCAGCGCCTGACACTACTCCATACAAGTATAGACGTGATTAAAAACTTGCCTACTAAAATTACGTCAGGCGTGAGGCGCTAAACCAAAACCAAGATCACGGACTTTAACCAGAAAGTCTCTGAACTTACCTAAGTGGGACTGGGCCGGACATGTCAAATAACAAATGGGCTGAGAACCAGATGTGGTCCCACTAAACGCACGACGAAGATGGCGCGACGAGTTTGACTCCTACCGAAAGGGCTGGCACTCCGAAAAGACAGAATTGTGTAGAAATGGGAGACAGAGGCCTTTGCCCTGCAGTGGAACAATACAAGCTAGTTAGATTAGATAGATTTGTGCTAAATCCGTGTACCATCATAGATAGTAGGTGGGCGTTGGTCCCGCCACGTAAAAAGAACGCTGGCGTTTACCTGCGCACTGAGACGATTTAACGATCAAATTGGTGGTATGAAGGGAGCGCGACGCTAGTAAAGTAACTATTATGATTCTACAATAAAACAATTACACTTATATATATAAAACAATAGCCTAGTACTTTAGGACACGACTGTGCCCGTGCGCAGACTCAACCCCTCCACTGTCGCTTAGCGTTCTTTATACGTGGCGACAGCTGTATTTAGCTAAATATTGCAAATATTCATGGCAGATGAAGCCCCATGAATCTCCTGCAAACATAAATCAACATCCTACTAAGCCTACAACCTTATCAAAATGTGAAAGTTTGTATGTTTGGATGTATTGTTTTAAGGTTGTTTGTTACTCAATCACGCAAAAACGGCTGAACGGATTTGGATGAGATTGGGCACGTAGATAGTTTATACTTAATCTTTTTTTTTATCTTTATTTAAAGAGCTTTTTCGCTAAATGCGAATATGACTCTATAGGTATACAAAAGGTTAACATTAATTTACATTTGTGCATTTTACAGCTAGGTTCTGGGTCTGTTCTTCAAGGCGAACTTAACCACATTTATTATAGGGATTAGGTATATTATCCGATAACGGGTTTGATAGGTCTATGTTATGCGCGCCAATTTGTGTTCTGAACGATTGATTCCGGAAACATCTCATCAAAATATGATACGTGTCCTCATCTTCGTTACTTTATAATCTGGATTAACATATAAGATACTTTATATCCCGGTAACTCAATCCACGCAGGCGAATGCTCGCCCAAAAGCTAGTCGTCTATAAATGTGCGTAGGTAAGTAGTTATGCGTAGACATTGATTCAAATTCACCGCTAGAACCTATCGACAATTCGACAGCTCCGCTTCTAGGTCACTTCGTCCATTCACGTCGCGACGCCCGTTCAAGGTTGTAGCTTTCACACAATCAGCTGAGTGGCCCTCATTACATTTAGTTCAATCATTCAGCTATCAGACTATTATGGGACCAGTAAAAGACGGTATCTTGTAAATTGCGTAGGAAGGTACCGAAGAGGACTTTATTACATTTAGGTATAGATCTGCTTAGTATAATCAGCCAAAAGTTTGCCCACTGTTTGCCTCCTCTCTTCGAGAGAGATTGGGCTGTAATCCGCCACGCAGAACCAGTGCGGGTTGGTAGATGTCACATGTGTTTTCCTTCACCGTTTTGAGAGCAGTGGTGATAAAATAATTTACACAAAGTAAAGCGCCTGGCTGGGTTCGAACCGTAAGTCCGGGCCGTTACTACCTACTGGGCCACCACCGCTCCTACATATTATAGTGCCATAGACCTACTTATCAACGTCAAATTAATGTGCTTGACAAAAAAACAGTTTTTTGACAGCTTGGTCAGGTTTGTTTGAATCGATTTTTCAAGAGTAGACTCTAGCTAGAAACCGGCTTGGCTGGATTCATGTTACAAGAAATTAAAATAAATTATCTATATTTTAGCATTTTTGTGAATAGACATAAGACTACATAAAACATTTCAAATACGGAATGCAATAAAAGATTAATAAATATTACATAACCAGTGTCAAATAAGTAATAGATGGGTAAGTATCTATCGCAAAATTTCGAAATCGACCAACTTTCCGTGAAATTTCAAAAAAGCAACACAAGAGTAGTGTACCGAGTCATATCAAATTTACACGTTTTGTTGGCTTATTTCATTGTAGATGCGACATTGGCAGCCTCCAAAACTTGTGTGCCGCGAGAAAGTAAAATGCAAAGAAAAAAAATCTCACCCGTCGAGTTTCTCCCGCCAAAACCGAGGTCACTGACCGATTGACATTCGATGGCCCCGCCCAGACATCGATAATGAATGCTTTATTTTTTATTTTTCATTGAAGGTGTAAGCAACGGCCATAATATTTTGAATTAATATCTGATTATGTAAAAATATCTTACCTAAAATTTTTGGAATGCCGCAGTTTTTGTCGAATAAAAATCTTTCATTTCCCCGAGACTTGCTTAAAAATACAACTCAATTGCTGCTGCCCAGAGCAAAGTCTAGCAAAATGTCGGTAAACCGCCACAATTTAAGTCCAAATGGTGGCAAGCAGTCTGTTGGTAACAGAAAACAGTTGCGATTAGCATAAACCACCATAGTAACCTACTCCCCTCAATCGATTGTCACGACCAACTTGAGATAAGCATTGAGGCCGTTTTTCTTCATTCATTCTTGGCCTCTTGGGTCAGTGGCCCACTGTGTAGAAGCTACGCATCATGCTGGACTACGTCTCCCTCACTTAGGTCTATCCCTCACTTACTTTATAGTGACATAAAAATAAAATCGAAGAAATCAGTGTCCGTGTTACATCAGTTTATAGCATTGGCCAAAATTAGCCTACCTGACTGGTAATAAATCATCAACTTTCTTTAGCAAGGCATAAAATCCATCAGCTAATGACAGACATATTTTTTATCATTCGCTGAATTTTGACCAAGGCCAATTCCCGTATTCCTCATCTCAGCAGCAATCAATGTCTAAAACTTGTCAAAAACGTAGGGAAATTAGAGATATTTTTGACAGATTCAGACTGAGATCAGACTGTGAACGTGCTTAAAATTACGATAATTGCCCCTCAGTTCATTGACACCCAAATAATATACTTGATAGAAAAAAGCTCGATCGGGGCAAAACCTAAAATCGGTTTAGTCTTTTAAAATTATTCGAGACATAGACAACGGTAGTATTTTAAATAAAAATGTCTGTATTTCATTTTCATTTTAAATAAAATATAACCATAACATTGATTATATAAATTAAAATCTTGCCAGATGGATATTTTTTAATTTATGCATGGCAAGGCCCACCTGTGTGGAATACAGCCAGAAGACATTTATTATCTGTGCTACAAATGACCGGTTTTAAGATTTCAATGGGTTGTTTTACATAGTAATGTTGTTAAAATCAGTTTGTCTGTTCGTTCGAAACATAGCTACATAGGTTCGATTTTCGAAAGACAATTTTATACTATAGAGGTATGAGGAACAGGGTGTAAAGTTCACTCATATTCTATAGAGTTTCCGTATCACGACACGGGTTTCGTGTCTGGTGGGCAACTGGACTATTGATGTCGGGACGTTGTATTAAATACAACGTCCCGACATCAATAGTCCAGTTGCCAGTGTGGCGTTGTAGATATCGCTACACCGCGCTATTAGCTTAAATTTTAAGCTAATAGCGCGGTGTAGCGATATCTACAACGCCACATGCGAACAACGCGTCATGCTGACGTCACGCAAATCCTGCATCTCGCAAACAGAGTTTACCGCGCAACTAGCATAGATACAACGGCCCGACATGAATCATTGGCCAGTTGCCCGCCAGACACAACACCCGTCTGATCGGAGGATCCTCCCTTTTCTATAGAGTATGAGTGAACTTTACACCCTGTTCCTCATATCTCTATAGCGGTAAACCCTGCTTTCGCGATGCGGGATTTTGCGTAACGTTAGTGTGATGCGTAGTTCCCATGTGGCGATGTAGATGGCGCCACAATACTGGCAAGCTCTCTCAAATTACACAAAGTTATGAAACAAATGACCGCACTTATTTTTTAACATGAAAGGTATCTCTTTCTTATAACAGTTCATGTACAGACGCCAGCACATCAACCTACTACAATCTGTCAAATTTCTTTGATATATTTTCAACTTTATCACTAATGTATAAGGTTCAAAGTTGATTGGGAAAAATTTACAGTTTTGGGTAGGTTGGGCGTCTGTACCCATCCCATTTGTTCATCCATTTAAGGGACATCTACTTGTGCAGAACACACAAACCTAAACCGAAACCTACTTAAGCTGAGGTAACAGAACTTTAGAGCCAAAATAAAACAGTAGAACAGTTACAAACCCATAACCAATATCTAGAAAGTAGACAGTGTTGCAAGCGTAGTGAAAAATATAGCAAACACAACTACAAACCACCACAAAATTGTAAGGCTTAAATAACATAATCGCTTTGTTTTGCAACTACTGCGAATCGTTGCCAAAGCCACTGCGTAGATGAGTGGAGAAGGTCCACTTACAAGCAGTGGCGTGCATTGCATATAGGCATATAAGCAGTGCCTACCTCGATATATCAACATAGCCTGTCAATTACATTTTAGTGTGTGCCCCACAATTAAGAAACTCACTAAATTATCATACCTAACAAAAAACCAAATCTTCATACAAGCACGCGCGGCAGTAGGCAGTCGCCACTGGCATCCACGCAAACCGACAATCGCTCAGCATAATGCTACGACCCTATGCGGGACAGAGCCACAGTACTGGTTTTCAGCGACAGGCGGCGCTGACGTAATGACGTCAACCGGTGACAAATGACATTGGAATAAGTGGAGCTACTGTAACGAGCTTCGACACGCAGATACGCAATCTGCAAGACTGCTATCCAACCATATAATTGCAACATTCAACTTTTTCTAAGGTTCCATAATCGAATGGCAAAATGAACCCTACTACGCGATAACCCATAAAGCTAATAATAAACGGTCATTAGAGAAGAGTTTATGGTATAAAACCATACAGTGTGAACCTCTTCGCGTGCCCTGGTTTATGAATAGTAATGTTAGTAGAAAATTGATTGTTACTGCTCTTAGACTCAGATCTGGAGACATTCCATGCAAAAAATTTGCTTTCATGATGAAGAAAATCCCATCACCCAATTGTGAGGAATGTGAAGTTGTCGAGGACCTGCAACATTTATTGGTGGAATATGTCCAATATATTCCACCAACAAATGTTGCAGGTCCAGTAGAAATAATTTAGTAAGGTCCCTGAATTTGAACAGAACTGATGTAGGCATGTTCCGTACAATTTTATCCCAACCAAATGGCGACGATGCGAAGGGTTTGTTCAAATTCATGGCCCACGTCCTGTGAAAGTACAATTGTTTAGGATACGATGGGACTGGTATACGCTGTGCGTAAAAGCCCCTATAAATAAATAAAGAAATGTTTAGGATACGATGGGACTGGTATACGCTGTGCGTAAAAGCCCCTATAAATAAATAAAGAAAAAAAAACCCATAAAGCTATCGTCTAGCCAGGAATTTGATAAGATTGAGTTACAAGCGTACATATATGTGCGTGTATAACCAGATGTATGAACGTAAACGATGCAAAAGGAGTATATAAGGATCGTAGCAGGTGACGTTCTGCCAACCCCCGTGGGAAGAAGGCGTAAGTTTATCTATATGTATATATAAAACTAGCTGCACCCAGCGGTTTCACCCGTATAAGTTTCGATCCTGTGGGAATATCGGAATAAAAAGTATTCTATGTCCTTTCCCGGGACTCATACTATCTCTATACCAAATTTCATCTAAATCGGTTCAGCGGTTTAAGCGTGAAGAGGTAACATACAGACAGACAGACACACTTTCGCATTTATAATATTAGTATGGATTCAAAGTCCTGACTGACTGATATATTAACACACAGCCTAAACCGCTGGTCCTAGAGACATGAAATTTGGAGGGTGCGTTCTTTGTGAAGCGTAGGTATCCACTAAGGAAGGGGTTTTTCGAAATTCCACCCCTACCCTAAGAGCGTAAACGGGGGGAGGGGGAAATTTCACGCGGACGAAGTCGCGGGCAGAAGCTAGAGTATGTATGAATTACAAGACATTCGACCACAGCTTCAGATCAATAATTATTGTGATTATAATCACAAGTCTAGATGGACAATGGTTGTAGGGGCCATCTTATTCAAAACACAATGGTCACACTTAGACATCACAATACTTCGTGAAATTCTTTGCTTCACTCAATTTATATTTTCATGGACATTACTGACGTTCCGATAGTGAAAGTTCTAAAGTCCGACCGCGGCAGATTTGTCAAATATGTAAACAACAATGGCCGCTCAAAATTGAATAAAATCGATAAACAAGAGTATTTATTTTAAGTAATGTTTGTTTTCGTCTAGTTAGCTCGGAGACTAACCCTGTTATTCATAATCCTATTTTATCTCTATTTTAGCTAAAATAGGTTTATAGAACGTTTGTCTTTATCTGTCACGTTGTCATTTCTGTGTGTAAGAAAGAGACAAACCCCATTTTAACTAAAATAGGTTTGATAAGTTTTATGACTAAGGGGTTAAACGAAAACAAACATTACTTACTTACTTGTTTTCGTCTATAGTCCATTTACTATAGCATTAGACAGAAGTTAAAAAAGGCTCTTTTAGGGGCACACTTTGTAATAAAAGTACAACAAACATTATTACAGTCAAGATTGATGTGGAGTTTAATATAATCAATTTAAATAACAACAGTCACACTTAATTGTATCTACTTATTTAACCTATCTACCTTCTTTTATTACAAGGCTTTCATTTAATATTATTTAGTTTTTACATAAAATATTGTCGTGTCAATGTTTAAAATCTAAAAGAAGCAGGGGCGGACAGTACCGGGAACGTTTTTCATGTCACTATAACTCTACCAAATCTAAAATGTTACCTATTCCCTTCACAAGTTGTGGCAGCACGTGTTTTTTGTTAATTTTGCGGTTTATATAAAGTTGTTTTTAATAAACTGATTGTTACAAAAAATTGTTTCATTTCATGTACCTATCCAAGCATCGTGACGAGTCGATAGATAGAATATGCTTTATTGTATGCCATACATTGTTACTTACAAAACAAGCACATACATTATTTATTAAAATTGTTTGAACTTAACTTGAAAATAAAAGATTTCGTACTCCTGCTTCTGCGAGCCTCTTTTTTCTAATGTTATAATAAATGGAGTATAGTTAGCTCGTTTTCATTCAATTTCGAGCGGCCATTATTGTTTACATCTTTGGCAAATATCTGCCGCGGTCGGACTTTACATTCAATCGAATAGAGAACACTGACAAGATATACCATGGACAATATTTAACCTCCTCAGAGAAAATTATCTTTGACTTTATGAAGATAGTATACCGGATCAAATTGAATTAGCTAACGAAACTCCGCAAACGTAACGCAAACGTAAAGAAAGAAAGAAAAGCATATCTATGCTATAAGACTTATAGGATCACTTTGTTGTCCGTCCGTCTGTCTGTCTGTCAAGACCCTTTTTCTCAGGATCGCGTCAAGGTATCAATCTGAAATTTATATCAAATACTCAGATCTACTGTCCCTTGGAGCTGTGAAAAAATCAAACTTCTAAGCCAACGCAATGAAAAGATACAGCCGTTTATGCCGCAAATTTTCGACACTCGCAAGGGAATCAAAACCTACATGGTACTTCCCGTGAACTCAGAATCTTGAAATTTGGTACGAAGCAACGTCTTATAGCACAGATAAAGAAAAAATTGCGAAAACCGGAAATTTTTAGTTAAATCATTTAATAAAAATATTTTAAACAGGTTTGTACGGAACCCTCGGTGCGCGAGTCCGACTCGCACTTGTTTATAATTTACTTCAAGTGACTACACAACGTGTGGTTGATGACCCCAAAAAATAAAAAAGATCTTTTAATCAAGTTTAAATATCGATACCCATCACATCTGCAGAGTTCCGCTAATTAATTTAATTTGACGATGTATAGGTAGAAGATATCTACACAGTTTTCTACAGGAAAGTTGCGATTCACTATGAAAAGGTGCTTTTGAAACGATTATTGTATGAACCAACAATGCCTGCCAGACAATTGTACAAGCACAGTCACTTTTATGTTTAAAAATTGCAACTTTCATGAGCTCATAAATGACAAGCAATTAAGACACCATTGGGTGGAGGTGAGCGATAATATCTTGAGAAAACCGTGACTTTTTCAACTGCCTAGCTTTTCCCCAACTATATTTGGGTCGGGTCGGCTTCCAGTGTACCCCGATGCAGCTGACTATTATATAATTAATGTACCCATGCAAAATATTGTACCTAAAACATTTTAAAAGAGTAACGGTGGAGTTTCTTGCCCATTCTTCTCCATACGAAAACTACCTTTTGGAATGGGCGACTAGAATCAATTCTATTTTAAGATAATTTTTGACGTTCAAAAGTGCCTTTTATGTGCCTATTTGAAATAAATGCTTTGACTTTGACTTTTCTGACTTCCAGTATTTTACATGAGGCAACTACCACTACAAACAACTACTTCTGGATGGACTGTGTGAATGATGATATGGTTAGAAAGAGGATGACTAACCGAGATGACGTCTAAAGGTACGAGTTCGTAGCCAACCGCAGACAGCAGCAGCAGACGACGTGACGTTGCGACATGTAGTAGCGACACGTCGCAGCGTCATGTCACTGCAGTCATGATTTCGAACCCAACTGCTCCAGGGTCGGTGGTACCACTGATCTGCGGTCGGGCGACACGTCTGCGGTCGTGCGACGTGTAGCGACGTGTCGCTAGCTGTGGAAGGTATCCCATAGAACCTTTAGGCGCGATTGGTCCAATTCACCTTATTCGCGATTGGTCCAATAAATACATACAAAACAGTAGTGTCGTAGCGACACGTCGTCTGCTGTTGCTGTCTGCGGTCGGCTATGAACTCGTACCTTAATAGAGGAGTATGGAAGAAAAAGACATATTGTTGCGCCGATCTTAAATAAATTAGGATACGGGCAGGAGAGTGATGACATGAAGCAACTACCTATCTGACCTCTACAACCATTATTCGTAACGCGATACCCCTTGGTAAGACTGGTTGTCAGACCTTCAGGCTTCTCACTAATGATCCAGGATGGTCACCCATTCAGGGAACAACCTCGGCAAGTGTAGCTGAATCTTCATCAAATCAACTGACGCAACAGTAAGGGGCATCTATTAATGACGTGAGGCGTTTAGGGGGGGAGGGGTCAAGCCGATTCTCACCCAATCTCACGTGGGGGACAGGGGGTGTCCTGGCAAGTATCACATAATTTTTTTTCTGCAAGAAACAGTGTAAAGTTGCGAGAAAACTAGGTTTGAATTGAGTCTCAACTAGTCTTTAATAAAAATAATTAAACAAATTGTTTTCTTTTTTTAATAAATCTAACACTATGAAGGCATAGATGAACGTATTTACACTGAAAATACGCATTTTGAACAGTCTCACGTGAGATTAGAGGAAGGGGGTCGAGCCAAATATCACGATATCTCACTAAGGGGGAGGGTGCGTCCAAAAATCGCCAAAATCACCTCACGTAATTAATGGACGCCATCTAACTTAGCCACGATCCCCCCCCCCCCCTAAATGTCACAACTGTAACTTAGCGACAAGCTCCTCCGGGTAATCCCAACAAAAGATATGATAGTATCTGTGGTCAAAAGCCTAACGGTATAAAAGAATTCGGAAACGGTGTGATTCATCCCAACCGGTCGCCGTGCCTACGTTTAGTGAAACCGGAACACACGCCCGGCCACAGAAATGCTGTTCAATAAGTAGGTAGGCCTTTGAATAAGGCCATTCTGAAGGTAAATCTGTAAAGTATAGTAATGTTGTAAATCTGAAGGCCAATTCTCGTAACAACTAAAAACGTTCAAAATCTAGTCAAAATCTCATCTCAGCGACAATCAATGTCAAAAACTTGTCAAACACGTAGGGCAATTAGGGGTGTTTTTGTACGGCGCGTATGTGTTCCACGCGCGCCTCAAAGAGATGTCAGCAAAAAGGAAGGGGCACGCCAGGGCCGAAGCCTGCCAGGGGTTCGGGATTGTCCGAAAGGGTTACCGCTACCCCGGAACATAAAGGGCTAAGGAAGGAACACGGATGGGTTTTAGTCAGTAAGAGTCTGACACTCCGTTCCGCTCCACCCAGAGCGGGAGGGGTCATTTGAAGATTTCCCATCCATAAAAAAGGGGTATTTTTGTCAGATTGAGACTGAGATCAGACTGTAAACGTTCTTAAAATTACGAGAATTGCCTCTCTGATAGTGCAGCTGTGTGTTGTTAAGGCTGATTTAGACAGGGTAAGTAACTGACTCCAAACTCGATTTGGAGTCAGTGAATTCAGTACTACTGACTCCAAATTCAATTTACACTAGGCTAGGTACCTAAATATCGGGTCAGCACTGTCTCGAGTTTGGAGTCAGTTACTTACCCTGTCTAAATCAGCCTGTAGATCTAGGCGCCTGAACTGCTGCACGGATTTGTAAGAGGGAATAATAATAATAAATGTTTATTTGTACACAAAAACCAAACAATAAACTCAAACTCAAAGCATTTATTTCAATTAAACCATTTACAGGCACTTTTAAATTGTCAAGAAGTCAGTCAGTCAGAAAATATGAAGCTAGTTGCCCATTCCAAAGCGTAGGTACCTATGGAGAAGAACGGACAAGAAACTCCATGGACACTCTTTTAAATCAAAATAATGTGGTTACAAAGTCTTGGTTACATCATTCATGTTAAAAATTATACATGTGAGAACAATGCAG
Organism: Amphipoea oculea; assembly: GCA_945859645.1. Taxonomy (NCBI): domain Eukaryota; kingdom Metazoa; phylum Arthropoda; class Insecta; order Lepidoptera; family Noctuidae; genus Amphipoea; species Amphipoea oculea. The sequence goes on from OX243884.1 coordinate 17,654,581, forward strand.
AACGTTAAAAGCGTTAATAATGAAAAGATGAGAAAAATAAAAAACAATTCAAATAATAAATTAAAATAAGCCATGGCAGCAAAGAGATGACGAGTCCCTACTGACGGCGCCCGTTCACGAACATGACGCATGTATTAGCACCATTCAGCTCAACCATTTTGAAGGGAGCTAAATGATCCATCCAACACACAATTTAGTGACAGGATTTAGTTGTACAGCAGAGACAGTGTATGAATGAACGTTTGACTTCTAAACTAGGCAAGACGCCCGTGTCTTAGAAGCCATTTGTTCCCCGAACTGCGGTGACATACCTACATCTATACATACAAAAACATCGTGCAAGTACTTTTAGTTTTCTTTGCACAAATAGGTAACTGAATATCTTGGTAATAATTTCTGAACTATTTTCTAATATTAATTAAGAACTTATTCTAATCAGACTTTCAGTTTATTCTTTAAAAGTATGGGATTATGAAACTATGGGAGCAGTGGTGGCCCAGTGGTAATATCGGCTCCGACTTACGAGTTTGTAGGTCGTGAGTTCAAACCCAGGTTTCACTTTACCTTATTGACAGATTTGTATTTAATTTCATCAAAACTGCTCTCAAAACGGTGAAGGAAAACATCGTGAGGAAACCGGCATGTCCTGCCTGCACTGGACCCGTTTGGTAGATACAGCTCACTCCTCCTCGAAGAGAGGGGGCCTGTGTCCCAGCAGTGGGAGCATTATGATTAAGAGCCTATACTACCTCAGCTAAAATTCACTCTTTATCTCGCTCATACGATACTGCCCGCTGACTGAGTGAGAGCGAGACAGAGTGCGGTGCTGGGCGGCAGGCAGCGCCAATAGTTTAGGTATTTGCTTTTTACAGTGAAAATAATGGTAATTATAAAAAAGTAAATAACATAAGACCTGCTTTAAAGTAAGTTCAGTTAGTATGCAAAGTTTCATGATCTAATTTGAAGTATTTTTTGAATACCAGCGGTTTATTGTTCGGGTTAGAGGTAACTTTGGATTTATTTTCTATCGAGAAAATTTTATAGAATCGTGTTTTCGTCTAACATAAGACTTAGCATTAATCCTCAACTTTACCATATATTTATTTCAAAATTAATGGTGCAGTATTTTCGACATAACGGAGGATCACGCTAAGCCAATGGAGGTAGTATAGGCTCTTAATATGTATTTTTAGGTTAAGGTATTTATCTATGGGCCAGCGTCGCCTGAAATAAATGAATAAATAAATAATTATGATTATAACTATTAGCTATGTTACGTGTAACAATTTTCTGTCAAAATCAACCAATAATTTCGAAAGAGAAAAACTCAAACACTAGCTAGCCTAGTTCAAGCCCAGGGCCTCAATTTCGGCTGCTGCGCAAACGACTCATACCCACACCAAAAGAGGTAGTAGGTACACATTTTCTATTAAATATGTAAACAAGAAAGCCAGCTCTTTACGTGAAGTTAAATTGGCGTGACACTTCAAACAGTGCCGTCACCAAAATAATGGTAAAATTACTTCATAACGTGGTAAGTGCTTTAAATTGTTAAACAACTGTCGTTCGTGGGTACTCTTTGAGACGAGACTTTTATTTTTTAAATGTAGGGTTTTTTATTGGTATTTTTGACAGATTGAGACTGAGATCAGACTGTGAACGTTCTTAAAATTACGAGAATTGTCCCTCTGACTGTGAACGTTTTTAAAATTACGAGAATTGCCCCTCTGATCAAACATTTCAAATCAAAGCAAGTATCGAAACCTCACCTGTCAGTTTATCATCAAGTTCTTTCGACCATCAAACATGTTACGTATTGATTAGGAGGACCAGTATTCCAAGGTAGACCGCATTGATACAAGTACTGCCGCACAACCTATGGTACCTTGTTACGATACTGGCATTTGCAATGGCCTTAACTATCAAAATATAATGCCTAATGTTGTATTTTGTAAAGCGAAATAGGAAACTATATGTCTATTGATCTATTCTAAGAGTATCTTTATTTTTTGTTGCTAAATTGACCCGCTCTTGACCCCGAAAGTGATGGATGAGGTCTATGATGAAACGAGCGTGCCCAGAAGATGCCTGTTCACTCTTGATTTGAAGGCAGACGGGTTAAATGTGGGAGGGAACACAGATGCCAGCAGAGAGTTCCACACGTCTTATCTATCATAGTATCTGATGAAAATGTACAGACGCCAGCACATCAAGCTACCCGAAACTGTCAAGTTTTCCCAATCAACTTTGAACCTTATTCTTTAGCAATAAAGTTGAAAATCTATCAAATAAATTTGACAGATTGTAGTAGCTTGATGTGCTGGCGTCTGAACTTAAACAAATGGATCAGAAAACGTATATACTTAATACTTTAATAATACTTAATGATAATTTACCTATACTTAAAGATATATCCATTGAAAAATAAGTGCCAATTGACACCGCGACGTGACGCGACGTGATCACGTGACCCTGTGCGCATTTTTTTAAGATCGCGATATAAATCGAACTTATTTACTGCACATCTCAGCGTGCACCGACACGCGTTCACGCTCGCCCCTGAAACGATACCTTTTCGTGTAAAAAATAAGTTCGATATTGTGTCACTATGTTAAAAAGTGCGCGCACGTCATGTCTTCGTGTGACCTGACCCTAAATAGCAACATTCAAACTCAAACTCAAACTCAAAGCATTTATTTCAATTAAACCATTACAGGCACTTTTGAATTGTCAAAATTAAGTAGTCGGTCAGTTAGTCAGAAAGTTGAAGCTAGTTGCACATTCCACATGATAAGACAATTTAATTCAGCAAAAAGTCCACATTCATACTCCAGGCGGCTCATATTTCTTCTTTCTTTCTTAGATAACAATTCTTTCTTTCCCACGGAGCGAGATTGTGATCATGTGATCACATAACCGGTTTGAAGACAATTAATATCTAACATTACAAGCATAAATCAAACTAATTGAATTTTTGTTTTAGAAAGCTTACTTGAGGATAGTTTTGGGCGAGTTTTGTTCTATACTTGCCGTAGGTACCTATTTTTGTGATAAAAATGGTTTTTAAGCCTATTTTTTTTTCACTTTTTCGGACTTGGTTATTAAACGCCAGAATCAATTAGGTAGATACCAATTCATCTTGTGAATGCTAAAAATCGAACGAATATTACAAATCCTCAATGTAATATATGTATGGACGAGATTGCCTGGAATTAGTTGTTTTGCTCTTTTTTCTACTGTTTCCAGTCTAACTAGGTCTTAGTTTTTATTAGCACAAGACCATATTCATGTTTTTAATTAAAAATACTTTTTATTTCTTACCTTATATGTACATTTTTCATTTAAAAACGTCGTAACTTTCATTTAGTTTTATATCTTTCGTATTAAAATTACTTGTTTTTATCTAAACGACCTTTAAAAACGCACGCGTTCAATCTAAAGGCGTGTGAATCCGACTTTTTATTTTATTTTAAGAGGAAATTGTAGGGGTTTTTCTTAGAATTATCATAGTTTACACCATAGCTTCTCAACGTGGGCGATAACGCCCCCTCGCGGGCGATTGACTTTCAGGGGGGCAATAGAAGACCTAGTGAAAATTATATATCCAATCTTACGACTACACAAGGTATAATTTAAGTGGTGTTGGACCTGAAAATTGTACTCATCATTATGAATGTTTACTATGAGAACAACCCTGAAATCGCGAAAAAAAATCAGCTGTTCTCTACATTTTGACGAGTTAATGCGAACATAAATGTAGGGAAAAGCTGATTTTTTTTTTTTGCGATTTGCGATTACTTTTTATCCTATATCCCCACGGAATCGATATTCCCACGGGATCGACATTTACGCGGGTGAAATCGCGGGGCACAGCTAGTGATTAAATATAATCGTGGCAATAGCTGTTTTAGATTCGCGACGAATGGTAAGTAAAAAAAATCGGGGGCTCTGGAAAAAAAATATATTCTCAAAGTGGGCGGTGGGCAAAATAAGATTGAGAACCTATGGTTTACATATACCGCCAGTTAGTACCGGTCGCCGGGGTCCGAAGACCACACAGAACGAATACTTGGATTCTTAAGAAGATTACGTAACATATCATCACGCCTGAACTCCCTGGAGGGTTGGCAGAGTTGTATCTATGTACACACCACATTTCACCAGTTATTGTAATACGGGGCGAACCTATTGCCATCATCATATTGGTGAAGGAAAACATCGTGAGGAAACCGGCATGTCCTAGAACCATAATTTCGAAGACATGTGACATCTACCAACCAACCCGCACTGGGCCCACGTGATGGAATATGGCCCACTCCCACTCACAGAGAGGAGGCCTGTGAGTGAATTACACTTAGACAATTTAGACTTCGGGCTGCTGCTAAGAAATTTCTGATGGAAAAATCCAATAACATTTTTCCCGACCTGGGAATCGAATCGAGGACCTCATATTCAGCAGTAGCGCTTGCGACCACTAGACCAACGAGGCAAATCTCCTCTTTATCAACAGATACCTTTTGAGCATTGAGCATCATAAAATGAGAGGAGAGAAGTGACTGCATAATGCATAATCGGCCTATAATGTTCCCACTGCTGGGACACAGGCCTCCTCTCTGTGAGGGGGAGTGGGCGGTAATCCACCACGCGGGCCCAGTGCGGGTTGGTAGATGTCACATGTCTTCGAATTTTTGGTTCTAAGACATACAGGTTTCCTCGCGATGTTTTCCTTCAACGTTTTGAGAGCGCCTGCTTAGATTCGAACCCACGACCTACAACTCGGTAAGTCGTTACCACTGGGCTACCACTGCTCTAGAACTAAGAGAAACTGATTATGTCAGAACATAGAGAATTACTAAAGAGTATTGGAAAAAGAGAAAGAATATTGGTTATAATTATAGTCTTTGAGTCAGAAAGATAGTCAATCAATTCGTCTGTTGCGAGATTTGACAATGAACGTGAAATGCGACAATGGCGCTGATTCCCTTGTTCACAAACTAAACTAAATTTAAGTTCAGTGCCTCTTATTCTTTCTATTTAATTAAGATCTCATTCTGTCAAATTAGTCAGCCCTTGACATACATACATTGACATATTTTTAGTAGGTAATTTTTTAATCACGTCTAATCTTGTCTATGGAGTATCCTGATTTGACAGGACTAAACTAATATTTATGTTCTGTCCTTTTCTTAATGAAATAGAAATAAAAAGATGCACTGAACTTAAATTTAGTTTAGTTTGTGAACAGTCACGTCTAAAAGTATGTATACACTTGACTTTATTCAAAGGCGATTTTCTCCTTTATTTTTGAATGAAATTTTATGTTATTACAAAAATAGTATTTTCGAACCCATAGGTTTATGTTAAGTGTCGTATTTCAACGTTGCATTCGTTATTTCACGAAAAAATCGCAATTGAAAATTGCCAAGTGTATACACACTTTTAGACGTGACTGAACAAGGGAATCGGCGCCAATGAAAGGCCCATGTTAAAGCTCCTACAAACAGGCGCGACTTGTTGCACGACGTGACTTATTGCGACTCTGTTTTGATAGAAATTACTCTACGGATATATTTATATCACAGAATCGCCTCGCACTGTCCGGTCGCACTGTCGGGTCGCACTGTCTGTCGCGTCGTGCGTGTCTGCGTGAAACCTCAGTCTCTTCAATAAAATATAGGTACCTACAAAAGGGGTGAATAATAATATAGTTTGTTGTCAATAAAGGCACGTAATCGTTAAACAAATTACAGTAAACACATTACGGTCCTTTTTGGCCACAAACTATATTATTTTAATCCCTTTTAAAGTTTTGTCCCGATTCACCCCTGCATCCCTATTCACCCCGTTTGACGGTATATACTGGGTTTAACAACGACTAAAGCCCGCTTACACCAGAAATATCTAAATGCGTTTTGCGATAAACATATTAAAAACATCGTTCTGTTTCTGTCAATCGTTTGAAGAAGTCAGAGACAAAACGATGTTTTAGATAAATTTTAAGCGATAAACGCATTTAGTGACTTGCGGTGCAAGCGGCCTCAAAGTGAAAAATTCCAGCAACGTAATAACGGAATGACGAATCTCATTAACCCAATTACAATATCGTGTTAATTTATAAGTAAGATGAACGTTTTATAATCTAAATATAATTAATGAAGCTATTAACCTTAATTGAACCATATCTAAGTTACGTAATTAAATATAATCAAATTGATATTAAAGCGTGAATAAGAAGAACGCAATAGACGTTGCGAAATCGTTTAATAAAATCAACAGTTGTTTTGTTGTTACCTGTTCGTCGTAGATTCTGTTTTTCCCTTTGATACCGATAGTATCATAATCATCATAAGAGCAGTGGTAGCCCAGTGGTAAAGGCCGTGACTTACGAATTGTAGGTCGTGGGCTCGAACCCAAGCAGGCACTTTAGTTTTTGAAAATTATTTCATCATCACTGCTCTCAAAAAGGTGAAGGAAACCATCGTGTGGAAACCGGCATGTCCTAGAACCAAAAATTCGAAGACATGTGACATCTACCAACTAGCACTGGGACCGCGTTGTGGATTACGGCTCACTCTCTCTCACAGAGAGGATGTCTGTGTCCCAGCAGTGGGAACATTATAGGCTGATTATCCATAATCATCTGCATAGCCCATTGATATATAAAAAACCTTTTTTATATATCAATGGCATAGCCTTTCCCTATGTTGGGGTCGGCTTCCAGTCTAACCGGATGCAGCTGAATACCAGTATTGTACATGTAACGACTACCTATCTGACCTCCACAACCCAGTTACTGGCTAACACGATACCTTTTATTAAGGCTCGTTACGACTATCGGTAACAATAATTATGTGCAATTTTAATGTCACAGCATTATCAGTACAGTCACGAGCACCAATATGTCAACACTTGGCAATTTTCAACTGCGATTTTTTCGTGAAATAACGAATGCAACGTTGAAATACGACACTTAACATAAACCTATGGATTCGAAAATACTTTGTTCGTAATAACATAAAATTTCATTCAAAAATAAAGGAGAAAATCGCCTTTGAATAAAGCCAAGTGTATACATACTTATACAGGGTGTTACAGAAAGGGTATATCAATACAAACGGGTTGAAGAGTGTATCTGGTCTAGAATCTCTGTACAAAATTTCAGCTCAAAAGCAGTAACTTTGAAAATGCTTAATATTTTTTTATTTCGATAGTTTGTTAAATTGAAATCATAACAAACGTGTCTGTGCGCCTAGTACACGCACATCACGCCGCCGCGCGCCAGTGCAGCGCCGTGATGTCGAAATAAAAAAATATTAAGCATTTTCAAAGTTAATGCTTTTGAGCTGAAATTTTGTACAGAAATTCTAGACCAGATACACTCTTCAAACCGTTTGTATTGATATACCCTTTCTGTAACACCCTGTAGACGTGACTGTACCTAGACTAATCAAAACATTAAGAATAGCTTATATGTATAATGTTCAAATTCAAACTTATTTACTTGTACGCATACATGGTGTAATGTAGTGATAATGATGTATAAAATAAAAAATATATGTTGTGTCACTATGTGCTGCCTTGCAAGGCGTACAAATATTGCTTACACCGTAGGTAGGTTATGGATATACAGGTAATATCGCGGACACCCCCGCCTGACCACCACTAAGTTCATTTTTGCTTGCACTCAAGAAAAATAGAAGTGCTCTCTAGTAAGCGCGCCAAGGTCAAATAGTTCGTCCGTAAAATTCACAAAAATTCACACACGTGATGCGTCACTAAGCTGTGCAGTCCAGGTTGCAACTAATTGCGTTATCGCTTTCCTAATAGGCGAAAACTTTAATGGAGCGTGTCTTGGCGCCTCCGCAGGATTTAGGCGAAAAAAAATTTAAGTGATCAGGCGGAAAAGTCCGCGACGGTACCTTGGCCTATAAAATTATGCCAGAAAATCCTACAGCAAAATAAACATTAATAACTGACATAATGAAAACCATTACGAACACAAGTTTGTTTGCACTATCAAGGTGCCGATTTCACTATCGTCGGCGAAGTACAATAGAAACAAAATAGGTAGTTTGCTACAAGATAACCTAGAAGCTTCCATAGAAATCTCCTACAACAAAGTGCTATGCCATGTTTGAGTCAAGGCTACACATTTAGAAAATTACTAGTTGGCTACACCCTTTAAAATTAAGCGGAGTTTACATTAGCAACTAATTATATGCTGTAAAACCATTATAATATCTATAGATCTACATATTATCTATCCCAAATGGCAGGAAACGACCGCGCGGCAGGCCCAGAAAAAGATGGCGGAATGTGCTCAGTAGACCGGGAAAAGTGGAAAGAGGGAAGGTGGGCCTTTGTCCTGCAGTGGGACAACACAGGCTCATAATTAAAAAAAATAGATCTATGCAGCCTGTATTGGTCCACTGCTGGGCAAACGCCTTCCTCTCCCTTTTCTAAACACGTCTCTCTCTGACCAGCCCTTTAAATAACAACGATTAAGGGCTCATTTTTGAATAGTCAGATATCTCTCTGAACTGAAGAGTAAATATTGCCGTTTAACAGCTTTTGTATAGAAAATACCTATGTCAAACTGTCATATTTATTCTACGGATAAAAGTTATGTGACTACTGAAAAATTATCCCTTAATTAACTAACCTATTTCTACATAACACCTAAATAAAAGATCACAAGCGCATCTGCCACAGATTTTATTTTCAGGTTTTAAAATCTTAATCAGTAACAAGTTATCAAGATATTAAAAGGGAGGGAAGCTGATTGGGAGTTATTAAAATTAATTAAGGTGAATGGGTAGTTGTAGCCCGCGAAATTCAATTTTTCTTACGTTTTTTGCAATTTTCAGGTCAGTGTCAGGTTGTATCTTGATCAAAATATGATTCGCGACAATAACAGGTACGTATTTACAGAATTATAATAATTAGAATCATTAATACATCTTTCTAAGTTAGATTTCTACCGTTAAGAACAAATCTCGTATGGAAAAGTGTTGGTGGTAGAAATCTAACTTAAACAGATGTATTAATGATTCTGATGATTATAATTCTGTGAATACGTACCTGTTATAGTCGCGAATCAAATTTTCATCAAGATACAACCTGACACTGACCTGAAAATTGCAAAAAACGTAAGAAAATTTGAATTTCGCGGGCTACAACTACCCATTCGCCTTAAGGTCAAAAACTCCATCATGTAAACCATGCCTAAATAACACGGAAACAAGAAAAAAAAAACAAAGACGATAAAATGTCTATGACATCACCACAGACTAAAAATATAGAAAAAAACTTAAACCGCAATTTATCAAGGATCTTCAATACACGAAGCTGTGGAGAAAAAATACTTGGAACAATTTAAAAAGATAATCTTCCCAGGCGTTACTTCATAGCTTGCATTAACGTTGCAAAACCTGACAATTACCCACTCGCGGATTTTCGGAAACCGCGAGCATTGATGTTGTAACTGCATGCTTGAATTTTAATTGATCATTGCAAACTTGATAAAATCGGAAATTAGTTTTTAAGTAACTACTTAAAGTTAGTTATTTGGTTAGCAGACTAAAGTAGGCTAATAATAGCGCTGTCTTGTACTGGTAGGTGAGATGAGAAAGAGATGGGGATATTTAAGAGCTGTCATGTCAGTTTCAAACAGTGGTACCAACAAAGAACTTTTCGCGCCTAAATGATATTGACAGCAGGGCGTTACATTTGTGAAATGTCACAGACAGAGTATTGAAAAAACAAGATGGCGGCGTTAGTTCCGATTTTGGCCACGCGCCAAAAGAACCTGGTAGCGTTATAACTGCTGCCAATCCCTGGCAGTCATATCTGTTACCTTGCTGTCTGGGTTATATTTTAACCACGGTCCTATCATACGTTTTAATGCCATCATGATTCTAGTGTGAGAGAGAGATGGAGCTACGTATATGACCGATAACAATATCCCTTTTTTGGACTAGAATCTTATTTATTTATTTATTTATTCACAAGGCAACTACAACAGGCAATAATCACATTAGGGTATATCACTAGGTTCAAAATTATAGGTTTCGACCTGACTATCACCCAAAGCGTAGTCGCACAACATGACAAGCAACAACAAAATAATGATAACAACTACAGTAAAAAATAAAAATAATACTTAATAGGCAAAATTTACGGCTACAAGGTGTGAGCGTCTGCCCTCCGACACACTTCTACTTACACAGGGAATGTGTCGGAGACCAAACACGCCAGGTTAAGCACATAATTGACACAAAGTTACATTATTTAAAGAGAACAGTATTTAAAGCGTTACAAAATTAAAAAGAAAGAGTACATACATGTCTTTTGAAAGCAGCGGCACGAGAATCGAAGATATCAATACTGTTATTGTCTTTTGAAATTTCATTGTAAAGTCGACACATTCTAACGATAGGGTTATAATACGAGGTGTTATTTGTAAAGACCAGAAGTGCAAAGGTTTTAGGTAATCGCATTAATACTTCAGAATATGGCCCCTGATCTCCTGTATGGTTCATGATACGGAAGTAGTTGAAATATCCAATCACAAAGGTCAGTTTCATTTTGCTTGGTAATCATAAGACGACTTTAACCACTTGAAATACGGTTCATATTTTATTTATCAAAACGTTTACACATTTTTGATTTTGCGAAGAAAATAAACAAGACCTAGCTTCAAATTAAGCAATCTATAGTACTTAGAATAAAATATACGCCCTCACTCTAATGCATATGAAACTTAACTATACACAGATAAAGCATCTTTTCGTTTAGCATAAATTCCTAGACTATTCTCGCTTCGTACATGGACTTTAGTTCGATAGACATAGGGATGATAATCGCTTAGCATGAAAAGCTAGGCTGTATTTAGAACAGTTGGGCGCCGCATTCCTAGGCCAGTTGCGTGACATTAGCATTATCGTACACGGTGTGTTTTCATACTTGAGTATCAAGGACCAAGAAGGTTCTTAGGTATACTATACCTACTTGAACAAAACCAAAAGTCATTTATACAAATTAGGCTGAGAATCAGCACTTTTTGCACGTAAAAATTACATAAGACAGTCCCTCCAAACGCCCGCCCTTCACCACTTCCTAGTGCTTTCGCTGGGGAGAAGAAGTGGCGCAACAAACTCCCCAGCAGCACAGCTGTCTGTTCAGTTAGAACAACGCCTAGATATTCCACACTCTACGATATTTTACATGTATTGTATTTTTCATGTTAACGTTACGTTGTCAAAGTTGATTTTTGAATAACCTTTTGTAAAAAGTGCTTTTATAGCACTGTATAACCTAAACCCGCAATTTAGTCGCACTTTTCTGTCCATTTTTAGTCACAGAAAATTCAAACTCAAAGCATTTATTTCAATTAAACCATGTACAGGCACTTTTGTATTGTCAAAATTAAATAGTCGGTCAGTTAGTCAGAAAGTTGAAGCTAGTTGCCCATTCCAAAGCGTAGATCTCTATGGAGAAGAACGGGCAAGAAACTCCATGGACACTTTTAAATCAAGAACATTACAAAATCCTGGGTACATTATTCTTGTTGCTTCTATATGTGAGAACAATGTAAAAAAACACAAATGAAGAAACAATTCAAAAAAAAGATTAAGCGTGACCTAAGTGCGTGTTTAGGTCACACGGGCTATAAAATAATATACAAGTTACGTGTGACATAAGTAGTCTATTAATGATAGACTACTTATGTCACTCGTATCGTATCGTAATGTGATATTTCGATGAGCATGGAATTGTACGGCAAAAAGTTTGTTTTCCCAGAACTTGATAATTATCTGGAACAAGCCTTGAGGTTAACCATCGGAAAAGATTTCAAACTTACATTCTATTTTTCATCACCTATGTCATCATCTGCGTAGCCTTTTCATAGTTGGGGTCGGCTTCCAGTCTAACCGGATGCAGCTGAGTACCAGTATTTTACATGGAGCGACTGCCTATCTGACCTCCACAACCCAGTCGCTGGGTAATATGAACCAAAGGGTTAAGACTAGCTGTCAGAATTTCGGGCTTCTCTGACGACCCGTAACGACTGTCAAAGATCCACGAATGACAGCCGGGACCAACGGCATAACGTGCTTTCCGAGGCACGGAGGGATGTTGGTATGATGGTCACCCATCCACGGCACAACCGCGGCAAGCGTAGCTTAACCTGATCGATCGACCCGTGCGGCTGTTATTACACCTATGTAACACCTTTTATAGGGGACGGAATTTCAAAAACCCTTCATTTTTTAAGTGAAAACTTCTTTAGGCGCGTAGGACATTTTTTGAGATGGGAAAAGCCATTGAACTCGCGACACTGTTACCGTAACCGACACCGTGCTACATTCGGATGTGTTCGGCTGTCCTCGGGATTTATTCGGTTTTAATACAGGGTGTTACGGAAAGGGTATATCAATACAAACGGGTTGAAGAGTGTATCTGGTCTAGAATCTCTGTACAAAATTTCAGCTCAAAAGCATTAACTTTGAAAATGCTTAATATTTTTTTATTTCGACATCACGGCGCTGCACTGGCGCGCGGCGGCGTGATGTGCGTGTACTAGGCGCACAGACACACTACAGATAATGGATAATGACCCTCGTAGTGCGGTGACACGTTTGTTATGATTTCAATTTAATAAACTATCGAAATAAAAAAATATTAAGCATTTTCAAAGTTACTGCTTTTGAGCTGAAATTTTGTACAGAGATTCTAGACCAGATACACTCTTCAACCCGTTTGTATTGATATACCCTTTCCGTAACACCCTGTATATTTCCGATATGTCGGTGAGTGATGGCAAAGTATTCTGTTTGTGTTTTGTTTATATGACGAATCAAAAAATACACACGTTATTGTTCAAGTTTTCACTTCTGTCGGCACTCCCGGAGTGCCACTTATTTTTTTATTGCAAAATGGGCCTGCTCTTGACCGTGATCTCATCTGGTGGAAAGCGATGGAAAGACTACGATGTCCTTCGATGACCTTCGATAAAAAAGAAACTCTTGTACAAAACTTCATACTTCTAGACCCAACGGTTTAGGCAGGCACATCACCACTGCTCTCAAAACGGTGAAGGAAAACATCGTGAGGAAACCGGCATGTCCTCGAACCAAAAATTCGAAGACATGTGACATCCACCAACCCGCACTGGGCTAGCGTGGTAGATAACAGCCCACTCCCTCTCACAGAGAGGAGTCCTGTGTCCCAAGAGTGGAACATTATAGACTGATTATGAGATTCTGAATTCAAATAGGAACAGTTTTTTTTTTTTTATTATTGTTTATTAAACAAAACAAGAACAGTTTACAAATTATTGTTGAACACTTAAACATACCACACAAACCATCGCGCATCGCGCGGGTTTAACAGCGGTATGGCAGACACGGCAACTCGGTGCCACAATGTATATTAAGCAATTAGGTATAAGTAGGTACATAGATTTTTTTTTTCTAAATCGCATTGCAATCTAGAAAGTATTTTTTAATACCTTTGAAGTTATTCGCATTCAACACATTGCAGATTTCCATAGGTAAATCATTCATATATGATGGACTCATATGTGATATCGGATTCATATGTAATATACAGGATGATTTTATTTGTATAACTGCTTAAAACAGCGAAAGAAAATCTGCAATTACGCGACAAAAATAGCAAAACAACATAACTTCACAATTTTATTTAAAAAAAGAACGATTACTTCACCTATGTATTCATTAACCACATTCATCAAGCTATTGCTTATTCATAACTTTACATTACTGTTCAAAATAAACCCTATCGCAATAAATATAAAGTTGAGATTTGAAGATGTAGTCGCAAGCGCAGTGGGTTCGCGCATGCGTAGTTGCGCAACAGCGCTGGTATGCGGTACATACGTGCTGTAGATATAAGTATAGCTGATCTGGGTCTTAAGAAAAATAATATATAATGTAACAGCTGTTTGATAATACGTTTGCTCTGGTTTTTCTAGTTAATTATTTCATGTAGGTAATGAATTAATGATATAGAATTTGAGAGTAAGAGGGGGCTCATGGCTAAATGATAACAGCCATACAGGTCGATCACCGGTTAAGCTACGCTTGGTGCGGTCGGTTTGTGGATGGGTGACCATCCATTTCATATCAAGGCCCCTCATTGCCTCGGAGGGAACAGGGCGTGACATTCTCCATATAAATGTATTCTCCTTCTTTCTTCCCGAATAATGCCTCTAGAGCATTTTTTTTTTTTCATAAAATCGAGGTCTGCTGTAAACACGTCCCTATCATTGTCTTTTTTTCAGCAACTAATTAGTAAAGAAAATATGACCCTCTAAAAATTACAAAAAATGGCCTATTTTTACCGCCGTGATTAGAGGACTACCAGACAAACCAGAAAAGTTTTAACATTAAAAAATAATATAGAAACCTAAACATACTCTTTCTTAAAATTTTAATGTAAAAAATAATTGAATCGGTTCAGTTTTCGAGGAGAAAAAAGTGGAATACGAAACGTCGATATCGTCAAATTTTTTGTGATAATTTCGGTCTGAGCTGCAGCTGTCCCTATCACACACTACGGGAGCAGACTTGAGGTAAGGCGACGGCAAAAGTTTCTTCAAATACCTTCAAATACCTAGTTTCCAAATTCCTCGCAGGCCCCGTCCCCTTTCCGACTGTCATTCGTAGATCTTTGACAATCGTTATATGTAATCAGAAGCTGGCTGAAGACTGGATGCGGAAGGCGGAGGACATGGTGTTGTGGGGCAGCCTGGGAGAGGCCTATGTCCAGCAGTGTACTGCGATAGGCTGAGTTGAATCATGTAATTTCATTGGGATAGTATCAAGGTCAAAACTTGCAGGATCACTCTAGCGTGCAACCAAGGTTGCAGTTCGAATACCAATCAGCCAAAACCACAACGAAACGTTTCAATAAAAACCCCACATTTCTAATACCAGTTTCTATAACCTTTGAATATGAAAACACGCTATTATCCGGTAGATTAGCCACGTAATTTATACATAACGACCAGCATGGCGATTAGCACGAATTAACGGTGATGGCTCATTTCCTATTGTGCGTTGCGCCACGTTCCCTTTTATAATAGTAAATTGTAATGAGATTGCGAAATTGTTCGGTTTGCGATTTAGAAAATTTTGTGGTAACTGGTGAGGTCGAGAATGTGTGGAATTTTATTGCAGAAAGAGGCAGGCATGTTGATGGGTTATCGTGATTCTGTTGTGAATTGCACCGCATTAAGGCTCGTACACACAGGCGCGACTTGTAGCGCGACGTGTCGCGTGGCGATTCTGCGATACTATGGCGACGCAACACCTTTCACACCAGCGCGACGCGAATCGCGGCCGCGACAGCGATTCGCCGCGAAATCGCCGCGACGCCATACAAAATGGACATTTAGTATGGTGTCGCGGCGAATTCGCGGCGAATCGCTGCCGCGGCCGCGACGCGACATGGAGAGTGTATAAATACCAGAGCAATCCAAGCTGAGCTCAGTACTAGACGATCTTCGTCAGAGGACGAAGGCAGGTCTGTGCGTGTTTGCCCAGCGGGGGTAGGTTAGGTTGGGTTATGTCGGCCGACATAACCCAACCTAACCTAAGTAGGTATATACCTAAGCTTGACACACAAGCACAGAATATATAATAGTGCTAGACGGACGCTTGTGTCGTCCACAAGCACGAACGAAGACACTGGTGAATTCGGACGTACCTACTTTTACGAAGTGTTTATTTACTAACCAAGATTTTTTAATTACTTAGGTATTGTCTACATTTCTTTTTTTACTTTTCCTTTCGCAGGTCTGCTGGAAGAAATTTCTTAAGAAATAAGCAGTACCTTTGTACTCAAATTGTAATTATGACATATCCTTATGTATTTCACTGTGTGTACATAAATAATAAAATAAATAAATAAATATAATTTTTAAGATTTATTTTTACGGACTTTTTGGTTTCAGATTTATGTGATTTCGGAAAAATAACTTTAATTTATACTTAGTAGGTAATGCGTACTTTCGGATGCAACACATTTGTGTGGCCTTTATGAAAAGGTAGGTACTTACTTACCATATTAAAATCATCTTAATTTACACATTCGTAAAGTTGAAAACAACATAGGAGTACTTAAATTGGAACTAACTTAAGTAGGTACTTACTTCTAATTTGCCTACTTATCAAACCAATTCGGTATAGGTATCTACGTGACTTCTTCTCTAGTAAAATTATGCTCAATACCTATGTTTAAGCATAACTGGCGAAATGTGGGTGTACCTACTAACCCTTTGGGGATTACAGGCGTGATGTTATGTATGTGTGTATGTTTAAGAAATAATCAAGTATAACTTATTATGTCGTAATGAATGAGTGATCTAATTATAAATACAGTAGTGTTATACCTACTAACAGACTGCGTCGTTGGTGTAGTGGTCGCAAGTGCAACTGCTCGTGAGGTCCTGTGGAAGCTGCAATGTTGTACGTTGTAGCTAAATGTAACACAGCCGTTCGAATTCAGACGTTGACCTCGAACTAACTCACGCACAGCCGCAGAGCTGATATCACGCACTCGACTCCTAGCGGAGCCTACCCAAGCGCTCTCTTACGATGAATCGGGCGCCCGCTCTCAACAGACCGCGTCCGCTAAAAGTAGGTACGACGAACGCAGATCGTTGCAACTTGCGTCGCCCGCCCATTTAGAGTTAAGTAGATATTATTAGTGATAATAATTTGTTAAGTAATTTGTTTGTTATCTAATAAAAAAAATAAGTAACAAACAATATTTGCATTGAACAATTTCAGATGTCTTAAGTCCGCTGACTGTAATATTGAAGCACCAACTAAATGATTGAACAACTAAACATCCTGCAGACTCGAATGTTTGACAAAGTATTTCTTTGTAATCATTGAAACCTTCCAAAAGCATTATATTCTATAAAATAATGCAAAAGAAAAGGCGCTGTACTCGCTGTTTCAAAGAGAAGCCACCATGCCGAACCGCGTACGCGCCAGTAACACGCATTTGAATTAATTTTATTAAGTTTTTAAGCATTAATTTTCATAAAATACAGGCATTTAAACAAAAAGTATTGAATTTAACATAAATAAACACGTCTTTGAATAAAATTATTTACTGTAGGTAATCTGAATTATCTCAAGAGATTGCCTAAATCAGTGCCATCTAGCGAATTATAGTGGAACCACTACTGAATTAGATCATGTAGGGCTGTGCAGTTACGCTGAAAACAATAAATAAATCGCTCGATTCAATTAGATATTGTGGTGGGCAGTAAATTGTTTGATGCATCAATTAAGTGGAAAAGGATAGTTCAATCAAATTATAACATAAAACATTCATTTTAATTTATTTGCAACGCCAGCACATCAAGCTACCCGAAACTGTCAAATTTTCCCAATCAACCTTGCACCTTAGGTTGTAGCGATAAAGTTGAAAATATATAAAGAAATTTTAAAACAGATTTTAGGTGCTTGATGTGCTGGCTACATAAATAAAGCTAGAATAAACATAGGATGCCAAAATAACTAACACCATGTATTCGGTAGTCGGTACATGATTCCGAACCATTCTGCGTTGAAATTGTTCGTAGGTTAATATGACACGCTGGCATATTTTATGGCAAATAATTTAATTTAATGTTCTGTGTCTCGTAATGTTAATTACTTTACATAATTATCTACTATTGTATAGGATCAAGTATTTTTTAACTGAAGCTGAACAGACAGCTGTGCTGCTGGGGAGTTTGTTGCGCCACTTCTTTCCAGCGAAAGTAATAGGAAGTTTTTATCTCTGCTGTATTAGGGCGGGTTGTTTCGTGACCAAAAAATATCATATACCCTCCGTAGTCGGGTAAAAAAAAGAGTTGTTTCACAAAATTATGGCTTTTACTTACCTACCTACGTCAATAATAACGATTACGATTTTATAACGGTTTCGGTTTTCCGATTACGTACCTAAGTCTAAGGTCTACAGGGTGTTACGGAAAGGGTATATCAATACAAACGGGTTGAAGAGTATATCTGGTCTAGAATATCTGTACAAAATTTCAGCTCAAAAGCATTAACTTTGAAAATGCTTAATATTTTTTTTATTTCGACATCACGGCGCTGCACTGGCGCGCGGCGGCGTGAGGTGCGTGTACTAGGCGCACAGACACACTACAGATAATGGATAATGACCCTCGTAGTGCGGTGACACGTTTTTTATGATTTCAATTTAATAAACTATCGAAATAAAAAAATATTAAGCATTTTCAAAGTTACTGCTTTTGAGCTGAAATTTTGTACAGAGATTCTAGACCAGATACACTCTTCAACCCGTTTGTATTGATATACCCTTTCTGTAACACCCTGTATAAAGAGCTAAACATGAACGTTGAATTGTTAATTTCTTTAGTGCAGGCGAGGCCTGTACATTATGATGTGAGGTGTGCTTCCTACAAAGATAACAGAGCAAAAGACAGGCTATGGAGGCAAATTGCAACGGAACTACAATCAACAAGTAAGTACCTACTTACATCTTTAGATTACCTACCATGATCAAAATCTGAAATCGGTACCGTAGGTAGGTAATCGTAGGTTAGTTGGGTATACATAGCCGTAAAGGGGCTCGTGGCTAAGTAATAACAGCGGTACGGTTCGATCTTCAAGGTTAAGCAACGTTTACCGAGGTCGGTCCGTGGATGGGTGACCATCCTTATCATACCGAGACACCTCTGCTTAGAAAGTGGTCTCGGCTGTCATTCGTAGATCTTTGACAGTCGTTACGGGTAGTCTGAAGCTCGAAAGTCTGAGTCGACGTGAAATTGATTTGACCGCGCCGCGCGCGCGCCGTTGATGCCATTAGTGAGTTATTCAAATATAAGTCTTATCTCATTGCAATAAGGTATAAATTAGAATGATTGATATTTGCAAGGACTTTTTCAGTTTGTAATGGTTGGTTGGTTGGTGGTTTAGTTTCAAAATTTCATCAAACATTCTAATCTATACCGTAAAACAATGAGAGACACATTGCAATGGTTATTATTTTGCTTATGATTCTATTTTATTTTGTATTCCAAAGTTAAAACTTTAAATAAAACTAAGCCTATGTTGGCACGGACGTAAAAACCCGCAGCGGAAAAAAAATTGATGATACGAATCGATATGTAGGTACTTACACCTACATATCGATTCGTATCATCAATTTTTTTTATCGATATGATCCATATTTATTCGAAAATCCTTGACATGAAATAAAACAACTGATGCATGAAATAGTTGTATAATAATATGAAAATTATATGTGCAGGGTGCACATTTGTTTGCTGGGGTTGGTGGGGAACAAAAGCCTTCTTGATTCTTGGTAGTTCTTCTTTATTTTCTTCTATGGCTGCTGCTCGCCGACTGTGTCGAACCCGTTTTTTTATTTTAAAAATGTCATCTCGCAGTTCAACCTATGAGGTTGTCGTCTGCTTAACCGGGCTTGAGTGTCGAACCCGAAAACCGAGCCTTCTTTTATACGATTTTTGCTAAGAAAATGTAGGCCCTCTGATTGGTCAACCAACCATGGTACGAGAATTTTGACCAATAAGAATAGTCGATTTTGGCACAGTAGGCTTAAGTAAACTTTACCTTAATGCGAGCCGCGTGACATTATTTGTATTTTTCACTATGTTTTTAAATGGTAACATATTATAAATTATATGTTTTTGGAATCTACGAGTTATAATCTATACGAGAAAAATATAACATATAGGTAAACATGACATACAATTATCAGTCATCATAAATTTAACTTCCTACTTCTAAGTACTATGAGAGTAAAACAAACTATCAATACTATCAATTTAAACATGGTCAAATTAACTTAAAACTAATACTATAAATCCTATAAGAAACATGTAATATTCTGATAAGAAACTTAACTAAGAATATAAGACTACAAACCTTATATACTAACTATCACTAACACTATGTACTGACCTTATCAGTTCACTGTTCACTTTTAAATCACAGATATCTACACGATTGTTTAACTAATCACTTTATTTAGTTGTCCCGCACATTATACGTAACTACAATAAAAATATAAGTAACAACATTTATAGTAATAATGATTTGTAATAATTATGTCAGCCGACCGGAGAATCGAACCTGGGACCCCACGCTCAGCAATGCGTGTTTGCTACTTAGGTTAGTGGATTATGTCGGCCGACATAACCCAACCTAACCTACCCCCGCTGGGCAAACACGCACAGACCTGCCTTCGTCCTCTGACGAAGATCGTCTAGTACTGAGCTCAGCTTGGATTGCTCTGGCATTTATACCCTCTCCGTGTCGCGTCGCGGCCGCGGCAGCGATTCGCCGCGAATTCGCCGCGACACCATACTAAATGTTCATTTTGTATGGCGTCGCGGCGATTTCGCGGCGAATCGCGGGCGAATCGCGGTCGCGGCTGCGATTCGCCGCGACGCCATACAAACTTCCTCTTGGTGTCGCGCTGCTCGACGCGCCGCGACCGTGTAGCGGCGCGACAAGTCGCTCCTGTGTGAAGTGTCGCGCGCGTTTCCATAGGAATTGTTCTACGGATATATATCGCAGAATCGCGTCGCACTGTCGCGTCGCGCCTGTGTGTACGAGCCTTTACCGTTTGTTGCCGTGGTGGCCAAGTGATAATGGCCGCGACTTGCGAGTTGTAGGTCGTAGGATCGAACCCAGACAGGCGCTTTACTTAGTATAAATTATTTGATTTTCAACACCACTGCCCTCAAAACGGTGAAGAAAAACATCGTGAGGAAAGCGGCATAACCCTGAACCAAAAAAAAAATTGAAGACAGTGACATCTACCAATCCGCACTGGTGGATCACGGCCCACTCTCTCTCTCACAGAGAAGAGGTCTCTGTCCCAGCAGTGGGAACATTGCAGGCTGAGCAGTTTTGTATGAAACAGGAGACGTTTTTAATAAGCGATATCATTTTCTACCCTGCATAGCTATTTACAAACACTCGATACGCTTCCGTATCGTATCGAACATTAATCATTGTTATCGTAGGAGTCTTCTAAACGCTGTTCACAAGTCCAAAACCCGAAAATTTTGTCAGTTTAAATCGCCCGCTATTCTTCCAACAGCTATTTGCTGTTGAGGGCAAGTCAAATCAGGTTATCGAAATGTCAGGTTTTCGATACGATAGCCTGTCGTATGGTTGTGAATCAGGGCTCTGGTATGTCTGAAGTCGTGTGGTATTCCATAGTTAAAGTCTGCACATTGATGTCTCTTTTTTATCGGTGTATACTTAACAAAAAACAACAAATAGCCTGAGAAACTCACCGACATAACGCAATAGTGTTGTAGTGTTTAGCGCTGCGGTTTTCGCAACAGAGCAGGTTCGAGTCCCGTTAGCGAGAAAGTGACGGAACGTGATCGAGGTGTTTCCTTATCTTCACGCTTGGTCGTTGAGGTGACGACAGATGCGTCAATTGGGTCATGTTTGAACGGACTTGAAGAGATTTGAGAATTGCAAGTTCACAAATGCGTGCGAATGTCTTTAAAACTTTTTAACAAAAAAATTGAACCTCCGAAAAAACTGAAAAGCAAAAAATAAAAACCTTTTTTATTTTACCTTAATAAATAAGTTCTTAAACTAATGCAAGTATACCTAAGAAATGTTGAGTCGGCGCCAAACAGTTGCGAGTGGTCGTGCGGAGAGCGCACTTTTTGTTTGGAATGTTAATATTTAGCGCTGGAGATTTCACGTTGCATTATTAATTTGATTTGGCTATTTCTATAAGGTAATTTAGTGATCTTTGTTCATTGATTGTTTGGCGCCGACTCAAAATTTTTTAGGTATACTTGCATTAGTTTAAGAACTTATTTATTAAGGTAAAATAAAAAAGGTTTTTATTTTTTGCTTTTCAGTTTTTTCGGAGGTTCAATTTTTTTGTTAAAAAGTTTTTATTTTATAATTTTTTGAGGCTATAATTTACTTATTACTGCATGCTTAATTTTTGATTACTTTTCAAATGGCTACCTACCTTACTTTAGATATTGACTGTTATATACTTAATCCTACTTTAACTATTATTTTTTGTATAGTAAAATACTTAAAAAAACAGGCTTTATATACCAACATAGATAGGCCTTTAATTTTAATTGTTTTTAATTGTAATACACAGCTCAGCATTAAAATCTGTGAATGAACAACAAATCACCCCTATTTTCCCACCCTTAGGGTAGGAATTTTTTTTCCAAATTTACATTGGACCAACTTCGAGGTATGTTCTATCCATTAAAAAAAGAATTATCAAAATCGGACTAATCTGTAAAAAGTTATGCGTGGTCATACATTACAATCAGTGAGTGAACTATCAATCATCCCCTGTTTTCCTACCCTTAGGGTTGGAATTTTTTTTCCAAATTTATATGGGACCACCTTCGGGGTATATCCTTTCTAATCAAAAAAGAATTATCAAAATCGGACTGCTCTGTAAAAAGTTATGCGTGATCATACATAAAAAAAAAAAAAAAAAAAAAAAAAATATACGCGTCGAATTGATAACCTCCTCCGTTTTTTCGTCGGTTAAAAAAGAGGTCTTGTTTACGGTCCAATGAATAGTTGCAAATGAATAAATGCAAAGTTGGTACATAGTATTATAATAGTCTAGAAATAGAGTAGAATAGAAACATGACGTTTATTTATTTAAACTTTTCGCACAAAAAGGTACAAAGGCGGACTTAATGCCTTAGGCATTCTCTACCAGTCCACCAAGGGTGGTGAAGAGATTAGATGGCAGGTGCTTTGGTTGAGAGGAACAATGATTAAAAAAAAACTTAAATTAGGTACCAAAATACATAAATAAGTTATATACACATACATACTATAATAAATACTTATAATATATACAGGGTGAATTTTCCAAGTGGGCGTGGATGGCCAAATTCTAAACTATGAGGAATAGCGAAAAGTACTCAAAGGAGTCGCGGGCTCGATTTTGATGAAAACTAAAACTGCATCATTGGATTTTTGAAAATTCAATATTTCTAGCCAGGAATCGAACCTGTTGATTTTGAAAAAAAAAACACACTGTATTATTACACCATTCGATAGTGTCTCTAATAAGGATCAAATTCGGGGAAGTAATGACATACGGCAAACTTAAGGAAAATGTTGTATTTTAATAAACTGCTTCTTTTTTCATACCTTGTTCGAAATGATGCTCAATATTTTTACACCCGAAATACTCGTAGCGCAGTCACCTTCACAAAATTATGTTCTAAATTCAAATTTTAAATTGCAGTACAATCCTTGAGACGTCGAATCTAGCTATGTATTCAAAAACAATTGTCATAATTTTGAACAATTAACCAGTTAAGGTTTAATAGGTAGGTAGCATAAGAAAATAAAAATGTATTTTGATAAAAATGAGCTCTTTCCTTTAGTTTGCCGTATGTTATGACTTCCCAGAATTTGATCCTTATTAGCGACACTATCGAATGGTGTAATAATACAGCGTGTGTTTTTTTTTTCAAAATCAACAGGTTCGATTCCTGGCCAGAAATATTGATTTTTCAAAAATCCAATGACGCAGTTTTAGTTTTCATCAAAATCGAGCCCGCGACTCCTTTGAGTACTTTTCGCTATTCCTCATAGTTTCGGATTTGGCCATCCACGCCCACTTGAAAAATTCACCCTGTATATACATACAAATTCAAGGGAGAGAGATGTTGAGATGACTCTACACTATTTGTTTAGAAAATAACTCTGCAATTTCTGATTAAATGCATACCGACTGGTGGCCGTCCTGATATCAAAAGGAAGTGCATTCCAAAGAAGAATGGACTGAATATGAAATATGAAAGGAAGAATGACGTTTTAAGTATTTGTTCACAAAAGACCTCAAAAGGTAAATTCTCGTACTTAAAAAACGTTGAAATTCAAGTCGCAATCTCATCTCAGCGACAATCAATATAAGAAACTTTGCAAATATGTAGGAAATTTGATTATATTTTTGACAGATTGAGACTGAAATTACAAAACAAAAAGCACAAAATCTAGACTACGGGCTGCTACTGAGAAGTACCCAATGAAAAAACCTAATGAACTTTGCCCGACCTGGGAATCGAACCCAGTGCCTCGTGCTCATCAGTAGCGCTTGCAACCACTAGACCAACTATAGTAACAGTGTCGCAGATGAATTGTCGAATCAGCTGTTTTACATAACCACTAGCTGTTTTACACAACAGCTCCGTTTTATAAAACAGCTAGCGGCAGCAGCATAATGTTTCGCAATGCAGTAAACTTTTTAAAACGATAACTTTCAATGAAAGTCGTAATCACAGCACTATACAGCCTCACCCCACGTACACACTATAATTATAAAATAATAACGGAAGAAAGGAAACTCATGTCGATGCGTTAAATGAAACCGTAAAAATTTACGGTCAGCTGTTATGTAAATATAAGATGTATTGAAGCAACTTCGACACGGTATTTAATTACTTTCGAATGTTTGGTCATTCATCTTTTAAGTTAATAGCTAAGAACAAGTTTCCCTTAGTTTACTCGTACGTTTACAAATTCTTTCACACGATTCGAGTACGCATAGTAAAATGTCTATGATTGTTGAATTAATGTCGGCACTTCACAAACTATTTGAGGAAGGCACGCCCCTAGCGTTTTCTTTTCTATAGTGTTGGTGTAACTGTCAGATTTTTTTTTTATTATTTATATGACATCCTGCCTGTAATTCCCCTAGAGTTAGCCAGAGGTGTACCTGTAGTAATAGTAAGTACCAAAATTTCGCCATTCCATGTCACAGGGGGCGAGGGCGACCTTATTGCCATCAACCGGGCACAAATCTAGACCCCAGACTGCTACCACAGCTGCTACTGAGAATTTCCTGAATTATTCTTCTATTCTAAAGAAATATATGGACCTTCAAAACGGATGAAATTTTCCATCTACAATATTATTAAAATGTGTAGTGAAGTTGGTACAGAAAATAAGGATTATAAACGGTACAAGATATTATTTCATAAAATTTTTGTTGCTTTAGCGTAGGATGTAATATTCTACAGATTATAATTTTAATTATTCAATGTCCTACCCTTATCCAAAATTATTAGAGGTCGGCGCAACATGTTTTTTTTCTTCCACACTTCTCTATTAGATGTCAATTCGGTCACCCCCTTTCTAACCACAGATATCATCATTCACTATAATTTTAATTATGATTCAACAAAAACTCTGATTCGAAGATGCTGTAACGGAATTCTCGGCGGGGTCAAAGTCAAGAAATCAAGGACAAAAATTGCATAATTACAACATTATACAATCTAACGAAAACACGGATTAAGCAGACGACATGTTCGTATAATCTTACGATAATAATATATGTATTATAAAAATGATGTAAATTGGGAATGTGGAATATGACAATCATTGAAGGATGTTCTCTGAATCAATATTTTGATTAACCGTCGGATTTGTCCGTCCGTCGTCTGGATTTATGCCCCGTTGATTGCAATAAGCTCGCCTCCTATTAAAAAATATGGAAACCACATATATCCAATAAATTATAGGTACCACATACTTTTTGTCGCCTTTTCTGACGATATACAAAAAATGAATGAAATCGGTCGCAAAAAAAAAATTTGCTGTTTCCTACATTTTGACGAGATATAATATGCGAACACAAATGTATGGAACAGCTGATTTTTTTTCGCAACCGCTTTGGTGTCCCGAATCTGGATGAAATTTCGGACGAAATCTCAAATTCCAATCGATTGATTTGCTTGGTGATTTACATTGGCGTAATATTAGCGACAATTCTGTTTTATTTCTCACCTGTCTCTTTTTGACCTGTGTTTTTTTTTTTGGGATTTTACTAATTCCCTTATTTCTAAAGTACCTACTCATATTGGTCTGCTCAGAGGGGCAATTCTCGTAATTTTAAGAACGTTCACAGTCTGATCTCAGTCTCAATCTGTCAAAAAATACCTCTAATTTCCCTGCATTTTGACAAGTTTTTGACATTTGTTTGTCGCTGAGAAGAGACTGCGACTAGATTTTAAACGTTTTAAATTACGAGAATTGGCCTTCTGATCTACTACATATATCAAAATATTTTGCATTCATTTATCTTAATAGAACACGATCATTTTCTCGCTTCACGCACAAAATAGATGTACTTAAACTTTTTCTCCTCATAGTCATTAGTCATCGTCATCATTGCCTCCGTCTTAACAAACTGACACACTAAACAATTCCCAGACTAGCAGACTATTGTAGATTGTCTTATAAAGGTGCTCCCTCACCGCGAGCATTCGCGTGTAATGTAACGTTACAGATTTGAGCATTACATCAGAGAAGGAGGCGAACCGAGCATTACAATGCGCACCTTGTAATGATACAATCTATACATATAAAATTCAAAGTCCTGACTGCCTGACTGACATATCAACGCACAACCTAAACCGCTGGTCCTAGAGACATGAAATTTGGAGGGTGTGTTCTTAGTGAAGAGCAGGTATCCACTAAGAAAGGGTTTTTCGAAATTCCACCCCTAAAAGGGTGAATGGGGGGAGGGTGAAATTTCATGCGGACGAAGTCGCGGGCAGAAGCTAGTGTGTAATATCTTGATACAACTTGTAACATCAATGCGCAAAGTCGAATCTATAATGTTACATTACACGCGAATGCTCGTCAGTCAGGGAGGTCGTATTGTAATGTAATGCTCAAAGTCGAATCTATAATGTTACATTACACGCGAATGCTCCCGGTGAGAAAACATCGTGTTAGGTACCTGTCCCTCCGCCAGCGAGAAGCGAGTAGAGGTACTAAAAACGAGTTGGCGAGCAACAAGCAGCGACTGCGCCACGGCGACGAGCGATTACTCAATACTCGTTGTTATGCGGATGTACCAAGCGTGATTCCCACAGCGAGTGTTCTGCCAGCCAAACGAGTGCCACTGAGCGAGTACTCTCTTTGATAGCTCTATTCGCTGAGACAAACGAGTGCTCGCCCGCGGTGTTAACAGTCAGCGATCAACTATTAATATATTTTACTAAGGGTTGTTTTACCAAAGTCAGAAGGCCAATTCTCTTGATTTAAAACGTTCGAAATCTAGTCGCAATCTCATCTTGGCGACAAAGAAATATCAAAAACTTGTCAAAACGTAGGGAAATTAGAAGTGTTTTTGACAGTGTGAGACTGTGAACGTTCTTAAAATTACGAGAACTGCCTCTCTGATATACATATTTTATCTGTGAAATTTAATTGACGTTCAACTATCAGAAATTTAAAAATTATTCTCAGTATAAGACTTATTCTAGGTACTTATAAAAGTTTGGTGAAACAATGTTATGTGCAGACGCCAGCACATCCACCTACCAGAAACTGTAAAATTTTCTCAATCAACTTTGAACCTTATACTTTAGTGATAAAGTTGAAAATCTATTAAAGAAATTTGACAGATTGTAGTAGGTTGATGTGCTGGCGTCTGTACATTTCTTAAGCGAGAAAATCGTCGAGCTAGTCGCTTCGCTGTCGACTGTGAGACAGGTGCCTATTATAATTGTGTAGTGAACTAGTAAGCTGTTAACAATGCGGTTCAGAACTGTGGCGACCGCACCGCTAGATTGATTGGTCTCTGCAGGGTTGTCAACCGGATCGCAAAAGGTAGTCACAGTTTATCATGATAAAGACATAGGTATAGATGATAATTTATAGTTGTCCGTAGATGTGTCCGTGGAATTACAGCGGGCCCTATCAGAATACCAGCGCTGCGGTATTTATTTTTTAAATATCGCAGCATTATGCTGAGATAGGAGCCTCTTTAGCCTCACACCTTTTTGAAACATCTCTCACAAAAACATCATCATCATCTGCCTAGCCTTTTCCCAACTATGTTGGGGTTAGCTTCCAGTCTAACCGGATGCAGCTGAATACCAGTATTTTACATGGAGGCGACTGCCTATCTGACCTCCACAACCCAGTTACTGGGTAATACGATACCCCTTGGTAAGACTGGTTGTCAGACTTTCGGGCTTCTGACTACCCGTAATGACTGTCAAAGATCCACAAATGACAACCGGGACCAACCGTTTAACGTGCTTTCCGAGGCACGGAGGGGTCTCGGTATGTTAAGATGGTCACCCATCCTCAGACCAACCGCGGCAAGCGTAGCTTAACCTGATCGATCGACCTGTGCGGCTGTTATTATTTAGCCACGGACCCCGCACAAAAACATATGTTTAAGAAAGAAGAGTCGATTGTCAGCTGTTAAAACAGTTATGAACTGATGACCCGAAACGAAATTCGAATCCAAAAACTGGTCTACTATTCTTAAAGCCGTCAATATTAGAGAGAGGGCGACTACCATAAACAAAAAACTGTAGGTATCTATTACTCATAATAAAAGGAACATAAATAAAAAACAAATGGCCTACCATAGACCTTGTCATACGCAATTAATCTGGCAAATCAAAGGTTGTTTAGCTACTGTAGTAATACAGTTAGTAGTCGTAACTTGTTTAAGTGTGTTATTACGAGTAGCATAGGTATGTATAGCCATTCCGTTCTGTCCCATAAAACAAAAGTGCGTATCTTTCGTGTAATAATTAGTTATGATAACGGAGTGGCTTGTCAATCGACAGTTATGGCTGGTGAAGTTTCTTTTTTTTTTTCTAAAGAAAATTTAACCTTTTTTGATGACAATCTGATAATTTAAGAGCAGTGGTGGCCTAGTGGCAACGGCCGCGACTTATGAGTTGTAGGTCGAAGGTTCGAACCCAGACAAGCGCTTTACTTTGTGTAAATTATTCATCACCACTGCTCTCAAAACGGTTAAGGAAAACTCAAAAACAAACTCAAAGCATTTATTTCAACTAGTTAAACCATTTACAGGCACTTTTGAACTGTCAAGAAGTCAGTCAGTGAGAAAATACGAAGCTAGTTGTCCATTCCAAAGCGTAGAAGGTACCTATGGAGAAGAACGGGCAAGAAACTCCATGGACACTCTTTTAAATTATATTTTTACAAAAATATTAGTTACATCATTAATGTTGAATTTATAATTATATGTGAGAACGATGGAAAATAATTATCGTGCGGAAATGAACGTGTCTTAGAAGCAAAAATTCGAAGACATGTGACATATATGGACCTGCGTGGTGGATTACGATCCATGCCCTCTCACCTCTCATCGAGAGGAGGCTTGAGAATATGGCTAATTATGCTTATATTACGTCAGTAGTTCAATACTAATACCTATTTAAAAAAATACAAATTTATTATTTAAAGTTAAATGGATGGGATAATTTAGGAGTAGAATGATCACAAATCTAACCTTCGTCGCCCAATTCTAACCAGCATAATATTGAACTCACGTTATTAGGAAAGAATTTATTTGAGGACAAGCCTACGCTTCGAATACTATAATATTTTATTGTAAGAAACTAGTTATATTAGTTATTAACATTCCTACCTTGTCTTAACATTACATTGGTTTATATTGTTTAACAAATTGCTCCGACTGTGCCTAGAAATATCCTTTCAGAATGTCCTAAAGGACTTCACACAATCACACTAATATTATAAATGCAAAGGTTTGTGAGTGTGTGTGTGTGTTTATATGTTTGTTACTTCTTCACGCTCAAAAAGCTGAACCAATTTTGTTAAAATTTTGTATGGAGGTACCTGACACCCTGGATTAACATGTAGGCTACTTTTTATCCCGATATTCCCACGGGATCGACATTTACGCGGGTGAAACCGCGGGGCGCAGCTAGTCCCTCCATATTTCCATTGGTCTTTAAGATATTATTTATTTATTACTTTACCACCAGAAAGAATTTATTTATAAAACGGACCTTTTACTAATGTGGTAATACACTAAAACACCATGAAGAAACCGGCATGTCCTAGAACCAAAAATGCGAAGACATGTGACATCTACCAACCCGCTTTGGACCTGTGGTGGATCCCAGCCCACTCCCTCTCAAATTTTTAGTTCTAGGAAATGCGAGTTTCCTCACAATGGTGCCGATTCCCTTGTTCACAAACTAAACTAAATTTAAGTTCAGTGCATCTTTTTCTTACTATCAGAAGATAAATATTAGTTTAGTCCTGTCAAATCCAGATAACCATAGACAAGTTTAGACGCGATTAAAAAATTGGCTACTAAAAATACGTCAATTTATGTCAGGCGCTGACTAATTTGACAGGACTAAACCAATATTTATGTTCTGTCCTTTTCTTAATGAATTAGAAAACATAAGATGCAGTGAACTTAAATTTAGTTTAGTTTGTGAACAAGGGAATCGGCGCCAATGATATCCTTCACCGTTTTGAGAGCATGGACGAAATAACTTAATAGTAAAGCGCATGCCTGGGTTCTAGCCTACGACCTACAGCTCGTAAGTTGTGGCCGTTACCACTGGGCTACCAATGCTCTCACTAGGTCTCCACTGCTGTTTCTCCGCAGTACAGATTTTATCTTTATTGTGCAAAAGAGGCCTGCCAGAGCTATCTACAACCTCCGCAGAGTTTATAGAGGATCAATTAAATATTTCCCCTATTTATTTATTCCTCGACAATTACCGAGCGTCAGCCGAGCGCGACCGACGGCAAAACAATAGCTTATTAGTTATTACTTTGCTAATAACTCTCGATGCGTCACAATAATTTATTATGTGTGAACTATGACCTATTCACTTTTTTTATATTTGTCTTTGTTGGCAGTTTTAAATGGTTTAGTAAGTAAGTCTCTTTATAATATTAAGGAACAGACGCGAACAGATCAAGCTATCTGAAATTGTCAAAATTTCCCAATCAACTTTGAACCTTATACTTTGGCGATAAAGTTGAAAATCTATTTTAAAAAATTGTCAGATTGTAGTGGCTTGATGTGCTGGCGTCTGCACTCTATTCGTAACAACTTTAGAATTAGTTAGAATCCCAGAGTAAACTATTTTATTACTTTTTTTTAGTCTTGCAGCAAGAACGTAAACAGCTGATCAAATAATTCCTTTTTTTTTTGTCTTCATAAAATCTAGATCAGTACAGACGCCAGCACATCAAGCTACCCGAAACTGTCAAAATTTCCCAATCAACTTTGAACCTTATGCTTTAGCGATAAAGTTGAAAATCTATTAAAGAAATTTGACAGATTGTAGTAGCTTGATGCTGGCGTCTGTACATTGCTACAGACATTAGTTTGCTGGCTCGGAACGAATAACAATTATCGCCTGGACGTTGTAATTGTACGTCGGTAATAACATCGAGATATGCGCCATTATGAAATGATGAAATACAGCGAAAGTGATAATTATGGAGTAGATGCATCTAGATTTCGTTGGGGGCAATGGACAGTGACCGAACTGAAAAACTGAGCAATCTTTGTGGAAATCTTTACCGGAGTGATTGTTACGCAATTGCTATTTAACCGACTTTAAAAAAGGAGGTACTGTATTCGACCTGTATGTATGTTTGTATGTCCGCGATTTTCTCAAAAACTAATGAACCGATTTTGATCATTCTTTTTTTGTAGTAGCGTTCAAGCTAAGCCATGACTGATGTCCGGTTTATGAGGTCCTCAGTTACAAGACTTGGGTGGCGCGTGGCTAAATAATAACAGCCACACGGGTCGATCGATCAGGTTAAGCTATGCTTGCCACGGTCGCTCCGTGGATGGGTGACCGTCTTTACATCGATTAGTACGGAGCTATAATGAACTGCCACGCGTTCGATCGGCCGATTTTTAATCCCCAAATGCGTGCATTTCAATATAGCTCCATATTGATTCCCTGAAAGAAACAAAATAAGGGAAACATGCGTCACATCCACGCAAAACGGCTATCGCTCAGCATTATGCTGCGACCCTATGCAAGACAGAGCCCCAGCGCTGGTTTTCAGCGACAGCCGGCGCTGACGTAATGACGTCGTCCGATGCAGCACACAATTATTAGAACACTGTACCGGCACAGCGTACTCAAAGAAAAATAATTTAATTTAAATGTGATTAATAGAATAATATTATACTAAACAGGAAATAGACATAGATACAGTACATACTCCGAGAATATCATCCTCCATCCATACACCTTTTACTTCCCTGAACGATCAAACTATCGGTCAACAAAAAGTCGCAAGTGCGCGCTAGCCCTAAGGTAGAAGCCAAACGAGCGTAATTTTTTGAGTTGTGAGTCGCGTATTTTGAGCATCGCAATTTACGTTCAACTGAAATTCGGTTAGGCTGCCAGACGGACGGACTTAACTTCGGTCGCATTCTGTAACATAACTGACGCTTGCCTCGCTAACCTCTCTCACCCCGAACGCAATTCTGTTGAAATAACGCGCATGAGTCAGCAGACAACTCATTTTGCGTCGCCATGTGGTACAAACAGGACTTTAGTATGAAACCGATTGCAGCGTAAATTCCGCGACTCATTTTACGCGACTCACAGCTCAAAAAATTACGCTCGTTTGGCCTCAACCTAAGAGAGCCAAACGAGGTAAAAATAAGTCCCACGTTGCTTGGCCACTTAACAACTACCAATAAGACAACGTATCAATTAACTCCCCTCTTCAATCAACTATACCCATTAAAGAAAAAAACTGTACAAGTAATACAACCTAGGAACATTGACCCGTCCACCCACCGTGTGACTCCTCACACCACCTTACACATGCAGTTCTTACAGCACTTATCAATAAAGTTATACGGATCATTTTTGTTTGGATATCAGTTGGTGTGAGGTGGTAATGTTGACAATAGGTGTCTCACGGTGAACCGTGGCCTTTAAGTAAAGTAGTGCAGTGTAACTGTGTTGTATGAAGTAAGTTGATTAAGTTATTTGGTTTATTTTCACGGTTGTTACTTGTGGAAAGTTGAAATACTCAGTTTCAAAAAGGGTTATGTATACAAAAGCCGTCTGCCTGATGAGGTTTCAGAGTTCAGAGTTCATTTATTTGTCAGAAACATGAGTATGCACACACAAAGCATGCAAGATGTTTAGTACATTGCAGAAAGGATCACAGTCATGTTTTACCTTTACGGCATACAAATATGCATTAACCTTTCGTATGCCGGAACGTAGATCTACACGAGACACAATGGCTTTTTAATTGTGTCTGTAATTACGGCATTCAACCGGTTAAACTAAAATTTGATCAATTGTAACTATTAATTATTAAACATATAAAAAAAAAAAAAATTGAATTAGGTACATTTGAAGGGATCAGGGGAAGAACAACTTTTGTCACATTTTTAATTTTTTTGAACTGGCATTGCAGTCTGAATGGTTATAACTGTCGCTGTTCTGTCAAAAACAACAGGCCAATAACATCCATAGTCTCCGAGCTTTCATGCTTTAAAATATCGATACAGGGGAAAAACATACAATGTCCGGACCGTTCAGGAAAAAAAACAACCGTTGTCCGTGGTCAACTGTGACAGCTATACCTACCCCTACCCCCTATACCATTATAAATATTACAGTTAATGTGCCTTGGGTATAAATGACACTATTTTATAAAGATCTCTTATCTTTTAATTAGTAATATCTCAGTTTGTTCATTAGGTGACAAAAGTGGTTCTTCCCCTGATCCCTTCATTTGTTAACGATTACAATAAATTACATTTGCATAATAATCATAAGCAATACAAAGATCAATTAAATGAGATAAGTAGAAGAACAAAATATCATCGTCTAAATTAATGCAAATGTCAAAAATAAGATAAAAATACTAACAATATAAAATACTAAATTATATGTTCCCATCGACAAAAATGACGAAAACTTTCATCCCCCATGTAACCCCTTTAGGGGATGAATTTTCAAAAAACCTTCCTCAGTGCTCACTTTCGTTATAAAAGAACTCACTTTCGTTTGAATTTTTTTTCATCTAAACCGAGCCATTAAGGCGATACGTTGCCTGTCATTGATTGAATTGAAGATTTTTATTAAATAGATGGACAATTACATTAAGCAAATCTTTCTTTACATTCACTAGAATCGATAAATGAAAATGTAGGTAGGTGTCAAAATTATTTTCAAGCCACCATTTTGTTTTTCATAGAAAAGACTTCAACGCGTGCGCATAGATAGTGCTGCCTAAGCAAAAATTGATTATCCAATACAAAAATAATAATGATTCAAAATCATGTTAAATCAATTAATCTTTTAACCGCCCGACTTTATATCAGTTATAGTGCCACCAGCGCCCGAAAAAAAAAAAAAACGAAAAATAAATACCGATGAAACGAGCTGTGATGATGTAATAATAATACAGATTAAACGACCCGTGTTATTTGGTCGTATATATACGACTCTGGCGGAATGGACACGAAAATATTTGTCGGATTAATCCGACATAAGCGGTTAAAAGGTTAACAATCAACTCAGCCTATCGCAGTCCACTGCTGGACGCAGGTCTCTCCCAGGCTGCGCCACACCACCCTGTCCTCCGCCTTCCGCACAGTCCGTTCCAGCCACCTTCTTAAATTAGATCGTCGTTCCATCTAGCTGGGGAGCGCGCGGGCGTCCCACACCACGCTTGCCAATATGCGGACTCCACTCGGCTCGTCTGCCCCACAGGATATCGGTAACTCCGGTTCTTATCCGGATAATTTCATTCCTGATTCGATGTTAAATATCTGTACATTATTTACTTTAAATCAGGCTGTCTATAAAACATTACCCGTTGCTGAAAAACTGCCCAAATCGTTAAAAATAATCACAGTAGATAAAAAAAACGTAAACATACCATCTTCAAGTAAAAAAGTGAGTGTACTTTTACTATAAATGCAATCAATACAAAATAATCATCCAGTCATCTTGAATGACTACACAATGATTAATAATATTACATATACGCAGATTCTCATAACAATTCATGATGCTCACGATGATGATGACGTGATTTGTTAAGGAAAACGTGGTAAAAACCATGACATATTAACATGTATGTCAAACTAAGAAAATAAACATTACAAAAACGTTACTATGTTAGTTTATGGCACTGATAGAATTAGCAACTAAAGGTTTCAACGCTCCAAATTCTGCTGAAAAGGAGCTCGTTTTTATTACCCGACTACGGCGAAGCAAAAAGGAGAGTTATGATTTTGACCGGTATGTATGTATGTTCATCTGTTCCCCCATAACTTAAAAAGTACTTATAATAATTTGACAAATGAGGTATCTTTAGAAGCGTCTTGACCGTCCGCTGGCTATAGGCTATGTTACGTCACACTAAATTCAATATGGCACCCTCTAGGAGGACATAAAGTAATGAAATTAAAAATAAATATTTTGAGATGGTGCCTTGTGGGGTATCACATGAAAGGGCTTAATTAGCACATTTCAAAAATATAATTATTACTGAAATAACCCTAAAATAATTAAATAAAAAAAAAGTTTAAAAACTAAAACGTGACTAGGTACTGAAAAGGATGAAACAAGAAAGTACCTTCCCGTGGTCGCATGCCGCTGTACTAAATAAGCTATGGTAGCATGCGACCACGGGAAAGCTATGGTAGCATGCGACCACGGGAAGGTACTTTCTTGTTTCATCCTTTTCAGTACCTAGTCGTGTTTTAGTTTTTAAACATTTTTTTTTATCCGTTCAGTCTTCAATTTAGTCACTAAGGCCCACTAGCACCAAACACAACTAAATGCGTTTAGTGCTGAACTAGTTTAACGTTCTTAATCAATCGTTACAATATGACAGAAGAAAAAAATATGTTTTAAATATGTAAACGGGCCTAAGTTTATTTACAGTTTCTTGAAGGTCGCCTCCTGTATAAATAACAAGTATCTAACAAGTAATGTTTATTGATACCTGTGTTGCGTACAGGTAAAGTTTTTTGTCATTGCGCCACGCCAAACGCGATGACTGATGAGTTATTCTTGTTTTGTTATTCAGGAAATCGCATTATTTGCAATGTACAGGGTTCATTTTGAAATAAGTTTAGCTAGCACGGGCAGTAGTAGTTAGGTATTCATATGACACTAGCTGTGCCCCGCGGATTCACCCGCATAAATATCGATCCCGTGGGAATATCGGGATAAAAACTATCCTACGTCCTTCCCCGGGACTCAAACTATCTCTATACCAAATTTCATCTAAATCGGTTCAGTGGTTTAGGCGTGAAAAGGTAACATACAGACAGACAGAGTTACTTTCGAATTTATAATATTAGTATGGAAGTATGGATTGGCAAGTCTTGTCTAGCAGTGAAAAATTATGTTGAATATCTCTCAGAATAAAGTTTTTATTTATGACCAGCTGCGCCCCGCGGTTTCACCCGCATAAGTCTCGATCCTGTGGGAATATTGTGATAAAAATTATCATATATCCTAATCCAGGGCATGGTCTACCCATGTGACAAATTTCATGCAAATCCGTTCACCCATTTAAGTGTGAAATAATAAGAAACAAGCATGCAAGAATTTTAATCTTTTCTCTTTATAATATTAGTTTAGATTAGTAAAATTGTAAATATGATTATTTTCAAAGTTTTTTGGGTACCTACTGTCATTTTGTAAATAGGAAAAAAAACAGTTGCCATGGTGACTAGAAAAAACACTAAAACTTCATGGTAAAAATTAGACGTTATTTGCTAACGGTTTGTTAATTATTATGCTCTGGTATTTGCATGCCAATGAAGTGGTAAGGCTGACTGATCACAAGACATCTTTAATTAAAAAGTATATTATAAAACCCATGTCCCCTACCTACCCCACAACCTCCCCAGTACATAATATAGTTCAATAAACTACAGTTGTGTTGCGTTAGCGACAAGTTGCAACTGGTTTGACTGCTGACGACTAATCGATGTTACAGCACAGAACTTGCGACACGCGACCGACTGCATGCGAACGATCTTCACGGTTTAACGCGTGCGGAGTCAGCAGGATTCTGACTGAAAGGACCTTTGGTTTTTTTTTATTGCTTAATGGGCACGCTCTTGACCTCGATCACGCTTGATGGATAGCGATGGATGAAGTCTATGATGGAACGAGCGTGCCCAGAAGATGCCTGAGGCACTGGAACTCCCACGCATCGACGAAACACAGCAGGCTGCTTGACGCCGGACTACGGTGGGAGGGTGGTCGCAAACCAGGCGTGCGTTAGCTCTACCACCGCAAGGGAAAAATTGGCCAGTCAAATAAGGTGTTGGGGTGTGACTGTCCAGGATGCGCCGAGCGCTCGGTTCAGTTGAGTAACTGGCGGAACAAACTGCGCTACACGAGGAGGCTTCTTCATGCATCCCAAAATATAATACTAATAAAATAAATGTGATTTAAACAAACAAATACTTTACTTCAGACCTTGATCCATATGATGTTAGTAAAAGTGATAAGTACACAATTTTTTTAAGAGTATTTTTGTGTCTGATGTGTGAAAACTGGACCAGTGGTCAGAGGGTTCATCATGATGCTTTGCCTTTACCTGCTGCGACTGGCAACTGTTCCTCATCATGAAAGAGAAAGAAAGAAAATAAAATGTGACCAAGGACCTGATCAAGGTCATGTACAATTCGCACGTCTTGCCGAGTCCAATCCACATCGAAGGGTCGCTTCTCGAAGTTGTGAAGGATTATGTCTACCTAGGGCAAGTCATCCAGCTCGGTAGACACAACTTTGAGAAGGAAGCTGACAGAAGGATCCAGTTGGGTTGGGCAGCATTTGGAAAACTCCGTCAAGTCTTCTCGTCGCCTATCCCGCAGTGTTTGAAGACTAAGGTCTTCAACCAGTGCGTCATGACATACGGTGCTGAAACGTGGACGCTGACGGTCGAGCTGATAAATTCAAGGTCGCTCAGCGCGCGGAGCGAGCTATGCTCGGAGTCTCTTTGAAGGATAAAATCAGGAATTAAATTATCCGGAGAAGAACCGGAGTTACCGACATAGCTTGCAGAGTAAGCAAACTGAAATGGCAGTGGGCTGGCCATGTCTGTCGAAGGACTGATGACCGGTGGAGCAGACGAGTCCTGGAGTGGAGACCGCGTACCAGCAAGAGTAGTGTGGGACGCCCCCCAGCTAGATGGACGGACGACCTAAAGAAGGTGGCTGGGGTAGACTGGATGCGGAAGGCGGAGGACAGGGTGCTGTGGCGCAGTCTGGGAGAGGCCTATGTCCAGCAGTGGACTGC
This sequence comes from Amphipoea oculea, assembly GCA_945859645.1. Taxonomy (NCBI): domain Eukaryota; kingdom Metazoa; phylum Arthropoda; class Insecta; order Lepidoptera; family Noctuidae; genus Amphipoea; species Amphipoea oculea. Next base: position 17,692,754 of record OX243884.1, read on the forward strand.
GATAGGCTGAGTTGATTGAAGGACCTAATAATTTAAAAAAAATTAAGGTCTTGAAACATCGCTTTTATTACTCAAGACTGTCATCCTCAGACACCACTCCTGCGCAATAATTATTATATTCCTCTTGTGTACCCAATAGTTAGTTATTAAGAATGTTCTACTGATTTAAAATGTAATGCAGTTTCTAACAGACAAACTACGAAATTACACTAATTAGGTGATTAAGAAAATGATGCATTTTTATAAGAAAGAGAATCTAGTACAATGCTGTTAGAAGGCTCTGAACAGTTATTATTTCTTGTATTAATTCATCACCACGATTTAAAGACGAGTTATGAGAAAAATAAGTTTTCAATAGAAATTTGAAATTCCTCATATCTCGTCTTTATATTAGTGTCCTTTCAAAATATATATTTGGGAACCTAAATATTCTGTAATCCAATCGGAATAAACATGTACATAAATGAACATGAACATAAACTATTTACAAATTATTTTGGTATTACGTTTGTATGAACTCGAAGCCCCTTAAGGTGAATGGGTAGTTGTAGCCCGCGAAATTCAATTTTTCTTAAGTTTTTTGCAATTTGCAGATCAGTGTCAGGTTGTATCTTGATCCAAATATGATTCGCGACTATAATAATAGACATGTATTTACAGAATCATAGTCATTAGAATCATTAATATATCTCTTTAAGTTAGATTTCTACCACAAACACTTTTCCATACGAGATTTGTTCTTAACGGTAGAAATCTAACTGAGAAAGATGTATTAATGATTCTAATTATTATAATTCTGTAAATACATACCGGTTATAGTCGCGAATCATATTTTGATCAAGATACAACCTGACACTGACCTGAAAATTGCAAAAAACGTAAGAAAAATTGAATTTCGCGGGCTACAACTACCCATTCGCCTTAAATACGATTAGCGCTAAACGCATTAACCTACAGATGTGTGGTGCAAGTACTTTAAGTATTCTGTGGTGCAAGCGGGCCCAAGTATATCCTAACAATGTATCAAAATTATAATTATATTGCATTGTATTAAGTACCTATAGATCGCGTGACGCATCGACCTTTGTCTTACGATTATTTCACTAACAATTTGCGTAATACGCCTTACGTATGACCATGCAACTGTATGTGAAATATGACCCTTATAGGCTAGAAAACCTTTTTGTGAAGCGTCTTCTCCTTAGCGTGTCGATGGCAATCTAAAATATGGACTCGGCCCAGAATTCGGCTACGTGGTTGGCGCCCTCACTGGCGGCCGTAAGATTCCTGTATAACGTGCAGCTGACAGGACACGTACGAAACGATATTAAATGTCCCATCGTTTGTCGAACAACACCACATTTACACTCCAAAGCTGAGTCGTTTATGAATCTCCACCTTAAAAGGTTTCCTTTGCTTCGGCCAACCAGGGTCTTGAGACTGTTTGGACTTCCAGGTTAGACGCGTACGAGACGCGTCCGTTTTACGCCAGTATACTAAAATTACGGAGTATTTAGTTTAGTATACACTAAATTTACGGCATAATTAGTTTAGTCTAAATTGTTTTTGAGAATATTCAGTTTATCATCATCATCATCTGCCTAGCCTTTTCCCAACTATCTTGGGGTGGGCTTCTAGTCTAACTGGATGCAGCTGAGTACTTTTACTTACTTTTGGGAATATTGAGATAAGTAAACACAAAATTCAGCTTAAGTTTTAGACAGCTCATTTTAGACGTCAGTTAGATATTAAAATATGTATAATACATAATAAAACGTGGTTATGTATGTATATTCTTTGGACTTGACCGATAGATTTCGTAATTACTCATCAATGAAATAACAACACTAGTTTATGTAACAACATCGTTTTAAAACACCGGTATCTTATAAACATCTGATTATGTTTTCGCTATTACGAAAGGTGGTGAAGTTCTTGGAATACATAACGTTTTATAACTTACGTGAAAATAATCGTTCGACAAGGAAAACATGTCACACGAAAATCTATCGTATGTGAGAAAAAATAGGACACACTTCTTTCGAAGGATTGTGCAAAGGAGTATTTCGAAAGACTGTCCAGCATCTTAGCCTTATGTTCACCAACATTTAAATCAACTGATTAAATATTTAATCAGTTCTATATTTAAAATTTCCTTGGAAAATATGACATAAACAAACTGTTTAAATACCTAACCGGTGGTTTGAATGTTGGTGAACTCAGGCCTTAATTGCGTATTACATTAATCACAATCTAAATAATTTTGATGGATATTGCTAATCCATTGCTTCATTTGTTGAAAAATTTGTCTGCTTTACAACTTAAATAACGCAATGAATGTTGTTGAATTGTCAAAATGAAAACCATTGCTACTTAAGTGTGTTACGCAACTACCTCACTATGGCATTTGAAAAAAGCAAAGATTTTGAAGTGAAAATTTCTTATGGCGTGTTGAGTGATTTTTGGTAGGGAGAATCCTATGGGCTTGCGTCACCGACATGTTAATGTTATCAATAAAACTGTAGCTACAAGGGTGACCACTGTTATTTCATAGTTTAAACTTTTCACGTCTGTTGGCAGGACCATGACTGCCTTTTTTAAGGGTTTTCGCGACGTAAATAATCATTTATGTAGATATTTATTGCAGATGCTCACACTTTTTATTAGCAGTTGTGATGTTCATATTTTATAGGCTGCTAGAAAAACATTTAAATTACGTTTAAATTACTGCCTTGAAGGTCGTTTTAATGACACCTTGATATACAATTATGACGACTGTAAAAAACTACCTTAACTTATGTATTGAAAACCTAGATTTAAGTTTTAAAAATATTGATACTGTTTTTTTTTTTTTTTTGCAAAATTGACTGAGCGACATAGAGCTAACTTTACAGGAGAACAGTTTAAAGTTTACCTTTTCGGAAAAAAAAATCATATAAATTCTTGTAATCATCCTACAGGCCTTCACAAGGTCGTCGGTCCACCTTGTGGGAGGCCTTCCAACGCTACGTCTTCCGGTACGCGGTCGCCACTCCAGAACCTTTCGGCCCCATCGGCCATCTGTTCTGCGAGCAATGTGCCCTGCCCACTGCCACTTAAGTTTGGCAATTCTTCGGGCTATGCCGGTCACCTTGGTTCTCCTGCGGATCTGTTAATTTCTGACTCGATCACGCAGGGAAACTCCAAGCATTGCCCTCTCAATTTGAGACACTGCGGTATATGGCGCGAGAAGATATTGCGTAGCTTCCCGCACGCTGCCCAGCCAAGGCTGCAGGAATTCGTTGGATGCGAGAAGCACAAAACCGGTCGAAGTGGAGATGCTTGGGGGAAGCCTATGTCCAGCAGTGGACGTCTTTCGGCTGAAATGATGATGATGAACGTACAGGCGTAATTCTTACTGTTTTGGAAATCTTATTTTATCATCTAAATCAGATTTTATATGATTTTTAATGAAAATTAAAACTTAAAACTGTTCTCCTGTAAAGTTAACCCTATGTCGCTTAGTAAATTTTTCCTTTCAAGGGTCGAAATATATTCTTCACGGAATACAGGGTTTTTGTACGAATTTCGCTTTCTTTGCGGACAGGTAACAAGGCCATTATTGACACTGGCAACAAAAATCGCCCATCCAAAGAAATACCAGCCAAGCAATGATTTCATACACAACGTACAGAAATTATTTTGCAAGCAATCGCTCTTGACACGATAATTACATACACACATACTCTAACACACACACACATGCTTACACCGATGACGTAATAACTCGGGAGACTGCCAAGTCCGACCCTTTGTTAGCGAATCCACTTAATTATATAGAGAAAGCTGTAGACACTCATTTAATTACCTTGACCCTACTATTTACGGGTTTCGATGGCCATAATGAATATTTATAAACGCAGGGTTAAAGCATCATTGAGAAAGATGGAAAAGATGCCGGAAATCGGACTTGTACGTAACACCTGGGTTTGAGTCCCGACTACTGTCAGTACCGGTTGTCGTGGAATGCGGACCTTAATGTGCCTTCCTTGAAGCGCTCGGCCTATAACACTCTTTAAAGACAGTCTTATGTCTTCCGTCCGAAAGGAATTTAACGGTAGCATAAGAAAATATTTGAAAATAGATTCTAGGGGCTCACCTCGGGTGGAGCTGCAAACTTCAGGTTGGCGAGAGAGCCGTGCGATCTGCTGCGGTGCTCCTGTCGGATGCTGTACGAGAAAGCGCGCTCGTTCAGGTGTCCCTTCTTCCTGTAGATGCCGCCTGCGTCCTCCACGGCCTCCAGCCCCGTCATGCTCTGCGCAGCCTTCATCGCCGGAGGGGGAGGAGGTTTCGAACGCCGCGGGTCCACTGTGGCGTACTGCAGGCGACCCCGGCCGTGGCCCGGTGGACCCGGTGGGAAGGGCCCCGCAGCCAGCGCGGCCGGGACGCGTCCGCGGTGGCCCAGCGTGGCCGGGCGCGCGTGAGGCAGCGTAGCCGCCGGGTGAGCAACCAACACCATGGGGTGCGCGGCTGCCCAGGCCGGAGGCGCGCGCCCCAGTGACCGCCCGTTCATCACCGGCGCCGGTCCAGCGTACAACTCATCAGCTGAGGCCGAAGACTTCTTTTTCGTCTTCTTTGCAGTAGCAGTCTTCTTTTTCGGCTCTTCAGGCGGTGGTGGCGGCGGCGGGACGGACGCGGGTCGCGCTATCTGTCGCGGGCGCGGCGCGCGCGCAGGGTGCGGTATGTCGTCGCTGGCGTCGTCGCGCTCGGTCTCTCCGACCCACACCTTGTGGTTCTCGTCTCCGTCGTACACCTCGAGCTCCTCGTCCTGGTCGGGTGGCAGGTGCGAGGGCGCGCGCTCCGCCTCCAGCCGCTTGGCGTACGAGCTGTCCGCGTACGCGTGGAAGCAGCAGCGCACGAGCGCGTTGGCTGCGGCCTCACGCCGGCAGATGAACGCGTGGCACTCCAGCACCTTGATGCCCTGCGTGCGACGCAGCACGGCCGCGAACAGCGGCGGGCGGCGCGGCGCCGGCGCGCGGGCGAAAGGCGAGTCCAGCGGCAGGAACCGCGGCGCGCCCTCCACGGTGACCCGGCGTACCGCGGCGCAGTAGTGCAGGCTCGAGATCGGGAAGAAGCGCGCCACCCGCGAGCCGCTCTCATCGATGTTCTCGAGTAGGATGCCGTTCGACCACACCGACAGCCACGAGTCGATGCCGCCGCTCGTCGCTCCCTTTTCCGGATACAACTCGCGCAGCGGTTCCTGGATGCCTTGCAGTCCATCCTTGCTCTGCTGCGGCACTGCGGAGCCGAGGTAGAGCACGCGGCACCGACATATCGGCGTCGACTCCATTTCGTCACTGCACTATCACAACATGACACTGAATCACTTGAAAACACAAATATGTCGCGGATCGGTCGCTCGCGGAGGTGTAGGTACGTGCTGGCCGCGAGGCGGGCGCGGGTCTGAGTGAGCGGAATTCAAGATGGCGGGCGCGGGGGCGCGGGCTCGCGGGGCCGCGGCGCCGGGGGGGGGGCGGGCCGTACCTGCGCGCACGCACCTGCGAAGACGGCTCTACGGACGGGTACGGGTAGGTACATGAGTGCCGATGAACCGGCATTGTGTCAAACGAATCGTCGCGAATTTGGCCGCGTTTCTCTCCACGTCACCTGCCGCGACGTGACGGAATGCCACACTTTTGTCCTGTTACAGTGAAACCTGAAGGTCGATCGATATTCAGATATTTCCCAGCGGATCCGTTCTCTGTGGACGTTCGTTTGTTGTGAATAACAAGCTGCCGTCGGTTGCAGTTTTCCATTGCGCCTTAATTGGGTCATTGTTTGGCTAATGTTTCTTCACTTCGCTAATGGGTCGAAGTCGAAATATTTCGTGTGTGAACGTCTGCAAATAATGAAGTATGCAGATGTTTGCAACTTGCGTAGAACAATGACGTTATCTCTTTATTTATTAGATGTAGAATTAGGATCACACGTAGTTATTAAAATTTCATTCTGTTGTTGCCATGTTGTTGCTTTAATAAAGCTTACTTTTATGTACGGAAAAGGTTATGAAAAATTCCTTTATCTTGGATTCTTAGGTACCTACCTAGATCTTATTAAAAATAAACTCCTCTACAATAGGTTCATGTATGTTGCAAATTATAGTCAAACTAGCTTCTGCCCGCGACATCGTCCGCGTGAAACACCCTCCCCCCATTTACCCTCTTAGGGGTGGAATTTCGAAAAACCCTTTCTTAGTGGATACCTACCTACTCTTCACAAAGAACACACCTTCCAAATTTCATGGTCCCTTCGTTGATACATTTATTAAACAGCAGATATAGGGGTTCACATAAGTGATTGGAAACACTTTTGAAAAACGAGAGAGGAATGCCATCAGGTCCACCCTAATTGTGTAACACACTATCAATCGGAATCTGAATCATTTTGAACCAAATTGCTAATCCATTGCTTCATAGATAAGTTCGAAAAATTTGTCTGCTCAACACGTAAATAACGCAATGAATGTTGTTGAAATGTCAAAATGAAACCGATTCCGATTGATATTGTGTTACGCAATTGGCAATAGCCCCGCAGCGCAGGTCCTTTTGAAGGGTCTAACGACTTTAGCTCCTTACCTATAAACTTTATAAATATTGTTGATAATATCACTTTTATCATGAAAGCTAGAAGGCGGCTGCCATTTATTGATGTCAAGTGTGTGGCTCATACACTGATTGAAAATAGTTACAGTACAGAATAGTTTACAAATATCACGTGGATCTCTACTGGAAGTATTCTTATATTTAACACTAGCTGCGGTTTCACCCGCATTTAGTTTCGATCCCGTTGGAATATCGAGATAAAAAGTATCCTATGTCCTTTCCCGGGATTCAAACTATCTCTATACCAAATTTCATCTAAATCGGTTCAGCGGTTTAAGCGTGAAGAGGTAACATACATACACACTTTCGCATTTATAATATTTAGTATGGATTGGATGGAATTCCTGAGTCCGTTTACTAGCCACATAGCCCTGCGGCTATGTGGCTAAATGTAAACAAAAATCTTAAACACTTCTGGAAATGTTTGAGATTTTTGTTTACATTTTCTTCTACAGTTGCTATATCATAGGCAACATTCTTTATTGAATCTGCGACGAAATAGGGAAAATTGCTCATAATCAGATATATTATTGTACACTTTCCATTTGGTCCAGGCGTTGCTCTTATTTTTGAATACCCTTATAAGGGGTCGAGTGAACCAAATGGGGAATTTAGAAGTTCTGTATGATATTAACTGGCCATCATTTTGGTGTCATCATTGTTCCGAATTCACGACCATTTAAAAAGTTATAGAGGGTGGCGTCGACGCGCAACCTGTTACCATGGATACAGTACATGATTCTGAACTCCCTGCGTTGAAATTTATCGTCAGTTATTACAAAAAAAAAAAAAACGGCCAAGTGCGAGTCGGACTCGTACACGAAGGGTTCCGCACCACCGTACAATATTTAACACTACATATTAAAATCACGTTTTTTGTATGGGAGCCCCCCATATTTTTTTTTTTAATTATTTATTTTTAAAGTGAATATACAACTAAGTACCTGTTCTGTAAATATTTCAAGCGTCTACCTGTTGCCATTATTGATATCGAGCAAAAAGGGGCAAAAAAATCGCGTTTTTTGTATGGGAGCCCCTCTTAAATATTTTTTTTTTTTTTTTTTTAGTATTTGTTGTTATAGCGGCAACAGAAATACATAATTTGTGTTCCTCGCGGTGGAAATCCTCATGGACTTCCTCTATCATGGGGGTGACAGAGGGGCATGCCGGACTCTTATCGGCTAAAGCGAGATGTGCGGGATTCGCATAAACATTCACCGCTCCGAATTAGGATGCCTGGAGTGTACCTTTATAAATTATCAACTGAGCATAACAATTCGATTCCCACTGATACTATATTGACTTGGGCGGAATAATAAGTGATCAAAACAATAGGTAATAGGTTGGCGTCGCGAACTCGCTACTTATAAATGGTTATTTAATAAAAGCCATAAGCGATTACTTAAATAAGTTACATAACTAGCTGCGCCCCGCGGTTTCACCCGCATAAGTGTCGATCCCGTGGGAATATCGGGATAAAAAATGTCCTTCCGCGGGACTCAAACTATCTCTAAGTATACCAAATTTCATCTAAATCGGTTCAGTGGTTTAGGCGTGAAAAGGTAACATACAGACAGACAGACAGAGTTACTTTCGAATTTTTAATATTAGTATGGATGATGGTACACACGGCTACACATCAAGCTATAGGTACATAACCAGTATAAGCCGACTTCTAATTGTACGAAAAACCTATACAGTGCGAGGTCAGCTAAAACTGGAACTGTATAGCTTGATGTGTCGCCGTGTGTACTATAAAGAAACCACTTTTTATGCTATATCCGAATATATTTTCGTTATTACCAATATCAATGTAGTAGGTATCTATCACACTATCACACTAATATTATAAAGGCGAAAGTTTGTGAGTGTGTGTGTGTGTTTATATGTTTGTTACTTCTTCACGCTCAAACGGCTCGACCAATTTTGATGAAATTTTGTATAGAGATAGCTTAAGTCCCGGGAAAGGACATAGGGTACTTTTTATCCCGATATTCTCACGGAATCGAGATTTATGCGAGTAAAACCGCGGGGCGCAGCTAGTATAATATTGCTTAAAATATTATAACTCTACTATTACAACTGCTAGTCGTCTATACGTCTTACTAGGACGACCAGGGTATCTCCACTTTTTGAGCGGTTCCCAGCGTGAGCTCTCTAAATTTTTCTCTTTATTTTATTCCGCGCCAATGCCGTTGGCTGTCTTGCCAATCGAAATAAATAAATTTCACTGTGTTGCCAATTGAAATAATCAAAACGGAATCATGACAGTACTAGCGCAATCGCACGTCCACACACTGCCAGTCGTTGCAAAGTCAAACACACACATGCCGCAGCTAATATCAACGTCCTACCATGGCCTGCTCAATCGCCAGACTTGAACCCCATTGAGCACTAGTGAATAAGTGCAAGTGCTCGGCTAAATGTGAATGACACACACCAGAAAATCTTTTTCACCTGTTACAGAGGACGTGGGCGGCCATTCCGCAACTTGATTTGGATGAACTCATATTTAGTACAGACGCCAGCACATCAACTTACTACAATCTGTCAAATTTCTTTAATAGATTTTAAACTTTATCTCTAAAGCATAAGGTTCAATGTTGATTAGGAAAATTTGACAGTTTCGGGTAGGATGATGTGCTGACGTCTGTAACTATGCCATTGTGTTTGTTATACACGTTACGGGCAGAAATACAGACTACTACCTAATACTTAATTGTTTATTTTACGCAATAAAAACCTTTAAAAACTTTTACTTTTATCTTTCTTAGGGTTCCGCATCCAAAGGGTAAAAACGGGTCCCTATTACTAAGACTCCACTGTCCGTCTGTCTGTCTGTCACCAGGCTGTACCTCATGAACCATGATAGCTAGACAGTTGAAATTTTCACAGATGATGTATTTCTGTTGCCGATATAACAACAAATACTAAAAACAGAATAAAATAAATATTTAAGGGGGCTCCCATACAACAAACGTGATTTTTGTGACGTTATTTGCTCGATATTAATAACGGCAACAGCTAGACGCTTGAAATATTCACAGAATATTTAGTTGTATATTCACTTTAAAAATAAATAATTAAATTAAAATAAAATAAATATTTAAGGGGACTCCCATACAACAAACGTGATTTTTGTGACGTTATTTGCTCGATATTAATAACGGCAACAGCTAGACGCTTGAAATATTCACAGAATATTTAGTTGTATATTCACTTTAAAAATAAATAATTAAATTAAAATAAAATAAATATTTAAGGGGGCTCCCATACAATAGATGTGATTTTTTTGCCGTTTTTTGCTCGATATCAATAACGGCAACAGGTAGACGCTTGAAATATTTACAGAATAGGTGCTTCGTTTTATATTCACTTTAAAAATAAATAAATAAAATAAAATAAGGGGGGCTCCCATACAACAAACGTGATTTTTTTTGTATATATAGTGTTAAATATTGTACGGTGGTACGGAATCCTTCGTGTGCGAGTCCGACTCGCACTTGGCCGGTTTTTTCACATTTTAATGTCAGGAAAAACCGCGAAGTCAGTGCAAAAGCACAGAGTAATTCGTAATACGAAAACATTTTACTCAATCAAAATAGATATTTTTATTAAATTACAATAGGGCACTAAAATATTTTATTTAAATACCTTGATCCCCAGATACTTGATGTGTATACAGGGTGTTACGGAAAGGGTATATCAATACAAACGGGTTGAAGAGTGTATCTGGTCTAGAATCTCTGTACAAAATTTCAGCTCAAAAGCATTCATTTTGAAAATGCTTAATATTTTTTTATTTCGACATCACGGCGCTGCACTGGCGCGCGGCGGCATGATGTGCGTGTACTAGGCGCACAGACACACTACAGATAATGGATAATGACCCTCGTAGTGCGGTGACACGTTTGTTATGATTTCAATTTAATAAACTATCGAAATAAAAAAAATATTAAGCATTTTCAAAGTTACAAAGTTACTGCTTTTGAGCTGAAATTTTGTACAGAGATTCTAGACCAGATACACTCTTCAACCCGTTTGTATTGATATACCCTTTCCGTAACACCCTGTATAGTTGCCCATTATAAAGCGTATTACCTATATAGAAAAACGAGCAAGAAACTTCATTGACTCTTTTAAATCCTCGTAACTGCCCCGTTTGATGTCGTGGTCGCAAACGCGGCTGCTGACCGTGGGGTCCTAGGTTCGATTCCCAGGCCGTGTTATTGGGTTTTTTCAAAGAATTGCTCAGTAACAGCCCAGAGTACGGAAGTTGTGGTATGATACCCTCGTGCCTCGGAAACCTGCACATTAAGCCGTTGCCCTCGGCTGTCATTCATGAATCTTTGACAGTCGTTACAAGTTGTCAGAAGCCCGAGAGTCTGGCAACCAGTAATAATAATAAGCTTGCTTGGGTGTCGTGTTACCCAGTAACTGGGTTGTGGAGGTCAGAGAAACAGGCGCTCCATGTAAAATATTGATAAATCAGCTGCATTCGTCTAGACCAGTGTTCCGCAAAGTATGTACTGCCGCGGCACACTGGTGTACCGTGGCCATTAATTGGTTTGGTGTGCCTCGGAAAAATAAGGTTATGTTATAAACTTATTTACAATAAAAACCAAAAAAAGAGAACGCCTCGACGAAGAGATGAGAGCAGCTTTGTCAACGATTACGCCAAATTTAGACCGTCTATGCGTAAATGTGTTATTATTATTATTATGCTCGATTAAACAGCCTCATGTTTCGCATTAAATTACTTTTCTGCAATTTAAACTTTAGGTTTGTTGATTAATAATAAATATTGTTTCGATGATTAATAAATAAATGTTGATTAATATTACTTAAAAAATGATTTTTATTTGTGGTGTATCTTCAAACATTTTCGTTTTCCTAGATGTACCTTGAACACAAAAAGTTTGCGGAAAACTGGTCAGGACTAGAAGCCGTCCCCAACATAGTTGGGAATAGGCTAGGTAGGTGATATTGCGAGGGTCGAAAGATCATGTACGTTTGCCTGGCTAGGCCCCCCAGAATTTGCGATTTAGGTATACACCAATGTAATGTACTCGCCTCTAGGAGTATATGTACCGCTTTCATTTTCAATGTACCTCTGTACTTTTGAAGAAATATGCAAAAAAAGGGGGCCGTGCCAGCCAAACGTTTTCAGCACGGCCCTCGTGTTACTTGAAAAATATATAGCGTATTAAAAAGTTTCATAAACTCAAGGAATGTACTTTATTAACACGTTCTATGTACCGTAACAGATATTGTGAATTCGTAATAACAAATAATATATAGACGTGGATAGGGGGCCGTGCTGAAAAAAAAAAGAAATGAGAAAATATCTAAAAAAGACAAAACAACCTTAGCCAAAAACTATATAAAAGTAATTCATGTTTGGCAAGTAACATATGTACCGCATTGGTTTCTCACACAACTTGCTAAATTAAAAAAATAAGCCAATTTTAGTTTATTCAGCACGGCCCTCTATAGTTGCCTATATCTTTTTAAATATGACATGTTTGTTTACAAAATTCGACTTCCTGAATTATGTATAGGAGTACATTCGTTCCAAATAAATTGCGATTATGGTGTATTAGTATTTTAAAAGTTAAATTGGATCAAAAATATCCTAACATACAACTGATGGGGTGACCATGATTCCACGTGAGAATGGATAAAAAAACTTCTGCATAAATTGAGTAAATCTTTAATAAAAAAAAAAAAAACAAAAATATCGTAATCTGTATTAACTATTAACGATAACTATAATAGTAGTAAGTAGTAGGTCGCAAATCGAACAAAACAACAAGTGTCGTTAAGACTAAATAGCTCAAAAGGCTTAAAAAAATCACATATATATTTCCAATAAATCACACGGATTGATGTACGGTACATTACAATAAAATTACAGTTTCGGTACATTTCACAGATTAGTTACGTTTACCTATGGAATAATCGCAGAAAAACTATGTGTCACAAACACTACAATTTGACAGGCCTGATGGTCTAGTGGTTAGTGACCCTGACTGCTATGCCGGAGGTCGTGGGTTCGATTCCCACCCAGGACAAATGTTTGTGTGATGAGCACGATCATTTGTTCTGTGTCTGGGTGTAATTTATCTATAATATGTATGTATTTAGAAATATATAAGTATGTTTATCAGTTGTCTAGTACCCATAACACAAGCTCTGCTTAGCTTGGGACTAGATGGCGTTGTGTGATAGTTGTGGAATATTATTGTGGAATATTATTATTATTAATTCTTTTACCTATTGTAGTATAGTAATTTTATTTTAGGTGCATCGTCCTCACATATTATTATATAATTATTTTGTACCCATGCAAAATATTGTACCTAAAACATTTTAAAAGAGTAACGTTGGAGTTTCTTGCCCATTCTTCTCCACACGAAAACTACCTTTTGGAAGGGGCGACTAGAATCAATTCTATTTTAAGGTAATTTTTGACGTTCAAAAGTGCCTTTTATGTGCCTATTTGAAATAAATGCTTTCACTTTGACTACAGAGCTTAAAAGGCTTAAAAAATTACAGATACGTTTCCAACAAATCACATTGATTGAACCTTACCTAGTGAATTAATAGCGACCGCACACAACAAGTTTTAACTGATTTAATTCCCTTAAAAGATGTCATCGCTAATATTAATTTTGAAGAAAAAAAAAACAAATTGTAAAAAAAGAATGTTTATTTCAATGTAGTCACATAATTTCATTAATATAGGTATAGAATATATGTACCTAATTTATGGAACCATGGTCACCCCATCAGTTGCATGTTAGGATATTTTTGATCCAATTTATCTTTTAAAATACTAATACACCATAATCGCAATTTATTTGGAACGAATGTACTCCTATACATAATTCAGGAAGTCGAATTTTGTAAACAAACATGTCATATTTAAAAAGATATAGGCAACTATAGAGGGCCGTGCTGAATAAACTAAAATTGGCTTATTTTTTAATTTAGCAAGTTGTATGAGAAACCAATGCGGTACATATATTACTTGCCAAACATGAATTACTTTTATATAGTTTTTGGCTAAGGTTGTTTTGTCTTTTTTAGATATTTTCTCATTTCTTTTTTTTTCAGCACGGCCCCCTATCCACGTCTATATATTATTTGTTATTACGAATTCACAATATCTGTTACGGTACATAGAACGTGTTAATAAAGTACATTCCTTGAGTTTATGAAACTTTTTAATACGCTATATATTTTTCAAGTTACACGAGGGCCGTGCTGAAAACGTTTGGCTGGCACGGCCCCCTTTTTTTGCATATTTCTTAAAAAGTACAGAGGTACATTGAAAAAGAAAGCGGTACATATACTCCTAGAGGCGAGTACATTGCATTGGTGTATACCTAAATCGCAAATTCTGGGGGGCCTAGCTGGGCAAACGTACGGTGGGCTGCAAAAGTGCATGGGTAGTACAGAAACAAAATCGTATGAAGCGAGAAATGACGCCATCTAGCGTAAAACCAGTTAACGACTAACAAAATTGAATTATGCTGTTATTAGATGGCGTTGCTTTGCTTTATATGATAAAATATTTTTGCAGTTTCTTTTTGTCTCTTCAAACAATTTATAATTAATAGTTTCTTTTAAAGAAAATTGATCCTAATTATTAACCTACTATGTTAAGGGCTGGTAATAGTTCAGCTAAAATTCAGATTTTGTCCCCACTTCCCCGCGCTATGTATCATTCTATCCCACTCGCACTGACATACTGATTCAGTTAGGGTGAACTGAACTATTGTTGGAAGGATGTCAAGAAATAAAATGATTAAACTTAACATTAATTTATTACATTCACATTTTATGTACAGTATATATAAAATTCTTTTAAATGGGCAGGTAAATAATAAGTAGGTATAACAAAACAAACATGAGACACTCATCATTCGCATAGCAAATACAGTTTACATCGAAATCCGCAATATAAGTACCTACTTCATTAGTGTTCTATGACCGACCAAAGACCATTGCTCTATCGCCATATATTTGTCACCATAAGACATCGACAGCCAAATAGAGCCGGCGCTCAGCTCACTGACAGCGTGTCACGGCAGGTTGTGCTGCGGCATCCCGCGGCGTTCCGTGGCATCCTGCTAAAAGCCCGCACAGACCGGACTGCGTCCCATTAACCGAAATGACCGCAGCACAAGTTTCAATCTTATTTCAACTAGCTTAGCAATCATAATTCCTCGACACAACGTGACGCACACGTCCCGCGGGATGCAATGGCGCGCCGCGGCATTACGTGGAATGAAACGGCATGACACGTCATGCCGCAGCACAACCTGCCGTGACACGCTGTCAGTGAGCTGAGCGCCGGCTCTATTTGGCTGTCGATGTCTTATGGTGACAAATATATGGCGATAGAGCAATGGTCTTTGGTCGGTCATAGAACACTAATGAAGTAGGTACTTATATTGCGGATTTCGATGTAAACTGTATTTGCTATGCGAATGATGAGTGTCTCATGTTTGTTTTGTTATACCTACTTATTATTTACCTGCCCATTTAAAAGAATTTTATATATACTGTACATAAAATGTGAATGTAATAAATTAATGTTAAGTTTAATCATTTTATTTCTTGACATCCTTCCAACAATAGTTCAGTTCACCCTAACTGAATCAGTATGTCAGTGCGAGTGGGATAGAATGATACATAGCGCGGGGAAGTGGGGACAAAATCTGAATTTTAGCTGAACTATTACCAGCCCTTAACATAGTAGGTTAATAATTAGGATCAATTTTCTTTAAAAGAAACTATTAATTATAAATTGTTTGAAGAGACAAAAAGAAACTGCAAAAATATTTTATCATATAAAGCAAAGCAACGCCATCTAATAACAGCATAATTCAATTTTGTTAGTCGTTAACTGGTTTTACGCTAGATGGCGTCATTTCTCGCTTCATACGATTTTGTTTCTGTACTACCCATGCACTTTTGCAGCCCACCGTACGTTTGCCCAGCTAGGCCCCCCAGAATTTGCGATTTAGGTATACACCAATGCAATGTACTCGCCTCTAGGAGTATATGTACCGCTTTCTTTTTCAATGTACCTCTGTACTTTTTAAGAAATATGCAAAAAAAGGGGGCCGTGCCAGCCAAACGTTTTCAGCACGGCCCTCGTGTAACTTGAAAAATATATAGCGTATTAAAAAGTTTCATAAACTCAAGGAATGTACTTTATTAACACGTTCTATGTACCGTAACAGATATTGTGAATTCGTAATAACAAATAATATATAGACGTGGATAGGGGGCCGTGCTGAAAAAAAAAGAAATGAGAAAATATCTAAAAAAGACAAAACAACCTTAGCCAAAAACTATATAAAAGTAATTCATGTTTGGCAAGTAATATATGTACCGCATTGGTTTCTCATACAACTTGCTAAATTAAAAAATAAGCCAATTTTAGTTTATTCAGCACGGCCCTCTATAGTTGCCTATATCTTTTTAAATATGACATGTTTGTTTACAAAATTCGACTTCCTGAATTATGTATAGGAGTACATTCGTTCCAAATAAATTGCGATTATGGTGTATTAGTATTTTAAAAGATAAATTGGATCAAAAATATCCTAACATGCAACTGATGGGGTGACCATGGTTCCATAAATTAGGTACATATATTCTATACCTATATTAATGAAATTATGTGACTACATTGAAATAAACATTCTTTTTTTACAATTTGTTTTTTTTTTCTTCAAAATTAATATTAGCGATGACATCTTTTAAGGGAATTAAATCAGTTAAAACTTGTTGTGTGCGGTCGCTATTAATTCACTAGGTAAGGTTCAATCAATGTGATTTGTTGGAAACGTATCTGTAATTTTTTAAGCCTTTTAAGCTCTGTAGTCAAAGTGAAAGCATTTATTTCAAATAGGCACATAAAAGGCACTTTTGAACGTCAAAAATTACCTTAAAATAGAATTGATTCTAGTCGCCCCTTCCAAAAGGTAGTTTTCGTGTGGAGAAGAATGGGCAAGAAACTCCAACGTTACTCTTTTAAAATGTTTTAGGTACAATATTTTGCATGGGTACAAAATAATTATATAATAATATGTGAGGACGATGCACCTAAAATAAAATTACTATACTACAATAGGTAAAAGAATTAATAATAATAATATTCCACAATAATATTCCACAACTATCACACAACGCCATCTAGTCCCAAGCTAAGCAGAGCTTGTGTTATGGGTACTAGACAACTGATAAACATACTTATATATTTCTAAATACATACATATTATAGATAAATTACACCCAGACACAGAACAAATGATCGTGCTCATCACACAAACATTTGTCCTGGGTGGGAATCGAACCCACGACCTCCGGCATAGCAGTCAGGGTCACTAACCACTAGACCATCAGGCCTGTCAAATTGTAGTGTTTGTGACACATAGTTTTTCTGCGATTATTCCATAGGTAAACGTAACTAATCTGTGAAATGTACCGAAACTGTAATTTTATTGTAATGTACCGTACATCAATCCGTGTGATTTATTGGAAATATATATGTGATTTTTTTAAGCCTTTTGAGCTATTTAGTCTTAACGACACTTGTTGTTTTGTTCGATTTGCGACCTACTACTTACTACTATTATAGTTATCGTTAATAGTTAATACAGATTACGATATTTTTGTTTTTTTTTTTTTTATTAAAGATTTACTCAATTTATGCAGAAGTTTTTTTATCCATTCTCACGTGGAATCATGGTCACCCCATCAGTTGTATGTTAGGATATTTTTGATCCAATTTAACTTTTAAAATACTAATACACCATAATCGCAATTTATTTGGAACGAATGTACTCCTATACATAATTCAGGAAGTCGAATTTTGTAAACAAACATGTCATATTTAAAAAGATATAGGCAACTATAGAGGGCCGTGCTGAATAAACTAAAATTGGCTTATTTTTTTAATTTAGCAAGTTGTGTGAGAAACCAATGCGGTACATATGTTACTTGCCAAACATGAATTACTTTTATATAGTTTTTGGCTAAGGTTGTTTTGTCTTTTTTAGATATTTTCTCATTTCTTTTTTTTTTCAGCACGGCCCCCTATCCACGTCTATATATTATTTGTTATTACGAATTCACAATATCTGTTACGGTACATAGAACGTGTTAATAAAGTACATTCCTTGAGTTTATGAAACTTTTTAATACGCTATATATTTTTCAAGTAACACGAGGGCCGTGCTGAAAACGTTTGGCTGGCACGGCCCCCTTTTTTTGCATATTTCTTCAAAAGTACAGAGGTACATTGAAAATGAAAGCGGTACATATACTCCTAGAGGCGAGTACATTACATTGGTGTATACCTAAATCGCAAATTCTGGGGGGCCTAGCCAGGCAAACGTACATGATCTTTCGACCCTCGCAATATCACCTACCTAGCCTATTCCCAACTATGTTGGGGACGGCTTCTAGTCCTGACCAGTTTTCCGCAAACTTTTTGTGTTCAAGGTACATCTAGGAAAACGAAAATGTTTGAAGATACACCACAAATAAAAATCATTTTTTAAGTAATATTAATCAACATTTATTTATTAATCATCGAAACAATATTTATTATTAATCAACAAACCTAAAGTTTAAATTGCAGAAAAGTAATTTAATGCGAAACATGAGGCTGTTTAATCGAGCATAATAATAATAATAACACATTTACGCATAGACGGTCTAAATTTGGCGTAATCGTTGACAAAGCTGCTCTCATCTCTTCGTCGAGGCGTTCTCTTTTTTTGGTTTTTATTGTAAATAAGTTTATAACATAACCTTATTTTTCCGAGGCACACCAAACCAATTAATGGCCACGGTACACCAGTGTGCCGCGGCAGTACATACTTTGCGGAACACTGGTCTAGACGAATGCAGCTGATTTATCAATATTTTACATGGAGCGCCTGTTTCTCTGACCTCCACAACCCAGTTACTGGGTAACACGACACCCAAGCAAGCTTATTATTATTACTGGTTGCCAGACTCTCGGGCTTCTGACAACTTGTAACGACTGTCAAAGATTCATGAATGACAGCCGAGGGCAACGGCTTAATGTGCAGGTTTCCGAGGCACGAGGGTATCATACCACAACTTCCGTACTCTGGGCTGTTACTGAGCAATTCTTTGAAAAAACCCAATAACACGGCCTGGGAATCGAACCTAGGACCCCACGGTCAGCAGCCGCGTTTGCGACCACGACATCAAACGGGGCAGTTACGAGGATTTAAAAGAGTCAATGAAGTTTCTTGCTCGTTTTTCTATATAGGTAATACGCTTTATAATGGGCAACTATACAGGGTGTTACGGAAAGGGTATATCAATACAAACGGGTTGAAGAGTGTATCTGGTCTAGAATCTCTGTACAAAATTTCAGCTCAAAAGCAGTAACTTTGTAACTTTGAAAATGCTTAATATTTTTTTTATTTCGATAGTTTATTAAATTGAAATCATAACAAACGTGTCACCGCACTACGAGGGTCATTATCCATTATCTGTAGTGTGTCTGTGCGCCTAGTACACGCACATCATGCCGCCGCGCGCCAGTGCAGCGCCGTGATGTCGAAATAAAAAAATATTAAGCATTTTCAAAATGAATGCTTTTGAGCTGAAATTTTGTACAGAGATTCTAGACCAGATACACTCTTCAACCCGTTTGTATTGATATACCCTTTCCGTAACACCCTGTATACACATCAAGTATCTGGGGATCAAGGTATTTAAATAAAATATTTTAGTGCCCTATTGTAATTTAATAAAAATATCTATTTTGATTGAGTAAAATGTTTTCGTATTACGAATTACTCTGTGCTTTTGCACTGACTTCGCGGTTTTTCCTGACATTAAAATGTGAAAAAACCGGCCAAGTGCGAGTCGGACTCGCACACGAAGGATTCCGTACCACCGTACAATATTTAACACTATATATACAAAAAAAATCACGTTTGTTGTATGGGAGCCCCCCTTATTTTATTTTATTTATTTATTTTTAAAGTGAATATAAAACGAAGCACCTATTCTGTAAATATTTCAAGCGTCTACCTGTTGCCGTTATTGATATCGAGCAAAAAACGGCAAAAAAATCACATCTATTGTATGGGAGCCCCCTTAAATATTTATTTTATTTTAATTTAATTATTTATTTTTAAAGTGAATATACAACTAAATATTCTGTGAATATTTCAAGCGTCTAGCTGTTGCCGTTATTAATATCGAGCAAATAACGTCACAAAAATCACGTTTGTTGTATGGGAGTCCCCTTAAATATTTATTTTATTTTAATTTAATTATTTATTTTTAAAGTGAATATACAACTAAATATTCTGTGAATATTTCAAGCGTCTAGCTGTTGCCGTTATTAATATCGAGCAAATAACGTCACAAAAATCACGTTTGTTGTATGGGAGCCCCCTTAAATATTTATTTTATTCTGTTTTTAGTATTTGTTGTTATATCGGCAACAGAAATACATCATCTGTGAAAATTTCAACTGTCTAGCTATCATGGTTCATGAGGTACAGCCTGGTGACAGACAGACAGACGGACAGTGGAGTCTTAGTAATAGGGACCCGTTTTTACCCTTTGGATGCGGAACCCTAAGAAAGATAAAAGTAAAAGTTTTTAAAGGTTTTTATTGCGTAAAATAAACAATTAAGTATTAGGTAGTAGTCTGTATTTCTGCCCGTAACGTGTATAACAAACACAATGGCATAGTTACAGACGTCAGCACATCATCCTACCCGAAACTGTCAAATTTTCCTAATCAACATTGAACCTTATGCTTTAGAGATAAAGTTTAAAATCTATTAAAGAAATTTGACAGATTGTAGTAAGTTGATGTGCTGGCGTCTGTACTAAATATGAGTTCATCCAAATCAAGTTGCGGAATGGCCGCCCACGTCCTCTGTAACAGGTGAAAAAGATTTTCTGGTGTGTGTCATTCACATTTAGCCGAGCACTTGCACTTATTCACTAGTGCTCAATGGGGTTCAAGTCTGGCGATTGAGCAGGCCATGGTAGGACGTTGATATTAGCTGCGGCATGTGTGTGTTTGACTTTGCAACGACTGGCAGTGTGTGGACGTGCGATTGCGCTAGTACTGTCATGATTCCGTTTTGATTATTTCAATTGGCAACACAGTGAAATTTATTTATTTCGATTGGCAAGACAGCCAACGGCATTGGCGCGGAATAAAATAAAGAGAAAAATTTAGAGAGCTCACGCTGGGAACCGCTCAAAAAGTGGAGATACCCTGGTCGTCCTAGTAAGACGTATAGACGACTAGCAGTTGTAATAGTAGAGTTATAATATTTTAAGCAATATTATACTAGCTGCGCCCCGCGGTTTTACTCGCATAAATCTCGATTCCGTGAGAATATCGGGATAAAAAGTACCCTATGTCCTTTCCCGGGACTTAAGCTATCTCTATACAAAATTTCATCAAAATTGGTCGAGCCGTTTGAGCGTGAAGAAGTAACAAACATATAAACACACACACACACTCACAAACTTTCGCCTTTATAATATTAGTGTGATAGTGTGATAGATACCTACTACATTGATATTGGTAATAACGAAAATATATTCGGATATAGCATAAAAAGTGGTTTCTTTATAGTACACACGGCGACACATCAAGCTATACAGTTCCAGTTTTAGCTGACCTCGCACTGTATAGGTTTTTCGTACAATTAGAAGTCGGCTTATACTGGTTATGTACCTATAGCTTGATGTGTAGCCGTGTGTACCATCATCCATACTAATATTAAAAATTCGAAAGTAACTCTGTCTGTCTGTCTGTATGTTACCTTTTCACGCCTAAACCACTGAACCGATTTAGATGAAATTTGGTATACTTAGAGATAGTTTGAGTCCCGCGGAAGGACATTTTTTATCCCGATATTCCCACGGGATCGACACTTATGCGGGTGAAACCGCGGGGCGCAGCTAGTTATGTAACTTATTTAAGTAATCGCTTATGGCTTTTATTAAATAACCATTTATAAGTAGCGAGTTCGCGACGCCAACCTATTACCTATTGTTTTGATCACTTATTATTCCGCCCAAGTCAATATAGTATCAGTGGGAATCGAATTGTTATGCTCAGTTGATAATTTATAAAGGTACACTCCAGGCATCCTAATTCGGAGCGGTGAATGTTTATGCGAATCCCGCACATCTCGCTTTAGCCGATAAGAGTCCGGCATGCCCCTCTGTCACCCCCATGATAGAGGAAGTCCATGAGGATTTCCACCGCGAGGAACACAAATTATGTATTTCTGTTGCCGCTATAACAACAAATACTAAAAAAAAAAAAAAAAAAATATTTAAGAGGGGCTCCCATACAAAAAACGCGATTTTTTTGCCCCTTTTTGCTCGATATCAATAATGGCAACAGGTAGACGCTTGAAATATTTACAGAACAGGTACTTAGTTGTATATTCACTTTAAAAATAAATAATTAAAAAAAAAAATATGGGGGGCTCCCATACAAAAAACGTGATTTTAATATGTAGTGTTAAATATTGTACGGTGGTGCGGAACCCTTCGTGTACGAGTCCGACTCGCACTGGCGATGGCGCGCCGCGGCATTACGTGGAATGAAACGGCATGACACGTCATGCCGCAGCATCCCTGGCGCGTTGCGTCATGCCGCAGCGTCCCGCGGCACGTCGCGTCATTTCCCGGCATCGTGGTATCGAAATAAAGTAACATGAATTCTAAACTCATTGAAATAAGATTCAAAATAACTTGATTAGTAATAAAATCCTTTGCCATGACAAAGCCTTAAAATTACTTTCTTTTTGCTGAATCTTTGGCCAAAAAATAGGCTAGTCCTCTGGTCACGTGAAGAGTCGACCAATCGCTTGGCGATTTCTCGAAAAATTAAGTAGGCACTCGGACCTTATGGCCCTAGTGTATCAGCCCCAAACGGCTGGTACATATAAGTCGGAATAAGATTAGAGTATCTATTTGCGCTGTTTGAGGTTTTCTGCACCCGCAGTAATCGCACTAGCACAGCCAACCGTAATAGGAAGATGGGGTGGCGCAAGGTAGTCGATACATGTTGCATCACACACCAAAGGCCGACCTAACTTCTAAGGCATTATGGTCAATCTGTCTGGTCTTTTCCAATCGTCGCGAGCCATTGGGTTCTAAAACAGCTGGCAACCCAGCACTGTCAAGAGCACGCAATGGTTATAACGCATAATAATAGGTCATCGGAATGACTGATGTCAATTATAAAGTTTCATACATTTTGGCTTTAACGGAGGTTTGGAATAGAACGAATTTTAAAATAAGTTGTTTTTAACCCCCGACGCAAAAACGACGGGGTGTTATAAGTTTGACGTATCTGTGTGTGTGTGTGTGTGTGTGTCATGAGTCTATCAGAAATAGATTTATATCTTGAAAACCGGAATATGACCAGAACGTCATTCCTTTCCTCGTACATCAGGGAAATCATTAATATTAATAACGAGCCAGAAGCTTTAGCCGAAAACGCAGCAAGTACAAGCACCAGCAATGTAATTGACACATCATTATTGCACAAACTGTCAAGGAAACATAGTAAGAGTTCATACCAAGGCATTCAAGGTGATCCAATAGAGCAAGAATGTTGGCGTTACATTGCTGGTGCTGATCCTACAGAACCATAAAATGGTGATTTACTATCCTATTGGAATAATAAAAAAGAAGCATTTCCATCAGGAAATGCTTCTTTTTTATAGAGTAAGGCTCTAGCAAGAGCAGCAAGTCATCTTGCTGCTCTTGCTAGAGCTTTACTCTGTATACCTGCCACTAGCACTCCGAGTAAGAGGGTATTCTCGGTAGCTGGGCTAACAGTTACGGCCAAAAGATCTCGCTTGAGCTCGATTCGGGGTATTAAAATCATATTTATTCATGATAATTATAAAATATGTAAGATGTAAGATTGATTATCAATCTTACATAATTTATAATTATTATTATCTGTGTTTATATTAAAAAATTGTTTACTAGGCTATTAAAGTGTCCCTTTAGAAAACTGTTTTTTTTTTGCACCTGATGACTAACTAACTATTTAGTCTCAGTAGTTCCTTCAGCTTTTGCAAAGGGACTACTGATCAAAAAGTTCTCAGTAGTTCCTTCAAAGGAACTGCTAAAGGAAATATCTAGTCTCAGTAGTTCCTTCAGCTTTTGCAAAGGAACTACTGATCCAAAAATTCTCAGTAGTTCCTTCAAAGGAACTACGCGAAGGAACTAGTGAGCATAAACGATATTTTTTACGAAAACAAGTTTTGATATTATAACACAACTTTAAATACCTCCAGGACCCCTGTACAGTTACATGCGGGTGCAAAATTTGCTGTTTGTGGTAGTGCGCATACAGCAAAATTTCACACCAAAAATTAAAGTCGATTTCCAGCAATTACTTTTGTCACAGATCTTTTGTGCAATGTTACTTAGTTTGATGTACGACGGCTATAAGTCTTTTTACACCCTGTATCAATAAATAGATAAAATATTTATAAAAATAGTTTTGCTGAATATATTGAAAACACCATTACACATTGGGAACTGTCTAAAATAGGTACGTTTACCTCCCTAAATTTCTGACAATGTTTTGACATTGACATGAGATTACGATTTTAAACCATTTCAAAAATTATTTTATGAATGAAAACTACAAAATTTGGAAAAAATAAAAATACGAGGCCTTATATTTTACATCTATATTTCATTTTACTTTATTACATAATTTCTTCAGAACATAAAACGTTGTCAATCGGGTCTTTTGAGCGCAAGCAAAGTGACACGGGTTCCCCGTCTGATAGCCGAAGCGGTACTGACAAATACTGAATCGGGGTCCTGTCGGGGGCCGGGCGGCAGAGCGGTTCAAGTATAAAGCTGGATATTGACGAACGCGAGCCGCTGTGTTATATAATAATTTATTATTAAAAGAATTAAGCTATTTTGTAAAATGCAACCACAAATTACTTTTCTCTACGTTATTGCCTTTTTTTAGATATGATTTTTTAGTAGTAAAACATTTATAAACTATGAGTAAAACAAGAAAAACATAAAAAAAATATCGATTAAGCCTGTTTTTCGGATTTTTTTTTGATCGAGTGAAGTTTTCGATATCGTGTTTTGAACCACAAATTGTCAAAATACATAAAGTAAACTAGAACAAGTTTTTTTTTTCGATTTAAAAAATCACGATTTCTTTGTTTATTGTTAAATCAAAGTGATGTAAAATTGGGAATACCTGGCCTTAAAATTGAATATCAATTTATTAATAGTTTTCAAACTTGAGAGGGTAGGTTAAATATGGATTTATAAATAATTGGTAGGTGGTATGAATAATACTTAGATCGAAGATTTATGACAGCTCAATTGATTGTTCGCTAAGTTCATTTCGATTACCTCGTTCGAGTGCCTTTTGTTCAGTTTTTATTTATGATCAGGCGGATTACTTATTTTACTAATACGAGCACGAGTTATAATATTGATTTCGTTACAAGAGCTCAAATAATTGCTTTGAATAATCAAGCCAAAAACTTGTCAGAAATAGCCAGAGACCGGTGTAAACGTAAGTAGTTTTATTTTTACACTTTTATATTAAAAACTGCATTATTTTTTGTTATACACTACATAATAATCATTGTTGGGTATTATATATTTCTGTTTTATTGTTGCAGAGAAAAACAGTTGTTCTTTGAGTACGACGATTTGAAGAGGAGGGTTCTTTGAAACACCATCAAAGAACTGGTAGACGACGACTTATAAAACACATTGCAGCATCAAACCATGATAAGGCAGTATGAAGAAAATGGATTTCTGCCGCCGAACCACTATGCTGGTTTATTTCACACAAGTTTTGACACGGAGCCGCGTCAAAACTTGTGCCGCGGAGGCATGCTGTGAAACCCTTGCTCACGGAAAACCATAAAAGGGCAAGATTACAGTTCGCTTTGGATCACATAAACTTCGATTGGAGTAATGGCATCTTTACAGATGAAAAAACTTTTAAGGCCAGTGAACACGGACGCTTATGTTTGTGGCGTCGAAATAATACGCGATACCTTTGATTATTTACATGTCGATACACAAGTGGTTACGTAGCTACGAGCTAAATAATTATACTTAGACTGGAGACCTGGTTATGTGTGTATAAAAATAAATTTAAAAAGTTATGAACACTTTAAGTTTAAACAACATAGTTTTTAGTTTTTTATGTTGCCTACTAACCATTTGATATGTTTTTGTGCAATTTTGTAGTTTTTAGCCTACTTATTTAGTATCCATTTAATCCGTTTGACCTTTGTAATAAAATAACCTGTTTTTATTGAGGTTACATAAGCTTCAATCCTCTTTCCGATTTTGGAAACGAATACTTAAGCTATCGCCTCAATAACTTCATAATATTATAATGTTATACCTATAATATTTAATAAACTGACTATTAAATTTGAATAATAAACTGTAAGAAATAAACCTCTATAATTTTTTATAGTGCCTTTTTTTGCGAGCCCACAAGGCGAGCCTGTTTACCTGCGATGAATCTGCTCTTTTTTCCTGTTGCTAAGTAACTACCTACCAATTCGAATATTAAATTAATTATTAAAATACCCACTCGTTAGCTTAATAAATATATTCCTATCGGTTTCTATTATTATTTTTATCATTTAAGCTACGTATGCTGGTAATTGTAATGTAATAATTAGATAAATGTATTAGCCTTGTAATTCCTTCGTTTCTTCCTAACTCCTTACATACGTTTCGTAAATTAGTCATAGTTGTGAAGAAACCAACCAACGCCATCTAGTTTATTTTCGAAAACTTGAATTCAAACGTTCACGGGAAAATAGACACTAAGGTACCCATGCAATTTTGCTGGCGACTGTACATGAAAGATCGATAAATCAGTAAATTAGCCAAATGGCTACTTTGTGATTATAGCAACCTAACTCTACTGTAACAAAAGGATTGTAACTTAAATATTAAAATAAAACCTTCGTTTGACGTGAACACTTTATATTTTATAACTAAATTGTTTATTTACAATATTACACTTCATCACTAACACACAAAGTGTGTAATTACTTGCGCAATATGCAACATTATTAGGTATAAACTACTTAGGACTTAGCATAACTGGCGAAATGAGGGTATATACAATTGCACATTGTCTCCCCTTCGAGTGAATTAGGCGTGATGTTATGAAATACATTGAACCTAATTCAGAATCCCCACTGTGCAAGGTTATTTTTAAAATAACCTTATTAAAAATTCAAAACTTAAATAATATTTTAGACCTTATATCAAACTAGCAGCGCCCCGCGGTTTGCGGGAATATCGGGATAAAAAGTATCCTATGTCCTTTCCCGGGACTCAAACTATCTCTTTACCAAATTTCATCTAAATCGGTTCAGCGGTTTAAGCGTGACAAGGTAACAAACAGACAAGACACACTTTCGCATTTATAATATTAAGTATGGATTAAAAACTAAAATAATATTGTAGTTACTCATTTTTCAAATATATAATTATATATTGAAGGTTGTTTCAGTGCGGAACCAATGTATCATCATTTGTAGCTTTCAAAAATGCTAAATTACGAAAACATCTTTAAAAAAAAAACAATTACTATTTTCTACGTATGTATTTATTTACGCTAAGGCAGAGATACTCAACCTTCGGCAATCGTTCACTTTCAATAATATAATGAAGCTGTGACTGTATTTGAATTGCATAATCAGCCTATAATGTTCCCACTGGTGGGACACAGGCCTCCTCTCTGAGTGGGAGTTGGCCAGAAATCCTCACGCGGGCCCAGCGCAGGTTGGTGGATGTCACATATCTTCGAACTACTGGATCTAATATGTGTGTCTCTTATTACATAATTATTATTTATTGATATACTCTGTCTACGTGAATCAACAGAAAACATTATGTTCGATACGTCAACCTGTCAATCTCAAGTACGATTGGCCTTTTAGAAATCGGATGGAAGTATTAAAAAGTAATTGTAAAAAGCGTAGCGATATTTCAATGGCCGATATTGGCGCCGATTCCCTTGTTCACAAAATAAACTAAATTTAAGTTCAGTGCATCTTTTTCTTTCTATTTCGTTAAGAAAAGGACAGAAGATAAATATTAGTTTAGTCCTGTCAAATCAAGATGCTCCATAGACAATTTAGACGTGATTAAAAAATTGGCTACTAATAATACGTCAATTTATGTCAGGCGCTGACTAATTTGACAGGACTAAACTAATATTTATCTTCTGTCCTTTTCTTAATGAAATAGAAAGAATGAGATGCACTGAACTTAAATTTAGTTTAGTTTGTGAATAAGGGAATCGGCGCCATTAGGTCCCGACCTAACTTCACCACTGTTGTATAGTATTTTTATCTCACGACGCGAAGCACGCTTTATTTGTGGTAACCAAGTGTGACTTCGCCCGTGTCTCGGACAATACCGAGAGCCTGCGCTTAGGGGCCATCTCCACGAGCGAGAGAATCGCGGCGATATTATCGTCGTGCCACGTATTTCTATGTATACACTCTCTTTGGACGTGTCTCCACACGGCGATATCATCGCCGCGAAAATTTGATGGCACGGCGAGACTATCGCCGCGATTCTCTCGCTCGTGGAGATGGCCCCTTACACACACATTCACAGCGTGTTCGTACACTTGGTTACCACAAGTAAAGCGCGAGTCGCTTCGTGTGGGGTACAAATACTGTAAGTAATGTCCTGTAGGTGTGTAGTGCACCTTCGCCTACTAGCAGGATTTCCTAGCAGGTTTATCGGTCTGATGCTAGTATTTAGCGGATTTGTAAGAAGGCTCCTCCAATGTAGGCTGGGGCGCCTTGCGTTTCTGGATTATGTTTTGAATCTGCAACAAAAAAATATTACATTAGTTTGCTCTCAGGCGTTCGGCAAACGGCGCGGGCGGGGTAATTTTTAATAAAAATGCAGTTTTACTTTCATAGAGGAAATACAATGGTTTCAGTGGGTTGTGGAGGTCAGATAGGCGATCGCTCCATGGCAAAAGGCTAGGCAGATGATGACAAGGAACACACGCTGGCAGAGAGTTTCATACGTTACGTATTAGCATATGTAACGAGTGGAACTGTGCCAACTAGGAATATTCTCACTAGCAAATATTTTTACTTAGGTACAAGCTATCTTTATAAAGCTGCATCGATAACATACAGGATGTAAAAAGGCCCATCACATAGCCGTTATCTACGCATTCTGTACAGACGCCAGCACATCAACCTACTACAATCTGTCAAATTTCTTTAATAGATTTTCAACTTTATCACCAACGCATAAGGTTCAAAGTTGATTAGGAAGATCTGACAGTTTCGGGTAGGTTGATGTGCTGGCGTCTGTACATAAAACTAAGTAACATTGAGCTAAAAGTTTTGGTTTAAAAAATCGCTGTTTTCAGCAGCGTGCAATGTAACACAGGCAAAACATTGTGCTTATGAATGCATGCAGCGATACAGGAGTTCTGGGAGTATTTAAAAGCTAAGTAACAGTATTTAAAAAAGAGTCGCGACTTAATTATTAAATATCTATGGTATCTATGGTACGGTCCCAGTATAAAAAGAAAATGACAATGACGGGGAGTAAAATTGACTCTCGGCTTTGTTTAGCGTGTTTATACACCCGTTATACTATGCCGGAGGAGATATGGGCTATAGTAACAACACAGTGGGTCTTAAACAGCAGCAAACGGCAACGTGGTAGGCCCGGGAGGAGATGGCAGGACGAACTCGACCCTTTTCTATAAAGATTGGCCACAAACAGCAGTAGATAGAGAAAAGTGGAAGGAGTGAAGGAGGCCTTTGCTCTGCAGTGGTACATAAACGACTGATTACAAATATTGGTCAGGCAGGGCCCATAGTCCTAGATAACCAGTTCACTAACCATAAAAACCCATAATCCAATATCTTTGTTTCCATATCGTGCAATCGTTCTACACCAACCGGGGGTTGTCCTTGGGTGTACAGTCACCAAAAGATATAAGTAACCAGGATCGTTGGATATAGTTAAAGTTTAGTAAGAAACCGATGGATGTTTTCTAATGAAATTTAATTTATTTAATAGAAAACAAACAGTTAATTTATCAAATTAAATTTCATTAGAAAACATCCATCGGTTTCTTGCTAAACTTCAACTATATACGACGACCCTGGTTACTTATTTCTTTTGGTGACTGTACTTGCATAGTGCGAACAGAGATAATTGTCGGTTGGTGCCTCATTTCATTAAAAACGTCTAACGGGCCTCTGCGAGGTTGTTTCGGGCCCTCGTACGCCGTCCAAAGGTCCTGGACCCCAGGGTCACGAGCAATGACAGGAGAAGTAAAAATAACAATAAGTATACTGTACCTGTTGCCACTCCCTATCTAGCTCTGCCTTCTCGCTCTTGTCTTTAGTCTTGCGTGTCTTGCGTCCGTCTTGCGTCTTCACGCCGTACTGGAAGGCGGCCTTCGGCAGCGCCTCCTTGCTACTCATGTACGCTGAGTACTCTTCTTGCGTGTCGAAATCCCAGCGACCTGGTCAATAAATATTTGTGTAAAATGCTGTATTTACTACTATAATAAATACGTAGACGTTTGAAATGGTCAATTTGCATGGAGTTCCAAGGAGTAATTTCTTAAAATATAAACCGAGTGCGCTTATGACCACACGACTGAAGTGAAACTTCAAACGTATTTGGCTATGAGAGGAAGAGAGAAAGAAAATGGGAAATTATATGTGCGGCAACAAAAGTTTTCTTTAGCACCTGCAACCTAGCGTCTTTTTTTATATGTGGGCGACGAGTTAATAGAACAGCTTCAATTATATTAATTCATCATCTTTACTATTCCAACAGAATATCAAAAAACCAGCGTCAATTTACGAGCGTAAATTAATATGACTCCGAGCTACCGATAAATATATTTACTTCTGATTTGATAACTCAGCGACTAATGTTGTAAGTGAGCTACTTTATATATTTTAGAGATTCAACATCTGTCTGCTAATAAAATCAAGTTCCAGCCTCAAAATTAGCAATCAAAGTTTTTCATTCAACAACTAAATTAATAAATCATATTCTTTTTTCGTGAAAGTTTGCAACACAAGCGCGGGAGTGTACCTGACGCTCGTTGGGAATCAGAGGGGCGCGACCGATAGACGACGTAGGATGCAAGAGCGAGCGAAGGGCACTCCGAGGTTCGGTTTGGTTAGGTTACTTTAAACCCTTTACACAGAAATAGGGGCCCCGCGAAGCGGGGCTCCGTCGGCATAGGATGCAAGAGCGAGCGATGGGCACCCCGAGGTTCGGTTTGGTTAGGTTACTTTAAACCCTTTACACAGAAATAGGGGCCCCGCGAAGAATGTTCATTTGGGTAGGTATAATAGTCAATTACTTGTGGTAACATTATAAATAGATAGGCGAATACATGAAATTAGAGCTTTCATTGACCATTATTTGATGACAATAATAAGGAAATTTTATGTTCAAATATAGTAGATTCACTCATCAATTACTTATGCTAAAGTATAAAAATAAAGGTGACTCTATGAAATTAGAGTACGTTGATATTATTTTATAGATGAAGTTGATACACTTATTAGAAGCTGGCAATGAGTAGACATATCACAAATTTAGTTGCTTAAGAATTATCACCATGTTGCGTCATATTTACAGTAGCTTGTTTTACAATATATGGTCGCTTATAAACCATTTATTAGACGCTAAAAGTTCGTCGCTGACCTATTAATTCATTAGACAACTAAATATATTTGCAGACGAGAATGACATTTTAAAGAAGCTGCCTTAATTAGCACCCAAAGAAAATGTGCGCGCGCACTGCTTTCTTTTGCTTATATCCCCCACTCAACTCTCGTTCGCCTCGCCCGATCACACTTTTCGTAACGCTTACGTCACGCGTTCGCCAGCTTACTCCCCAAGTCAAGCGTGCGTAAAGAAGTTTCACTTCAATAATAAAGTAACTAATTATGTCGGCACGCCGAAATCTTAATGGCAGAATAAGAGATCCAAGTAATTATCTTTAAGAACTGTCTGTACCTCAACTACCTCATGTACGCAAAGTATGCTCTAGTCCGAAAAAAGGATGGTGCTATCGGTCATGGATAGCTACGTCTCCCGCTTTTAAAACTAAATGGCGCCAGCTATATGAACGTACCTATAGGCCCCTTCTTGTTGCCGGCATCCATCTTGGTGTAGTCCACCTCGTCGTCCGAGTCGTCGATGGCGTCATCCATCTCGCGCAGCCCCGGGTAGCACTCGGCGTAGCCCTGCGGCTCGGCCGCCAAGCGCGACAGCAGCGCCGCCGAGCGACGCGACCGCTCCTCGGCGCGACGCGGGCCCAGCTCTAACTCCACTGGGGGAACACAATACGTAACAAAAATCTATAATCTTGAAGAGAGCAGTTGTGGCCCAATGGTAACGGCCTCGACTTATGAGTTGTAGGTCGTGGGTTCGAACCCAGACAGGCGCTTTACTTTGTGTAAATTATTTTATCAGGAAGGAAAACATCGTCAGGAAACTGACATTTCCTAGAACCAAAAATTCGAAAACATGTCTGTGTCATCTACCCACCCGCACTGGGCTCGCGTGGTAGATTACATACCACTCCCTCTCACAGACAGGAGGCCTATGTCCCAACAGTGAAAACATTATAGGCTGTTTATGCTACATAACAAAAATGTTAAATTAATTAATCCACTGACAGACATCAGCGGCTTTGCACAAGAATTCTTTATATAATGAAAGTGAACACTAAGAATGGATTTTTGAAAATTCATACCCTAAAGCCTGATTTACACAGTGGTATTTAATTGCCTGTGGCATACCATAAGTCGAAACAACAATAAAGGCAACAAGTCATTGGTTGTTTTTCAATTTTATTGTATGCTGCAGGCAAGCAACTTGCATGTGTAAATGGGGCTTAAAGGGTTTAAAAGTATGTATGGAAGATCGTCTTATTTGAAATCCTATCGGGCACACAACTTGTATACAAATCGTTTTTTTTTAATGCCAATATACTTTAATGGTATAGGTAATTTTGTGTTCTTTTTAAATAAGAGTGACAATTTATTCCAATTAAATTTATCAAATTTTATCCATTAAAATCGAATATTTGAAATCTTATAACTAATATTTGTGTTAGTTTGTATACCAATTAATGCTGAAACATTGAGACTTATTCTTAAATGTATGTATGAACATTAGGGTGGTCCTTATTCCTAAGAAAAAAAAATTTTTTTCTTTAATTTCGCGGGGCACCACGTAATTTGGTTATATACCATAAGAAAGTATTTCAGTATTTTTTTTGAAATTTTTCACTACCAAGGTTTGAATTTTAAATAAAAAGTATAAAAACTCAAAATCTGTATTTGTTAGAATTCTTTATTTTTATACTCAGGTCTTACAAAATATTATGAAATTATTGTTATTGTTATTCTTCAATGCTTCTGAACGTTTTTTCTTGTTTTCTTTATTTTTTTTAGATTCTGCCATTCTTTGAACAGTTTTTCAATTTTACTGATGACGTTTTTTTAATTGAATAGGTATGCCAGTTTTTTAATTTATTTATTACTTTTAATATAACCATCCAAAATATATATAGACACCTAAATTAAAAATTATTGAAACCTTTATGTAAGCTGTCTTTCAACGCTATTTGTAAAAATTTTGACAGCCGGTAGCGACCTCTAAATCTTAACAAAAACAAAAACATAAAAAGACGTATTTCATATTTAGAGGTATATAATCAAATGAGAAAGTGCCCCGAGGATAATTCAAAAGTCGAAAAATAAGGACCACCCTAATGAACATCCTATGTAAATATCTATTTCTGGCAAATAAATTCACATCAACACGCGTTGATGTAAAGCGCAAACTGTCACCAAGAATACAGTAAATGATTCTAAACCCACCAGTTTTGAAATTTTAAGACGGTTATTTTAAAAAAAAACTGTGCTCCATACATTTTGACCGTGTAGGTATTGCATTTTTTTTATGAAACAGCTGTGTTTTTTACACCACTTTGTTAACAAAACGGTATACAAAAATATTGGAAGCCAATTGACACCAACTTTTAATTTTCGTATCAAATAAATTGGGATAAAGGAGAATTATGTGGAGTGTTTGATCATCTCACCTTCCTTCTCATCGTCTGCAGGCTTGTCAAAGTACCCGCCGGCTCGCGGCCTCTCCTCGCGCCTCTCTTGCCTCTCGCCCGCGTTGTACTCGCCTATTCCGTCGTAGATCGAGTCGTCGGCGCGACCTTTCTCTGTCTGTTTTTCCTGTTAACAAATTGAGTTAGGAATTAGAATAGATAAGATTGATAGAATACGCTTTATTGTACGGACAGCGTCAGAGAAAAGGAACCCCCTTTGGTAATGAGTCGTTCCTTTTCTCTGACGCTGTCTGTACACAAAAATTTAACAAAGTTCATTTACATAACCATTAAAACCAGCATTTCTCTATTTTTGGCCGTTTTGTGTAGGCATTTGTCTA
This sequence comes from Amphipoea oculea, assembly GCA_945859645.1. Taxonomy (NCBI): domain Eukaryota; kingdom Metazoa; phylum Arthropoda; class Insecta; order Lepidoptera; family Noctuidae; genus Amphipoea; species Amphipoea oculea. The sequence goes on from OX243884.1 coordinate 17,726,992, forward strand.
TGCCATAGACAGCTGCCCATAGACTCTATGGTATCCAGACTATGTTCTATGTTATGGTGTTTGGTTTCCGCACCTAGTCCTTCAGGTGGACCATTATTCATCCTATATCGGTATCCAGACTATGGTCGCTGTCAATTGTACGTAGACTATGAGCAGCCTGCCCAGGGTCCCATACCTTATGGAGTTTCTTGCCCATTCTTCTCCATAGGAACTATGCTTTAGAATGGGCAACTAGCTTCATCTTTTTGAATGACTGACTCCTTTGACCACTCAAAAGTGCCTGTAAATGGTTAAATTGAAACAAATGCGTTGGACATGAGTTACCTTGGGCAACCCGGACAGACACACAGACAGACTCCAGACAAACACCAGACAGACTCCAGTCAAACAGACTCCAGACCCAGGTTTAGTATGGAAAACCTGTTCAGGTGGAGATTCTTAGATAACTCCGCCTTGGAGTGTAAATGTGGTGCTGTTGCACCACATTTACACACACAACACAACAACAACTGACACAACAACAACAACACAACACAACTGTGGAATACCACAAACGATGGGACACTTAATATCGTGCCCTGCGTGTCCTGTCAGATGCACGTTACAGGAACTGATGGACGCTAGTGATGGCGCCAAACAAGTAGCCGAGTTCTGGGCCGAGTTCATTTAGATTGCCATCGACACGCTAAGAAGAAACTTACCTTGGTCTTCTTCAGCTTCCGATGACGTCCATGCCTCAAGTAAGAGAAGATCTGCGCTAGTTTATCGAGCACTACATCATTGGCACTGGACGCCGAGCTTCGTTCGTCCATCTCGGGCACGTCTGCCTTGCTTCTGGTCAGCGTGGTGGGGATGTCGCTGTCTATGGTCCCTTCGTCGTCCAGTTCTACCACGTACGCCATGCGGCCAGGAGCGAACATCTCGTTGCGAAGGACTTTTTTGTTTCTGTTGAGTTTGGGTGATTAAAAAATTTAAGAAAGATAAAAAGTGTAGTGTGTGTAGGTGTAGTGGGGGTGTCTGTACGAACAGGGGTGTGTCTGTGTGTGTGTGTGTGTGTGTGTGTGTGTGTGTGTGTGTGTAGTGTTAAGTGTTAGTTGATGTATCTGTGAAGCTGTAAAACAGTTTTGATTGGCTGACAGACAAGGATACAACCATAGAGTATGAATGAATAAAAGAACATTTATTTGCTGAACACAGGTACAGTACCCGGCGATAAATATTGCACATCGATCTTTGGAAAGAGATAAACGGCTAATTTCGGCTTCGTAGAGCGTTATCTCTGTCGCACGAAATACAAACAGTCCGGTATCTATTAGGAGATGTTAAAACAATTATGATTTGCTTCTTTTTATAATTCTTTTTATTCTTTGTATAAAATACACCAATTTTTCTATAAATTATTGCTTTAGGTTGGGGTAAAATAAAAAGGTTCCCCTATTTTTCCTAAAGATGCCATAGTACAACTTTAAATTATTTAAATTTGGGGGTGTTAATAACTCTAGATATATATTTTGAACTGGACGCGACCGCACTCTATCGCACTTGAACAACGACTGACAAAACGTCAGTTAACGTCACAAAGGTAGTGTGCGACAGAGATAACGCACTACGAAGCCGAAATTAGCCGATTGTTTCTTTCCAAAGGTCGATGTGCAATATTTATCGCCGGGTACTGTACATACATTTGGTATTCAGTAAGAATTCAGTCGACTTCCTATGCTTTGCCAGCGACGTACTTTCATAGGTGCAGTATAATGAAATTAGAATTAAATTCAAATAAATCATAAATTAATAAGTTAAGTATTTACAAATTAAGAATTCTATAAACGAATTACACATTCATTACATACTCAATTTATATTAATATAACTATCATTAAGAAATTCGTCTAATATAATAATGCGTTATACTAAACAAATGGAGATTATTTTTGAAAAACCTTCATAAGGCAATATTTCATACTAGCTGAGCCCGCGACTTCGTTCGCGTGCATGAAGGATTTTTTTTTTTTTGCGCGTAACCCTAATTCTTTTTCTTAAATAAAAGTAGCCTACGTTACTCCTTATTACATCACCTATCTGCCAGTGAAAGTCCCGTCAAAACCGGTCCAGTCATTTCAGAGGTTAGCCGGAACAAACAGACAGAAAGAAATTTAAAAAAAATGTTATTTTGGTATATGTACCGTGTATATGTCCATATGCATTTAGTAAAAAGCGGTTATTTTAATATTACAAACAGACACTCCAATTTTATTTATTTGTATAGATTTTTTTATTAAATATTGCCTTATAAAGGTTTTTCAAAAATGAACTTAAGGACGACATTAAGCCTTTATTCGTATATAAAAGTCACTTACTTCTGTTCCTGTATCATATTGTAGATATTCTTAGCTACCGTCGTATCGAACTGCATCTCTTCTTCCTGCTACAAATTTATTTATTTACAATCAAAAAACTCTTAAAAAACATCCTAAATAAATTTTGATTACAATAGAACTTCAACTTTGTTATGTCATAATTATCATAATCAGCCTATAATGTTCCCACTGCTGGAGCACAGGCATCCTCTCTATGAGTGCTTGGTCATACTGCAAAAGCGGGCGAGGGCGGGCGCGGCGCGGCGTACTCAAACATTAGAACTTCATTTGAGTATCCATAGCGGGCAAGCGGGTGCGTGTAGCGCGCGGGCTACTCACGCCATAGCGAGTTTATACAAGTGGCCGCAGTGGGTGAGCGGGCGGCCCGCGCGGGGAACGGGGTTCTCAAACTAGTTCGAGCTTTTTTCGAGTAAAAAAAAGTCTTCTTCATCCGTATGATATTTTGACAAACACTGGACACGACAACACGCAGAACGCAGCCGCGCTCGACTGCGGACAGGCAGATGGCGAGCGTTCTCGCACCCGCGCCGCTCCCCGCCCCGCGCTGCCAGTCTGGCCAAGCACTGAGAGGGAGTTTTTAATTTGTTTTCCGATATGCACGCGAACAAAGTCGCGGGCACAGCTAGTTTATAATTTTAGCATGGATTCAGAATACAAGTACAGTCAGTACTTACCACGGGTACTTCTTTCGCCTTCTCCTTGACAGGCTCGACGGGTGCAGTCACCAGGCGCTCCATCTCGGCCTCCTGCTCTTGTTCCCGAGTCTGAATCTCCGACCGAACCTGCACACAAACCATGTATATAACATACCTACTGAGCCTGCTGACTGATCCACAAAATATCACGCCTGAATTCCCCGAAAGGTTAGGCAGAAGTGTACCTATAGTACACCCATCAGAATACCACCGCTGTGACATTTTTTTTTTAATGTTGCAGCATCATGCTGAGATAGGAGCCTTTTGGCCTCGTATAGGACTTTCTGTTTCATTTTTGTTTTTGTTACTTTTTTTTATATAACTTGGTTTTATATTTTTTTACTGTGTTTAGTTTAGTTTGTGATCTTCCTGTACGAGTCGCAATAAATACTTTTTCTTTCTTTCTTTCCATATATTGCCAGTTATTACTGATTGTCAAAATATTGTAAAAACGCAGGTGAAACCGCAGGGCGCAACTAGTATATCATAAGTGAGGAAAAGAGAGTGAAAAACTTACCTTTTGTAGCAAAGCGTAGTCTAGACCTTTTACTAAATGGGTATGTTCCATGTCACCACCCAGGTATTTGGATTCCTGTCAATAAATATAATAAAAGTTACATATTGTTATTTTAACATGAGATCATAAAGACCTTATCCGCGTGATTTACCTGTGTAGATAAACAAGTAAATTAAATGACTTGATAAGATTGATTTTAATTTTTAAATTTTTCAACCTAAATAAATACGAGTACAAGTAAATCTCGCGACAAGCTTTTATATCATAGGTAATACGGGCTGGTGTCCGCAACTCCACGTCAATGCGCGTATTTTGCGTACGGGAATTTTTATATCATATAAATTGTGTAATGACGTTATACGTTGATAGTAAAAGTTTTAAAGGTAAAGTTTATTATATTCTTTTTAGCGCATTTAACTAAAAGCTTGTTTTTAATAAAAAAGTTTTTTTTACTTTTAATTATTTTTTTTTTGTTCAACTACACTAATCTCTGGAATTCCAGTCGGATTTGAAAAAATCTTTTTGTATTTGATCGCCCAATTCCTGAGGAAGGTTGTAGATTCTTTAACATCACGCTACGACCCTTAGGAGCTGAGCAAAAACAAAAAAAAAACTGAAATAGTGCTAAGTGAAAACAAAGTAATAGGGCACAGCTATAGGATATCTTATGTTAAAACAAGAATTCCATGCCGACGAACTTGCGGGCAGAAGCTAGTCCATACTAATATTATAAATTCGAAAGTAACTCTGTCTGTCTGTATGTTACCTTTTCACGCCTAAACTGCTGTACCGATTCAAATGAAATTTGGTATAGAGATAGTTTGAGTCCCGGGAAAGGACATAGGATACTTTTTATCCCGATATTCCCACGGGATCGAGAGTTATGCGGTTGGAACCGCGGGGCGCAGCTAGTTTATTATACAAACCTGGATAAGCTGTCTTCTTCTTTCTTTGGCATCCATTCCTGATTTCACATCTGGTGCTACAGCTCTATGAAATGAAAATAAAAAATACATATAAATAAAACATAGTCGGCTTAGTTACTCTTCACCATTTATAAATCAAGAACGGCTGGGCAGATTTTTATGATCTTTGATTTGTTGGGTTTGTCTTCGCCCCAAATAGCAGAATAACTATTAAAAAAACATGGAAAAATTTCATGCGAAAAATAAAATAATGGAGATAATAATTCATTTTCTCAAACATTAGTTCTTATTGATTCTGTGGTAGTAAACAGTTCGCCGGGTCAGCTAGTTTTAAATAAAACCTAAGAATGACAGTCTTTGCTCAGTCAGAGAAATTCATAAATAACTGGCATAGATTTCAAATCAAACCAATGAAAAAGAAAAATTGAATCATATTTTCAAGTTGCATTTATGAAAAGGTTGCAAGATTTACAAACACCTGTAATTTCCTGCATTATTCTAGGCATGTTCTACAGATTACAAAAATCTGTAACCATAAACCTGTGGAAAGGCAATGTATACAGCTATAAACTGTTCCCAAACTTTTTGATGAAAGTGTAAGCGAAGCCTGTTCAGGATATATTCTCATGCAATCAGTCACTAAGAACTGATTTTCCAATAGTCAGATAACTTCTGAACAACAAATATGACAGTTTGACATATTTACTATACAAAAGCTGTCAAACGGTAATAATTATTCACTCTTCAGTTAAGAGATATCTGAGGGGCAATTCTCGTAATGTGAAGAACGTTCACAGTCTGATCCCAGTCTCAATCTGTCAAAAATACCTCTGTTTTTCCTACATTTTTGACATTTGTTTGTAGCCGAGATGAGAGTGCGACTAGATTTTGAATGTTTTAAATTACGAGAATTGGCCTTCTGACTATTGAAAAGTTAGCGCTATAAATAGAAGAATTAGTAATTAATTCATCTATATTTAGAGAGTTTTATTATAAGATTATAATTGAAAAAACCGTCAATGAAAATGACGTTATTAAAAGAACACAACATTGTTAAGTGAAAAACATATTTCAGGTGATTTAGAATTTCAGGTTAAAGTATATTCAAATAACCAAATCAAAGCTACACTACAAATTGGTATTCACAAGTATGTTTTCTGACCAATGGGTCAGTGTTTACAATTTCATCAAATGCTTTTGGAACAGAGATTAGGTGCACCATAGATACATTTGCAGTAAAACTTGAAGGTCTTTCCAATGTTGTCTCTGGATGAACATAGACAGGGTTAGATCTAAAATTCACCTGTATGCACTGCTAGTATTGCTCGTAGGGTCCATGGGCCCCAGTTCATTGGTACCGTCTCGTCTCTCACGGGCTCGATCCCTGTACTTCTCTGCTAGTTCAGCCAGTTTATTGTCTTCCTGCTTCTTGAGTGCTGCATAGTAAGATTTCTTTTTTCTACGTAGCTCACCTTTGTTTTCGGCAGGTGGAGGCATTGACCTGAAAGGTTCAGATGAAATCGTGAAATGATACATGATTTTTGCAGATAATTTTCTTTTGAAAACATGCATTAAGTACATAAAATGCAATAAAAATTTAATACACCATAAAGGCTAATTTTTCATTTAATGACTAAAATATACGTGATAAGAGCCGGTAAAGAGTATCCGCCCCCAAGGATACTCACTGACCGTAAATTCATCGCAAGGCTGTAGAAGCGGCTTATTTTCTATCTGCACACAGTCCCCTAAGAGATACAAACTTCCCCAACAAAGCCAACAATGTGGATCGAAAAACAGCTTACCCTGAGTTGGCCATGGCTTCGCGCACCGAGCCCGTGGGGTGCGAGCCCCCGGGGCCCCCGGGCGTTGCCCTAGGAGTCATGAGGAGCTTCCTAAAGTCTTCATTTGTTAGCCTTTGCGAAGCTGGAGTCTGCTCCACGTTATTGTCATCCATTTTTACGTCTTTTGCTAAAGACTATGGCGGTAAAAATAAACAATACGCTGCAACTTTAACACACTACAAAAAACGTAATTTTCACGATACTTAATTATTTATTAGAAGCATTGTAAAACGATTTGAAGAAACAACATTGCTTGCTGCTGCATTCATTGATTAGTTAGTTTTTGACAGCTATTTTTTTATCAAACAATAGTTTGTGAATGAAGCCAAGGCCTTTAGCTCACAAAGGTACTTACGGAATAAAAAGTCGCAGGCAATAAAGGTCTATAAAGGAACATTTTCAGGTCAAATGGTATTACTTTTAAACCGACCTTAGCGTCAGCTTCGACAGCTTTTTGATTATTGTGATGTGCATAATATGTGCTACTTTACTACTGTACTTTTCTTGTAGAACTTTCAATACAGCAATTTTGAAGTATGTACAAATATTATTATTTCAAGCTGCATATAAGATATGTATATAGGTATTTATATGAGTTATATATATATTACATGAGTTTTTATGAACTATCAAAAGAATTAAGTAGGAAGTCGTAGAAGAGCAAAATAAATAAAAGCGAAAAAAAAATAAGATGCTTTATTGAGTCTTTTTAACATGAAAACTCCTTACAGTTAACAGCTAAGTATTTTAAAACAAAGGGCCCAGTATAGCTTGATGATTAAATAGGAACACTAAAAACACAGGAATAAATTGACATTCACCAAGCTATAAAATGAAGTGCTTAAATATACTGGGCACACTATACCTTAAATTTATCCAAATATAGCATGGAAGGTGGTGCCTTTGTATCCAACGGTTTCAGTAGTGTTGTCTTGGAATGTTATGTACATCCTGAAACAAAATTGATTTAATAATAATTCGATCTTCAAAATGCTGCCTACAAAAAAAAACATTGTTGATTTCTATAAAATACACTCAAACATGGACCTATAAGTCCATGCACATAAATCATTAGGCGAACCAGAAAGCGTTGGTTTTCCAGGAAAGAGGTTTCGTCATATTACAACTACGGCCGTCGTGAAAATCTGTCATTACCCGACTGCGCAACGCATAGGAGTGGTAATGTGTTCATCAGCCTATGTATGTATGTATGTATGTATGTATGTATGTATGTATGTATGTATGTTCCTTTGAAGCACTATACAGACCAAACGCCTGGGCCGATTTTTATGATTCACACGTCAATCGATTCCTCTTAGTCCGGCGAGTGTCACTAAAGACATGACGTTAATGAAAATTCAATATGGCGACTACTGGACGCCATATTGCGAAAATGAAAAAAAATAAAGTCAACAAATTATGTCATGTGGGATATCGTTGGATAGGTCTTTGAAAAATATTAGTGGTTTGGGAAGACCGTTTTTTGATTAAGTAAACCGTTAGTGACTTATTAAGCTTTAAAGTACCAATTTTCGTTAGAATCAAGTGTCCTCCCCGGGTGCGTCTCATATCGTAAAGTAGTAATGTCATAATTTTATGTAAAGTTATAATTTTATGTTATTTTGACTATTTTAATTTAATTTTCAATTTAGTTGACATTAATATTTTCATGCCTTATATAAGGTAGATTGTACAAGGCTCACCCACCTTATTATAACATCTTATTTTTATGTACCTGCAATCTATGCAAATAAAATTTACTTTACTTTACGTATAAAGTTATTTGGTATATTTTCATTTCAATTACGTTCACAAGATATAATAAACGTGAGATATACCAACTGTTGATATAATTTCTTTACATATAACATTTATATACTCTAAAACTTACTTCGTATAACGTTATTGGATATAACGTTTATTTAATCGAAAATCATTAGGTCTATCGTTTAAAATATATATTGATACCGTCATTATGGTTAACACCCCGATTCAGAGCAATCCGACTCGGACAGCTTAGGTTAGAAAGCTTTCGTGGCTTTCGAGTTATTTCCGTTACCGTTACCGCACCCGAACTCAACGAACGCAATAGACGACGTAGGATGCAAGAGCGAGCGAAGGGCACCCCGAGGTTCGGTTTGGTTAGGTTACTTTAAACCTTTTACACAGAAATAGGGGCTCCGTCAACAAAGGATGCAAGGGCGAGCGAAGGGCACCCCGAGGTTCGGTTTGGTTAGGTTACTTTAAACCCTTTACACATAAATAGGGGCCCCGCGAAGCGGGGCTCCGTCGACATAGGATGACATAGGATGAAAAAAAAAGTTTTTATCATATTAGACTAAATAGGTTTTATGTCTATTGAGTGGTATGTACATCAAACGATTTTATATTAATTATCTGTTATTCTTATAGAAATTAGTTACATTAAAATTATATCAATCGTTTATTATATTAACTGATCATTATATTAAATAAAATTATAGGTTCAGTTGTTATATCTTGTAAATATTAGAGGTTTTGTAATTATATCATATATTACTTACCCGTCCCCCTCTCTACCAACTAAACGGTTGTAGTTAGAAAATTAAATGTTACGGCAGTAGTACCTTAAGTGGGATTTACTACTCATAACTAATACCATTTTTATATTTTCAAACTCAAATGGGTCCCGCCTGCTTCCAACTTTTATTTAATTTAAAATGGGCTTGTTTTTAGCTTTTCAGTTTTTTTTTAACTTAAGTTTTTTACCGCAGTCGGGTTTTTTGATTTTTTTAATTTTTTTTTGTATTTTATTTTTACCAGTATTTGACATTTAGGAAATTTTTTCCTCTATGCATTAAGGTGTCAAAAAACGCTTTGTAATTGCCCGTCTGGTAAGGCCATGGACTTATTATATTACCTAATATAATAAGTCTATGGGTAAGTAAGGGACTAACCACACTTATTCAGCTTTTGACCATAGAAAACAACGATTTTGTATGGAGTCCGTTCAGCTTTCCGCGGCTGAACGGATGCGTACGCATCTCATACAAAATCGTTGTTTTCTATGGACAAAAGCTGAACAGAGCTGAATAAGTGTGGTTAGTCCCTAAGGCGCAGTGGTGACAGGTGGAGAAAGGCTGTGACGGCGAAGTATATAATTGTACCATGGCTGTGACAGAGTGGCGTCCAAGGACTGGTAGACGAGATTTACATGCTCTGTGGACGAAATGTCGGTCGTCCGGCGGCGAGATGGGCGAACGACATTGTTGCCATCGCAGGCAAAAACTGGATGAGGCTGGCACAGGAGCGTGGCACAATAGAGGCCTATGCCCAGCAGTAGGTGAAGTCGAGCTGTAGATTATGATGATGAACTAGTACCAGCGGTCGTTGACCCCAAAAAAGAACAACATTTTTTTTTGTTTTATCGTGTTTAGATATCCGATACCCATCGGAGTCTCGCTAGCTAATTTGACCATGTAATTTTGTGTGTAAAATATTTAAATAGTTTTAAAACCATTTTGCCTGAGCGTTAACGAATATTCACCAAGTAGGTAATGGAAGATGTACACTCACAGGCACAATTAACCGCCCACCTTGTATTTCTTTCAAATTGCAGAAATCTTCAAATTTAGACCACATTTGATGAAAGGTACGTTGAAAGCGGCCTTTAAGGCATTAAAAAAAAACATAAAAGTTAAAAAAAAGTCGTTTAGTAAAGGATTCATACCAAAATTCGATTTTGTGAAAATCTTTGATGAAAATTTAACAATTTTAATATTGAAAAAAGTCGCCCAATAAAAGATAAAAAAAACAATTAATAATGGGTGTTGCCGCCTCGGGCTCTAATGGCTTCTTGGAGCCGGTTTGGCAATCCATCCATTACATCTTGGATATCCGACTGGGGGATATTGTGCCACTCCTCTACTACAGCCGTCTTGAGCTCTCCTAGGGTCGTAGGGGCTGGTACTCTTGCTCGGCCACGTCTTTTGAGGTTGTCCCAAATGTGCTCAATTGGGTTAAGATCGGGACTGTCTGCTGGCCATGGTAAAACATGAATCCCGACCTTATTAAGGTACTCAGTGACGGATTTTGCGGTATGGCAACGTGCATTGTCATGCATTAAACTAAAGTTGTCACCAATGTATGGTGCGAAAGGCATGACATGGTCTTGAACAACTTCCTCCACGTATCTTTGAGCGTTCACACTGCCTCTATCGAACACAATAAGATCGGTACGAGTCTCGTAAGAGATACCTCCCCAAACCATTACGGACCCTCCCTGGTAACCCACTGTTTCGGTTATAGCGCATGGATCAAATGTTTCGTTTGGGCGCCTGTAGACACGCTGACGTCCATCTGGACCTCTTAAGCCTATTCTGCTCTCATCTGAGAAAAGTACGTCCTTCCATTCCTACACAGTCCAGTCAGCATATTCTCGCGCACAAGCAAGTCTAGCTCTACGGTGTTGTGGGAGCAGTTGTGGGGCGCGAGCTGGATGAAAAGTCCTCAGATTTCCTTCTGCCAGTCATCTTCTAAACGTACGTTCACTTACACTGACATTTCTCACCTCAAAAAGACGCGTACGAGCTTCAGTAGCGGTGCAAAAGCGATATCTCAACACGTTGTTGACAACGAAACCGTCATTTCGGGTTGAGGTGCATCGATGTCGGCCTTGACCTGGCCTGCGGGCGTATGAGCTTGTCTCCCGAAATCGTCTGATGGCATCCCGTACCGTGTTTCGAGGTACAACGAGTGTACGAGCGATGCGACGTTGGCTATACCCAGGGTCAGCTAAAACCACTGCCCTACCTACACCAGTTGCAACGAGTAGCATTTTTTAGAGTACCAAACAATAAGTGAACACTACAAAACTCAAATTGAAACAATACTCACACATTATGGCAGACAAGAACAGGAAATTTTAACACGATAACGCAACGGCAACAATGTCAAACAACGACTAAATTCGAGAAACCCTTCGGTGATACAAATTTACTAATCGAAATAAGGATATAAGTGTTTAGTTAACTGCTACAGTACCCACTTGATAAAAAATAAAACAGTGGATAAGCCATAGTTAACAAAAACAAACCAGGGTGACGAATGATAGAGGTGGGCGGTTAATTGTGCCTGTGAGTGTATGTATGTGAATGAACATGACGTGAGGAAGCAACTTGTTAGGTACTTTCTGTTATTTGAAAACAGTTTTGAAAAGATTTATAGCATTTTTTTTTAATTAACCTCTTCATCTTCTTTAAAAACCTTAAATAAAAACAACATCGAACAGGAGATTTGCGCATAGCATTCACAACCATCCGACAGGCAATCGTATCGAAAATGACATATTTCGATAACCTGACTTGCCCCCGACAGCAAACAGATGTCGGAAGAATAACGGTCGTCTATTTGATATAAACTGACAAAATTTTCGGGTTTTGGACTTGTGAACAGCGCTTAGAGGACTCCTACGATAACATTGATTGTTGTTCGATACGGTACGGAAGCGTATCGAGTGGTTGTGAATAGCTATGCTGAATAGAAACCACTACAAAATTAAATAGGTAAATGATTTATTTTTCTGTTTAAAAAAATACAAGATATCTTAAACTTCTAATAAAATATTATTAATAAGGCAATTTTCAACATCAGGCATAAAAATTTTAAATGTAACAAATAACACAGAAAATAAAAAGAAATATGATTATACATAGTAAGACGCGCGCAGAGATTGTGAGTAGCATGGTCTAGACATTATGAGTGAGAGTGAAAACCCAACAAGCCCATAATAATTATGATAAAACAAAAAAGAGATTAAAAAAAAAATGGGTAAAGTTCTACACTATACAATATAACATGTTATAAAACATAGTTATACGACATGTTTCTATAGAGGTAAGCAATTTTAAGAAATGTGGACGACATAAATAAAATAAAAATGTGTTAAGCATAATCTGGACGCACCCTTAGGGTCAAGTCACACCGATATGGCAGCGAAGCGGCGCGGCGAGCAGTTTCAGTGTCACATAGTTTTAAACTTTATTTTCATTACTATATAACATAGTATCGCTTGAGAAACTTGAGTTGGCGGAGTGCTCGCGGCGCCGCTCGCGCTGGCGGCTGCGCAACCTTTTCAAATTTCTCAAGCGATACTATGTATTATAGTAATGAAGATAAAGTTTAAAATTATATGACACTGAAACTGATCGCCGCTTCGCTGCCATCTCGGTGTGACTTGACCCTTAGAGATCGATATGTGAAACAAGAGAAGTTTAGACGTAAAGTTCATTTTTTAATACCAGATAGTAATCTGACATTAGTCTTTTTTGAATAAGAGTTTGACATTACACCTGTCAAATTACTATCTGGGTTGAAAAAACGAACTCTAAGGTAGTTCGACTGTTCTAAGAGTATTCTTATCTCTGTCTTATTTTACCAGTTAGTAAGAGATGACAATATGTTTATGCATATACGACAAAATGTAGAACTTAGGCTAGGTTAGGATAATCGTGCATCAAAGTGGTTTTCCCTTACTTACTATTTTAATTTCATTGATAATACTTTAAAAAATCTTTCGACTTTTAGATTCTCACGACTATTTCAGGGGCATGCGCTAGGTAGCTTGCGATGTTCAATTTAATTTTCTTACGTTTTTTGCAATTTGCAGGTCAGTGTGAGGTTGTATGTTGAACAAAACATGATTCGCGACCGTAACAATTATGTATTTCATACAGAATTATAATCATTAAAATCATAATTACAACCCTCTATGTTCATATAATCCTATTGAACGACTATTTTTCATCAACATACAACCTGAAACCTTGCAAAAAACGGAAGAAAATTTGAATTTTTCGGGCTCTAGCACCCACACCCCACACATAAGACACACCACGCGCCTATGGCGCGAATCAGTACCTAATACAAAAAGCAAAAGAAGTAGGTAAGGGGTAAGTCTTTTTGGCGACTCGTGTAAATTAGGTTGCAGAGTATAGTAGTTACTTAAACATGTAGGGAACACAATCGCCAATAACAATAAGGGGGACCAGGCGAGAGTAACCCAGTGATATTTCCGCCGCTCAAAATAAGTCGCCGAAATTACGCAGCTCTGAATACCAGTGGAAACTTTTACGTCGGCGTCGGCGGGAAATAAGGATATTGATTCGATCTTAAATTCCTCGAATCATAATATTGAGCGACGCAAATTATGCTCGCCTGACCCTGAAGGTACATCCACACCGAAACTATTTTTTGTAGAGCAACATTTTACAACAACTTTCTATAACCTTTAATGGGTTTACTAAATATTTTTATAGCACTGTGTGACCTAAGCCCGCACTTAAGACACGCTACTCAGTGACATAAGTAGTCCCTTTACACAGAAAAGCCTGACTTAAGTGCGGGTTTAGGTCACACAGTGCTTTAAAATAGTATTTGATACGTGTGACTTAAGTAGTATATTAATACTCGGCGTTTAGCACCCTCTCTCTCTCTACGCTCGGGCGCTAATTTCACGCCGTGCAATAATGGGCTACTTACGTCACACGTATCGTAATGTACTATTTGCTACCGTTGTTGCACTAAGACTTGCCAGCGTTGCTATACAAAAAAATAACTTCGATATGGATGCACCTTAACGAAAAATACACAGTCAAATGTTTATCCAAAAATAGCATGGAATGTGGTGCCCTTGAAGCCGACGTTTCCCGTGGGTTCATCTTGGAATGTTATGTACATCCTGAAAGAAATATTATCATTAGACAATGTACCGTGAAATAATTGCATAGAGTAGAAGCATGTTTTTCTAACTGAACAGACAGCTGTGCTGCTGGGGAGTTTGTAGCGCCATTTCTTCTTCCCAGTAAAAACACTAGGAAGTGGTGAAGGGCGGGCGTTTTTGGGAACTGTCTCACGTAATTCTGACGTTCGAAAACGACCCAGCGGCAGTGGCGTGCATTGGTTTTCAGAATAGGTAGGCACTAGGCCGGGTCTAGTCTAGGCAAACGCGGTCACTAATCAGAAAAAAAAAGGTGAGGTCTAAAGTGTGGTTATTTGAGTAGGCATGCCTACTTAAGGGTGATAAATTGCGAAGGTCAAACGTCATGGTATTACGCGTGAGACGTACGTATTTTTAATTTTGTCGTATTAACTTGAACGAGTAAAGACCAATGACAATGTGCGAATAGTACGGGAGCCGAGTAGGCCGTCCGGCGACTGCCTACTGTGCCGCGCTTGTTTGTATGAAGATTTTGTTTTTTGTTAGGTATGATAATTTAATGAGTTTCTTAATTGGCTTATGTTGATATATCGAGGTAGGCACTGCTTATATGCCTATATGCCATGCACGCCACTGCCCAGCGATTTAGGCTGTGCGTGTGCACTATCTGTCAGTGAATTGGTCACTTTTTTATTGAGTAGATCGTTTGCATGGAGCACCGACCGGCCCACTTGAATTTGCTTATTCTGCCCGAATTGTCTTAGATGATTACACACACCTGGCAAAATTGTACACCTCTGCCTAACCATTCTGGAAAAACAGGCCTGGAGTTTTGTAATTCTTGTTTTCCTAATCTCTCTGAAAATAAACTCATTTCCACACACTTCAAGTCAAGCCTATCGGTATCAATAGCCGTCTAAGCCTTCAAAACTCGTTCATTTCGCGGTCGTGGCTTTAAGTGGCAACTTTGATAAAGCAAATTACGTGTCGATCCACGATAGCAAGGTAACTAAACTAACTCTTAAGTAGCTTCTATTATTAGATTACCATGATTTTACATCTTTATAAATGAAATAAAATAAAAAATGTCAACATTAAAAATCAAAATCATCCTCAGAGGAATCTGTTTCTACAATACTTGTACTCTGCAGCTGTGAAAGTTGACGGCTGCAGTTGATCGCGGATATTAGTTCCTAATTTGAAGGAGTATTTAGTGCTGCATCCACTTTTTTATTACCTCATGAGGTACCTATATTGGTGAACGTAACTGGTCGGTTTTAAACGTTTTAATCCCCATGTAATAGGTAAAATCGACGTCGTTGGTTTTAGTTGCATTCTATTGCAATGTTTTGTTATTATGAAGCTCATGGAACTGACGGCGCCCGTTCACGAACATGACGCACATGCATTCAGTTTTTTATTTCATATCTAAGTACTTGAAGTTACTCATAATATTGCACGTGAACAATGAGACCGTTAGCTGACAATGTATATAAACATTGCTTCGGCCAAAAGAGAAACTTCTACAGTTTTCCATGGGAATTATGTTGAAAATTATAACATTACAAAGCCAGTATCCCAGTGGTAAAGACTGCACGGATTTCGAACAAATTTGGCATGGAGTATTTATGGCATCCCGGGGAAGGACATAATATGCTACTTTTTGTCCCGGTAGCACGTTCCCGTGGGATAATCTCCGACATTCTATAATATAATAAAACTGAAGAGTTTCTTTATTTGAACGCGCAACTTCACGCGGACGAAGTCGCGGGCAGAATAAATAATATTATGGCTTACAATAAATATTTTCTTAGATAAAACTATTTTTAGTCCATATCTCAGCAGTATATGTATACATTGTATATCTTATCTACGCGACCACGTTTACTCAATAATAAAAGGAAGAATTTCTTATTTATTTCCCAAATGTAATAAACAAGAAAAAGCCAAATCAATATTTTGTGTAAACTTCGCTCCGGTCCAGCGTTCTTATCAATAAACAATATTGGTATTTAAAGGAAAATATTTATTCGAGTTAATGTTTACAAAAATACTAAGTTTGGTCCGGGCTAATTGCGTAACCGTAAATAATTACCCTCCCACTGCGTTATTAGACTGTTAATCTTTTAATTCCTGTAGCATCACTGGAATTCCCAGGTCGGTTTGATTTCGTAAATAGATTTGGGGTCAGCCATAAATTACGTCACCCGTTAAGGGGGGAAGGGGGAGGTCAACAAATTGTGACATCTTTTGACTAGGGGAAGAGGGGGGGGGGGGGGTCTATTACCAATTCTATCATTATTATTGTTAGATTTAATATAAAATGGTTAAATATGTGACATCACATCGCACAGACAAATATGACCTCCTGTGTTGTGTTAGAGCCATTATTAGTCCCAGTGACACGAGATGGAGAGGAAGTGAGATGGAGCTATACGTGTCACATAGCACCATCCCTTTTCCATACAAGAACAGTAAGCCTCATTCGGGATGCATGCTTCAGTACTCTATTTCCAGTTACTGCAATGCAACTCAACTCACTCAACAGAGATAAACACCAAAGGGGCAATTCTCGTAATTTTAAGCACATTCACAGTCTGATCTCAGTCTAGCCCTCAGTTAACTCAATCTGTCAAAAATATCTCTAATTATTATCCTACATTTTTGACAAGTTTTTGACACTGAAATGAGATTGCGAATAGATTTTGAACGTGTTTAACCGTCGGCATACAAGGTGGGGTTATTTTAACCCCAACACTTTTAATGCCACTTGGCTGATTTTACGGAAGGGTTATGTGATTTTAAGTTTTTTTTATAATAAATGTTAATTTGATACATTTTTGTGTTATTTCATTAGTTTAGTAATGTTCTTAACAAAAAAAAAAAAAAACATTTAAACTTGTTCCGCGTTGAACTAAATGTAGAACGCCACCTGTACACTACGGGATACACCCAAATAGGCTCGGATGGAACAGTCGATATTAGTGCAGGATATCAACTCAGGGCGGCGGCTGATGAACATCTAGCACGTCAAAGGCGGCGCCCGCGGACCCAGTCAGGTGGTCCACTGTACCCCCACCAACTCGCACTAGACAAGCGCGGTGGGTTAATTTGTCTAAACCCCTACTCGCTCAAGAGAGAGTAAGGAGGCCTTTGCCCTGCAGTGGGACGTCACAGGCTAATAACAATAATTGTCCCGCTTGATGCGCATTCAAAGTAGCCACCAATATCTCTGGGGTAAATTTAACCCCATGTTGTATAGGTGAGATTTTTTTCACCTTGTATGCAGAAGGTTAATTACGAGATTGGCCTTCAGAAAAGCCCTGAGAGAATAAAGCATAACAAGCCTCAGAGAAATTCATCAACTTATTTTGGTTCTGCAAGATGT
Source organism: Amphipoea oculea (assembly GCA_945859645.1). Classification (NCBI taxonomy): domain Eukaryota; kingdom Metazoa; phylum Arthropoda; class Insecta; order Lepidoptera; family Noctuidae; genus Amphipoea; species Amphipoea oculea. The sequence continues at coordinate 17,744,435 of OX243884.1, forward strand.
TTTTGTGATAACAGGCTAAGCACATCAACATTGTCTATAATGCTAACAAGGGTGGGTGCTGATACCTCTATATTACAACTGCTTAGCTTACGTATTGACTGCAACGCAACAACTTTACTTACCTTGAGGCCTATTTTTATTGTAAACTATATTTTTCGCTTGACGGTGCCATCTTTAACTGAAGCAACTAATTTCAAAACCCGCTAAAACAATTTTTCCTTGAAATAGACTTTCTCTGTCTTTTGAAAGTTTTCTCAATTCTGTACTCAGTAACAAACTCAGTTCTGAGCAAATCCCTCTATGACAATATTAAAATGGGCCCTTTTTGGACCTTATGCTTGGTAACAAAATCCACTATAAATTGCATGGATAAATATCAAATTCCTCGACATCATAATCTACCAATCACAGCACTTGCTTTTGCACCAAGTGTTCTTACTAATAGTATGGCGGACCAATGGCGACTTGTGTAATTCTGTTGTGCAGCAAGGAGTGCGATAACATTTCATTGAATTGTAATATCACCATTAACTCGATTTCCAGAAAAATTGTTTAAGCGAGTTTAGAAATTAGACGCTTCAACTAACAATGACAATTATTAATAGAGATGCATGGAAGGAAAAGACATGTTGCACCAATCCCAAAGAAATTGGAAAAAGGGGAGGAGAATGGTTTTTGAACCCAATACATTACCTATCATTCTTGATCCCAAGCTCTTGTTCCACCAGCTCAAACAGTATTTTGGCATGTTTTTTGTTCTGTTCCACTCCAAGTGACCCAATTGACATGAGGTTAGCAATAGCGCACGGCTCTGTTGTGCCACCAAAGCTCATAAGGACATCAGGTATGACGGACACCACGCAGTACTGAAAAGATGTGAGTTATCACACTAATATTATAAAGGAGAAGGTTTGTGAGTGTGTGTGTGTGTGTGTTTATGTTTACTTCTTCACTTCAAAAATGGATTAACATATAGGCTACTTTTTATCCCGATATTCCCACGGGATGGACAGTTATGCGGATGAAACCGCAGGGCGCAGCTAGTAATTTTATAAATAACAAATATATTATATTTTACTTATATTTATTCAGTAGTACACATACATTTTTTATATTTGAAGTTGATGCCAAGATAAACCCATTAGTTTTACTATGCACTACATAATTTAGAATATTAATTTCTGTCGTATTTTCGTTCTTGCATATTTAGATAAAATAATAAGGCCTGCATATCACGAAGAGGTAGACAAAAGTGTGCCAAAAATGCCAGCGCATTCCACAACTTTCCTTGATAAATCCTTTTCTGTCCAGGCCGCTCGTTTGTGGACTGCGTTGCCAGTTGAAATAAAATGCGCACAGTCGTTACACATGTTCAAAAGACTTGTAAAGGAGCACTACTTGTCGTTGTGATTTTGTCCTAACTGCAATCATCTACCGTCTGATTTTATTTTCGGTGCTTATAATTATTTAGTATGTATATATTTAAGTATCTATAATTTTGGATATGTATTTATCTGTGTATCTATTTTAGTGTATTGTATACATAATATTTGCACCAATGACAGCCCCATTTTATGTCCAGGGAAATCACTGTCCATTCCAAGGTTGCCTGGAAGAGATCGCAGAAAGCGATAAGGCCGCCCATTGTATATTTTGTAGTGTTTTATGTGTTTATTTCATGTCATGTATTTTTGAGGTGTACAATAAAGTATATACATAAATAAAGTGTGTTACACCTTTATTTGTCCATTTATTTTTAAGTCTCGTGTAAAAGGGGAACAAACTGCTTTAACCAGGCACAAATCCAAACTATAGACTGCCACTGAGATAGTTCAAATGAAAAATCCCCAATCCAAATTAAATCTTTTTGGTTTTTAGATCGATTTTTTAAGAATAAATACTTCATCATCATCATGATTTATCTGATTTAAGTATTTATTTTGATAGCATGGTTATTAAGGAAATATGGAGATCCTGGGGCATAAATGGCAAAATGAGTGTGCTTCTGACTAACCCTTCGCGGGATACAAGCGTGATGTTACGTAATGTAAATAGATCAGTAAAATTAAAATACCTGTTCTGGTTTCCCAAGAGCCTTCGCTAACACCGGCACGGCTTTTGACACAAAATCTTGAGGAATTTTGCTCCGAGGCACATTAGTTTCGATTCTGAAGTGAGGCATTATGGCCTTATTTACTTAAGAGTTATTCAATTTAAATTTCAAGCGGTATGATTTCACCTAATCGCAATCGGAAAATTCAGACGATTTTCGGCCGGGCGAATGCAATCAGTGACACAGACCACAGACCACAAAAGCAGAGGCGACCGATTCAATGTCAAGCAATGTCAACAATGCATTTTTTTATCGGTAGATGGCTCTCTAGTGAAGTTATAAGTATAAGAACCAGGCTATCAATTTGTGGATTGTAATGTTCAATAAATGGCCTTATAATTATGAATTACTTGACAATTAAGCGTATTAATAGTATTATCAATCGCTCACTAAAAATAATATCACCAAATGAAACATTTTATGTATTATGTTATGTATTGTATCGTAGTATGTACAAAATATAACTGGAACGCGAAAATTGTTTATGGTTGGTGAATTCCGGTAATATTATCTGTGTTAGTGTGGTGGTCTTGACCTGCGCTATGGATATCGATGATATGAATATCGATGATAGTAAAGAAAGTGATTTTTTTTATTATTATGGTGTATGTGTAATATTAATGGTGTACTTACCTAAATAAGTTTTCTCCATCGACAATTAAAAAAACCTAACACGTAAATGGATCACAATCTCGTCTTGTAATAACACGCTTGTGTTATTTTCCATCCACTCGATATAATATTATGTACTATGTACTTGGCAAGATAGAGATGTTGAAAACTTTTTAAATTTTGTTTTTATGGCATAACCACATATGTGTATAACATATGGATGTGAAACATAGGCACTAACAAAACATCACGGAAATAAACTACAATAATGTGAAAGATCTATGGAACGAAGTATGACAGGAACAAGTGAAATTAACATTTATGAGATAAAACAAAAGTTACAGACATCTTGACCAGAATTGAGCTTATTTGGCGCAACCGTGAGGCACACAATACTATTTTAGGTTTAGTTGTTTTTGTGTGAATATTGCGTGCTTTACACCTGGGTCAAATAAACTTATTAAAAAAATGGAGGTGGTGGATACATGATTAAAGTAAAACAGGAAAAATGGTGTAAATTAATAACTGATTGGTATCCCAGAAATAGTAAACGGAAAAGAGGAAAACTACAAAGGAGATGAGAGGACGAGGTAACACTTAAAGCGGGCCCTAACTGGAGGAGTTTGGCTCGTGATAGAATTTAACGGAAACAGCTAGAGGAAGCCTTTGCCAAGAGGCATGCTGAATTGAGAGACATGTTTTAATAAAATACAACAGAGTAAAAACAATTCAGAATAAAGAGGCTTATAAATAAAAAAATGAGTTATTTATTTGAATGTCAGTTTCTAACACACATCTAGCACATCATCATACAATCATAATATATTTAACATTTCTGATTGAATAGTACACAACAAATAAATTACGTAGGTACCTCCATAAAAGGTAAAAAAGTAACAATGACTTGTGTCAGATACAAATAAATTAGTAATGTGTCATCTTATCAGAGTTTCAACGTCCTCTACTCTCTAAAGAGCACTATCCATCTTTTAGACCTTTGTATCAACCGTCTTGACTGGAAGGTCAATCAACTGAGCCTATCACAGTCTACTGCTGGACATAGGCCTCTCCCAGGCTGCGCCACAACACCCTGTCCTCCGCTTTCTGCATCTAGTCCGTCCCAGCCACCTTCTTAAGGTCGTCGGTCTAACGGGAAATTTATTAAACACCACGTTTGAAAATTGGATCGCAGTATAATGTTACAAGTACGATAGCGAAGCTGTTGCCTGAGTGTCCATGGAGCTTTTTATCCGTTCTTCTCCATAGTAACCTACTACGCTTTGGAATGGGCTACTAGCTTCATCTTTGTGACTGACCGACTCTATGAGAATTCAAAAGAGACTGTAATTAATTTAATTGAAAATTATGCTTTGGGTTTGTTGTTCAACTTTTTCCTTATATTATATGTGTACGGTGCAACCGCACATTCTGCAATTCAGCAGTTCACGCCACACATTCATTTCAACTCATAATAATTAGTTCAGTTCGTGTTAGGCTATCAAGCCAACCAGGCGTTCTCGTTACAACCAACAAGGGCTGTGTCACTCACTTCATTTCCACACCATCAGTCCATTAAGCTCATTTTACTTATAAGTACCTTTGGGACAATACAGTAGTGTTTCAGTACTTACCTTCTTTTATTCCATTCATCCTTCATCTAAAAGTAATGTATGGTCTAGCAAGGGATCATACAATATGTTACAAAATCTATAATCAAATACCTAAACAAATAAGAGAGCTGCCATTAAATTATTTAAAAAAGATACTTAAGAACTGGTTTTATAATAATGTGCACTACAGTATAAATAAATTCTTAAATTACAAGCAAAGTTCCAAATATGATCTCACTAGTAATATAATTTAATTTTAAAGCGTTTTTTTTTCGATCTAAAGAGTAGTATTTGAAGTATTTATTGCTTACTGCAAGAAAAAAGCAAAATATTGGAAACTATTTATATTTAAGGTATTTTAGTACTATATTTTAAGAAAAATTAAGATATTCTATTCTAAGCCACTAACTTATCCTACGGTCATTCACTTTGAATTAATTAGTCGACATTATTCATTCATTCATCGATACGTTGACATCCCTATAGTTAAGTAATGCTTGGAGTTGTGACTTGTCTATGCCCATATTGCCCATAGCGATTAGCGCATTTTCGTGCACTTTGTGAGTTTGTGCAGTAGTGATAACGAAAAAACAACACGTATTTGTGTCTCGTCATCTGGCCATATTTATACCGTGTTGTGCTTTGTTTTACCCAGTCTCCACAGAGTACTTCAGTCTCAGTAGTAATATCGGGTTAAAAGGGTGTCGATAATCGTTGGATTTACTATTTGTGGAATTTGTCGCTAAAGTGCAAAAACGTAAAAAGTTTAAACATGGGGGCCGAACAATCTAATGAAAATAGAAGATATCAACAAGCGCCACCGTAAGTGCTTTTGTTTATTATTTTTTTCCGGTATTTAGAGGCATTACTATGAGGCATTTATTTTACAATAATATTTTTTTTAAGTTGGTACTTAGTACGCTTATCAAAAGCATGGCATGTACCCAATGGCCGTACATAATGAGTCTTACCTACTTAAAAAGATGTTATTCTGCATACATCCACTTACTACCAATAAATAATGTAATGCTCCTTGTTGTGATAGTTAGACATCTAAGTACATTTTAAATACGTAGGTACCTAAGTAAATTATTTTAAAATTAAATTAGATAAGTACTTAGAACATAGATTTTTTTAAAGTTTATCTATGATACACAATCAGTTTTTAACACTACCTGCCGTGGGAACCGCCGCCGGCGACCCCCAAAAAATTTTGTTCAGCAGGCCAACACATATTTTTTAATACTTTTATCACATTTTCCATAACAGCAGTATATATAAAAACTATTTGAATTCGGGAGGTCAGGGCGGATCCCAAGGCGTCCTGAAGATTTTTTTTGGACCCGTCGGCTTAGGGTGTACCCACATTTATCGACGCGGAATCGGTCATCTATAGGAAAGTGAAGTTCTTCTTCTAACATAATACCAAGCTTTTGGACTATAAGGGTCTCCCCACATTTATCGACGCGGAATCGGCTTAAGCCGAGTGCGTATCACCAAACTACTCGACTTATCGCCGAGCTAATAGGCAAACGGCTCGGTCAGTGGGTCGTCTTAGGGCTCGTTTCGCCGTCGATCGGCGTCGCGCCGCGTCGTCCGAGCCGAGCCGATGCGAATGGTATTAGTAACACCCTTATTACGTAGACATAAAGGCTTTTTTGACCGGCGTTAGCCGATTCCGCGTCGATAAATGTGGGAAGACCCTTATCGTATCCCACGGCCTCTTGGAATAATTTTGACTCACGGCGTTCACAAGCAGAAACTTTGAGACCCGCCGGCGACCTCCATGGCCTCCTGAACTTAAAAGTTTTATTATTGTCGTAGTTCACTCATGAAAAATAAAAGGTTACATACCTACCTACTTATAAAAAAATGGTACCTACATTACTGTGCATTAATAGACCAAAGAGAATTTAAACTCTAGCGATAGACTAGGTACTTATCTAAGTCACACGCATCGCATACTATTTTACCTATAGCTCGTGTGACCTAAACACGATTTTCTGTGTAAAAATAGACTACCTACCTACCTAAGCCACAGAAAAGCGTGACTTAGTGACAATGCTAAAAATATATTTTAAAAAGTTGCCAGTGTAGTCCACTGGGTTTAAACCCGGTGCTTTTAGTGAACACACGATAAACAGCCAATTTTCTGGGTGTTTATGGATGATTATCGGGTGTTTACCAAAAGCACCGTTCAAACCACAGATATCTAGATAGACAATATCTGTGGTTCAAACCCGGTGGATTGCCAATCTATGTATATCTGCAGGACCTACTTAACTGACGATCAATGAACACATTCTTAAGCTTATCAACTATAATAATAAAATGATTAACGTGTTCCACGAGCTTAAGTAACGCGATTCGAATGAAGTTAGCTTCGAAATATAAAACCTCTGTACGCACGGCGACACAAATAAGACATACTGGATACATATAAACCAGCATAATATATGCTGACTTCTGATTGTACGAAAAACCTATACAATGCGAGGTCAGCTAAAACTGGAAATGTATACCTAAGTATCTTGATATTGTGTCGGTCTGAATCTGAACATAGACTCTCTGAACTTTTGTGCATGTCCTGTCACTGACACCCGGCTCATGTAGTCAAGTCTATTGGTCTATTTGGTTCCTAAGCCCACGTCCACACGGGCGCGGTTTTCCCGCGGCGATTTTTTTTCGGGCATTGGATTTTCAACGTTGCTTTTTTGATGCGCTGGGATGCACTCTGTTGGATTCTCAATGCTCGGCTCAACATCGAGGGTTGAAAATCCAGTGCCCGATAAAATCACGCCGATATTTTTACCGACTTCACAAAAAGGAGGAGGTACTATGTTCGGCTGTTTGTATGTTTTTAACCGACTTCTAAAAAAGGAGGAGGTTCTCAATTCGAATGTTTGTATTTTTTTTTTTTTTGTGTTTGTTCGCGCATAACTCCGTCGTTTGCCAACCGATTTGAAAAATTATTTTTTTGTTAGAAAGGGTATACTTCCCAAATGGTCCCATGAAAATTTTATCGAAATCGGATGAGCGGTTTTTGAAAAATCAACAAAAATCTAAAAATTTATCTACATTAACGATCTTTTTGTTTACTTTTTTGTGGGGTAGGTACAGTCCGCTTCAAAGTAAGGGAACCCCTTTTGGGAATGACATTAAATCCATTTAAGTTTTTTGTAACGTATTGTATATGGCGTGTTGGTCTAGTGGTTAAGACAGCGGCTTAACAATTCGATGGTCTCGAGTTCAAATCCTCGGACGAGAAGTTCTTTTTTTGTTTTTTTTTGTTTCTTTTATAGGTTATTATGTGATTTTTGTTAATTATTATTTAAGAAATCAAATGTTGAAGTAGGTATGAGGTTTGTAAGAAAATCTAGGCATGTTGCATAAACAATATTCATTTATTTCTCTAATTACATTTCATGGAATCCATTTCACGGTTGAATATACAGTTTTCTATGTGTGTTAAATTGGGGTTATTTACTTAGAATATTAACTAAACACAAAATAGATACCCTGGGTGAGGTTTAGAACGTTTAACATTAGATAACGGTTCATTTATAGATTTTTCTAGAAACAACTACAATAGGTAATATTTATTCATTTAAAGTTGTGAAAACATAATTTTTTTATACTTTGTATGATCTTATCGGAAAAAAAGATTAAAAAATTAAATGTTGTCATTTGTGCCTGTGAATTACAGAGGAAGAACCAACATGCTAAACTATAAAAGTATAGCAATATACATCTTTCTCTTTTATCACATTTTCTGATAACCCTTATTTAACACAACATTAGAAATTATAAAAATATGTGAGGTCAGATGGTGCATCACACATTACCTACAAGACTACTTGTAAACAAAAGTATCTGGATTGATAATAATAAAGGTTGTTTATTTTTGATTAACTACGAATTAATGATCCCACAAATATTGGGAATCATTAACACTTGCTCATACGTTCCAATGTAATTTTATCAGATCAGTTACACAATAAATCTGCCGAGTAAATTGCCTATTAATAACGGAGAGGATGGCCGTCACTGTCTATCACTTCTTGAAGTCACACTTGAACGCGTAGTTTTGAAGGGTGTCACTGAGTGAACTTCCACAATATTACGGTGTCGCCCCGATTCATTAGTGTAAACAATTATTGAGCGAGGGCCTTGGCGATCACATTTCACATCACCAGTCGCATGATACCTTTGTATCCATCTACGAACTGTTTTTCTCTGGAACGAAAATAATAATATTAGGAATACATAGAAAAATCCAACTTGTCAGTAATAATGCAACATGATTGCAACAATAAATACATACAGGGTGACTGGAAATTAGTGGCGGAGCCGTTAAGGGGAGGTAGTCTAGGGTTTTTCCGACAGATATCACTATGAGACCTACCGTCCTTACTTAACCCTTTCCAAGATATTCCTACTTAAAGAGGGTAACCCAAAAATTCGTCCAAAAAATTTTCAAATAGTAATAAATCCTAAAAAAAAGTGATTTTGGCCTACTTTTTTTTGTTTTGCAACAAAGATATTCTAAATAAGTAATATTAATTGTAAAATTTCCGCTACTGTCATTATTTTATGCAAAAACTGCTAAACAAAAACGGAAAATGTAAAAAAAATACTTTGATGGCTGATAAAACATCAATTTTCTTTAAAAAGTCACCCTTTATTATTACGTACAAAATAATTTAAAAACTTCTACGTTTTGTTCCCTTTTAAATGAGATATTAAAATCCAAAATCAGTTAAGGAACCATCAAGATAAGACTAATAATAAAAATGAAAGAAAAAACCAAACTACTGAAGAATAAAACTTTATTGAAAAAAAAAACTGTTTAGAGTTCATTTTCGAAGTGTCCACCATTATTTCTAATACAAGCTCGTGCTCTTCTTACGACACCCGTTTTTACAACCCTTGAGTCTGTAAGCTCCCTTTGTATTTCCTGCGCTGCGTGGATTATCCTGTTGCGCAAATCTTCAACGTTTGGTACAGGGACGTCAGTGGCATAAACTAAAGTTTTCATTCGACCCCACACGAAGAAGTCCATGGGTGTGAGGTCGGGGCTACGTGCCGGCCATGGTATTGGACCACCTCTACCTATCCATCGGTCGGGGAAGTTTTGGTCTAGCCAACTTCTCACAGCTAGCCTAAAATGCGCCGGACAGCCATCATGCATGAATATCATGTTTCGCCTCGTTTCTAGCGGCACATCTTCCATTAATTCAAAAAATACATTCCTCAGTAAATTTTCATATTCAACCCCATCGAGGTTTTGTGGTAGAAAATGTGGTCCAATCAAGCGGTTATTAATTATACCCATCCACACATTTAAATTAAACCTTCTCTGTGAACCTTTTTGTCTTTTTAGGTGTGGATTACCCATGGCTCGTTCACTCCAGTAATGAGCATTATGATAATTCGTAATGCCGTCCTTATCAAACTTGGACTCGTCAGTCCATAAAATTTTTCTGAGATAATTCCTATCTTCAACGTCCGCATTTATTAAAAATCTGCAAAACTGCACTCTTCTTAATGGGTCCCCTTCTTCTATGGCCTGAACAGGTGTGTAATGGTAAGGATGGAGGTCATTTTCGTGAAGAGTGTACCACACCTTCCATTGAGAGCGTCCCATACGGCGAGCTATCATTCGTGTAGACAGCGTAGGGTCTCTTTGGAAATAATTTAAAATTTCCTCTTCGTCGTCCCTGACATCCAGTCGAGGTCTACCTGCATCACCTAAAAACAAAAAAGTTTAGAAACTAGCGGCGGCGCAGTAATGTAGAGCGGCCTGTACAGGAAGGAACTACATTTTGTATGGAGAAATCTCTGGTTTGAACATGCTTTAATATTAATAACTTTCTCTTACCTTGGTATCTTACGACGGTACCGCGCTCTCGCACCCGCCGGAAGGTTCGAGAGAATACGCGGGCATCAGGCAGTCGACGATTAGGGAATACTTCGCCATATTCACGACGAGCTTGTTCAGCATTTCCTCTGGCAGCTCCGTAATAAAAAAGAATATCTGCGTATTCTTCGTTACTAAACGATGTTCTTCCTGCCATTATTGGTCCGATAAACCACACAGCCAAATCGTAAGGAGTCACAGAAAACAGGGCACAATCCAAGTTGTCGGGAAGAGAATCAAATACAAAAGTCCAGGAAAAAGCCAAGTCGTTAGAAAAATCAAAACTGAGAAAAAGTAAGCACATCCGAACACAGTAAACCGTAAGAGCGGACTGAGCAAGAGGGAGGGGCAAGCTCGACTCGTGCGCGTCGACCGAGTCCTTTGTTCTCAGAACAAAGGGCTCTACACGGGTTCGACGGGTTTTTTTCCATTGACCATATCTTCATTGTTCCTCAACCGATTTTGGACTTTAATATCTAGTTCGAAAGGGAACAAAACGTAGAAGTTTTTTAATTATTTTGTACGTAATAATAAAGGGTGACTTTTTAAAGAAAATTGATGTTTTATCAGCCATCAAAGAATTTTTTTTACATTTTTCGTTTTTGTTTAGCAGTTTTTGCATAAAATAATGACAGTTGCGGAAATTTTACAATTAATATTACTTATTTAGAATATCTTTGTTGCAAAACAAAAAAAAGTAGGCCAAAATCACTTTTTTTTAGGATTTATTACTATTTGAAAATTTTTTGGACGAATTTTTGGGTTACACTCTTTATGTAGGAATATCTTGGAAAGGGTTAAGTAAGGACGGTAGGTCTCATAGTGATATCTGTCGGAATAACCCTAGACTACCTCCCCTTAACGGCTCCGCCACTAATTTCCAGTCACCCTGTATATGTGTATAACGTAAATCTTACCGTTATGCCCATATCTCGTTCTTTATGCTTTGTTCCTGTTCCCAGAGAACAACAATTTTAGAGTCCGCGTATCACTGGTCAGTTTCCCTCAGTCGTCAGTTTATTTAATTCCAGCCTTCAAAAAGTTATTAATCGAACAATACTATCGGTTAATATAATCAACTGTTCAAAAACTTAATAAATCGGATAATATTTCGACGAAGATAATTACGCACAAGCGGATCGACACGAAAACGAAACGATTTGATAAGTAATTATACCCTCAATCACAGTTTAGTAAATAAGGCGAAGAAGAATTCTAAATTAAAATTACGGTAGGTAGGGCAACAATCGGAATCAAGCACATTCTATTCAACCAAACAATAAATCTATGCAAATTTCAACCTTATAATTTAGTTAATTGAGGAGTTACGAATTGCATTTTGTAAAACAAGACGGTAAGGTGTTAGTATTTATAATACGTGGTGGACGTTGAAATTTAAACCTTAATATCTAGAAGATTAGACCGTTATCAACCTTGTTCGATAAAAGGAGTAAAGCTATTCAAATTTTCGTTAAGATAGCTAACTGATTCAATAGTCTAGTGGTATAAGGCGCGGTCTACGTGATCGGCTGGCGCCTGGTGATGCGGGTTCGTATCCTCAATCGCACATAAAGTGTCTTTTTGTAAGTTAAGTTATTCTTGGGATACGGTTCGGGCAAAAAGCCGAAAAAATACCATATTATAATTATTTAACCTTTTCGACGCCCATCTACATAATACGCGATGTGTCCTCCAGCGCCACGCTACAAATGTATAACGTATCTATAGTAAAACGTAGGGATGGGTTTAATGTCCTATCGATAAATATTATTATAAGTTGAAATTAACGTTTATTCACCAATTTACGAAGCTAAATAAAAACTGATACCGTATTTTCATATTTTGTTTTATTTCATAAAAAAATCAATATGAAAACCTGGATATATTTCCCATAATAAAAGAAAAGAATTGTAAATTTATTAGACGTGTGTTCTAGAAGGCACATCCCTATTTGTCTCCAAATGTAATCCTTCTACTTCATATCAAGTCGTTGGCGCTCGAGGCACGTCAAAATCCTTTCTGATATAAGGATGTCTAGATGTCGATGTCTATGGTATTTTTCTTTTTTCTATTCACTGTGGTCGAGTTACACTTGCATAACCTCAACCGATTCATGCATAATTTATTTCGTTTACTTACAAAAAATAGAACCAAATACAATCAATAGAAGCTAGATACGTGGTTTTCTATCTACGTGTTTTAAAAAAAAAAAAATGGAGTGTAAGTGACTGTTTTACGCAGATGTTACAGATCTTTTTTTTAATGGTAGGTATAGGTGTCGCAAAATACTAGCAATGATTTTTCTTGTTTTTAGAAACTAATAGAAAACGGAAATACATTCCTGAAACGGAAGTTGACGACTTAACGTAATGTCAGGACGACGAACTATTTCAAAATTCTGATTATTCACAAACTTTTTCTTATGATGAATCTACTCAAAAAGAAACAAGATGTAAACATTGCACTACACTAAAATGCACAAAGTCACTATGACCTTGAAAGCCGTCCGCTTGTGACGTCACAGATTTACTTCAATACTAGTCCGTGGCGTTGTGCGCACTGACAACTAGCTACTTTGTAGGGATGGGTTTTTCACACGGTGTTTCACTATCGACAATGATTAGAAAACCTATTTATTCTTGATTAAGGCGAATAAAACGTAGTTTATAGTTTACAATATTTATAAAATATTATTTATTCACGTCATTTTCTTGCAATTTAATGATATTTATGATCGTTTTGACGAGATGAAATATAGCGAGGTCTTCATCGTGTCCCATCACTGGCTTACTTTATATCAAGTACTTGGCGTTGGGGGCACTAAAATATTTTGTGGCGTTTTTGTTTCTATTGAATATAAAACAAACAAGAACTTATTATGTGTGAAAAAGTTAAAAATATGGCTTATAACAGGGCAATTTTCCATAAAAACAAAATAAAAGGTCTTGTAAAAGTCGTAAATTTATTTTATACTATTATTACTTCTAATCAAGTAGTGGCGCTGAGGGCACGAAAATCTCGAACTTGTATACAAGTGATTGGCGTTCAAAAGGTTAAAAACTTGCAAATAATATTTGAGTGGGATCGGTGGATGCTCGGGCAGAGATGGATGCGGCGCGCGGCAGCGGGGGAGGGAGCTGCTCGAGGCCAGAGCCACGTGACGCGCCCGCCGTCGCTCGAGCGACGAGCGACAGCGGGCTTGAGCGCGCTCGGGCGATAATCTTTAAAGTCTTGAGGGGTTCCTTTTCTCTGAAGCTGATCGTACAACTAAAAAGTGAAAAATAAAAACTTTTTTACAAAAAAAAACAACCGACTTCAAAAAAAACACTACAAAGTGATAAATAACTTTAATTTCGGAAGTCGGTGTCAAAAAACGAAAATGCGGAATCAACGACACCGACTTCCGAAATTAAAGTTTATCACTTTGTAGTGTTTTTTTTGAAGTCGGTTGTTTTTTTTTTGTAAAAAAGTTTTTTTATTTTTATTTTGTATGTTTGTTCATCGAATACTCCGCCAATTGTCGATGGATTTTCAAAATTCTTTTTTTGTTCGAAAGTAGATAGTTCTGAGGTGGTCCCATTGTCACCAAGTTAGGATCTGATGATGGGATCTTAGAGAAATCGAGGGCAACCCTCAAATTTTATAGGCTCACTTATTGTTTTTGGCATATTTTATGAAGTATCTTGTTTATTTGCGTATGGTTGTCACCATCTCAGGTAGCTGGGCTGATGATGGAAGGTACAACTCCTTAACAGTAAGAAGTTACTCAAACAGGCAAGGACTGTTTTAGTAAATTGTTTTGATGTTTGATAGGGCATTTGTCACATTTGGTCTCATGATCATCAAGTCATGACCTGATGCTGCAGTCAGGATAGTCTGCAGAGTACCTAACTCCTCGACAACTAACAGCAGATATATCGTGTTTAGGCTCATTGAAAAGGGCTCGATGTGTGGATAAACGTACTGTTAATGAGGAACACCGAAGTACATAGAGACCTGATGCTGAAGCCAGGAGCATCAGAAAAAGTACAAACCTTGAAATAACAGCACCGTAGTCGTGTTTGGGCTCATTTTAAACAGGACTAAATTTTAAGTTCAATGCAATGTTGACATAAGTCTGGCCTGATTCTGCAGCCAGGATTATCAGCTTCAAGTCTAAAAACATCAGGTCAGGATTTGATGATGGGATCCTGGAGAAATCGAAGGAACTCTTCAAATACACTCACAGGCACAATTAACCGCCCACCTTGTATTTCTTTCAATTTGCAGAAATCTTCAAATTTAGACCACATTTGATGAAAGGTACGTTGAAAGCGGCCTTTAAGGTATTAAAAAAAAACATAAAAGTTGAAAAAAAGTCGTTTAGTAAAGGATTCATACCAAAAATCGATTTTGTGAAAATCTTTGATGAAAATTTAACAATTTTAATATTGAAAAAAGTCGCCCAATAAAAGATAAAAAAAAACAATTAATAATGGGTGTTGCCGCCTCGGGCTCTAATGACTTCTTGGAGCCGGTTTGGCAATCCATCCATTACATCTTGGATATCCGACTGGGGGATATTGTGCCACTCCTCTACTACAGCCGTTTTGAGCTCTCCTAGGGTCGTAGGGGCTGGTACTCTTGCTCGGACACGTCTTTTGAGGTTGTCCCAAATGTGCTCAATTGGGTTAAGATCGGGACTGTCTGCTGGCCATGGTAAAACTTGAATCACGACCTTATTAAGGTACTCAGTGACGGATTTTGCGGTATGGCAACGTGCATTGTCATGCATTAAACTAAAGTTGTCACCAATGAATGGTGCGAAAGGCATGACATGGTCTTGAACAACTTCCTCCACGTATCTTTGAGCATTCACACTGCCTCTAACGAACACAACAAGATCGGTACGAGCCTCGTAAGAGATACCTCCCCAAACCATTACGGACCCTCTCTGGTAACCCACTGTTTCGGTTATAGCGCATGGATCAAATCTTTCGTTTGGGCGCCTGTAGACACGCTGACGTCCACCTGGACCTCTTAAGCCAATTCTGCTCTCATCTGAGAACAGCAAGTCCTGCCATTCCTACACAGTCCATTCAGCATATTCTCGCACACGAGCAAGTCTAGCTCTACGGTGTTGTGGGAGCAGTTGTGGGGCGCGAGCTGGATGGAAAGTCCTCAGATTTCTTTCTGCCAGTCTTCTTCTAAACGTACGTTCACTTATACTGACATTTCTAACCTCAAAAAGACGCATACGAGCTTCAGGAGCGGTGCAAAAGCGATTTCTCAGCACGTTGTTGACAACGAAACCGTCATCTCGGGTTGAGGTGCATCGATGTCGGCCTTTACCTGGCCTGCGGGTGTATGAGCTTGTCTCCCGAAATCGTCTGATGGCATCCCGTACCGTGTTTCGAGGTACAACGAGTGTACGAGCGCTGCGACGTTGGCTATACTCAGCGTCAGCTAAAACCACTGCCCTACCTACACCAGTTGCATCAAGTAGCATTTTTTAGAGTCCCAAACAATAAGTGAACACTACAAATTCAAATTAAACAATAGTCACACATTATGGCAGAAAAGAACAGGAAATGTTAACACGACGAACGCAACGGCAACAATGTCAAACAACGACTAAATTCGAAAAATCCTTCGGTGATACAAATTTACTAAACGAAATAAGGGTATAAGTGTTTAGTTAACTGCTACAGTACCCACTTGATAAAAAATAAAACAGTGGATAAGCCATAGTTAACATAAACAAACAGGGTGACGAATGATAGAGGTGGGCGGTTAATTGTGCCTGTGAGTGTATTATAGGCACACCTATAGCGATTTGGGTATTTTTATAGTAACTCGTGCACTTGCTCTCGGAAAGCACCATTTGGTGAAGTGGAACTGATGATGAAGACCACAGATGGCCACCGGAACTACTCAATAATATCTAAGTATTTCACGGGTTGCGATTCGATTACTTTAATATGGTTGCTAAGCAATTCATGCTCGTCACAATGTGAATGGTGATATGGAGCTGATGGTGGACCTGGAGAACTCCTCAACAATTAACTTCCCTGCATCGGGAAAAGCAATATCTTGTTTGTAAAAGGCGATGATCACTAGGCTATTATAACTTAGATAAATTATAAGCAGACCCACTAAAAAGCGTGAAATAAAAACTTTTTAAGAAAAAAAAAAACCGACTTCCAAAAAAACACTACAAAGTGAAAAATAACTTTAATTTCGGAAGTCGGTGGCAAAAAACTAAAACACAGATCCAAAGACACCGACTTCCGAAATTAAAGTTATTTTTCACTTTGTAGTGTTTTTTTGGAAGTCGGTTTTTTAGGTCTGTATTAATAAATATGCAAAACGTTTAGGCAATTCTGCGTGTTAAAGTTCAGTAATTATGAAAACCGCTAAACGTCGTTCAGTTGTTTTACATAACGGAGCTAGTTTTGTAAAACAACTAAGTAGCAGTTGTCAGAACCGTCAAAATCACACTCTCGGCGCTAAGCAGTGAGTTTGAAATCCAATGCGCAAAATACCTACTCTACCTAGAAGAACCCACTATTAAAAGATAAGAACAATTTGTTTTTATTTTAATGAAACAATGAACGTAGTTCATAGAAACTTCGTGTCCTTTTTTTGTGTGTGGGTACTTAGACTGCGTTCACAATTTTGTTTCCAAAAGTGTAAACAAATATGTGTTTTTGGAAAAATAACTAACATAAAGTTCAGTTTGCGCCACAACTTCGAACACTTTTATGACTTTTCAATAGTTCTAGTCACTCTGAAATCAACATAATTTACACCCTTATAAAGTTTTTATTTGTTTAACTTGAAACAAAATCAATTAGAAACATGAATTTGATTAGATCTTAGGTATATTCTTTGCATTCACCACAAATACTTAACCACACTTATATCGAGCCGTCAAAACAATGTTATCGGAAACCGGAATGAACAAATCACAGGAAAAACTTCACTATTTAATCTTTGTACCTATAAATATGACTCAGTGACTGCATGTCCGATTGTTACCATACTTTATGTTTACAAATAATTATACAGTGCACATAATTCTATCACACGTCATAGTAATGCTACCACTGCCACTGCTAAAAGGTCTTACCTACGATACTTTTTACGGTCCTGAATAAACAATAATTTCTCTGTTTTCTTTATCATAATATTTATTTCAAATAAACCAATTACTTACAGAAAGCTAGAGTAGTTACCCATTGCAAAGCGTATATTATATACTCTAGGGCCGTTCAATGTATTCTCGGTATCGGGTGATTTACTAATGATGTGGGTAATTTGACTAATTAATAAATAATGACATTATGTAAAATTTCATATAGTTGTGATCATTAGTTTGCTAGTTATCCTTAGTCAACGACAACTAGAATGGCTAACGTGACAATGTTGAAGAGAATCGAGCACCGCGCTGTTCTTAAATTCCTTACCAAACAAGGAAAAAGTAAAAAAGAACTATTCACTAAAAGTTGGTGGCTGTTTACCAAGATTCTGTACCTTCGTTATCTACGGTTCAAAAGTGGACAAGTGAATTTAAAAGGGGCACAGGGAGTATTGAAGACGACTCTCGCTCGGGCGGCCCGGTTACTGCCTCTACGGAAGAAAACATGAAAAAACGTGAGAAGCTTATACTGGAGGATGCCCGAATGAAGATCAAAATGATAGCGGAGATGACTCACCTCTCTGTTGGTTCCATGCACACTATTCTTCATTATCTTCTTTACCTTTCAAAACTCAGTGCAAGATGGGTGCCACGAATGCTCACGGCGGCGCCTCAAAAGCAACTGCAAATCCCTGCTGTAGGGAGTTTTTAGAGCTCTGTGGTGAAGTTCCATCAAGTATTTTCGATCGAATTGTTAATAGAGATGAAACGTGCGTTCATCATTACCCAGAAAGTAAACAAGAGTCGATGCAGTGGCACAAGAAGGGTGCTGCACCCCCTAACAAATTCAAAGTCGTTTCGAGTGCCGGAAAAATCATGGCCTCAGTGTTTTGGGACTCCAAAGGGACTCCATACACTACGAAATTTACGGGAAGCAATTAAAGAAAAAAGACGCGGTAAACTGTGCTTCTTCACGACAACGCCCCGGTCCACACGGCGCGTGTTTTCAAGGCTGCTGTGCGAGATTGTGGTTTCGAAGAAATTAACCACCCACCCTATAGCCCGGACCCCGAGTGATTATTATTTGCTTGCTAATTTGAAAAAACACCTTCGTGGGAAACGATTTTCCAACGATGAAGAGCTCAAGGCGGCAATAAATGAGCATTTTTCAGAGAAAGAGGAAAGTTATCTTTTACAGCGTATTGAAAAGTTATTTTGTAGATGTAATAAATGCACTGGGGAAATGGGGGATTACATTGAAAAATAAAAAATATTTTAATTGAATTTACATCTTTTCATGCCGATACCGGAGAATACATTGAACGCCCCTCGTAATTACCTATGGAGAAGAATTGGCACGAAACTCCACGGACACTCTCGTATTCATAATTATTTGAAACTTTTAAAATTATAACGCAAAAAGCTTTTTTACAAATATAAAAAATATAAACATCCGAATTGAGAACCTCCTCCTTTTTTGAAGTCGGTTAAAAAACAACCGACTTAAAAAAAAAACTACAAAGCGAAAAATTACTTTAATTTCGGAAGTCGGTGTTGTTGGTTCCGCATTTTCTTTTTTTGCCACCAACTTATTCTCTTTGTACAGACGCCAGCACATCAACCTACCCGAAACTGTCACATTTTTCCAATCAACTTTGAACCTTATGCTTTAGTGATAAAGTTGAAAATCTATTAAAGAAATTTGACAGATTGTAGTAGGTTGATGTGCTGGCGTCTGTACTTAGTGTCTTTTTCGGGAGTCGTTTTTTTTTGTAAAAAAATAAAATTTTCACATTTAAGTTGTACTTACCCCACACAAATTCGTATAACACTGCTTGCTATGTAAATAACAGTGACAGGAAGTTAATATAACATCATCAATATACGTATTATCAGGGCTCTGAACCGGTTTAAAAAGAGCGGTTAATTTCGATTAAATACCGGTAAATATATCGTTCCTTCATTAACCGGTTAAACAAGTGAACTTTTCTTATGTAACCCAAAAGATAAAGGTTACCGGTTACAACGCTCAAACGGTTTAGACACCCAAATTTTCGTAAATTTTTTTCGTCTACTTTTTTAACGCTTCCAACAAGTTCTAGTGACAATGAGTTGACATCGCAACGTCCAGACCGTGCCCGCGAGAGTGGCGGGGGCCGGGGGGGGTTCAAACTTGGTTTTAACCGGTTAATTTTCACTATCAAAACCAAAATTCATGAAAAACCGGTTTGCCGCATAAACCGGTAAAAACCGGTAAAGTGCAACCTTTAACCTAAATCTATTTCGGTTTGGGGTCAATGACCATAACCGGTTAAGAATTTCAAGCGGTTTCCGAGCCTTGCGTATTATTGAAGCTAACTCAAAAACTACCCAAGCAAAGTTAATAAAATTTATATGAGACCACCCGTGAGGCATACCCTATCCATTAAAAAAATAATCTTTGAAATCGGTTTACAATTGCCGGAGATATCACGTAACATACATACATAAAAAAATTCGTTGACTTGAGTAATTTAAAAAACCTAACTACTGAACTGATTTTGATGAAATTTCTATGGGACCAATCTGAAAGTACCTAAATCCTGTCAAATAAAGAATTTTGCAAATCGGTTTATAAATAACGGAGTTCTGAGGTAACAAAAAAAACCGAATTGAGAACCTTCTCCTTTTTTTGAAGTCGGTTAAAAAAAAAAACAATTTTAAATAAGCCGTGGCAGCTAAGAGATAACAGTCCTTATAGACGGCGCCCGTTCACGAACATGATGCCTAGATTAGCACTCAGCTCAACCATTTTGAAGGGAGCTAAATGATCCAACACAAGCGCTACCATCAGCGAGACATTAAGAGTGAGCATGACTTACTCTCAGCCGCTAAGGCACATTCAAGTCAATGAAAGACGTGCCCAGGAAATAGTAGCTTTACAGTACCTATGTACCTATACATAGTACCTTTTTTTGTTGCGCGGTGGAAATCCTCGTGGACTTCCTCCATCTTGGGGTTGACTGAGGGGGCGCATGCCGGACTCTTACCGGCTAAAACCACCGCGGTGTTCCACCTCTGCCTATGGTCGAGGCGCGGGGGTGCGGGATTCGCATAACCATTCACCGCTCCACCTATACATAGTACCTACTCACACATGTGCTATGCAATTCATCATCTGCCTAGTCTTTTCCCAACTATTCTCTT
This sequence comes from Amphipoea oculea, assembly GCA_945859645.1. Lineage (NCBI taxonomy): Eukaryota > Metazoa > Arthropoda > Insecta > Lepidoptera > Noctuidae > Amphipoea > Amphipoea oculea. Next base: position 17,764,996 of record OX243884.1, read on the forward strand.
CCAGTCTAACTGGACGCTGCTGAAAGCCAGTATTTTACATGGAGAGACTATCTACCTGACCTCCACAACCCAGTTACTGGGTAATACTATATGACTGATTGTCAGACTTTCGGGGTTTTAACTGGCTATCTTTTACGGTTAAAAAGTTACAGTCCTGAGACAGATAGGCAGACACTCAATGGATTGGGAACCTTAAAAAATATCATAAGTAAACTCGCAAAAGGTTTAAAAAAAATCATAGGCTGTTCACATTGCAATTACTCAGTTGGCCTATATTTTTTTCTAAATCTCCACTTTTTGTTCAGGCCTCAGATGTCCGAGGAGCAGGTAAAGCGTCTCCTCGAAGCCCAAAGAAAGCAATACGAGAGAAAGCTCGAGGACGTGGCCGCAAAAGCAGCCGCTCAGAGAGAACGAGAAGAGGCCACTAAAGCCGCGTTGAAAAGGCTGCAAGAGGCCGACGCTAGAGCAGCCGCTCGGCAGACACAGCAGGAAGAGGCCGCCGCTAGAGCAGCCGCTCAGCGGACACAGCAGGAAGAGGCCGCCGCTAGAGCAGCCGCTCAGCGGACACAGCAGGAAGAGGCCGCCGCTAGAGCAGCCGCTCAGCGGACACAGCAGGAAGAGGCCGCCCGCAACGCAGCTTATAATTATAGGTATGTCACCAACTCAAAATAGTACTGACATATTTACGCATTGGTAAGTACCTTCTATAAATAGCAATCTTCATTCGACACACCCTATCGTAGTCCACAGCAACACTTAGGCGCTCCACCCACTGCACCGCGCCCCGTCGCGGCGAGCAGATAACGCGCCCCCGCGCGTAATTTTTTACGTACAAATTCAATAAAAACGCGCTTCCGCGCGTAGAATTTGCTTCCGTTTCCCGCACCCCGTTACGTAATGCGGTGCAGTGTGCGAATCGCCTTAGGCTTTTTGTCAGGACTTTTCAATTTTCAATCTTCATAGCTAGGTAGCTATTTACAATGAACTCGAAACGTGTGTTGATTGCTTACAGTATTGAAAGAGAGCGAGCGCCCTACAGGTTTGCGGGGAACCAACTGCAGCAGCCCGCACCATCAGCACCACAACCACTCTTCAATAATGTGTACCCCAACCTCGGCCCCTCGAGCCCTAACAACGGCCAACATAATAATAATATGTACAACAACAATAACAATCCTTTCCGGCCAACTAATCCAAATCAAGAGTACGTGTTTGTTAATAACTATGGACACTCAGCAAGGTAATTTACAATGATAATAAAAAGAGCTTTGAAGGTCCGTGGCATACATACCAGTCCGCTATTTTTTTATTTCATAATGGCGGCCTCGCATAAACTTATTTAAATCGATAACTGACATCAATGGAAACAGAAAAAAATAATATGACAAACCCCGTAAAGTGTCAAGTTTCCGAGAAATTAACGTACAAAGTTGATCATATTATACAGGATGTCCCGGGAAGTATGGATCAAATCGAATAGGGGCGTGGGCGAGGTCATTTCCAAACTTTTTAACCCTGAGAATGTCAGTGAATTTTTTTACGGTTCAAAAGTTATGACCGATTTTTTTTTTCAGTCACTTCGCTTAGTTCTCAAAGAAAATAATCATAAAAAAATACTATCAGGGCTATCTAAAAAAAAAAAACAAAATTGATAGCCCTGATCGTTTTCACGAATTCGATTTGTCTTCTCTTTTTTTTTTAGTAAGTATTTTTTTTTGTTTTTTTTTTTTTGTTAAAACGTTTGGAAATGACCTTGCCCACGTCCCTATTCGATTTGATCCATACTTCCAGGGACACCCTGTATATCTCGATAGGTTGCATGCGTGGCCGCCATATTGAAAAAAAAAAAAAAAAACAAAATGGCAGACGGGTAGGTATGTCAGGCTCCGTATAAAAATCTTTAGTCCCCTTTGAATTTCGCGGGCTACTATAGCACATCCCCAAATTAGGCAAACCTAACGCGGGACTTATTTTAAAGGTTAGGAAGTCGAAGCGATTTTCGTCCTGTACTCCGCGCAGATTTTGTCCGAGACAATCACAATCGATAGTTAAACAATGGGTATGCAATGTGTATTATATGAAATGCACTGGACAGTAACTCCGTCCGGTCAACTGTAGACTAGGTATCAGCCACAGAATATATTCCTTGTGCATCAGCCTGGCTGATTAGATAATCTTTTTACCACGACACGAGCGAGCTATTCTCGTCCCGCTCATCCCGCTGGGTAATTGCGTAACACACTAACAGTAAAAATGGCTTTCATTTTGACAGTTCAACAACATTCATTGCGTTATTTACGTTGCTGAGCAGACAAATTTTTCGAACATATGAAGTAATGGATTTGCAATATCCTTCGAAATTATTCAGATTATGATTTTAAGTGTGTTACGCAGTTAGGGTGCTGACCTACTGTTCTCGGCCTCGAGAGATGCGACTTGCGATTACGACGCGACTTGCGTCAAGCGACACGGGCGCGCGTGTCTTGTTTCCGTCTGTACCTCCGCGAGTCGCGTCGCCGTGACTCTGGCTTGCTCTAAACAATTTCTTTTATTTGCTTTTTCCTTATTCGCAGTCGCAAGACGCCTGTCCCCGCGTCGTCACCAGAAATATTTTTTGCGCCAATACGCCGATAGTCGTATTCTTATGTCACTCGTTAGTTCGGAAAATCGGAAGGCGTTCTTTGGCGGTGCGACGACCGCTTTGGTTAGGACGCGTCCTTCGGTCTACAGCACAGTTTTTTTATGTGAATGTTTGTTGTTGACAGCTATAATAGGCCTGCGCCAAGGCCAGTCCCATCGGCTCCTACGCCAAGGCCAGTCCCATCGGCTCCTACGCCCCCTCGCAGGCCGGGTCCGAGAACCCGCTCTGAAAGCAGGTATGTCCCAAAGTCCTACATTTTTATCACGTTGAAGAATTATTGAAATCTACTTAATAAAAATCATTCCTTGCTAGACAACGAAACGCAACGCTAAACCGCTGGGTCTGGAACTCTCTAGAAACATTAAATTATACACAAGAGTTCCTTTTTAAGGAAAGTGAGCAGTAAGGAAGGATTATTGAAAATTCATCTCCTAAAGGGTTTAAATAGGGGGTGAATGTTTGTATGGAAGTTGAATAAAAGAAATCATTAATACAACTCTCTTGAGTTCAATTTGTCCTATTGCTTGCCAACTTCACGAAATCATGACATTTGAGGCCAATTATAAATTGCAGAGTTGTATCCATGATTCTAATAATCATAATTTTGTAGAAATTATTTATTTATTGCTGAAAGGGCCCGCTCTAATAAATAATTGTTACGGTCGCGAATCATTATTTTAATCAACGTCTGACCTGCGAATTGCAAAAAACGTAAGTAAATTTGAAATTCGCGGGCTACCATAAGAGATGCGCTAAAGTTGCCCGCCCGCCAATTTCTTAACTTCAAACAATCCATTTTCCCGCCAGAAATCGCAACTCTCCCAGGGAACGTGATGTGTTAGACTGCCCCACCTGCAACCAAAGATATGGCATGAGAATCTTCCAGTGCGAAAATGGGCATAGCTCCTGCAATGACTGCAAGACAAGGGGGCGAGTATGCGGCATCTGCAGAAGGACTCTTACCAACGTGAGGAACTTTGAAATTGAGAATCACGTTGCTCAGGTACTTAATACATTATTGTGTTTTTTATATATATTTTTGGTTTATTCCCGGTCGTCCCCGCCCCATCGTCCCCACTGGGCACGAGTGGGAAAAATCCTTGAAATCTCTTATTGAAATCCCCATTATTGCATTTTGACTCTCGGTCTATAGCGGAACGAGTTCCAATCATCACCACTGGAGAGGAACGAAACTTTTTTTCCCACTCGTGCCCAGTGGGGATGACGGGGTGGGGACGACCGGGAATAAACCATATTTTTAAATAAAATAACGGGTGTAAAAAGACGCTTAAAGACAAGAGTCACTTGTCCTTCCCCTCATAATAATCATTTTATGGACCATGCCTGGGAACCTTCTGGCTAGGTACGGAGATAAAGTTACTAGAACATACCTTTGAGACCCCTGTACCGTTGCTTGCACTCAAAAGCACAATGTTTTGCGTGCGTTACATTGCGCAGTACTGTAAACAGCAATTTTTCACACCGCAAACAAAAGTCGTTTCCCAGAAATTATTTTTCTTCAAACGCGTAGATGACGACTTTGTGATGGGTATTTTTATACTCTGTGGTTGTAAAAAATGTAGGTACCTACTTACTGACCTTAATATTTTTGCACTTGGCAACATAAGTTGCAATAGTTCGGGAAATCCCAATAGCATATGTCATGATTACAGGTAAAGTCCCGCTAGGAGGCGTTAACACTGAATGAACATGATGAAGTCAATCTGGAAAATCTAAAGTTTAAAAACTAAAACCTGACTATTGAAAAGGATGAAACAAGAAAGTACCTTCCCGTGGTCGCATGCCGCTGTACTAACATATTATAAGCAATGGTAGTATGCGACCACGGGAAGGTACTTGTTTCATCCTTTTCAGTAGTCGGGTTTTAGTTTTTAAACTAATTTTTGTTGAATTATTTTGGGGCTTATTTCAGTAATATTTATATTTTTGAAATGTGGCTAATTAAGCCCTTTCATTTGATACCCAACACGGCATGATAAATTTTTTTTTAGATTATTACTATGTCCGCTAGTGGGGGCCATATTCAATTTAATGTGACGTCACAGCCTACAACCAGCGAACGATCAAGACGCTTCCAACGATACCTCATTTGTCTAATTATGACAAGGAGTTTAGTAGTTATGAGGGAACAGATAAACATACATTTACATATATACCGGTCTAAATCATAACCCGCTTTTTGCTTCGCCGGAGTCAGGTAATAAAATCCTTTTTTTATTACATTTCAGACGAAAGCACCATGCCCTCACACTAGTGAAGGTTGTAGGCTGTACATAAAGGTAGCAGACATGGAGGATCACGTCAGGGAGTGTCCTTTCAAGGAACAAGATTGTCCTCTCACTGCAGTGTTTGGTACCTGTCATTGGAAAGGTAAGAATAATTGATTTTTTATTAATTGATTCCTAATATTAGAAGAGTAGGCGTTATCTAGTTAGATTCGAAACCGATCCTAAAATACACAGTTGAGAAAAGGCTAGGCAGATAAAGATAGGTAGGTCTTTATGGGAAAAATTACACACTTTGGGCGCTTCATTTATACTTTTTCTTCTCAAAAATTTCAGGTAAACTGAGCCAAATATCGAGCCATTTTGAAAACGCGCATCCAAATGGTTGTCAAAGCAACGTGGACTCGGAGATGCATCTTACGAACGTCAGCAACAACAGTCAACAAGTAAACCTCATCGTCCTGGGCACATACAACTTCGTTCTACATGTAAAAGTGTCCGAGACTGACGGAAAAGTCTACATGGCCGTTCAGCTTATTGGCACAAAGTTCAGCGCGATGAAGTGGCTGTACGAAGTACACGTCTACAATAAAAGCGAAAACCGCAGGAAATTTATGTACACAGACAACTGTTGTGCCTCCATGGACAAAATAGAAGATGTTTTTAAGGCGGGAGAGTGCGCAGTGTTGCCAATCTGGCACGCTAAAACGTTTGTCTGCAATGGCGCATTGACTTACAAGGTTTTCATTAAGCAGGCCAATGAAGAAAAAAGGGGTTTCGGCAAAAACCAGCGCGGGAAAGGTAGGAATTATCAGAAGAATTGAAACTGTTATTATCTGTTAATGGAGAGAGAGAGAGCGGTTGAGAATTTCAATTTGACGAAATTGTTGCCACAATTTTTTAATTTTTGTTGATAACCGATTAACCGTATTTTTCTCACTGTAGGTACGTCAAATAAAATAAGTATAACTTTACAAATTCCGATATGATTTAATCTATAGTAGATTCGTGCCGGTACGAAGGAGAGAAAGAAATGTTAAAATTCCAGTACTGAAGGCAAAAGAAAAATATTTTGAAATCAATCTGCTGATTGACGATAATATTTTTGTAAACTTGCAAGTGCTGCCATATGCTTCTTCTCTCAAAGCGGTACTAAAAAAACATGACCTTGTCTTTGCTGTCCTGCAGTCGGGTAAAAATATTAGCCAATCAGCATTTTTGACTTCCCAAGGTGCATCGGATGAACTCCAGTTGTGAAGATTTTTTTAATGTTGCCCTTACAAAGATACGAGTAGATCCCTAGTAGTGTTTATGTGAATGAGTACTTGTTTTTATAATAAACAAGATTTGCTTACATTCTTAGAACACTGTAATCTTTCTAAAGTATTTGTCTGATGTGTCTACCTTGAATGTTCGATAGTGGTTATTATATTATAAGATAAGATAGGCATTGCTTGATAAATAATGCATCGATTGTCTCAACTCTACCTCTCTCTCTCTTTTACTGATAAGATACAAAAATGCCTAAATTGATATCAGTCAATATTTTTATCGATTGTCTGTCTTCCATCTTTGACGAGTACAATTTGAAGCCAATCGTGTTTTCTAAAATTGTTTAAACGATATTTTATGAAAATGATCTTCTTATATTAATTTTTAATTTGAAGTAGGGTAGTGAACAGAATTTTGATTATAATAACGACATACCCCTTACTAATAAACGTTGTATAGCGTCTGTATAGTTACACAACGCTTTGTCTTCTTCTTTCGAAAGTCAAATTACTGACGACTGAAAGAGAGAAATCAGTGTGTAACTATTCATCTGATATAATACGTTTATTAGTAAGGGGGTAAGTTAAAGATACAATCTTGAATATATTGGCATATCATATTCATTTGCCAATGATGAGAAACATGGCGTATTATATGTCGCCTGTTTTATCTATGAATTAGGATGCAACATGGAAGTACCGTATAATAAATAGAGAAGGAACTACAGTACTTTCATAGGTTAGCCGACGGTCGCAGGGACGTAAAAATATCGCGGGGGGATTTTATCGCGCACTGTATTTTCGACTTCTGTCTTGAGCCAAGCATTGAGTATCCAACAGAGCGCATTTCAGCAGGCTTAGTTATGTTACCTCTGACAGCAACCAAACCGCAGCACCCTTAGGTATATCAACCAGAGTAAAGGTGTCTGCGATGCAAAATCCGAGGTAAAATAACGGTGAAAAGAAAGTAACGTTTTCTTTTAACGTTTAGATGTAACGGTTAATGCCTATGATTCCTATAACCTCAAATTCATAGTATTTGGAAGTCTTTTTATAAGACTGCCAATTTATCTATGCTAAACTTTGATACTTATGGGGCCTATAGGAGTCGGGCAAAAGTATATTGCCCATGTCATATATAACTCGAAGAAAGTCAAAATAAGGGCTGCATTTTTGTATTCGGAATGCTATTGTATACTTACTTGCAGTGTTTCCAGTTTTAAACTATGGAAACACTGTCAAGTGTTGCCAGTTAGGGTTTACCGCTGGCAAGTCTTTGGTAGAATTAAATGTAATACAACATGATTGCCATTGACAAAAAATATTATTTAGGTATAGATCCATTTTTAATTATTTTTTTTAGAACTATCTTGTAATCAACAAGATTTTGATAAATGTAATTATCTATTAGTCATCGCAGATGATTCGGGGGAAGAGTATAAAGTACCTACCTACATCGTTGGGAGGCATGAAAACCCCGATGTAAAGGATATTTTCCTAAAGCTTTGAAGATGAGTGTAGAACCGAAATTTATTCGTAAATGTTAATAATCTAGCCTATTTTTCATTGGGGTAGACAGAAACCATAGATACGACCCTTACATCGTTTTATGTTCATACACATACGTGGTTGCGGGTACCTACTATGCATCTGACTTTTTCAAAATACATATTATACACCGGTAGTCGGTAGTGTTTACCCTTCGACATAGGGCGTCCCTGACTTCGGCAGTTCATAATAATATAGTACATTACGATACGGCGTTTAGCACCTAACGAGAGCGCTAGTGCATTAAATAGACTACCGTATCGTATACTATTTTATAGCTCGTGTGACCTAAGCCCGCACTTAAGTCATACTTTTCTGTGTAAAAATGTACTGAAAAGCGTGACTGTATTACGGGTTTCGCACAGTGCTATAAATAATTTTAACATTCGTATTTTTTAATTATAATAATGCGATTTTCATCATTTTCACGGCATTTTTTTTTAATGTTTATCGCTAGTTCTTTATAAATCTTATCATGGGTGCTTGGAAGATAACCCTTATTAAAAAATATACGCGTCGAATTGATAACCTCCTCCGTTTTTTCGTCGGTTAAAAAATAAGTAGCATCACAAAGGTTTTCTTGATGAATTTTTATTGCTAGGTATATTATGTAAAATTTTGCGATTGATTAACGCGATTTATACGTAACTGTAAGTTTTCATTTAATGTTATAAAAGCTATTGTATTAATTGTTAGTCTATGTCCTAATCATTATTTTAATCAACTTTGTAACTGCGTTGTTTCTTCATTATTTTCCTGTATTAGACATTATTTTTGTTTTATTCAATAAAGATTATCGATTTGATTATAAATATGTTGTTTCATTTGGTCATGCCCAAATACCTACATGTATCTACCTAAGACAATACACAATCATTTTTTACATATTATTTAGGCTCAACCTAAACCACACCACCCCTGTTCCCAAAGTCGTAAAAATATCGCGGCGGGATTTTATCGCCCACTGGATTTTCAACCCTTTGTGTTAGGCCTGCGCAGACGACGGACTTTTCTCCGCGGTGGAGAAAAAAGTACGCTCCGCTAATAAAAAGTCCGCCGCGGATTTACTGCCAACTCAACGCACACGGTGTGCGAAATCCCTCGTTTGCGTTACTCGATACAGTTTTAAGCGATCTATTTTTTTTTTATTAGCCTGCGCTGTCCCACTCCTGGGCAAAGGCCTCCCTCCACTCCTTCCATCCATTCCACGCAGGAGACGGCGGGACGAGCTGGATAGGTTCCGTCAAAACTGGAGGGAGGACGCGCGGGCTCGCGAAAAATGGAAGGATCTATTTTAGCGGACAAAAAAGTCCGCGGACAAAAGTCCGTCGTCTGCGCAGGCTATTAAGCCACGTATTCACTGAGCAACAATTGTTTATAAACTCTGTTTCAGAAACAATATCTACGTGTTTCTGAAACAAATCATTTTGTTTCAGAAACATATAATTTTGTTTCTGTAAACACTACGTGTTTATCGGTATGTTTCGGTGCTCCCCACTTGCGGCGGAGAACACAGAAACAAATCAGTTGCGCAACAGGTGCATGCGAGCACAGTATAATATATAATTATACTGTGATGCGAGTGTGGACGCGTCTAAACATTTGTTTATAAACATGGCTATAGTGTGGGACGATGAAACTGTCTTTAAATTGATAGAACCGTTTGAGAAAAAACTAATATTATGGGATTGCTCGACAAAGGACTACAAAAATACCCTCGGGCGACATGACCTAAGCACAGTGACGGATTAACCCTTAATCAAATTAAGCAATTGCCTAGGGCATCACGTCTAAGGGGGGCACCAGAAGAAGCACAAAAAAAATCCGTCCTTAGGGCATCACGTCTCACTCTCACGTCACCAAAAACCACACCAAAAAAAGTTTCTATGACTAATTTGAAAATTCGCGCGGTTTAAGTTGACATAGAGTCCGACCTAGTCATAACCCCGCTCCCGCTTGCCCACTTGCTGGCCGCTAGTGCATTCGGCAATTCGAATGTACCGGAATTGCGATCGAAACCACCCCTTCCCGCGGGCCCCCCGCCTGGAAATTTATTTTCGTTGGATCCCGCTTTTGAACCCCAGTTTAATATTTTTGGCGTTGGATCCCGAATTTAAAAAATGTAAGATAATTATGTTTTACTGTCGTTGAATCCCGAAAAGTATTTCCGTTGGATCCCGAATGCTTAAAAAAATCTGAATGCGGGTACTTTCAACAACAAAATTGTTTATAATAAAATGAGGGGTTCACTAATGTTTCACCAAAACTCCGTTGACAAATTTTTAGTTTATAACCAACGTTTCGTATAATATTTATTTCACAAGCAACTCATTTTCTATATAATCTGGTTGTTTCTGGCACTCGCCGGCCGCTGCCGTTGCACCGCTCACTTCGCTCGCTCGGCTCGTGCGTAGGGGTCACGGTTTTAACCTAACCTAACATTGTTTTTTTTTAATAATTAACCTAATCTAACTAGTTCGGTTCCGGGTAGCCCACTAAAAATAATCTCTTTTTTTCTATTGGCGCAAGGCGATGAAAGAATGAGTTTCATCATACTTTTAGGGAAATTGCGTAATGATAAGTCAATATGTAAAACGTTTTTATTCCAAACGTTGTTTTATGAGATAAAATCAATAAAAAATGAAATGCTTGTTAAATAACACGTTATTAAACAAAAATCTATCAGTTTAGTTTATAAGCTTAAGTATAATATACTTACTTACAATAAACTGATAAATTGATGATTGATTGATTGATTATGTCGCTTGCTACCGCGTCACCAGTCCTAACTCTCTATATATTTTGGCTGATGAGACCAAAACTACAAACGTACAAGTGTACAGGGATGTTTTATAAAATGCGGCTGTTACTTTATAATATTGTGGTGTCTTACGACTTTCACGCGAACGAAGTCGCGGGCAGAAGCTAGTGTTTGATAAAGGTAAAGTAATTTTCTTCTGAAATGTACAGACGCCAGCACATCAACCTACTACAATCTGTCAAATTTCTTTAATAGATTTTCAACTTTATCACTAAAATATAAGGTTCAAAGTTGATTGGGAAAATGTGACAGTTAGGTGTAGGTTGATGTGCTGGCGTCTGTACACATGTTGTTATAACATGGGATTCAACGAAAATAGCAAACGGGATGCATAGTTAATACCTAAAAAATGGGATTCAAAAGTGGGATCCAACGAAAATAAACGGTAGGTACGTTACATTTCATCATCTTATCACAGAATACTTAAAGTACTACGTACAGAAAGGCCACTCCCTTCCCCGCACTAACATCAGTTACCGCACCTCACCCCGCACTTCGATGTGTTCGTCGCCTGCTCTTTAACAATGGCGCTCGCATACACAAGAACCGCAGCGCTGTACCTACCTACTGCTGACACGAACACATATTTTTTTTTAAGTTTTATATTTTGTGTTAATCACGATGGTTGTATATTGTGCATTATTTGGATGCTTATCTTCATCGAGGAACGATAAAGACAGGAGTTTCTTTCGGTTCCCGAAACATGAAAGAAGGTAAGGAACAGCAACTCAAATATCCTTTAAACCCATAAAAAATAAAAGCTAGTATATTACAGACAAACAAGTTAAGCCAGTGTTGTGATAATTTATTTTCATAATTTTCTCTATTATTCATTTATTTTCCAAGTTTTCTTCGTTTTAGAACAATTAAAACTTCCGTAATATTAACATACCAAATTGCTCTCTCTCTTTATTGTCTTAGTTATGTCTCTTTCTTTCACGTTCTATTCGTTCTTCGACTTGAAAAGTAGTACAATAGAAATGTTATTAATTAGATTTCTGTGAGTACCTAGTGTCGCGGCGCGCGGCGCCCCATTGTTGCATACGTTCGGACAGCGCCGCCGCCTACGCAATACTGCGCCAGCCAGCCCTACTAGATTTCACGCACACATTTACACGTATACAAACGTCATTTGTCAATGTAGTGGTAGTAGGTAATTATTTTGCGAGCGTTGTATGGAGTGTCCGGGGTGTGATCTTATTTTACAAAAAATGAATGTTTCTAGGCGGTACTTAAAGGTTTAAAGACCGATTCTAGTTGACATACGGATAGGGGGGCCCACAGGCGTGGATTGCTTAGGGCATCAAGTAGTCTTAATCCGTCACTGCCTAAGCAACTGACTGTGTGGACGGCAGAGTTTCCGAAACATTGTTCCTGGAAACATTTACGTGATGTTTCAGAAACTGTGTATCCGAAACATTGGTGCTCAGTGAATACGTGGCTTTAATCCGAGCGTAGAGAATCCAACAGAGTACATCCCACTGCGTCGAAAAAACACTGTTGGACTTTCAACTCTCGGTGCTAAGCAGTGCGTTGAAAGTCCAGTGCACAAAAAATAATCGCGGCGGGAAAATATCTCGCCCGTGCGAACCTAGGGTAACTCATAACATCTAGCCCGTTTTCTAAAACACTAATCAACACACTATTTACTATAGGCCTACCGTTTAACGGAGACTGTGCCTGAGGTACAGACGCCAGCACATCAACCTACCCGAAACTGTCACATTTCCCTAATCAACTTTGAACCTTATGGTTTAGTGATAAAGATGAAAATCTATTAAAGAAATTTGACAGATTGTAGTAGGTTGATGTGCTGGCGTCTGTACGGCGTCTGCTCCAGCCTCTAGGCGCCCGAATGACTTTCGACAGGGGGCGCTGATGGTTAAGCTTGTAGCAATGTTATTTTGTGAAATGTACTGAAAAAACAAGATGGTGGCATTAGTTCCGATTTTAGACACGAGCCAAAATAACTTGGTTGTAGCGCTCCAGCATAACTATTCACAACCATCCGACAGGCTATGATATCGAAAATGACATTTTGATAACCTGATTCGCCTTGCTCTCGACAGCAAACATCTGTCTGAAGAATAGCGGTCGTCTATTTGATTTAAACTGACAAAATTTTTGGGTTTTGGACTTGCGAACAGCTTTTAGAGACCCTACCGTCTCAGTTGAACGCTAAGCCTTTAACACGTTCGTTGCATTACGAGATCTATCAGATCTCTTGCAGGACTTTTGTATTGTGCGTTGAACATAATCGTGTTGTTTCACTCCTTGCGGGAGGATCTAACGTGTAAAGTTCTTTAGGTATGAGTAGGACAAATATACATATTTGCTTCCTATTTAAAGCTGAATTCAAGGACATTAAAAAAGAAATTAGAGATAGATTAGGTCCCTAACGCACAGTACTGTAATTATTTTCATTCCTTGCGTTAGGAGATATGTCGGTACTCGTGGAATCGTACGCCTCGTAGACGCAAGAGAGGGAAGGTGGGCGGCGCGGGCGCTGCGTTACTCGTTTTAGTGTTGTCCTAGCATCGACGTGGGAGGTCGCGCGCACGTTTGCGAAATAACACTCGCGTATATACCTACGTGTTGATTATCATGGCGTATATACCTACGTGTTGATTATCAGGAAGATGTCCTGATCATGTTTTCCAACGTGGCGACAAAAAAAGACGTTGTGTGGGTTGTTACGAAAAATTACGACGCACATTAAACAGCACTTGACGCTTCTAAAAAAACTAAACGAATTGTTACCATTTGCGCGCAATGCAAGCAATCAATGTGCTTACCATGTTTTAATGAAAAACACTTTGCATAATTAATAAAACTTTTTCAATCGACAACTGAGATATTATTTTATTCCCATCACTACTTACTACACATATTGAACTATCTTCGGTTGCGGTACGAGATACAATCGATATCATTTTTTTTTTGGTATTTGTAGTTTATTCAAATGTCATAACTGCGTGCGACCCTAGCAAAATATAAAGCAATAGTGTTAGGTTTTGTTATGTTATTTAAATTATTTGACGCAATTTGTTGTAATTTACTATTTTTAAATTAATTTATTTTTATATTCGATTATTTGTAATCGACTTATCTGACAACACCGAAACGATTCAATCGGTGTAATTCTCTTTGGAAAGGTTGTCATAAAAAAAAGAAGAATGGCGGGAGATTTGTTTTTGGTAGATTGTGTGGTTATGTCGATGTTGGACGCACAATAATTGATCTTGTACATTGCTGGTCTTCATCTGCATATAAGTTATTATAGTTGTCATATTGTAAAAGCAAAACAATAAATACTTATACTGAAGTGAGGCAGTTTTATTACAATTCAGAAGTGGTAAGTACACGCCTATTTACGCATTACAAATACTTCTAAATAGTTTTCTGCACATGTTTTAACCCGGTGATCATAGATCATGATTCTATATGATTAGTATTCACGCAAAGCCACGTTTTTGTATAAGTAATTTTGTTTAGTTTACCAATTCTAACCCATTTTTTTATTTCTGTTTTATGGATTTCGAACCATGCCACGCGATCAAGAGACTAGCTCGCGGCGCCTATCAACGCCAATGCGAGGTCAATCGCGCCACATAGCTGAAGCTAGATCGACAGCGCATCATAGCGGCGGAGCGAGGCATAGCAGTCACAGGCGACAGCGAAGTCGAAGTCGCCACACACCAGAAGCCCGATCGAGTGCGTGTAGCGGCGGCAGTGCGAGGCGTCTTCGAAATCGAAGTCGCAGTCTTCGCCGAAGCCCTACTTCTTTCAGTCTACGCGAGAAGGAGAAGGAGCTGGAACGAAAGCGAGAACGTCTCAAAGCTCTGGAAAACGAGGTGAGCAGAACACGTAGTCGTTTATCGTCAAAGCGCCGGTATAGTACGTGTTCTCGTGAATCTTCTGTACATCGCGAAAACTATGTGAAGCCAAGTCGTCGTCGTGTACAAAGTCGTGACGGTAACAGTTATGATAATAGTATTTCTAATAACGCGGAACAACCTGAAAAACCAAGTAACGTTTCCTTTAGTACCAAAGATCTAGCTCATTTGTTAAGTTCTATTAAGCAACTTGCGTCCCAGCCATCAACAACTGCACCGATGAACCGAAGTAACGATTCTAAAAACATTTTGGCAGAGTTTAACCCTTCGATGAAAAATCAACGCATTGACGTATGGATAAAAAAGGTAAACGAGTGCGCTTCTGTTTATGGATGGGACGAAAGAACAACTATACATCACGCGATGCAAAAACTCCAGGGGTTGGCCAAAACCTGGTACGAAAGTTTAAATTCTATTTTGTTTTCTTGGCCTGAGTGGCAGGAAAAGTTATTGAGTGCATTTCCATTCGAACAAAATTATGGCCAAACCCTGGAGGAGATGCTAAAGCGAAAAAGTAGATACAATGAACCTATTGAAAACTATTTCTATGATAAACTAGCTCTATTAAATCAGTGTGATATTTATGACAAACGCGCCGTTGACTGCATTATTTACGGAATTAGTGATAAGTCTGTAAAATCAGCGGCCTTGGCGCTAAGGTGCAGTCATCCTGATCAGTTACTGCAGTATCTAATGAGCAGTAAGGAGAGTACTAATGTAGGCGAACGCGTAGCTAACTCTCGGTTTAAAACAGGGAACGATTTAGATGTAGCAAAAACCAATGGTTCCTCAAGTTTTTACTGTTTCAATTGCAAGGTCAAGGGGCATATTTTCTCTAGGTGCCCAAAGCCCCTCATAACGTGTACCAAGTGTAATAAAGTTGGTCATACTGCTGACAAATGTTATTCAAATTCTGAGAAGAACGATCCGAGCAAAACTATGCTTATTTCAGCTTCTAAACCAAATTCTAAATTCATTAAAACAATAACAATTAATGGTCGGCATGTAAAGTCCTTCATTGATTTTGGAAGCGAGGTCTCGCTGATTACCGAGTCTTTAGGAGTGGCACTAGGTCTTCAGCATGACGGTGTACAAACGATTTTGAAGGGCTTTGGTAACGAATTAGTACAATCGGTAGGAAAAGTTAACGTTGAACTTTCTGTAGACAATATACCCGCTAACATAACTTGCCGTGTGGTGAGTGACAAATACTTAGATGTCCCCGTTTTAGTTGGTCAAACTTTCACAGAACAGCCTCACGTTATTGTGCATAAAACTGCCACAGATTTGCAATTTATGAGCATTGATAACGAAATGCCATTTTCCCAAATGCATACAGATCGTGACAATGTGTTTAAAGTTTGTGTGCCCAGCAGCGTGATGTTATTTGGAAGAGCCTCTGTAAGAGCTTCAGTAGAGCCTTGCTGTGAGGGATACATTATGTTAGATGGCAAGTTGTTCGGGAAGCCGCGTCAGCAATGTGTTGTGACGGGTGGGTTATATTTAGTCAAGCATGGTAGGACATTTGTCGATTTAACGCCGCTTAGTTCACAATTCTCGTTACCCTTAGGTTCAAACCTAGGTCGAGCAGTAGTCGTCAAAGTTGTAAATCGAGTCCTTGCACCAGAAGCCTCTGTTCCCTCGAACCTCCCTAATAACCTTGACACTAGCCAGATCCGTGTAGGTTAATGAATCGGATAAGTCTAAGCTATTCGATCTATTGCAAAAATACAAGCATTGCTTTGCTTCTTCGTTGGAGGAACTAGGTTGCACCGATGTTGTAGAGATGAGCATCGAGTTGAACAGCAAAACACCGGTAGTTTACCGTCCATACCGATTGTCTCACAATAAGCGTCAAAAGGTTCGCGAAATGCTGAATGACATGCTCGGTGCCGGTATCATTAGAGAATCAGCGTCCGAGTATGCAAGTCCTATCGTATTGATTCGCAAAAAGGATGGTAAGCTCCGGTTATGCATCGATTATAGGATGCTCAACTCTATAACGGTGAAAGAACTTTACCCCATGCCAATAATAGATGATGAAATTGCTAGGTTGTCCGGACAAGCGTGATTTATCTCCCTAAATTTGGCATCCGGCTATACTTATCTCAAAAAAGTCAAAAGCCGATCGCATAATTAGTGACCGTGGTACTTGTTTCGTCTCTCATGCGTTTAAGAGATTGTGTTCCGAAAAGGGTATAAAACATGTGTTCAATGCAGTCGCTAGCCCACAATCGAATGGACAGGTTGAACGGTACAACCGTACTATTCTGAATTCCTTAACGGCGCAGAATCTCGGGGACGACGAAAGGGTTTGGGATACCAAGGTTGGCAAAATTCAATGGGGTTTAAATAATACCGTACAGAAGACAACGGGGAGAACCCTAGCAGAAGTAATGTTCGGTACTCATATGAGTAGTGAAATAGATCCACGTTTGAATGAAATACGTCAAACTACTAGAGACGCAACTGATCTTGTAACTATTCGCGAGCAGGTAAAAGATAAGATTGACGAAGAACAGACTAAACAAAAACATCGCTATGATAGGGATAGACGTGCAGCTCGTACGTACGCAATAGGAGATTTAGTAAAGATTACGAAAACTTTATTTAGTAATGACGGTAAAAGTAAAAAGCTTCTTCCGGCTTACGCAGGTCCCTATCGCGTAGTTGCGTCTCTTGGAAATGATCGATATGAGTTAGCTGCGATTCCCGGATTAAGTACCACGAAAAACCAACGCAAGACGGTAGTAGCTGCTAATAGAATGTTGCCATGGGTTCATGTAGCTGCTTTAGAGCTTAATGAAAGTAGTACTGAATGTTCTGAATTTCTGATGATGATGAAATTGATATAAGGAAAATTAGTTAGTTACATATTATATTGTAGAAATAAAAATGGCTAATACTTTATAAATTAAAATGTTCTTGATATGATCATCATCTTAGCAAGTTATTCGACATGAAATATGAGTTGTTTACAAGATAAAAAAAAAAAAGAATGTGCCATTTAGTTATATGAATTAGTATTGTATGATTTTTAATGTGTGATTTCTGAGATTTATGAGAACTCCAGAAGTTGGAGATGTATGAGGAAACTCTAAAAGTTGGAGACACATGAGGAAACTCCAAAAGTTGGAGAAGTTTTGGGAAACTCCAAAAGTTGGAGACACATGAGAAAACTCCAAAAGTTGGAGAAGTATTGGGGAACTCCAAAAGTTGGAGAAGCTTAGGGAACTCCAAAAGTTGGAGAACTCCAAAAGTTGGAGACGTGTTGGGTAACTCCAAAAGTTGGAGAAGCTTAGGGAACTCCAAAAGTTGGAGACGTGTTGGGGAACTCCAAAAGTTGGAGAAGCTTAGGGAACTCCAAAAGTAGGAGAACTCCAAAAGTTGGAGAAGTATTGGGGAACTCCAAAAGTTGGAGAAGTATTGGGGAACTTCAAAAGTTGGAGAAGCTTAGGGAACTCCAAAAGTTGGAGGACTCCAAAAGTTGGAGACGTGTTGGGGAACTCCAAAAGTTGGAGAAGCTTAGAGAGCTCCAAAAGTTGGAGAAGCTCAGGGAACTCCAAAAGTTGGAGAAGCTTAGGGAACTCCAAAAGTTGGAGAACTCCAAAAGTTGGAGACGTATGGGGATTGGGAAAACTCCAAAAGTTGGGGCGTTAAATTTTTTTTTAAATTAAAATTAAAACATTTTGTTATGTATTGAGCCGAGTGTTAGGTTTTAGTCTTTACTTGATACCGTGTATGGGGACATACACGTTGTCAGGATGGACGAGTGTTAGGTTTTGTTATGTTATTTAAATTATTTGACGCAATTTGTTGTAATTTACTATTTTTAAATTAATTTATTTTTATATTCGATTATTTGTAATCGACTTATCTGACAACACCGAAACGATTCAATCGGTGTAATTCTCTTTGGAAAGGTTGTCATAAAAAAAAGAAGAATGGCGGGAGATTTGTTTTTGGTAGATTGTGTGGTTATGTCGATGTTGGACGCACAATAATTGATCTTGTACATTGCTGGTCTTCATCTGCATATAAGTTATTATAGTTGTCATATTGTAAAAGCAAAACAATAAATACTTATACTGAAGTGAGGCAGTTTTATTACAATAGGCTATCTTTCACCCACAAAAACTTCAAAATATATTTGATTGTTTTTTTGGAAGATATAAATTATTTTCAAAACTGTATCTTTAGGAGACTGATTAGGTCTCAAACGCACCAAAAGGTAGGTTAGTTTCGAGATCTTTTAGGTCTCCAAAGCACCAGCTGAAAGTTCTTTGAAAGTGATGGCGCAGGGAACGTGTTAAAAAGCTATCTACTCTTTGGTTAAATCAAATAACTTCGACATGACATTTGCCCTAAGACTTACTAACGCGTTAGGTAACTAATTTGTGATTGATTGCGTCGTGTACGGACCGCCATTGACATACTAGTGCAGTAAGATTATGGATACTCATTGGTGATTTGAGTTCGTAGCTCGGGGTATCGTGTTACCCAGTAACTGGGTTGTGGAGGTCAGATAGGCAGTCGCTCCATGTAAAATACTGGTATTCAGCTGCATCCGGTTAGACTGGAAGCTGACATGGTTGGGAAAAGGCTAGGCAGATGATGAACAGCATAGCTATTCACAAACACTCGATACGCTTCCGTATCGTATCAAACATTAATCATTGTTATCGTAGGAGTCTTCTAAAGGCTGTTCACAGGTAATTTTGTCAGTTTAAATCAAATAGACGCCCGCTATTCTTCCAACAGCTATTTGCTGTTGAGGGCAAGTCAAATCAGGTTATCGAAATGTCAGGTTTTCGATACGATAGCCAGTCGTATGGTTGTGAATCAGGGCTCTGGTTAGGTAATGTAATATAGCGTCGTGGACGATGGGCTTTAGATTTTGGAAATATCAAACAACACTTTAAATATCTTTTTATCAACTTTATTTTCATCGACAAAACTAGTGTATGTGATCTGTGACAGTGAAATTGACTAAGTGCGAGCACATACGGTCAGGAAATAAAAGCAGAGATTATGTTCATACAAATTAATACAAATAAAAAATAACGTATATTTTCTAAACAATTAAAGCACTTTTTTGTACAAGTTTGACCTTAATTTTTAAACAAATAATACTTATTTAATTTTATAGCCTGAGAATCGCGATTAAGAAAATAAGTAAATAATCCGGGGGGACCGTCTGTGCCCACTCTTACACAAGTATATATTCAATAATATTTAACACACAGTTACTTGACCCTAACAATTAACAAATAATTCACACCTAGAAGTATAATATGCAGTAGAATAAATAAAAGAACACCATCGTTTGACGGCCATTAACCAGATAAAACATACATGTCGAATAAAAGTACAGTCCGTTCACAGTTATTCAAGTAAAAACTTCTTAAGGCGCGTTGGGCATTTTTTGAGATGAGAAAAAACCATTGAATTCGCGCCACTGTTACCGTAACGACACCGCTTCGGATTTGTTCGGCTGTCCTCGGGATGTACTCGGTTTTAATGTATATCCGATATGTCAGTGAGTGATGGCAAAGTATTGTTTGTGTTTTGTTTTCACTTCAGTCGGCACTCCCGGAGTGCCACTGTTTTCTTTTTACCTCTGATTTTGCATTACCGTCAATATCACAGTAATCTTTAATCTCGTGACAATAAAGTTGTTGTTGGGTTGCTGCAACCTGCAACTGACAAGTCTGTCAAAAGCACAATGATCTACAGGGTGTTACGGAAAGGGTATATCAATACAAACGGGTTGAAGAGTGTATCTGGTCTAGAACCTCTGTACAAAATTTCAGCTCAAAAGCAGTAACTTTTAAAATGCTTAATATTTTTTTATTTCGATAGTTTATTAAATTGAAATCATAACAAACGTGTCACCCCACTACGAGGGTCATTATCCATTATCTGTAGTGTATCTGTGCGCCTAGTACACGCACATCACGCCGCCGCGCGCCAGTGCAGCGCCGTGATGTCGAAATAAAAAAATATTAAGCAATTTCAAAGTTAATGCTTTTGAGCTGAAATTTTGTACAGAGATTCTAGACCAGATACACTCTTCAAGCTGTTTGTATTGATATACCCTTTCCGTAACACCCTGTATATTGTTCTTGTAAGTAATAAGGTTGCTGGTGGGTTGCAGCTGTCAGAGCAAGGAACATATTTACTTTGAGGTAAAGTAACTGTGAAAGGACAAGTGCTACAAGGATCTTTTGGCGCTTGAATAACGTCGACAGGAGGCGCTGTTGGAAAAAACAAGATGGCGGGTGAATTCGATTTTGGCCACGGGCCAAATGATCTTTGTACCGCTCTATACATATAGGTACACCTGGCAGAATCTATAGTTTTTTTTAAATTAACTGTACGATGGCCTCTCCATTCTACACTTTGAGGTCTATCATAAATATGTTTGTCAATCGATATCTGTAGATAGCACATTTCAGATCAGTTTAAATAACTTTATAATAATTATTGGTTACTCAGCTATAGAAATCAGTCTACCATTGCTTTGGAAATACACACCGATGAAATCGACGTCACTCCACCGCAATGATTTTGACCACATTTAGTTGCAGTGTGTATTTGGAATCCGATTTAATAATGTCATAGGTATTAGGCCCCATAAGAATATATTAAACCAATTGGAAGAAACATACAAATTATAATTTTTAATCAAATGAGACATCAAATGCCGGAATTATCGTTTAAAATTAAAAAAATGGGCAGTCAATTGAGAAACTTCCAACGATGAGGCAAAAACTTAAAAAAAAAAACTTTTTTATTTTTAAGTTTATATCGATATTATGTATTGTTCATTTTATTATTTAATCGCCTATGCTCGGCATCTAAACTCGGGACTAGGCAGTGGATAGCATGACTATTTCCTAAACTTAAAACAGAAGACACGTTAATTTCGCCTTCAAATACACTCCCGGACTCCATGTAGGTATTTATAGGCCAAAACATCAAAATAATGATGAGTCAAAGAAAAAGTTCTAATGCAATTTTAAAGGCAACATACTGGCCATCATTTTGGTGTGATGATTATTCCAAATTTAAATTCAAGATCAATTTAAAAAGGTAATAGACATGTATATACAAAAATATGTAGGGTAGCTCGATTGAGTTGTCCGGGAGTGTATTCAAAACCGACAAGAAAATATCACTGGTCTTACTATATTTACAGTTAATTATTTTTTAAATATCTAACAATACTTTTTTTTTAATGTTGGTTACATCGACTATCATAATTTTGATGTGTTTCAGTAACAGGGAGAATATTTTTTTCAAGCCAGTGTGGGGAGATTCTGAACTACAGGTCATAGAGAAAAATGCTGAAACGAGCCATGAGCTCAATTAAAAAAAAATACCAGCTAGAAAAAAAAGCTTTGTATATCATCTAAATCAAAATTGCGCGCCCCTCCTTTCCATGCAAACATATGGAATATGTACAGACGCCAGCACATCAAGATACCCGAAACTGTCAAATTCCAATCAACTTTGAACCTTATGCTTTAGCGAAAAAGTTGAAAATATATTAAAGAAATTTGACAGATTGTAGTAGCTTGATGTGCTGGCGTCTGTACGTGCAACAGTGTGGCGCACAGTTTTAATTATAGACTATCTATGAGTACAGTTACTTAGTTACACAAAGGATGAAACCAAACTAAGAGCTGATTTTACAATAGTCGGATAACTTTTACTTATGGAATATTATCCTCTGAATCCTTATGAATTATCTCTCCTCTTTAACAGCTTTTGTATAGAAAATATTTCAAACCACCATTTTTAAATTAAAAAAAATAATAAATCATTATTTAGAAGGCAGTACCTACTCCTCGATACGGCTTGCATCGTGAGGAGGTTCTTGTCTCTGGAGTCCTAACCACAGGTAGCTTGAACCCTGCTCCCGATACCGGCGGACTACTATTCTTAAATGTTTTTTTATAAAAATTTATACTAATAAGAAAATAAATAAACAAGAATAATAATTATTATTATTTAGATAAGAGTTATCTGACTATTAATACATCGGCCCTAAGTATTTTAGCCTCATAGTTGGACGCCAAATATATGTACAGACGCCAGCACATCAACCTACTACAATCTGTCAAATTTCTTTAATAGATTTTCAACTTTATCACTAAAATATATGGTTCAAAGTTGATTGGGAAAATGTGACAGTTAGGTGTAGGTTGATGTGCTGGCGTCTGTACATAATAAAGTAAGAATATAATGAGGCAGTAAATATTTTATTTAAATAAATTAAGTAATATTGATACCTCTTCATAAGCGTTTACAGACACCGTCTAATTTACAAGCGTCACACAGTGTAGATACAAGTTTACAACTAAGTACACATAGTTAAAAGAAATAATACTTAAAACGAAAATTCATAATATACTGAACACATTCAGTTCGTATTATTAAAGTTTTACATTAAAAAAGGTCACTTTTTTAAATAAAACATGGACGGCATGAAATGGGAATTTTGGGTTTAATTATTTTATTCTAAAATCCTTTAAAGCTGAACATTACATTACCTATATTTTTTTTTACGTTTTTTTTTATAGTTGCCGTCATTTTTAAAATACCGGTAAAGGTAAGTCGGTATACAATGAAGAATGTAGATAAAATATGCCTAAGTTTTTTTTAAGACGAGATGTTGCAGTCTAGATTGTTCTACCTCGACTACATTACGCATTTTCCATTTTCGCGACCCAAGAAATTCGAATAACTGGAAAGTCTCGTCGACTTATGTCATCAAAGTCATGCTTGCACAGTACTGTTTTGTACAATAATGTTATGTTATAACATTATTAATAGGTATTTAAACACATTAGGAAAATTAATATAAAGATATTATTATCATCCAGTTTCAACTCCCTGTATTATCATGAATATTCATACCAACGACAGTGAAATAAAATAATGTAACTAAGAAATGTGATAAATTAGTACAGACGCCAGCACATCAACCTACCCGAAACTGTCAAATTTTCCCAATCAAGTTTGAACCTTATGTTTTAGTGATAAAGTTAAAAATCTATTAAAGAAATTTGACAGATTGTAGTAGGATGATGTGCTGGCGTCTGTACATTACGATACGTGTGACTTAAGTAGTCCATTAGGTACTGCACGGCGTTTAGCGTACCATTATTCTGTGGTTTAGCGCCCTCGCTAAGCTTGGGAGCTAACTTCACGGCGTGCAATAATGGACTATTTAGGTCACACTTATAATTTACTATTTTATAGCTCATGTGACCTAAACCCGTACGTAAGTCACGCTTTTCTGTGTAAAAACGGACTACTTAAGTCACATAATAGCGCGACTTAAGTGCAGGTTTAGGTCACACAGTGCTATAAAAATGTAATAAGAATGCCGTTCAGCTTATTTGGAAGTTTATGAGCGTTTTCGCTGTGCTTGTTCTATAATCAAAACCGATCCTAACTTTCTTGTCAATTAGTGATACATTTTTCAAATATTAAACTTCAAAAGCTTAAAAAAAAAAGACTAGAATAATTTCAGGTCGAAAGCACCACTTACAAACTATTAAAAAGACGAAAAAAGCACAAAATATAGCTATACGCGTACCGAGGGGGAGGCAACGACATTCACCCCCACTTTTCTCCTGGCCCTGAACTGCTGACCTAACACATTTATCTGGTAAATTACGTACAGACGCCAGCACATCAACATACTACAATCTGTCAAATTCCTTTAATCGATTTTCAACTTTATTACTAAAACATAAGGTTCAAAGTTGATTGGGAAATTGTGACAGTTTCGGGTAGGTTGATGTGCTGGCATCTGTACATGCATAAGTTCTTGATAAATAGTTTCTATAGTAAAACTAGGAGGCTGATTCCCGTAATTAAAAACGTTCAAAATCTAGTCGCAATCTCATCTCAGCTACAATCGCCGTCAAAAACTTGTCAAAAATGTGGACAAATTAAAATTTATTTCTGAGAGACTGACATTAGAATTTGAACGTGAACGTTCTTGAAAATAGGGGAGTCGTCTCTCTGGTGTGTGTGTGTGTGTGATCACTTGCGGGCCTTGTTCATGGCCACTAGTAGTTTATTAGTTGATGCGAGTGTTTCAAATAGCTTGGAGATATTTAATCGGTGCAGTCTGTTCTTGAAGCAGTTTAGAGTGGCAGCCGTCACAGTCTACCACCTAATCCATGGTGCTACCACTCGGTTAGTCAGGAATTGCTTCAAAACCACAGATATAGATATACCTAGATAACGCAAGAGCACCTACTTCGCGTGCCAAAAATCGCACCAGTTTACGATCCGAAATCATAAGCCGCCACTTTCGCGCTCAGTCCTACGTACTGCTGGCTGGGTGAGCGTGAGCGAGAGAGCGCGAGTTTGTGACGTCATAGTAGGTAGTCAAAAAGTGGCACGCTTAGTTTTCATACAGTTCGTGATACTTGCGTTATCTAGGTATAAGTATCTATATCTGTGTTCAAAACCTTTTCTTTTGATGTGCGCAAGGTCCCTAGCAATGTCAGGCCCAGATTTTCATAATATTAAAGAAGTGTTTTACACAAAATTACAGTGAACACATGAAGTTAAATTAGTGCTGTGTTAGTTGACAAGAATTTACAATTCAAACTCCTTCTTACATACAGTAATGAAACTCATTTTTCAATCAATTTTATACAAAAAAAATCAGTGCGATAACACTCAGAAAATGCGCGGTATATGGAATTTTGCTTTAAGTTTGCTTTCAGAAAATATGTTAAGCAATAATAGACCTACATACTTTCCTATAAGGTCTATATTCATTTACACAGTGTAGTTTACGGACATATTGGGTTGTACAGCCAACGCACATCAGTGGAATCACTTGCACTTTGAAAATAGCTCTTACAGCTACGGCATAAAGGTGCTATCAATGTCAAATTGTTATCAATATCAATGATGTCCGGTAAGTTACCAACTTTTATTGCGCCTGTTTGAAATAAATAGTCATCAATATTAGAACAACTTGAACAAATAAAACATATATTTAAACAAAAAAAAAAAAATTGGTAATAAATTCTAATACCTAATAGTAGGTAATGTAAATACTTAATTAACATAAACACTATTTTGGAATGTCATTGCTATAACTTCGTTAAAATATCGAGATCAATTTCAATAAAATACATTAATTAAAATAATACTTTAAAAAATTACATTCATTACTTATTTCTTGCCCTGTTTACCGTATTTTCACGAAACCACGCGAAGCTCCCTCCCAAAATGGTGGCCATAAATATTAAAAAGAAAAAAAAAAGTAAAGACCACCGAAAATTGATTCCCACAAAATCAACATACAAAGTTCCAAAGTTGAATTGATTTAATTAAAACAGAAAAAAGGTGCAACATGCGAGTGCAACCTTTTTGCAACATCTAAACAAAACGCACCCTTAATTTAAGTTCAGTACACATTAATGTCAATTACGTTAATAAGTAGGTGTAAAAATCACAATCAATAAGATCACAAATATTATCTAATTAAGTGTGATGGATCAAAAATGTCATGCTGTTCGAAATACACAGATTAGTACATAAATGGAGTACTCAAACGTGTTAAAAAGAGTAATCGATGTGCGTGCCATGTCACCATATTCAGACATAAATACTTCCCTAGTGGAAACTGTGCTTGGCATTGGCTAGTATAGTTTATCACAGCCAGGGATGTTACACCCCTAGGAATACTTTGTGAATCTAGCATAGCCTCATCGTCATTTCAGACGAAACACGTCCATTGCTGGATATAGGCTTGCCGTATAGTCCATGACCATCAAATCACAAAGGAGT
Source organism: Amphipoea oculea (assembly GCA_945859645.1). Lineage (NCBI taxonomy): Eukaryota > Metazoa > Arthropoda > Insecta > Lepidoptera > Noctuidae > Amphipoea > Amphipoea oculea. Next base: position 17,791,251 of record OX243884.1, read on the forward strand.
TGTTCCTTCACATCACTCACATATTAAACAAATAGATTTCTAGAAATACTTTGTTAGTATTCCATCTGCTTACTACTCTGTGAAGAGACTGCAGTACTTACAATCATGAAGTATTCTTCTTGCTTGAACGGTACTCTTCTTTTGTACTCGTAGCTCTTATGTAAATGATGTTTTTGAGCTGTTTTGATTGTGCTTTAGCGCATCATAAGCCTGAACAAGATGCTACATTCCACCACACCTTCCCTTCCACCGTTACCAATCTACCTGTTTATTTACTTCCTAACCTTGCATTTACAAAGACATTTCACACTCAAAACGCAGACCTACTCACGAAAAATCATTTTCTTGTGTCAAACAGTGTCTTATAATTTGAAAAATTTAAATCACAAAAACGATGCACGGTGCCAATTTTAGTAAAAAAAGTAAATGTGATTAGTTATTGATGCCTCCGTTGTAAGCATAGTCAGCTTTGTTGTGCATCACCAGATGGTTGTCAACGAAGTAAAAACTGTCTGAACAGGTCTCAAAAGGTGCAGCGATCATTTCGTCCACTGAAACATACAAATAAAAAATGTGTAATCTAAAGTATTTTTGTCACATGAAAAGAGTCGGCTTAGATGGTTTGATCATGTATAGAGTTAACGAAAGGCGGCTAACAAAGGTATTTACAAGGCAGAAGTTAGTTAATAGGAGGGGACGCCCTAGAACGACATATAGTGGCCTCATCGGTAATGTTCTTCAGAAAGCTTAGGTGTGTAGTGCTCACCAACTTTACGTTTACGTTCATAAATCTATGAACATAAACGTAACAAAAGAAGTATAAAAGGATCATAGCAGGTAGTGTTCTAGAATTTCTGCCTACTCCAGGATGAAGGCGTGACTTTATATATGTATGTATGTAAAGTCTATTTAACCTTTTAACTGTTCGTGTCGCATCTATACAACACATGTTTCCGTGCCCCTACCGCCCGTGTCATATTTCTGTGACAGAGAACATGCATGATTTTTTCGTACTACTTTCGTCCTATTAACTGCATGGTACAATTAAAACCATTATTAAATAGAGATAAAAACTTTTTTTTAATCGATACAATGATTTCTCCTCCTTATTTATTGTAGGTATTATTTTATCTTGATTTTATTGATTTGTAGCCGCGCACTAGGGGCACGGCAACTGATATGTAGCCACACGCTTTTAAAGGTTAAACCTAGAGGCCGTATATTATGATTAAAAACTAAGTTAAGCCCATGACTTTGTCCACATGCAACTTCCAGAGATAACACATTCAAACAAACCCTTCAGCTTTATTATAAGTATAGATAAATAATCTTACCTAGGTCAGGGGGCAGTGTCGGAAACTCGTATATGTGTTCACAAGTGTTTCTTGAGAACGGTATACAAAAACCAAACTCAAAGTCAAAGGTCTTGAGTAATGTATCTCTGAAGAAGTGCTTCTCTATCATCCTGAAGTGGTTGACGGGACGAGGTCCAACCGTGAACTCCACACTGTAATGTCAGAAAGATCAAGTTATTACTGTGCTCCAAATACATAATTTTCTGAGCTCCAAAAACATTAAAAAGCAATTGCATATTTTTAAGATCATCCCTCAGTTAGTTCCGACTTCTTATTACTGTTTTCTTTCAGAATTGAATGTCTCCACAAGATTTCCAAGTTCACAGCTCGTCAGTCATACGGTAACGGCAAACCAGCTTTAACTTAACACTTAAAGTGACACCTGAATAAATAAATATTATACAAACGTACGTGGCTCCAACAGTCTTAAGTTTCAAAAATTGAGGCGTAAACTGGTAGCGGACGAATCTCCCAGCGTTGGGGTCCAGGGGCTCTTCAGGGGCGTCCTCAGTTCCCTCACTATCCACTCCGAAGTCCGTCGGAGGCTTAGCAATCTCAAACAGCACCGTTCCACTTTCCAAGTCACGGATCTTGAATCTCGTGAAATCTATATCGTATACGTTGGCCTCAGGACTGCACATATAAGTATCCGTAATCCGATCTAGTCTCAGAACATCATCGGGGGTTATTCCACTGACTATTACGTCGTCTTTATTGGTATCCAGCATCGATATTGATTCGCACTTTTTTCCGACTAAACTCATTTTTGATTTGTAAAGTATACCTGCTGAATAGAAAGTAATCTCAAAAATATAGGCACGATAGATTGAAATTTTATGGCATGAACTGCGTATCACAGCATTTTTAGTGCATGTTGATAATAATATATTTTCTGATACGAATGAAAAATTCATTCAATGTTTGTCTTTCATGTCAAACAGAAACTATGACGGCGGAGATCGGATACAATTACTTTGTGGCTACTAGACCCTAAAACACAACATTTAATATTTTTGCTGTCATTCGTTAATTAAATGTATGCTGCATTAACAATATCCTTCGAAGAAATTAGAAACGACCCTTAGTGTGAATAGAGTCAATTTTCACATATTTCATAACTTCACCAAGTTTTGTGTACCACCTACCTGTACCTGTACAAGACGTAATGTATCACTATCTTATGTATCCGAACACGATCTTACTGTCATTTTTCAAAACAATAATTATATTATTAGTTTCAATCTATTTTAATTTAAAAAAAAAATGAATTACCTTTGTGAATGAATAATTTACAAAATTAACCCACTATTCGCATTTTACTAATGAAAATAATTTAATATAACGATTGCTTGCGTGGTAAATAACACTTGTAAAGAAACGTTTGTAGTTCCGGTTGATCCGCGCTCCATTTCACATAATTCACCAGCAGGAAAACTAATTTTGCGTTAGATTACTAACTTAGAATGAAAAGGGTGCTGAAATAAGTGTTGACATTAAGATTAAATTTAATTTTCTTTGGGTGGATAATTGTAATCTGTTGTTTTAATTATGTGAACGTAGAAATATTGAAAAAGCTGCCAAAGTTGTATCGGAACGTAACTGAAAACATTGACGTAATATCCGTTGCGTCATAACGAAGCATGCGCCTTGTCATTTTCATTGGTTGGTCATAGATTAAAATTATAATAATCTACCAATAATCGGGCCATCGCTCAAGTCTCGTTCTGTGATAAGTCTTCATTTAAGGTGGTAGTGGACTGTCTGATGTGCATTTAAAGTGTTATAAAATAAATATACGACATGATTATCAAGGAATAGTGAGTATTTTATGTTAAGGTTATACAAGTTTGCGAATACAAATCGATTTTCGGGCAATCTACTTGAAAATTTGCCACGGTCCGCCTAGTTGTCCCATCTTATCAGCAGTCGCTAATCGTGAAGTGAAGCTTTAATTGTAACATTTAATTGAATCAGTTGAGATAAATAATTGTTGAAATATAAAAAGGTAGTGACAGTGACAGATCTCCAGGTCAAGGTTTGTCCGCGGAGGCAGTGAATTTCCGCGGATTTATCTAACAGATGTTTGTGTCATTAATACACTTAGTATAGGGAAATTAAACGCAATTCTCTTTGTTTGCAGCCGTGTGACGCTCCCCCTAACAGTCGAGGAGGTAAGATTCTTTTCGTATTAACTTCTTTTCAAGGACAATAGAGCCTAGCTCTGAAACCAGATAGTCCGCAACATTGAGTCAAGTCTGTCGTAACGAAGTCAAGATGTTATTGCCAAACCTCCCCATATTAGGAAGTATCATTATTTTATGATTAACATTAAGAAATGAAATTATTCTGTACTTAAGTAGGATATTGAAATCACTGCTACACCTCATATTATTAAAAAAAAATAAGCTAGATGAGGTCTGCATTTCCTATCTGACTACTCTGAGAAGAAAGGCCGAAACAAACTCAGAGGTCACAGTTTCTTTCTTTTAAAAGTCCAGACATAATCTTGGTCAGATCATGTGAAGACCATGTAGATTGATGTCTAAAATGGTTTTTTGAGGAAAGTACCACACAGATTTGAATGGACCAGTCCAGTCAGTGCAAGCATTTGACAGTAATTGTTTAGCTCAACTGAGAACTTGAGGAGCTATAACCTACCTACATCAATTACTTGGGTTTCATAGTATTCTAATTAGATTCTTGTATTAAAGTCTAAGGTAATCCTATTTTATTTATTTAATTTCTCAGTTTGAATAGTGGAACTCTTTCTTTGTTATGTTTACAATGGTCGAATCTAGGTCAAAAATATCTCATTGATTTTTTAATACATTGCAATTCAATTGATGCACAGGCAGCTTCTCCATGTAAAATACTGTTATTCAGCTGCATCCAGTTAGACCGGAAGCTGACCCCAACATAGAGTCATTAGTGAGATTTAATTAGTCTAAAAAAAAATTGTAGTTATCTATTTTCCTCATAATTGTAGAATTTTACTCATGAAATAATATAATTAAATAATAGAATCAAAAACTGAGTTAGAATAGTAAATTTCAAACACCCTTTGAGCCCAGCAGATGTATCAATATGTCATCATGATTTTCTCAATATAACTTTTTTCTGCTGTTAAGTAGACTGGTAATCAGTAAGCAAGCATTCAGCCTACCAATATTCTTATCTTATTCTGTTACAGGCAAGTATTAAACCAAACAACCTATTCTTTGTGTATGCCTGCACATTAATTGACATTGATATAAAAAGCATTATAAACTTTGAAACTCTTTTTTTTTGTATAAACAGGAACTAAATTGTGTTTTTTTTTAATTCATATGTTAATATTTGTGAAAATTTAAACAAGTTATAGGTTTTAAAATTCTAAGATCTAAAGTGCACTATGCTGTGTAAATGTGGTAGAATCACTTAGTTTTCCTTAGTCATACACTTATCATGGCCAAATATAATGTATCTGTGGTAGAATGTACTAGTTTATAATCCTGTTATAAACACCTAATATTTTATTATATTATACATTTAATGCCCAGATTATTTAAGGTAAAATCACAAATTATTCAAAGTAAAGCGCCTGTCTGGGTTCGTCGGTTCACACCCAGAGAGGCGCTTTACTTTTTGTAAATATTTTCATCATCACTGCTCTGATATTGGTGAAGGGAAACATTGTGAGGAAACGGTCATATCCTAGAACCAAAAACAGTTCGAAGATACCTGCACTGGACCCGCGTGTTAGATTATAGACTTATAGCCCACTCCCTGTCGAAGAGGAGGCCTGTGTCTCAGCAGTGGGAACAATATAGACTGACTATCTGCGTCACGCGGTTTCACCCGCGTAAATGTCGGTCCCGTGGGAATATCGGGATAAAAAGTAGCCTATATGTTAATCCAGGGTGTCAGCCATTTGAGCGTGAAGAAGTAACAAACATATAAACACACACACACTCACAAACTTTCGGATTTATAATATTAGTGTGATTATACACAAATTACATAATAATAAAAAAACTAAAAAACTGAAATCATGCGGGATCCTGGTACACCAAGATTGGATGCCCTGCCCACATTGTATTTTAAATTAACCATAATACCATCTTCTATACCTGATATTCAGCTGCATTAGGAAAGCCAACCCCAAAAATAGCTGAGAAAAGGCTAGGCAGATGATGGTGACCATCCTCTACACATCTAAGTGCGGATCATGGAGTCCACTTATGTACAATATATATGTAGGAAACATACCCATATAGGTAATAGGGGAGCCAGGTTGATGGTCTAGGAAAAATAAAATAAAAAAATCTGGAAACCAGTCTGTGTGTCATTAAGACCCAACTTATGCTAAAATTCAAATTACTTTGTTTCAAAGATTTTGAGAAAATCTTTGGTGACTAAAAATTGATCACCAAAAGGTTTCATTTTACCTTGTAAAAGTTTATTCAAAGGAACACACCTAAAAAAATTTACCCAATTTTGCAATGCATATGTTTATAATAACATCAATATTGATCAGCTCAGCATTATTTTGGTGAACTGGTTAGAATTGCATATTCATTCAATATTATGCTGAGGACATGTTTATTAAAACTGTTGCGCTAGTGATCTCATATGGGAGTCGGTAGAAATGAGGCTGGAGGCAAAAATTAAGAAAAGACCAAGTAAATAACCCCACCCAACTTTTTTTTTAAGGATTCTGATGATGATAAAACTCGGACATAGTGACAAGAATTCTTTGCAGTAAGTCGAAATTTAAATAATAGTCATAGGCCTCGTGACCGAATTTCGGCTATGGCGGAAAATCTCGGCGTAGACTAGCCATCAATGCAGGCGATATTATTGTGCACAAGTGTGTGCGCAGACTCTCATACCAACGGCTTAGCGTGCTGTCAGGCAGCTGTCTCAGGTTGTTACTGAGAAATCTTAACATTGCCCAACCTGGGAATCGAACCCACGCTCAGCAGTCGCGCTTGAGACCACGACACCGACGTCCGACGACGACGGTAGAGTTAAAAAAATAAGTACCTAGTTACGAAATGTTTTTGTACATCAAATTTTGTTGAGCAAATTATTTTGCTGACAGTACTCTGGCGCACTTAAAACAATATGGCGATAATACGATGGCAATACATTCCAATTGATAATGGTAAATCTTATCGCCTTTTCCTGGTTAAAGCCGAACACACCTACATGACATCAAAGTTAGATAACGATGTGGGAGATACACGTAAAAAAAAACCGAGTGTGCTTATGACACGACTGAAGTGAAACTTCAAACGTATTTGGCTATGAGAGGAAGAGAGAAAGAAAATGTGCGCGCGCACTGCTTTCTCTTGCTTGTATCCCCCACTCAACTCCCGTTCGCCTCGCCCGATCACACTTTTCGTAACGCTTACGTCACGCGTTCGCCAGCTTACTCCCCAAGTCAAGCGTGCGTAAAGAAGTTTCACTTCAAAAAATTTTTTACTTGATCGAAGATTTTTACACATTAACGCATAACCTCACGCCTGTATTCCTCGAAGGGTAAGGCAGAGTAGCCGGTCTAGTCTGTAAAAATCTCATCGTGAAAACGTAGGTGAAGTGAGCTGTCATTCCACTTGATGATAGCTATTCTGCCCTGCTAAGCCGAAAAGCGCTATCTCTGAGATACGCCCTTTTAGTTTTTTTTTATACCATTCAATAGCTAGAATAATTTTGCATCTAATGGTATAAGCCAAAAAGCGATATCTAATTTAAAACATTAAAATAAACCACTAAGAAGTTTTAACCCCCGTTTGAAAGTGGGAAAAATCCATTCACAAAAAGTCGTTTTTCTCAAAACTTACTCTGATTAAGTTAGCGCTTTTCGGTTTATCAGGGCAGTATTGACAATATTGACTCACTCTAAGCTCACTTCACCTAACTTTTCACAGTGAGATTTTTACAGAACAGACCGGCTGAACCTATAGTAGGTACTGCAGCCTGACCACCACTAAGTTCATTTTAGCTTGCACTAAAAAAATAGAAGCGCTCTCTAAGGGCGCCAAGGTTAAATAGTTCGTCCGTATAATTCACAAAAAGAGTACACGTGATGCGTCACTAAGCTGCGCAGTGCAGGTTGCAACTAATGCGTTATATCGCTTTCCTAATAGGCGAAAACTTTAACGGGGCGCGTCTTGGCGCCGCCGCAGGATTTAGGCGAAAAAATTTTTAAGTGATCAAGCGTAAAAGTCCGCGACGGTACACCCATAATTATTTCGCCAGACCCAAATACAAGGGTCCGAGCCTATTGCCATCAACCGGGCACAAATCCGGACAGCGGGCTGCTACTGAAAAAGAGTTTTTGGAACGGAGTTCGTTCAGTCATTTTTGTTTAACATTCTTTCTTACTTTTTTTCTTTTGCTCGGCTCGATTTCTAGCGTGATTTTTAATAGCCTTAGCCTTCCTCAAAAATTAGGCTCATCATCATCTACTTAGCCTTTTCCCAACTGTGTTGGGGTCGGCTTCCAGTCCAGCCGGATGCAGCTGAATACCAATATTTCTTCTTTCTTCACTTCTTCTTCTTCTACCTCAAGAATTGGGCTATCAAAATATGCAAAAGAATTTTTCAAATTCGACATTTGCACGTTCAAATGACCAAATTCTCCAGCTTTATTATAAGTAAGATATAGACAGATTGTCCATTCAAAGGACCACCTTTAACATATATATATCTATACAAATAAATATAATTGAAGTGTCTGTTTGTAATATTAAAATAACGGCGTATTACTAAATGCATATGTTGATGTATACACGGTACATATGTATACCAAAATAACATTTTTCTAAATGTTTATAATAATATAATAATAATATTCCACAACTATCACACAACGCCATCTAGTCCCAAGCTAAGCAGAGCTTGTGTTATGGGTACTAGACAACTGATAAACATACTTATATATTTCTAAATAGATAAATTACACCCAGACACAGAACAAATGATTGTGCTCATCACACAAACATTTGTCCTGGGTGGGAATCGAACCCACGACCTCCGGCATAGCAGTCAGGGTCACTAACCACTAGACCATCAGGCCTGTCAATGTTTGTCTATCTGTCTGTCTGTTTGTTTGTTCCACGGATTTGTTCCGACTAATCACTGAAATGGCTGGACCGATGTTGACGGGACTTTCACTGGCAGATAGCTGATGTAATAAGGAGTAACTTAGGCTACTTTTATTTTAGAAAAATCGCCATTGGAGCCTTAAAATTATCTACCAGGATAACTGCCAAAACGTAACACAGTATTATTGTTGAATGATTGTTCCTATTGTTGATTGTTGGTTTTTGTACTAATAAATTAATTAAGTACTTATGTCAAAAAATCTTCAAATAACAACCAGCCATCCATTAGTATCAAACACAAAACATTTAAATAATTTATTGGCTTTTAAAACATGTTTGTTGTCGTCACATAACCTTGCCAAATGATTTAAAAGTAAAAAAAAAACTAATTTCATAACTTAAAAAAAAAGTCTTCCTTATTCTTAATTTATGGTAGCATTTATAACGATTATGTTATAATGTTATTGTCTTTGACATCTGCACGCACGTAGGTAATTAGGTATCTTACGTAACAGTTCAATGCATAGTATCAACTTCTATAGACTTACTAATTATGTTCGGGCAAGGTTCAAAGGAAACTGTGTAACCTTAAGATAGATAGATAAAACGTTTATTTAGTGCAACAAAAGACACAATACAGGCATTAAAAAAAAAAACATCAAAATAGGTGTGAAAAAAAAAACAAAGATTAAAAAGATAACTTGACCCATAGACACCTCATATGACATTTATAACGGTCGATCACTACTGGTCGGTGTGTGTCTCATGGTTGCACCAAATAGGAGTCCAGCTCAGCATATGCCAGGTACAATACCTGACGCTGGTATTCTGCTACATCCCGTTAAAAGCAGCATAATGATACTACTAGCGGTCGTCTATTAGATATAAGTAGGCCTGATTTTTCAATACTTAGTCTGATAACTTTTATCTGAGGAAAAATATTGCTGTTTGACAGTTTTTGTACTTATAGAAAATATGTCATACTGTCATAATTATTCTTCAGATATCTGACTAGTCATTGAAAAATCAGCTCTCGCACTGACAAAATTTTCGGATTTTGGACTTGTGAACATCATTTAGAGGACGATAACATTCATTGATGCCCATTACGGTACGGAAGCGTATCAAGTGGTTGTGAATAGCTATGCAGGAGGGCGTTAGCTTCTTGTTCAGACGCCAGCACATCAAGCTACTACAATCTGTCAAATTTCTTTAATAGGTTTTCAACTTTATCGCCAAAACATAAGGTTCAAAGTTGATTGGGAAAATTTGACAGTTTCGGGTAGCTTGATGTGCTGGCGTCTGTACATTACTCAGTAGAAGTACAAAAATTAGCCCAGCTAGGCACTGGTGATTTTTTATCGCGCACTTCATTTTCAACTCTTGGGGTTGAGCCGAGCATTGAGAATCCAACAGAGTGCAGTCCAGCACGTAAATCCAGTGCGCTACTAGTGGATACGAGGTCTTATACCAATAGTGATGTAGAACCTGTCCCACTTGTCGGGACAATATATCGATAAATAGAAATGCCTTCCCATCTCGAGAAAGTCGCTTTACTGTAAAGTATAGAATTTAAACACCAAGATAAATTACGACAGTAATTACTGAAGTTCATGAGTTTTCAAATGTCGTACGTATGAAAACGTTAACTTTAGGTTTAGTTTTACTTGCACCTCCTTAATCTCCCTACTACATATTGCCAACATTTTGCATGAAAATTACAGTTTAAAAAGGTGGTTTCCCGCTATGTAGGAAGTATGAAAATGCTTATCATGTTCGCTCCTTGACTTTACAGGTGCTTGCTTTAACCGGGAATGCCTCACCCTCAGGCATAGTAAAACCTTAGAAAAGGGCGTCACCAATTGTTACACTTACAACCAACCGTATTGCATATATGTTGTCAGGTGTACAGAAGCGGACATTTTATCTGGAAAAAAAAGTGCTGTTCCCGAGGAAAACAACAATACACGTGGCGCCATCTATTATCATATTAACGTTATTGTTGTTTTCCTCGGGAACAGCACTTTTTTTTCCAGATGAAAGGTACCCTACGTCTGTTTCTGTACTCCTGACAACGTATAAGCAAATTTTCAGGATGACCGGTTCAGTGGTTTAGGCGTGAAAAGGTAAGAAACAAACTTTCGCATTTATAATATTAGTTAGGATGAAAGGTAAGAATTAGTCAATAAAAACGTTATACCAGTTTAAGTTTAAAATATTAAGTAACTTGTGGAAGCCACTGTAGTTCTTCAGATATCTTGGTTTTCTCCTAGTTGCATAACGTTACCTATATTCGGGTTCGGCGGCGACAACAGACCGGTCGATACTTCGTGCTTAGAAATAGACTGCAGTTTTTGCTCATCACGCCTTGAAACTTATTCGAGTCTCGGGTATCACGGATTGAAACGGGTGGCGAAGCGCGATTGCCGGGAGTAGGGCTACCATCCGTTCGGACATAAGCTGATATCTTCTATAATATCTATACATAGTCGCTTTTCGTGTCTGTCTGTGTGACCTGCATTCACAACCATCCGACAGGCTGTCGTATCGAAAATGACATATTTCGATAACCTTGGCCCCCCCGTCCGGACTTGTCGACTAAAGGGGTTTTTTTTAAAGAAAATAAAAAAGCGGCCAAGTGCGTGTTGTCGGACTCGCACACGTAGGGTTCCGTACAACCGTACAATATTTAACATTATACTCTGATTTTGACCTCTATTAATCCATGTACGCAAAATACGCGCATTGACGTGGAGTTGCGGACACCAGCCCGTATTACCTATTAATCCATATTATCGTTGGAGTCCTCTAAACTCTGTTCACAAGTTCAAAATCCGAAAAAAATTTCAGTTTAAATCAAATAAACGACCGCTATTCTTCCGACAGCTGTTTGTTGTTGGGGGCAAGGCAAATCATGTTATCAAAATGTCTCATATTCGATACGCTAGCCTGTCGGATGCTTGTGAATAGCTAAGCAGGTCTTCATAGGCTTTCTGCGATCACTCTTCGACAAAGCAAGCCTGCCGTAATTATTCAATGTCTTTGCATGCGAGATGTCAAGACGAAGGTTATAATAGAGTGTGCTGCACTAATAATAGGTATATAATGCGTTATTGTTTACTCCATTATAATGGCACACGCGATATTTTGCTTGTAAGCGGAGTTACTGCTGGGGAGGGTGGCTACGATATTTTTTCTTTGGTTTTTATCAAGCCTTTACTAATGTTGTGAGACAGAATTCAGTATCGATTGTTGCGCTAACCCATTGGTCCAATGCGCATTAATAAAGCCCGGAAACCGGAATACACATGCCTGTAACTTGAACAAAAGTCAAGTACTTAGCTTGCACGCCGTTTGCCATAACAACTTCTGATTGGTGAATATCATAACGGCATGCAAGCTACTTGCATAGGGATACTATTTTGAACTTACTTAAAAAAAACCCAGACAATTTACTTTTTAATCTTGCTTATTCCAGCCGATCTACATGGGACACTCAGAAAGTATTGCGAAAATAAAAAAAATGTTCTATAGGTAAATATTTTTTTATTCAATCTTTTCAAAGTACTCTCCACTAGCCTCTATACGAAGTTTCATGCGTCTGAACCAGTTTTTGAAATACTTTTTCCAGTCCGCTGCAGACACCTCGTTTACAGCCTGCTCGAACGCTAACAGCGCATCTTCCGGCGACGAAAATTGTATCCCTATGAGCTGATTTTTTAATTAAAATCTTCCCCCGCTTCTAGATCGCTTCACTTTGGTAGGCGTTGATTCGTTTTGAAACACCAAAACCGTCAACTGGCGCTTCATATCTGGATCGTATTGATAAATCCAAGACTCGTCACCTGTAATGATGTCGTAAACACGCCGAGACGAGCCTGCTTCGTTTATCATATCACGGCACCATTCCACCCGGGCCGCATCGATGAGGTTGTGCGGCACCCAGCGTGAAACTATCCTCCTCACGCAAAGATGCACGTGTAGGATTTCGTGAAGGCTGCCCGGTCCAACCTGCAGTATGTGCTGAATCTCTTGATACGTAACTCGCCTATTGACTTGGATTAAAATTTTCACTGCTAGCACGTTTTCTTCCGTAACAGCCGACAAAGGGCGACCACTTCTTTCTTCATCCCCCAAAGTTAGGCGACCGCGCTTGAATTCGTGAAACCAACGATACACGGTTGCCTTAGGCCTTCATCCATGAATGCCATTTGACGTCTATCGTACGATTCGTCCTTCAGGCGACACATGAAATCGTAAAAAATCATAACGCGAAAATTTTCCCGGCGCAGATCCATTTTTAATGAGACACGATAAATTAAATTAGCTCGCAAACGATGTGGAGGGAAATTTTGAAATTGGAACATACCTATTTTTTTTTACTTACAAATAATCATATTTTCAAAATAGATTATAACTGGCCAGTCTCTCATACATAAAAAGTAAAAACTTTTTTTCGCAATACTTTCTGAGTGGCCTGGTATTACGTCATATTTTTCTTTTTTGTTTTTCTATTTTCTGCACAAAAATTCCTCGAGTCGAAGAGTCCGAACAAATGACAAATCCGGACGGTGCCCAAAAAGCTGGACTTGCCCGGACGGATGCTAACCCTACCTCTAACACAGTTTTTGTCCACAGTACCAAGTGGGCCAGCTGTACTGCGTGGCCGAGGTGTCGAAAAACGAAACCGGCGGCGGTGAAGGAATTGAAGTAGTAAAAAATGAGCCGTTCAAAGATTACCCCCTCCTTGGTAAGTGCTATTAATTAATTTGACTAATAAACAGCTACAGAAAAAACTGTAGACTGGCGAGGTACGCTCGGAGTAATGTCTGCCCTTGCAGGATTGCTGCGTCATACGGATGTGCGTCGCGGCAAGACAAGACACGGTTGGGGCATGTTGCCTCCATTTGTAATTACTCTGTAATTCGTACAACCGTGGACAATAGCGTTTGTACGTCACATATTATTTATTATTATAATGTTACCAGAGACGTAATTCTCGTAATTTTAAGAACGTTCACAGTCTGATCTCAGTCTCCATTTGTCAAAAATACCTTTCATTTCCCTACATTTTTGACATTTGTTTGTCGCCGAGATGAGACTGCGACTAGATTTTGAACATATTAAATTATGAGAATTGGCCTTCTGTTCCGACGTTCCGAGGCATATTTTTGCCCCTAGTTATACTTAATCTAAGCCGCCATTCGTTAGTACATGGAGTAGGTTGACATCAATCTTTTATTTAGATGTACTGACAACAGCAATACTGTGTCTATGCTTGGAATAAAAGTTAGGGAAATAGAAATATACTAGAGACGAGAAGAAGCGATACTAGTACAGATACACCTAGCATGACAATAAACTATTTCCTTATAATCCAATAAATTCGGGAGACTAGTGACTGGAGCTATTAAGCCAACTAAATATTCATAGAACAATATAACGTATCAAGGCCTTTACTGTGAGTTGTCACCTGCCACATCGCAAGCAAAATCGATAAACATACGAGGCGTGATCAAAAAGTAGTGAGAATGACCCATCTCCCTATCCGGTATTTAATTTCTTCTTACTAATAATCAAAAATACATTTAATAGTTATGGTACACACAAAAAATTAAGTCATAATATTACGAAACATAGAAACAGCGGTCAGTTGTTTGACGCAATCCGGCGTAAATCATCAATATGGAGAAGACCGAAGTGCGTGCAGTGATTAAATACCTTTGTTTGAAAAAGTTAACGACCCAGGATATTCATCGCGATTTGGGGGAGACATTAGACTGTGCATTAGAGGAGTCTGCTCCTCCGTATTCCTCTGTGGCTAGGTGGTCAGCTCAATTCCGGACGGTAGAACATCAATAGAAGATGAGCACCGCTCGGGTCGGCCATCCACGTCAGTCACACAAGAAAACATGGCAAAAGTTGAAAATTTTGCTCTCGGCGATCGACGGGTTACGGTGCGTTATTTAGCCCAGGAGACCGGCATTTCATATGGCTGTATTCAATCGATATTAAAATATGAGAGATCATTTGAATATGAGGAAAGTGTCCGCGCGGTCGGTACCGAGAATGTTAACGGAATCTCAAATGAAAAACAGACTCGACATTTCAAAGCGGTGGTTGGATAGATTTTACGCAGATCCTGACGACTTTTTAGCATGGTTTGTCGCAATGGATGAAACATGGGTTTACCACATTGATCCGGAAACAAACCAACAATCTTTACAACGGAAAAGACCGTCATCTCGAACTCCAAAGAAATTTCGCGTCACACCGTCGGCAGGGAAAGACATGGCCTCAATTTTTTGGGACTCGGAAGGAATATTAGTAATTAATTATCTTGAGCGGGGACTCACAACAACAGGTCAATACTACGCAGCTTTAGTAGTCAAATTGAAGGAAGCTATTAAAGAGAAAAGGTAGGGCAAAGTCAGGCGAGGGGTCTTGTTTCATCAAGACAACGCACCTGCTCACACTGCGGCTGTTTCACGGGCTGCCAGTCGAGAAGTTGGGTTCGAATTGGTTGATCACCCACCATATTCGCCAGACACGGCCCCCAGTGACTTTTACCTATTTCTAAAATTAAAAGAACACTTACGTGGAAATAGATATGCCGATGATAAAGAAGCGATGGACGCCGTGGAAGGGTTTTTTGGCAGGGCAAGGCTTGTCATTTTTTTTTTAAAGGGTTTGATATGTTGGAGACAGACTCGGTGTGTAGGGAGCAGGGTTGTTGCGAATATCAGCATCAGCATCAGCGGAACATCAGCATTATTTTCCACATCAGCATCAGCATCAGCATCCGCATTGATTGTTGCTGATGTTAGATGCTGATGTTCAAAAGTTCGTGTCGCGACATGACCGACGGAGGGCGGAGTTAATGGCACGTGCCGTTGTCGCTTCCGAGTTTTGGCCAATCAAAATACGTACATTTCAAAACAAATCGTCAATATTATTCTCTGTGATTTAGTCAATATTGCAAGCAAATGCAGAGCGCATTGTTTTGGTGCGTGTTTATTATTTTTAAAATGCCTCCCATATTAAAAAGTGGAATTTGGCAGTACTTTAAATTAGTGGATCAAGATACCGCAAACTGTATAATATGCAAGAAGAATTATTCACGCAAAGGACGTACAAATACGTCACTAAAAAATCATTTGAGATCAATACATCCCGAAGAGTACGACAAGTTTTTAACCAGCAGCGAATCTGAAATAAATTCGACTAAAGAATGTAAGTAAATGCCTAAATTTCTGTGTAATTATTTATTATTTTAACCTTCATAGAAACAAAAACGTTTTGGTTTTACTTATCATAATGTAGTTTTTTAGGGTTCGATACATGTATTTGTTTGTGTCTCCGTCTCCCGTCTATCAGTCTGTTTGTCACAGTCATTTTTCTCGTTGGCTATTGAACTTAATTTAATGGCGCAAAATCTGTAAGCGGTTTACGTACCTGCATTACTCAAAAACAAATGAAGAAAATATTTTTGGCCTCCCATACCAACAAGGAAATGAAATTTTAGCTAACAAATACAATTTTCTAACCCCATCAAGTGAAGTAGATCTTGAGAATGGTCTTTTAAAACGCTACAAAATCCTGGTTACAGCCTGCTTTAAATTACGTTTTGTTTTGTCCCATGGCCAAGGCGGTTGCCCGCGCTTTTTCAAATCTTAGGTTATTTTTGTGATCTTACCGTGTAAGAACTATCATGATGCCCTCCCACCCCGTTGTAAGAAAAAATAGGACATGATTGACCTCTCTCGTTCCCTAAATCGTCTTACGTAATAAATGAATGGCCCATAGGGGGTTTGACGGCTCTATTACAATCTTTAAGAATCTTACTGTTTTTTTGTATGTAAAATTATTCTTGTATCTCAGGGTAGGCAGTGCTTTTTTGCCCATAAGATAGTGATGCCATTGGACTACCTACTTACTAACATAATTTTCTTTGTTTTAGGTAAAATACTAACACCAATAGAGCAAGCCAAAAAGCAATTATCAATAGAGGAGACGCTTCAAAAAGATAAACAATATGACAAAAATAATCCTAAATGTGTAATGATTGACAAATTGATTGGCGAGATGATTGCTGTTCAGGATTTGCCATTCCACTTTGTGGAAGGTATTGGTTTCCGAAGACTTATGAAAGCAATAATTCCAAAATATAATTTAAGAGGTCGTAATTTTTTCACTGACTTTGTGTGTAAGGATTTATATGAGCAAGTTGCTGCTAAGATAAAAGAATTCAAACACATGTCGTTTACAAGTGATATTTGGACGGATCCCAGCGCCAACGTTTCTTTGCTAAGTTTGACATGTCACGGCATTACAGAAAAATTTGAACGCAAATCAATTATACTAAAATGTGAAACTTTTGAAGACAGGCACACGGGAGATATTATTTCAGAAAAATACGAGTCTATGTTAACTGAATGGGGAATTTCCAAACATCAAGTGCACTGCATGATTAGAGATGAAGGATCAAACATGAAAAGGGCCATGATAATATCGGAGTTCAATGATATAGATTGCACAGCGCATAAATTTCAATTATGTCTGAAAAATGCATTAAAGTCACACCAAAGCATCATTGATCTTAAACAAAAAGTAAAGAAAATTGCAAATCATTTTAATCACTCGACGTTAGCTCAAAAGGAATTGAATGCTGTTCAGGAACGCCTAAATCAACCAAAATTGACCATTTTTCAAGACTGCATTACGAGATGGAACAGCACCTTTTACATGATGGAGAGATTCTTGACTGTCAAGGATTCATTGAGCATTTACAGTAATAATCACAACATACCAAGTATCATACCTGAAGAATGGAAGTTGATGGAAGACTGTGTAAACTTGTTGCGACCCTTTGAAGAAAGTACACGGGAACTGAGCAATTCAAATGCGTCGATTTCATCAGTTATTCCGCTCATTCATTTATTGAAAAAAAAACTGGACGAGCAATTTGCTTACCTTGATAACTTAGAGTCGCCGATAGCACATTTAATAACAACGTTAAAAACCGAAATTGCTGCCAAATTTTCTAATATAGAAAACAATGTTTTATTCACATTATCCACCTATTTAGATCCCCGATACAAATCCAAATTTTTTAACACGATTTTGAAAGAAAAGGTAGAGACTGAAATTTCAAGACTACTCAATGTTGAAAACGAAACTGACCCGTGCCTTCCAAAGAGGTCACGAACTGAAGCCCCTGCAAGGGAAAGACAAGACCCAAATCAGCCATCTACTTCTCGAGTAACTCTGCAAAATGAGCTCGAAAATTTGCTAGATTCAACAAGTGACGAAGAAGATGATGACAGTGGTGGTAATAATTCTGACACTATACTGAATTCACAATTGAAACAGTATTGCAAAGAGAGAAAATTAATGTTGTCACAAAACCCGCTTGATTGGTGGAAAATAAATAATAATATTTATAACGATCTCTCTACACTAGCTCGGAGATTCCTGTCCCCTCCGCCGGCAAGTGTCCCTAGCGAACAGTTATTCAGCAGTGCCGGGATTATTTACAAACCTGCCCGCAACAGACTGCAAGCGGAAAAAGCAGCTCAGTTGTTGTTTTTAAAGTACAACTTGCCGTTAATAGAATTCCAGTATTAATGTCTAATAATGTATTATTTAGTTAACTAGTGTATATGTTGATTGTTTTTCTTCATTAAAAAGTTACATAATCATTAAAATATATCTTTTATTATAATATTTACCCAAAAACTATGAAATTCAGTATTAAAAAAAAAAATAACTTAAAATCAGCATCAGCATCAGCTGATGTAAATTACAAAAAATCAGCATCAGCATCAGCATCCGCTGATGTGACAAAATCCTGCATCAGCAACAACCCTGGTAGGGAGGCTAGGGGACTAGGTATGTTGAAAAAAAAATATTTTTTTTTTCAAATTAATAAAACTTTTTTTCTGTGTCCTCACTACTTTGTGATCACTCCTCGTATACCCCTTTATACCCATCACCTCTGCTGAGTTTCTCTAGGTAATTTAATTTGACCCTGTATACCATACCAAATCGATACTGATTTGTCCTTTAAAAGAAATTCATTGTCGATTGCAATTGCCGAGCGTTTGCCCCGATACTTTCCCACGTCAATTTTCATGATTTAGACCAATTAACCTTTATCAGCTACCGTTTGGAGTAGTTGACAACTGTTTAAAGCATAGGTCCTCAACCTTATTTTGCCCACCGCTCGCTTTGCGAATATTTTTCTTTCTAGAGCCCCCCAATTTTATTTACAAACGAAAATTTGCATTTTTGGGGCTACCTTATCGCATGCTCTTCATCGCAAACGCGGATGACGTCATCAACATCAAGATGGTAGTCTTGTGTTTTCCTCCCTTTTCTGTGATGCTTCCCTGGTCTGTGCGAGCCGCAACAAGGTCTTACCCGTGACCTTCTGAGCTTCCGATCGTGACGTCCGGCGTACGTACCGTCAAACGGTCACCCCGTTTAGGGATGCAGGGGTGAATCGGAACAAAACTTTAAAAGGGATTTTAACAATAAAATAATATAGTTTGTGGCCAAAAAGGACCCTAATGTGTTTATTGTAATTTAATTAACGATTATGTGCCCTTATTGACAACAAAATATATTATTTCAACGTTAAAATCCGTTTTAAAGTTTCGTCCCGATTCACCCTTGCATCCCTATTCACCCCGTTTGTGGGTATCTCTTTGGGGTGTCAAAGTTTCTAGTTTTCTGTACTTATCCTAGTTTTACTGCTGACTGTCAACTTGTTCCCTTCACTGCCAACATTACCTACCCAACATTTTAATAACCTTCAAACATTACAATAATTAAGTATCAACGTCATTTTCTGTTGCCATACTACGTATGTAGAAAACCAGTTTTATCCCAAAAAGATCATTGAAAACTTGTTTCAACAAAAGTCAAGATTATTTACAACTATTTTTTAGGTTTGCAAGAGTTGCTTCATTAACATAATATGTATAAGTAGGTATGTGAAGATATAATAGGTCTTTTAGATTTCATACAATTGTAGAAGGTTTAATTACGAGGTTACGAGGTCGAGAGGGCGGGAAAAACTCATGTATAGCTCTGGCCCTAATTGCGGTATAATAATATGCTTACAATCGGATTTTTTCTGCGTGTTCGTAATATGCATATTATGGTCTTTCACCAAAGGACTACTGACATTCACGAAACTTTTCTTCTACCGTAACGACAAAAACTATCGAATAATTCATGGATTGGTTAAAAATATTAGCCAGCCTAAGGCCCTTTTTTACAGACGCCAGCACATCAAGCTACTACAATTTTTCAAATTTCTTTAATTGATTTTCAACTTTATCGCTAAAGCGAAAGGTTCAAAGTTGATTGGGAAAATTTGACAGTTTCGGGTAGCTTGATGTGCTGGCGTCTGTACAAAGGGCAAAAAAACTGATGTATTGATGATTTTTATGAGTATAATTCTATAAATACATATTTGTTACGGCCGCAAATCATATTATTATTTAGATCAAACATACAACCCGATACTGACCTGCAAATTGCAAAAAACGTAAGAAGAAAATTTGAATTTGGCGAGCTACCTTGACGCATCCCCCATTATCATCGATCGCTATAATGTGACCATAGTGACGTCTGTCTAAGTACCAATAAAATATTATCGTTACACATTTGGCACATAACTACGACCACTGATTGTTTGTGCGCGAGTATTCTATTGTTCGTAAGCATGTTTTTTTATTAGGTTTAGATAAGAGTTTCATCACGTTCGCACGTACAGACGCCAGCACGTCAACCTACCCGAAACTGTCAGATTTTCCCAATCAACTTTGAACCTTATGCTTTAGTGATAAAGTTGAAAATCTATTACAAATTTTTAACGGATTGTAGTAGGTTGATGTGCTGGCGTCTGTACAACCGATACAAATCTTATGATTGGAAGTCTAAATCCGTATTTTCGCCCGAAGTTACGCGCGATTCCTGCTCTATATCGGGGGGACTACTCTCGTAAGTCCATCAACGAAGAGACGGGCATGTCCAACAAAAGTAGTTGATCTGTCAAAACAAGTGTCAAATTAAATTTTTCGGACTGGCAAATACGTATCGGGAGTATGGACAGCCGCGCCGTCAAATCGTTTTGTCATTCATTCTTAGTTCGGGCCCAAGTGAAACGGTGCAGGAAATGCCCGTAAGTTAGTTCGAATCTACGGGTTTCGTGGTTAGGGAGTAGACCCCCACCCACGGACATAAGATTTGTTTACTTTGGAGCCCCTACATTCATACACGCAATACTGTGATCTAAATTGTTAGGCCCCTTACACATTATGCCGTGGCGGTTCATACAAATCCAAGGGTGACTGCTGCAGCTGCGGCTTAATGTGTAAACGGCCTTAAGTTTACTTTTTTTTCTAAGTTCTGGTATAATACACCATTTTTTTTTTCGTTTTGTGCTGGTCTATTATTTTTCTAATAAAAATAAAAGTCATATTAATTGTGTATAAGTATTTTCTACCAGTTGTCCTAAGTGTTTTAATGATTGCATTAGTGACAATGACAATGTCTTAACAATATTATGGTGAGTTTTGTACCTTGATCGCAGTAATGTCGTTAGCACATTGAAGGATGTTGCTGTACTTGACGTCATTTCTAATGTCACTGTACCATTTGTAATACCCGTTAAATAGTGGACTTTTTAGGGTTCTGTAGCCAAATGGCAAAAATGGGACCCCTATAATTTAAAGAAGAAATATTAAAGTATATTTAATTTATAGAGGAATGAGGAACAGGGTGTATAAGTTCTCATCCTCCATAGACTAGAGAGGATTCTCCGACCAGACAGGTGATGTGTCTGGCGGGCAACTGCCCGACGATTAATGTTGGGACGTTGTTTGTAAACTCTGCTTGCGCGATACAGGATTTTTGCGTGACATTAATATGACGCGTAGTTAGCATGTGGCGTTGTAGGTACCGCTACAAATTATTTTATATTTTCACCAACTTGTTTTTATTTTGTTGTTTATTTTTTCTTTGAATCGAATTTAAAAAGTACTATTTCGTATTTTTTTTTTAATTTCTTTCCATTTTTTTTTCGTTAGATAATAGAACAGATGGAAAATCCGACTCGCCACTGCCTGTGACAGCAAACTCCACGCAGTCGACAGAATGTGGTACCTGCCCGGTTTGCATCGCAGCCAGTATGCTCTCAATGTTTCTCTTAGAGTATGAATACAGGCTGTAGAGCGCTGGCTTTTTATTTGGGTGCTAGTCTTGCAATCGTCTGCGTAAATGGCGGTATTTATCGATACCTGAGGCCACTATGATCTGTGCCTGAGGCTGATAAAAAAAAATGCGATTAAGTTTAAGTATTGTCGGAATTTTATATCAATCGTTTCCATTTACTTTTGGATTAAATATAAGTTAGCACAATACATGTCATGTCGTTTTTTAAACGTAAAAGCCAGCGCAAAGAGCGTCTTTGTAGAGAACCAATATGTAACTAGCTTGTTTAGTGACGTATTTTTATTTTCCGCTACAATAGTCGTGGTTCTCGCTGTATTTAAGATTTATTTTAAGTGCTAACAAATGTCCCTAGTTAAAGCGGGTAGTTTTAAATTCAACACTGCGACTGCATTTTGAACCATATATCACTTAAAGACTTCACAGTTTTACCATTAGGCGCTCCACCCACTGCACCGCATTACGCAGCGGGGTGCGGGAAACCGAGCCGAATTCCAAGCGCGGGAGCGCGTTTTTTATTGAATTTGTATGTAAAAAATCACGCGCGGGGGCGCGTTATCTGCGCCCCGTCGCGTGGTGCGTCGAAGTGTGTGATCCGCCTTAATTAATTACAGAACGCGTAGAGAGAGACTTCATACTTTCTAGGACGCGCTCAATAGTTTGTCTTATTCATACTCTAAGGGTTTAGTATTGTAGCGTGGGTGCATATCGTTTTATCATTCGAACTGAAATATAAATTAGAAAGTACACGTTTGACGTAAAAATAGTGTAATTACGTTTATTTTAATGGTCGAATTGTATAGTTTTGTCGTCGAGTTATTTTGCTGCTGTATTATTAGACTAATGTCACTAATTATTGTTGAGTACTTGCATCCTTGAAGTCTTTTAAAATGCCATTGAGTCTTGAGATTATTAAAAGAAAACAGTGGTGTAAGGGCTTTGAAGGTCCGTCATTCCTACCCGGACGCCATTTTTTTTTAAACATATCGGCCACGCAAGATCAGATGCCTAAGTATATGTATAAATCGTGACGCTTTACGGGGTTTGGTCTTATAATACTTACCTCCTTATTCATAAAACTTATCAAACCTACTTTAGTTAAAATGGGGTTTGTCTCTTTCTTACACACAGAAATGACAACGTGACAGATAAAGACAAACGTTCTATAAACCTATTTTAGCTAAAATAGAGATAAAATAGGATTATGATTATTCATAATCCTATTTTACGAGGGCTGCTATTTATGTATCCGGAATAACAAAGTGAAACAAACATATAGCATTTATTATGGTTTTATTGCTTTTCATAATATTCGCCATGATGATCGATGCACTTTTGCATACGTTGGAACCAATTTTCGTAGCACTTTTTCTATTCCGATTGAGGTATCTCCAAAACGTGCATTTTGAACGCATCAACGGCCGCTTCACGGCTCGAAAAACGTTGACCACGTAA
Organism: Amphipoea oculea; assembly: GCA_945859645.1. NCBI lineage: Eukaryota > Metazoa > Arthropoda > Insecta > Lepidoptera > Noctuidae > Amphipoea > Amphipoea oculea. Next base: position 17,814,393 of record OX243884.1, read on the forward strand.
TTTATTCTTTATGGTTGGCAATAAATAGAAGTCGTTGGGGGCCTAGTCGGGGCTGTACGGCGGATGACCCGTTAATTCGATCTTTTGACCTTCCAAATACCGAGTTGTTTCGGCCGATGTGTGGCAGCTAGCATTGTCACGATGAAGAAGGATTCTGCGTTGTCGGTTGTTCTTTCTTATTTCTTTAAAGACTTCTGGTAAACAAATGCTCGTGTACCATTCAGAATTAACCATTTTACGATGCTCTAGTGGTACTGTAGCCACATGTCCATTTATACCAAAAAAACAAGCGACCATTGGATTCAAAGTGCTTTTTGAACGAATTACTTTTGTTGGGTTCAGCTCATCTTGGAACACCCAAACCGTAGATTGTTGTTTAGTTTCAGGATCATACGCATATATCCAAGTTTCATCACCTGTGTAGATATTATAGACAGCTTTTGACGCACCCTGATTGTACTTTTGTAAAATTTTTTTACACCAATCCACACGAGTCCGTTTTTGGTCAATTCTCAAGTCGTGCGGAATCCAACGTGAACAAATTTTTTTTACAGCTAAATGTTCGTGTAATATTTTATAAATACTTGTCATACTTATGCCCAGAGACGCCTCTATCTCGCGATATGTAACATGACGATCTTGCATTATTAGTTCCCGCACAGCATCAATATTTTGAGGTACAACAACCGATTTAGGGCGACCTTCTTTAAATTCGTCCGTGAGCACAGACCGCCCACAATTAAACTCACTATACCAGTGATACACAGTAGTTTTCGATGGTGCTTCGTCCCTAAAAGTCGAAGTGAGTTGATCGATGCACTGCTTTTGAGTTAGCCCTCGCCGAAAATCGTAATAAATCATAGCACGAACATTTTCACGTGTTAAATCCATGGTGATAAAGTCACGAAATTTTCAAAATGACGCCACAAAGGAAAAACAAATGACAGCTACATGAAACAAATTGTATTCTTCAGCCAAAGAGTTCCATTTTTAAATGTTATAATTACTTTTTTAATATTGTTCTGTAACTAGCCAGTTCCGGATACATAAATAGCAGCCCTCGTATCTCTATTTTAGCAAACAGTAACCCCCTTATAGGGGTTACTGTTTGCATTGATTTTAGCTATCGATTTATAAACGTTCCACGAGTGGCCACCATTTTGAAAAAAAAAAATGGCGCGGCAGTAGGTATCGGTAGGGTCCATATCAATACATTTATTAATGACTACTTCATAATATATCAATCAGCTGATTTTTTTTTTTTTACTTGGGGCTTACCTTGATGATTTTATATAATGATTATAATTCTGTAAATGCATACTTGTTACAATACATATTTCTTACCTTACACTGATCTGCAAATTGTAAAAAACGTAAGAAAATTAGAATTTCGCGGGCTATCTTTGCGCTGTTTCCCCCTTAAGTAGAAGATTACAAAATGTGCACCCACTGTAATAAACTAGCTAGTTAATATTATCACTTGCATAGCACACAGTCGTTAATATTTATAACAAACGTACTTGTAATAATATTTAAATCAGTTATCGTAATGTAATAGTTTCACATTCTCTTATTTTAATTTCATGAAATCTTTACCTGTAATCGCGAAAAAAAAATCTGCTGTTCCCTACATTTATATTCGCTTAACTCGTCAAAATGTAGGAAGCAGCAGATTTTTTTTTCACGATTTCATGTTTGGTCCCATAGCAAAAGTTGTTCATAATGATGAGTACAATCTCCCATTTCGATTTGTCGCATGTTTTCGATTTCAACCTGTATATTCACAAATGGATCAGAAAACAGTTACCTGTGGCACAGATGCGGCGGCGTCCGTACTATTTGTGCCCGCGATTTCGTTCGCGTGCGCGTTCGCGTGATTTCATGGGTTTTCATTTTTTTTTGTGCGGAACCCTAATTCTTTTCCAAAATAAAGTAGTAGTTACTCCTTATAGCATCAGCTATCTGCCAGTGAAAGGCACGTTAAAAATCGGTCCACCCGTTTCGGAGACTAGCCGGAACAAACAGACAGACAAAATTTTTTTTTTTTTGTTTTTCTTTCTTATCGTACCTATATACTTTCATAATTATGCATTTGGTAAAAGCTGTTATTTTAACATTACAAACAGACACTAATTTTATTTATTTATGTAGATATTTATTCGTATAGACTACCTACTAAGTTCATTCTTATTTGTCGCACAAAAATGGCGTGCCGTGCCGCCCCAGCCCTTCAGTAAAATTTTATAGGGACCTACTTTCATAAATATTATTCGCACCGATTACGGATACAGTATCCTTTGTGAGGGACGGTATCATAACGACAACATTTGCCGAGATTTCATTACATGAACAGTTTTATCTACAAGCCTTACTCAAATATTGAGCTAGGCTGTAGGAAGCTTTAACACATAGTCCGAAATTATTACCCTTATCTATGAAATGTAGATAATATTACGCATTGCGTTATTGGGTACTCAAATCATAAATAATGAACATAAATTAACTGTTCCACCACAGACAACTGTCACTCTTGAAATACTGACAGCTTTTCAAGATTGACAGTTGTCTAGTTTGATTTGACAGCTGTAATTGACAACCCCTTTTTCAAAGGTAATTTAAAAAAAATTATATTATTAAATAACATCAAACTATAACATGGCAACTCAAAGGCTACTCAAACAGTTCCAGTTGTAACTAAATCGTACTAAAGACAGTATACCGGTCAACCTCAACGAATACACTTTGTTTCCCTTAACCTTGACATTGGCAGAATCATCGTTAAAACGATGGAGCCATTACTATAAAAAAAAAAAAAAATATATGTAAGGGTTTCTCAATTAATGCAAGCGTATGTACTGTCAAGAACCGAATATCTATGTAAATAAAACAAAGTCGGATTAGTTGGATTTGTCTCCGCCCCAAATAGTCTGAATACTTACGTATAAAAACATGATAAAAATTCACGAAAAAAAAATTAAGATTTCATTTTCTCATACACGAGTGTTCTTTTGATTTTGAGGCGGTATGAAATTCGCCGGGTCAGCTAGTGTTAAATAATTTAAGGGGCAATTAAAATTTAACTTGATTAAAGGTGTTTAAAAATTTCTTTTCTTGACTGTACATAAAAGTCACCGAATAATTTAAAATAATTTCCGAAATAATTAATCATCCGTCAAAAATCGTAGGGAGCCGAAATTATGTTAATTTCATAAAGTTTGGTTCTGTACAGCTGCAGTCGCGCAGACCTAACACTTTATTATACACGTGTTGTTTTCCCTCACTCGGCTTCCTCGATTCAAAGCTTAGATCTAACAATATGAACTGACGATTAAATAAACAGAAACATTATTTTCCTACTGTTAGAACGATGGAGGTATTTTCCACCACGCCACGTAACGGCCGTCATGAAAATGATGTGATTTTTTTTGTGGTTTCAGGTTTGGTCCCATTATAAAAGTTGTTCATAATGATGAGTACATAGACCTCTTAAGAGTTGTTGGTGTTTTTACAATAACCCTGTGTACTCCCCAAGTACGTTGTATTATTTTTGGTGAAATAAACAAATTATTATTAAATATTAATATGAAAGACGGCATAATTTAAAATCAGACTGATTATAAAAGAACACTAGTGTAGCTATAGGGCAGATGTTCTTTTGTTTCACACAGTTCAAGTCTGTGGTCTGTGGTTTAACATTGCATAGACTACGGTAAGCAACTATTGTTATAAACTATGACGTCTGATGGCAGTTTGCACAGGTGTCCTCCGCTTTGTGCTTGGTACAGATTACTTGAAATATTAACGTTCCCTGAATGATATTATTGTATTGTGAAGGTGACTTTAGATTTTTCAAGCAAATAACGGACGTGCGTTGAATTCCGTAGCACGTTTAAAAACTGCAAAGCTTTTTTGACTGTCAAAAATCTTTATAGCACTGTGACCTAAACTCGTACTTAAGTCACGCTTTTCTGTGACTTAAATTAGTCCATTTTTAACATAGAAAAGCATGACTAATTGCAGGTTTAGGTCACACGAGCTATAAAATAGTACCTACAAACTAAACGGGGTGAATAGGGATTCAGGGGTGAATCGGGACGAAACTTTAAAATGGATTTTAACGTTGAAATAATATAGTTCGTTGTCAATAAGGGCACGTAGGTAATCGTTAATTAAATTACAGTTAAGTACATTAAATACATTAAATTACAATTAAGTACATTAAATTACAGTACCAATGGGACCAAGCCTGAAATCGCGAAAAAAAAAATCAGCTGTTCCATACATTTATGTTCGCATAACTGGTCGAAATATAGGGAACAGCTGATTTTTTTCGCGATTTCAGGCTTGGTCCCATAGTAAAAGTTGTTCATAATGATGAATACAATCTCCCATTTCGATTTGTCGCATGTTTTTAATTTCACCCTGTATATTATTTTAATGTTAAAATCCCTTTTAAAGTTTTGTCCCGATTCACCCCTGCATCCCTATTCACTCCGTTTGACGGTATCTGATACGTGTGACTTAAGTAGTCTATTAACGCACGGCGTTTAGCAGTGCAATTAGGACTACATTCACACGTATCGTAATAGAATATAATTTTTTTACGTTAAACATTTTGTATTAGAAAATACATCACGAAACTATAATGTAGGAGGCTTGCCTAAGATGATCTGAAGCCTCTAGAATGTAAAGGCCACCATGGCGACTTTTAGAACTTGTTCCAATTCAAAATTTCCAGATTTCAACTAGCAAGATACTTTGTTGCAACTTTCAAAAGGAATATTATAACAGTTAGGTACCAGACCTAGAGTTAATGAATAACTAAAGAGAGAAGGCTTACCTTTCGACTTGAGCACAAAATCAGTTTCGTTGGGATTTGTGTCGCTTTCAATTTAAATTAAACTACAAAGAGAGATAAGTCGAATTAAAACATTTAAGATCAAGGTATGCAGTTCTTTTTATTAGATTACTAGCGAGCCACCCTGCAGGGTAATCGCGTTACATACTAACAATAGGAACGGCTTTCATTTTGACAGTTCCACAACATTCATTGCGTTATTTAGGTTGCTGAGCAGACAAATTTTTCGAACATATGAAGCAATGGATTAGCAATATCCTTCAAAAAGATTCAGACTATGATTGATATTGTGGTACGCAATTAGGGTGCTGGTTCGCACGGTTTTTACAACTTGAAAAAGCATTGAGATTTCTTGATAATGTAAGTATTATACACAGAAACCTTCCGGAATAAATTCTCTAAATTATAGTGAAAACAGCATCAGAAATTCAGAATGCGTTGAATAGTTTACAGGATTAACGCGGTCACACAGGCAGGCACGAAGAGACTTTCATTTATATATGTAGGTGTAGATGAGTTTCTGCGCTTAGCAACAAGCATAACCAGTGATAAAGCGTCAAAATAGGCCCTTCCTCCCAAAACTGTCCTTCCTGCTCTTGTAATACCGTGAACCATATTATAGGCCATACCTACATATACAAATAGACTACATGCAGCTGAGATGAGAATGCTAAGAAAGATGTATGGTGTTACAGGAACGGATAGAATAAGAAATGAGAACTTAGGAGCAAGTCTAAAAGTGGCACCGGTAACTGAAAAGTTGTGTGGAAATCTGTTGTCATGTGATACGGAGGAATGAGAAGAATGTCGTGAGGAAAGTTTTGAGTATGAATGTTGATGGCTACAAGAGTAGGGGAAGACCAAAGAAACGATGGATAAACTGTGTGAATGATGATATTGTAGTTAGAAAGGGGGCCACTACCGAGATGACGGTTACGTAATAGAGAAGTATGGAAGAAAAAGACAAGTTGGACCGACCCCAAATTAGTTGGGATAAGGGCAGGAGAATAATGATATAAATAGAATAAACACCAAAATGGGCAACACTCTTGTCATCCTCAGAGTCTTCACAAAAGCCACTTAACCTTTTAACCGCCCGAGTTCATATTAGTTGTGCACCCAGCGCCCGAAAAAAAAATACCCGATAGAATACAGCGTAATTAAATAAAAAAGCAGATTAAACAAGCTGTGGTATTTGGTCGTAAATATACGACCCTGGCTGATAAATCCGACAAATATTTTCGTGTCCGTTCCACGAAAATATTTGTCGAATTAATCCGGCGTAGGCGGTTCATAACATAATCAGCCTATAACGTTCCCACTGCTGGGACACAGGCCTCCTCTCTGTGAGAGGGAGTGGGCCGTAATCCACCACGCGGGCCTAGTGCGGGTTGGTGGATGTCACATGTCTTCGAATTTTTGGTTCTAGGACATGCCGGTTTCCTCACGATGTTTTCCTTCACCGTTTTGAGAGCGGTAGGCGGTTAAAAGCTTAAAATCAATAACTTTTTAAAGAATCAATCAATCGGCCTAGCCTTTTCCTAATCTATGTAGTTGGGGTCTGCTTCCAGTTGAATACCGGTATTTTATCTATCTAAACAGTTTCTAAAGAATATCCAAAACAAATAGTACAGCGTAGTGTTGTCATAACGATTGACGTCACCAACATTCGACGTTTGAATTTTACTTCAGGGTCAAAAACTCGTGACCTCCACTTTGTGCAGCATTGGCTGTAGAAATACGTCACAAGTATGGTTGCCAACCCTATTATAAAATATAGTATCCTGCTACATTTTAGACCTAACTAAATGCTATATTTCTAAAAAAAAATATATAGTAGGCGAAACTAGTATCTACTTTAGTTTCATTTCAATACAAAATGGCGATATGATCGTAATAGGGTCAGTACCTATTAATCTCCTAAAAGCTGAATTAATGGTATTTTTAGATTGGTATGTGTTATGATGACGTTATGAGACATTTAAAAAATAACGTTTTTTTTAAACATTCTAATTTTTTTTATTTTTTTGTTATCTATTATATTCTTACAGGCCTTGAAAATACTATATTTGATATAAGTAAAAAAGTTGGCGTCACAAGCCACGGTACAAGTGTAGCATCAGCTAATTATGTCTCGTAGTCTCGTGGGAGCTTTATAAGTGCATCTATTGATTAGGGGTCTAAAGTTTAGACATGCATGGCATGCAGTTCGGATACAGCTGACATAACTAAGTTTCGAAGCTGTTAAGTTAACTGCATCCAAAATTCCAAACTGCGATGTTGCAGCTGAAATGCAGACCGTCTGTTTAGTGCCTTAGGCTGGCTTCACAGCTATCCGGGAGACCCGCACCCTAATTGTGTAACACACTATCAATCGGAATCAGAATCATTTTGAAGCAAATTGCTAATCCATTGCTTCATAAGTTCGAAAAATTTGTCTGCTCAACACGTAAATGACGCAATGAATGTTGTTGAACTGTCAACTGAAACTGATTCCGATTGATAAAGTGTTACGCAATTGCCCCGCTGGTGTTAGAGTAGGGTCTAAACAGACAATTTGATAAACATTATGGGCGTGGACGACGAACGTGGACGTCAAGTATAATATCGTCACGTTAGAAATAAAAGCCACAGTGCCTCATACGTCTTCATAATCAGCCTATAATGCTCCCACTGTTACACTGCCCCCAATGTTATAATTACAGTAAGTCGTGTTACTGGTGAGACTTTTTTACAGTACCTATTGTGAGCCTTAAATCAAGTCCTCTAAGGAACATTTTTCTTTCTTTTATCTAAATTATTAACAAAGTTACAATAAGCACAATCACAGTAAATGTTATGAAGAATGATTGAATCTTCTTGATTTAAGGATCACAATACTGTAAAAAAAGTCATAACACCAGTAACACGACTTACTGTAATTATAATATTCGGGGGCAGCACAGGCCTCCTCACTTCGAGAGGAAGTGGGTTGTAATCTTCCTCGCAAGCCCAGTGCGGGTTGTTAGATATCATGTTTTTTAATTTATTTGGACGTGCCGAAGGAAATGATGAAGTGCGACGTGTGATGAAGGAAACTATCGCGAGGAAACTTTCCTCGCGATAGATTCCTTCACTGTTTTGAGAATAGTGGTGTTGAAATAATTTACACAAAGCAAAGCACCTGTCTGGGTTCGAACCCACGACCTACAACTCGTATACGGGACCGTTACCATTGGGCCACCACTGCTCTCCTCATACAATTTTCAATACTTATATGGTGAATGAAATCATCATGGAGAGATGAAAAGTTTCAAACGCTGCAATTCAATGAAGACTAGAGTTATCTGTGCTCGCTATTGTCCAGCAAAATCAATAAAAACCAATCAAAAACTTGATTATGTACAGGAAAGGGGTCAGGAAAAAATGAAGTAGAAATATGCAACAGCCGCCGCCCGAGCTTTTTTTATTTTCATTCAAACCCGTCGGCCTTCATGGGATGAGAAGAAGGGTTAGAACATGTAAAATACAACAAGTAATTTATTTATACAGGGTGCTCGGCAGCACGTTGAACACACGAAAATGGCAGATAGATGGGGTCGTCTGCTACCTACCCAGCCCAAAAAAATTTATCCAGGCCCTATAGTTTTTTATTATTACCGAAATTCATGAGTTTTAAAACTTTGAAGGCCTATAACTTTATGTAGGATTTACGAAACTGGCAACACTTTTTTTTGTTTTTGTCTTGACTATTGGTAGATTCATCTAAAATTATTGTTTGGTGCAAATAGTAAAAACGGATATAAAAAATGAAAAAAAAAAAATATATACAGGGTGAAATTGAACACATGCGACAAATCGAAATGGGAGATTGTACTCATTATTATGAACAACTTTTACTATGGGACCAAACCTGAAATCGCGAAGAAAAAATCAGCTGTTCCCTACATTTATGTTCGCATAACTCATCAAAATGTAGGGAACAACTAATTTTTATTTCGCGATTTCAGGTTTGGTCCCATAGTAAAAGTTGTTCATAATGACGAGTACAATCTCCCATTTCGATTTGTCGCATGTGTTCAACTTCACTCTGTATACAGTGAATTTCCGTTATAACGACGGCGGAGGGACCACTTTAATATCGTCGCTATATCCGGAGGTCTCTATATCCGAAATAATAAAAAGCCATGTACATATGTATTTACCTATAATTTATTTAATTATGTGATACACGGGTGTTATTGACAAAACGTGTTATAGTGCACTATTTAAGGTTACTTTTTTGTGCACGCTGTAAGGTGTATTCATAAGTTTGTATTCATAAGTTTAACTTCGTACATGTGCTAAGCAGTCCTACATACAAACAAAGCATTTGTTTGACCATCTGTGAATGTAAACAAAAGATAAGAAAGCATAATAGTTTTATGAATGAGTCTTTGTGACTTTGCCGACTCCAACGACCTGGGCTGTATTGTCGTTGGCCGACTCAGTCGCAATATCCGCAAGGGATTTCTAGGAATCTGTTATAAATGATTTACAAAAACAAGTCGCTATACCCGAAATTGACGCTATATCCGAAGTCGCTATTACCGGAAGAATTTCTTACGAAAGTATGCTTTAAATTCAAGGGTCGTAAGTTTGACGTCGCTATAACCAAAAAGTCGTTATAACCGAGGTCGTTATTAATGAAATCCACTGTATATAAAAACTATGCCTAGGTATGTTTTTTTGGGCTGGGTAGGTAGCAGACGATGAGACGACACCACCTATCTACCATTTTCGTGTGTTCAACGTTCTGCCGAACACCCTGTATATTATATGGCAATACGTCTAAAGTATACAAATTCTCCTTTATTTATAAACGTTACTTAAAGTTAGAGACGTTCAAACGTCAAAAATGTATGGTTAAACAGTCGCTAATCATTACCTACTTACTTAAAATAAGCAAGGTTTATAAATAAATCCCATTACAAATTAAAGATGCTTTTCGTCTGTGTTGCCGCGTTGTTCTTCTAAACTGCGCAACGAATTTTGATGCGATCATGTAGATAGTTTATTCCGGGATATTTGTATGTATTTACCTAGAAATATTGTTGTTTTGGTCAAGTCTTATAAACCGTGCGAAACAGGGGCGGGTCGCAAGTAAATTGTAAGAGATTAAATAATTAAACCTAAAAATCCGCTTGTTACCGGTCTACCCAGACGTGTTTTGCATGCGCTTGACCGTTTCTAATTACATTACATTATTACACCAACACCACTATCATACCACGTGCGTGCGGTCAATCGGTGACGCTGACGTACAGCCATCTCACTCACCATCTGTTTATCCCACTCGTTGGCGGCCGGTGTAGGCCAATCAGAGAGCCGAGCCTCCTACAGTTAATAATAACGCAACAATACTCAGAAAATTGTATGCTATTACATCAACATTAGGTCGACATTCGAACGAAGCTGCAATGTGTGAGTTGTGCCGCGCAGTAAGATAACGTAATATCGGTATTTAGGTAAGTCTCTAGCGAAATACGATCGAACGCGTTGTCGGCGCATACTCGGGGGTCTTCGGCGCGTGTTCGGGCGGCCTCGGCTCCTCGCCACGCGTCGGTTTCACTCGTTCTTTGTTCGTTTTACTTACATCAATATACCCGGCATCGCTAGGCACAAAACAATTAAATAAGAGTAAACGTATCGCCTTTATATCGCGATTTGTGTTCCAAATTGATTTGGTTTGATGTTAAATTGTAAATAATGTCTAAAGTAACAAGTATCGAAGAAGATGCCATTGTGTCGAGATGGCGTTTTGAAAAGGATATCATGGCGTTGTACGGCGGAAGATCAAAGAAACCAGAATGGTCGAAGGAAAGAATTAATGTCGTCATACGGCTAATAGAAGAGTTTCACGCTGCGTTAGAAACAAAGCAACTGCGGAATTCTGCGCACTATTATTACGCGAAAAATTATGAGATCGTGGAAGAAGGGGGCCGAAAGTGTTTAGTACAAAAACGGAAGGATATGGATGTCCGCATGGTCAAAATAGTGCCGGTAGAAGAATACTATGACGTCCTCGATGAGATTCATCGCAGCACGGGACACGGTGGACGCGACAAAATGTTGATGGCGTTGAAATACGTCTGTTTCATACCGACGCCCGCTGTTGTCGCTTTTGTCAAATCTTGCCAAACTTGTCAGAGGAGAAAGGCAGCTTTTACAAAAGGCCCGATCTTTCTTACCCGTGCCATGGATGGCTTTAGTAACCGCGGGCTGGTCAAGTTAATCGATATGCAATCGAAACCAGATGAAAGGTATCAATGGATTTTACATTACCAAGATTGTTTCACGAAGTTTTCATTCCTGCGTCCATTAATTTCTAATGACGCAGCTGATGTCGCCTTTGAGTTACTGAAGATCTTTCTGGAAATTGGGTGCCCAGCTATTTTGCAAATTGAAAATAGACGTGAATACACTGCTGACGTCATAAAGGAATTGGCTACTCTGTGGCCAAGCTGTAAGATCTTAAACGGGCGACCAGTCCCAGAGCCAACCAATCCGAGCACAGAACTGATCGAAAATGTGTCCGTTCAGTTAACAGAATGGATGCGAGACAACAGTTCCGTTAATTGGGCCAAAGGGTTATACTTTGTGCAATTCCAGAAGAATTGTACATACTATCCATGTATCCAAAAAACACCTTACAAAGCGCTTTTTGGATGTGATCCTAAAGTAGGAATGCAGTTTAAGTGTCGCTCCGATTTCCTCAATAAATGTTGTCTTGAAGAAGATCTTGAGTGTGTATTAAACAGAAAATCTGCTAACGACATTCAACATCTGCCTATAGACAGTAGCACCAGTAATTGTGTGCAGAGAGTAGAGTACGCGAATCCTTTTTCGAACGTGTGTGAAGTGTTGTTACCCGAAAGTAACAATAAAGTACCGGCCGTACTACTAAACCACAGTGTACAAATAAAGACAGAATACGACGACACAACCGATAATGAAAAAATGCACGGTGTTAACACAGAAGTGAATATAGAAAGTGAACGCGGCGATACAAAGACAGATGAACTAATGAATGAACCTGCACTGGGTATAACCTATGACCTAACGTCACACTCGCCTGAAGCTTCTATACGAGAATCAAGTTCCACTCACAAACCAATATTATGTACAGTTTGCGGGGACAAAACAGTACCCTCACATTCATGTGACTCCTGCCATAGAATCATACATGACACATGTGGAGTAACTTCTTTTGAAAGTCCGACGTTATTATGTCCAACGTGCCACATAGATTCCGTAAAAATTATAAAGACAGAATACGACGATACAACCGGAAATGAAACAATGCACGATGTTACCACAGAATTTGACATAAAAAGTGAAGGTGAGGATATAACGACAGATGAACCAATGAATGAACTATCGACACCCCCGCCAGAAGGTTCTATGCGACAAACAAGCTCAACACAGCAACTAATATTATGTGCAGTTTGCGGGGACAAAACAGTACCCACACATTCATGTGACTATTGCCATAGAATCATACATGACACATGTGGAGTAACTTCCTTTGAAAGTCCGACGTTATTATGTCCAACGTGCCACAATAATTCTATAAAAAAAATAAATGAGCGTGTCGACTTAAGAACCGCGTCGAAAAAAAAAAAGCGTGACGACGACTTAATTTTAGTTGAAAATCCAGAAGTTATCCGTATGCCAGTAATGACTGATTGGGAGAAAACGGTGCCTGCCATAAACTTGGACAGAAATATAATACAAGTTAACGCAAACCGACTAGAAGAACCAAAAGCATTGAGGGTCAAAAGATTTGGAAACAGTACTGTTAGATGTAGGTGCAAAGAAGCGGAGAAACAATGCAGCGGCCTCAGGTGCCTCTGCCAGAGAAAGAATCAGGCATGTACTACTAATTGCCATGTCCCCTTAAAATGTAAAAACCTGTTAAAAGTGATAAGTAAATGAATGTCTGCTTCGTTAGTCTAGTCATGTAATGGTCACAGGGCTGCTGCGTGCTGGGTTTGGGTTACAATGTCCCCTGATCGGGAAGGTTTCAGTAGCAGCCCAAAGTCTGGATTTGTGCCCGGGAAAAGTGTGCCCTCCACATTACATGGCGCACACTGTTTGTATAATAAACATTTGCCTATCCCTTCCGGAAACACAGACCTGAAGTTATGGTATCATCATCAGGCACATTGGCCACTCGTAAGTCGTACGTCAGAACCATCTTCTTCTTCTTAGCGTGTCGATGGCAATCTAAATGTACTCGGCCCAGAATTCGGCCACTTGTTTGTCAGAACCATGATAGATTCTTTCTCGATTTTGACAATCTTACTTCTCGTGTTTTGTACAAACCATTTTTTAAGAGATTTTAGTACCTATACTGTTTTTTTGAATATTTGTTTAGTTGTAAGTTTGGACATATCACATTTATTCAGCCGACTTTTCAAAAAACGTACCAATTGTTTTATGGTATAATGTTTATTATTGAATAAAGTCTATTTGTTTAAACTAGGTACAGTGTTTTTTTTTTATTTCAACGAATGTTTTACTAAATTAAGACCAAATTATTGAAGATCTAATTTTATACCAATAAAAATCACATTTGTATGAGACGCTCTCTTACCGAAGTAAAGTCAATGTATCCTGCACTTCTGTCATATGTACTCATATGGCTTCAGATTGGCGCATATTCTACCCGTGTGCAGTTATGCACACACGCGATGAAATGAGGAACAGCACCCTAATTGCGTAACACACTATCAACCACTATCTGAACCTTTTTGAAGGATATTGCTAATCCATTACTTCATATGTTCGAAAATAACGCAATGAATGTTGTTGAATTGTCAAAATGAAAGCAATTGCTTAGCTACCCCGCTGGTCGACGGGAAAAATTTTGAATGTGAATAGTTTTAAGCGTATGAGGAAGACCAAAGGATCGATGAATGAATCGTGTGAAAGATGATAATATGGTTGGAAAGGGGCTGACTATTGAGATAACGGGTAATAGAGACAGTATGGAAGAAAAAGATGCCAGGCTGCGTCGACCCCAAATAAATTGGTATTAGGCCAATTGTGGCTAATGAGACACAATTAAATCAAGATTTTTTTAAACAGTTGAGAGGTTAAATGGCCAGGAGAATGAATAATGATGAGGATGAATTGATGACCATCTATCGCACAAGTAATCTTTCATCCTATTGGAAAGAAAGCAGAAAGAGAAATGTTTTATTTGATACACGCACAGGAAACGCAAACAGATAAAAAAGAAAAGTAGGACCATTTAAAACTAACAAAATCAACATTAAAAAGAACAAGAAAAATAAATGTCTACGCGAGGCCAAACAGGCTCCTATCTCAGCATAAGGAAGCGATATTTAAAAAATAAATACGGCAACGCTGATATTCTCATCGTCCTCTATTCTAAATGGTGGAGTTTCTTGCTAATACTTCTCCCTAAGAAAACTACCATTTGAAAGGGGCGACTAGAATCAATTCTCTTTTATTTTAAAATTTTGACATTCAAAAATGCCTTTTATGTGCCTATTTGAAATAAATACTTTGACTTATAGCCATCTACAACAATAAATCCTGCCATGTTCCTTCTGAAGAATTGACAAACGACCATACTTATGTCGTAAGCAACTTCAAGGTACCTAGTTCCTCCGCTGTTTCAAGTACTAAGACATTTTTTAAATTCACTTCAACACGTAACTTACGTACGTAACTTGTACTTGTCTTCATGTAATTTCATCTTTAGTTAAATGTCGGATTTCATTATCAAGTAATTAAAAAAAGCTATGGTAGTTGACTTAAAGTTGAGTAATACTTAGTTAAATTCTTGAATGTAGACGAGTATGGTTGTTATGCTCTGCTACTCGAAAACAGTCCTAAAGTCAAGAGCCAGGAACAATCGCCATATTTTATCATTGTATTGACCACTTTTTCAATAAATTTGTAAGGGCATTATAGCAAAATTAAATCTCAAACGACACTTCATTGTTGCGACCATGGTCGCGGTCCTACATAGCTATTCACATCCATCCGACAGGCTATCGGATCGAAAATGACTCATTTCGGTAAACTGATTAGCCTTGCCCCCGACATCAAACAGCGATTTTTGGGTTTTGGACTTGTGAAAAGCGCTTAGAGGACTCCTACGATAACATTGATTGATGTTCGATACGGCACGGAAGCATATCGAGTCGTTATTTTCACGATGACGTTTTGCGAGTGACGTTCTGCGTCAAGACCGTTGTGATTTGTGAATAGCTATGCTGGTCGCCAAGTGCGCGGGAAGCCTTAAATTAAAGTGACGGGCAGCCGTTAAGTCTCATCCTGGCGAAGAGACTTAACGGAAACAGCGACTCAAAATTTTTGTTTCATTTGTATATTTGTCCTGTAAAATTAAATGTATAGTCAACCTCGTAATGGCTATACCACTTTCGACAAAAACTCTCAGAAAATTATACTTCACCAAAAATTACTAACGTCTTATGACGTGTAACGTTCAACCTTATAGTGGTAACGCTATAACGAGATCGACTTTACAATCGCATCAACTTTATAATAATATCTATGTACTAATGCTAAGATATCTCCCGCAGGCGGCAAGTTCTCTTCAGGCCAGTACACTTACAAGATCTACCATCTGGCGTCGAAGGTGCCGGCGTTCATCAGGTTGCTGGCGCCCAAGGGATCCCTAGAGGTGCACGAAGAGGCGTGGAACGCTTACCCTTACTGCCGGACTGTGCTCACGGTGAGAACCCAGCTTTTATATGCTCAATGGACTCAGCCTACGGTTACGCCACAACACCCGGTTCTACGCCTTTCGCATCCAGTCTGACCGGCCACCTTTTTCAGGTGAAAGCGACAGGGCGAAATTCAAATTTTCTGAAGTTTTTTGCACTTTTAATTGACAGTATTTACAGAATTATAATCAAAATACCTACACTTCTGTAAGGTTATATTACCCTATTGAATGCATGAATTTGTTTTGCAATTCTTCGAACTGTTGTTCAAAAAAACCCTAATAGAATAACATTCGATTTGAGCCTGATAAGCAGAGGTCGGAATTAGGTAGAGTTATTTATGTACTTGCATCGAAATATTGATATTAATATGGACCTTCCCGGGATTTCTAATGGACAATCCCGTGTGCCCAAGAATATTACAACTAAATAATAATAAGAACGTCAGAGATAGCCAAATAAAAACAAAGATAATTAACATACAATTTTTATTAGTTTACATTAATTCACAAAACAAATTAGTGATAGTCTTAAGCAAATTCTCATACGCATATTTCGCCTTTTTTATAAATACGAGCGAACTTTTTATTTAAAAAAATCACGGGATTTTGTCTGCTCTTTAAAATTAATCTCGGGCTTTGAGGCATATCCACTTTATTCTTTCGCTGTATGAAATCAGTGTAAGTACATGAATAACTCTACCTAATTCCGACCTCTGCTGATAAGTTAAGTTTTTAAAGCTTCCTCTATCTGAAAGTACTTAGCTGAACCCACAGGGTCCATAATGATCTTATACAAGGTTTAGTTACCATCTAAGTACACATTGTGGAATGCAATAAAGGATTGAGTATTGTCCTGTATCACCATATCGGTACTTAAACAACTTCGGTGTATACTCTTTCCAATAAAAAAAAGAATTATAAAAATCGGACTGCTCTTTAAAAAGTTATGCGTGACCATGCATAAAAAAAAAAACGCGTCGAATTGAGAACCTCCTCCGCTTTTCGTTGGTTAAAAAAATACAAATGGTGGCGGGACATTGACGCGCTACTTGTTAACTTGGGTACCTACATGATTCAGAACACCCTGCGTTGAAATGTCAAAAAATATCTGCTAGAGGGTCTAAAATCGTGCGCTTTAAAAAAAAAAAAACTGGTTACAGTTTGCTCGTTGATGTTCCTGCCACCCTGTATAATAATGTAAAAAAAAGATAAGTAAGTAAATAAAAGTCGTTCTTTCAGCTTGCTTCCACCTTTGATAAGACACTTTGAACATTCCGCTGTGACAAGTATTACTACACTCAAGAAATGATAACAGTATCTTATCAATGACTAATAGTCATTTAATCAATACCAACTGCTGTTCCAAAATGAATCATATAACCCTATACATATAAAGACTACATTATTTAGTTACTATACGGAAGGCGCGGATCACTGTTTTGTTGTGTTTATAAAAGTCGTTAGTGTCAATTTATATTCATTTGTATCGTTAGATTAGATTGTGGGTATCAATGACGGTTTTTTACCCGAATTCGCCAAGCTAAAGAAATGTTTTTTGTAGCTGGCAAATTTAGAAAGAAAAAGTATTTATTGCCTGTAAATGGTTTAATTGAAATAAATGGTTTGAGTTTGTGACGCATCTTTTCCTCTAATTGTGTTTGTGTTTTTTCTCTCCGTCATGTTTACCACAAATAAACGTATTTTCTTTATTTATTTCTAATATTTAATTACCTATTTTCAATTAATTACAGAATCCGGGCTACATGAAGGAGAACTTCGTTATCTGCATAGAATCACTGCATTTACCGGACGCTGGCGACCAGTACAATGTGAGTACACTACCCGAACGGTAATATATTTATTTCTTTATTGCGGATCACACATAAATATACTCACAATCCATTATAGTATTAGTAAAACAATATAAAAACACAGATATAGATAGACCTAGATAACGCAAGTATCACGAACTGTATGAAAACTAAGCGTGCCACTTTTTGACTACCTACTATGACGTCACAAGCTCGCGCTCTCTCGCTCACGCTCACCCAGCCAGCAGTACGCAGGACTGAGCGCGAAAGTGGCGGCTTATGATTTTCGAACATAAGTTGGTGCGATTTTTGGCACGCGAAGTAGTCGTTCTTGCGTTATCTAGGTGTACCTATATCTGTGATAAATAACTATGTTAGTAAAACTTACAAAGTAACCTAACGACAACTAATAACTACATGGCTGGCTCGACACAATGTTAGCACGTGCCTCTGCACGCAGTGCCTATTATAGGGGCTGACCACCTGGCAAACAATGTCTTTAGGATGCTATTGGAGCTTCCGCGCAACCTACCCAATATTGACACCCAGACACACAGATCTTGGTTTCCTTTGCAAAATCTCCACGGTTCTGTTGGTCTGGAGGATTTTTCAGGAACTCACTGTTAGATCCACGGTTTCTAAAAACCTACACTTGGGAGCAAATAAATCGAGCCACTTGCTTTTTTTTGCACGTATAATGGTTATTATTTTTGGTATTATGGAACGTATCAAATCGAAACATATATCGCCTAAGGGCTTATTTAATAATCTTTACAATGAGGGTAAATTTTTGAATGATAACCTTATTTAGTGATAAATTATTGGCTCTGAAAGAAAAACGGTAATTTTGATAGAAAATTGTAGGGTTAAAACAGTCCAGAAAATCTATCGAAATCAGGGCAAGGGGGGGTAATACAAGATATTAAGAATAAGTTTATACCATAATTTTGTTTTTAATTGTTTTTTTCTGGACTGACAATTTTCTATCAAAATTACCGTTTTTCTTTCAGAGCCAATAATTTATCATTAAATAAGGTTATCATTCAATAATTTACCCTCATTGTAAAGATTATTAAATAAGCTCTTAGGCGATATATGTTTCGATTTGATACGTTCCATAATACCAAAAATAATAACCATTATACGTGAAAAAAGGAAGTGGCTCGATTTATTTGCTCCCAAGTGTATGTTGTCAAATATCATGTCTATTAATTTGATTGGCTTTTGTTATTGCGTTCAAAAAATGACATCACTGCGTATTGTGCATCGTCGTTTGTAACCCCGGAAAGACACCCCTTGAACAAAACTTACGATTTTTTTGCCGCGTGGCATAATTCGGAACTAACGTAGCCATCTTTTTTTTTTTTTTTTCAATAAAAATTCACAAATCTTTACCAACAATAAATTCGTCCGTGTCGCTGTCAACAGTAAAGTAAATATACTTGAGATAATTTATTGTGCACAAATAAATATATGTCATTGAGCGCGAAAAGGTCCTTGTAGCACTGTACATGGAACAGGTGTTCATTTGTTTATACCATAAATAATTGCATATCTATGACAAACATACTTTTTAAATAGTAAATAACAAGCACTGACATCCATACTATATATAGGTATCCATACTAATATTATATCCAAACTAATATTATAAATTCGAAAGTAACTCTGTCTGTCTGTAGGTTACCTTTTCACGCCTCGCCTAAACCACTGAACCGATTTAGATAAAATTTGGTATAGAGATAGTTTGAGTCCCGGGAAAGGACATAGGATAGTTCTAGGAAGTGGTGAAGGGCGGGCGTTTTGGGGGACTGTCTTTTGTAGATTTGACGTTCGAAAAGTGCTGATTCTCAGCCTAGTTTGAATAAATGACTTGATTTTATCCCGATATTCCCACGGGATCAAAACTTATGCGGATGAAACCGCGGGGCGCAGCTAGTTAAACTACAAGTTATCATTGCAAACTTACAAGTGTTTCCACAGCACCGTCATTTACTTAAACCGAGAGGGTTCAAAGATCGGTCATAATTATTATTTCCATGACATTGACTAACAAGGAGTTATTAATGTTTATGAACTCATCAGAAGTAGCGTCTGCAGTTGAAATATTATGTTTATTAATAGTACCCACGACCACACATGAAGCCTTCTAAGCACATCTTGCCCATTCTTCTCCATACGAAAACTACCTTTTGGAATGGGCGACTAGAATCAATTCTATTTCAACATAATTTTTTAATGTTCAAAAGTGCCTTTTATGTGCCTATTTGAAATAAATGCTTTGACGTTGACTTTGCTATTATTTCCAGTGTTAGCTAACCTCCCTTTATACGGAAAACTTAATCAGTGCGAGCTCAATTGTGTAGCTTGAATTAGTGTAGTCGTGTGTACAGTCACGTCTAAAAGTATGTATACACTTGGCTTTATTCAAAGGCGATTTTCTTCTTTATTTTTGAATGAAATTTTATGTTATTACGAAAATAGTATTTTCGAACCCATAGGTTTGTGTTTTCAACGTTGCATTCGTTATTTCACGAAAAAATCGCAATTGAAAATTGCCAAGTGTATACATACTATTAGACGTGACTGTACCCCTCGGTGTTTAGAACAAATTACTAAATGAAACGATACATTTCGTGATAAATGTAATAATAGATGTGAAACAAAACAAAAAAGAAAATCCGAAATGAAAGTTATTTTTCACTTTGTAGTGTTTTTTTTTTTGAAGTCGGTTGTTTTTTTTTTTTTTTTTTGTAAAAATGTATTTTTTGTATTTTCTCTGCGTCATGTTTGCCGCAATTAACGTATTTCTTTTTTTTTTCCTATACCAAGTCGACACGGACAGTCGGACATAAATTCAATAACTAAATAGATTTTTATGTAGCACAGAATATAGAAACCCACTTCAGTTAACCTCCCGAGTGGATGTCATATAAAATAACTCTAACAACAGCCGGCTCACGCGAGGTATAATCACTCATAATGA
This sequence comes from Amphipoea oculea, assembly GCA_945859645.1. Lineage (NCBI taxonomy): Eukaryota > Metazoa > Arthropoda > Insecta > Lepidoptera > Noctuidae > Amphipoea > Amphipoea oculea. The sequence goes on from OX243884.1 coordinate 17,834,795, forward strand.
GATTACTATAGTCATTACGAGATGTGACGCGTACCCCTCGAGGTCAGTTTGTACGAAATTTTTTCCGTGTTAAGGCATCTGTCCCATCACAAGCGTTTAGTTAAAAGCGAGTAGAGTTAGCAAATAAAAACGAGTTGGCGAGCAAACGAGCAGCGTACCTACGCGTGACGGTGACGAGTTATTACTCGCTGGTATACGTATGTACCCAAGCAGTGACGGTTTTACCAACAGGCTGAGTAGTCTGGAGCCTAGGGTGGCAGATTTTAGGGGCGGCTTTGGGGAACATTTTTTTTTAAATGTCTTACTAAAATTAAAAAGATTAATATTTATATATCTACCATGTTTTTTTGGAAAGAATAAACAAAGTGAATGCTCAAATCCAGGCTTTTGCCGTAGATTTAATCTCAGTTGCCGATCTTTACAAATCTCTTAGCAAGTTTTTGTAGCTGAACGAGAAAATTTTAAGAGTTTTTAAGAAATGACGATGGAATTAAGCGTGTCGAAGCAGTATACAAAAGACATGGGACATTATTGTAGAGGTCGGTAGGGGCGGCAAAATTTGAACAGTCTACTGGCGGCAAATGTGTAAATCCGCCACTGTACCCAAGTAGAGCTGTGGTGGCTTAGTGGTAACGGCCGCGAGTCCAAGCAGGCACTTTGTCTATATTATTTCATCACCACTGCTCTCAAAACGGTGAAGGAAAACATCGTGAGGAAACCGGCATGTCCTAGAACCAAAAAATCGAAGACATGTGGCGTCCGTCAAACTATGTATGACCCACTCCCAGAGAGAAGGCCTGTGTCCCAGCAGTGGGAACATTATAGGCTGATTATATCAAGTACGAGTCCCTCAGCGAGTGTTTTGCCCGACAAACTCAACAAATGTTTACACACATGCATCCAAATCTAACGAACACACGTCACGTCACGTCACACGTCTTCAACAAGCGACGCGGCACGGCGCGAGGACTGGGAGGCAACAGCATCGCGGCATTGCATCCCGCCTAGGGTATTATATATTAGGATATTATATTAGTGTTCTGTGCATTGCATACCTTTTGATTAGAGTACTTATAGTTGCCATAATAAATTGTGAACCACCTATTAAACGTTTTTATAATACAGTCCGCTTGCTTTACTTCCACCTGGGCCTATACAGGATGCTCTCTTTGATAGCTCATATCGCTGCGACAAACGAGTACTCATCGACAATGTGAACAGTCAGCGATCAAGTATTAATACTTATATGCATCTCTTTTACTTACACGGGACCGACAAACTTTTGTACGTTTCTTGAATGAGAAAATAGTCGATAGCTAGTTTAAGCTAGTTTTTTTAAATATTCAGGGTGTAAAGTAGCCTATGTCCTTCTCCTTCTTTAAACCTATAATAGGTGACCTCAATGCAAACAGAAAAAATAGTTGGACCAAACCCCGTAAAACGCCATATTTCCGAGATATTCATTTTCAAAGTTGATTACGTGACATCCATATTTGTTTGAATTTGCGTTCATCTTATTGCATATAAAAAGTCTTAAACCATGTTTCACCAATTTATTCTCGTTTCCAGGTACACGAGCTCGCTCCGGAAAAGCTAAAGAACCGCGAGGTGGTGCACATAGACATTGCCCACGACCCGCTCTCTGCCGCAGACTACAAGGCCGAGACCGACCCCACGAAGTTCAAGTCCACCAAGACCAACCGTGGCCCGCTCACCAGCACCACATGGAAGAATGAGGTCAAACCCGTCATGACGTGCTACAAACTCGTCACTGCCGAGTTCAAGTGGTTTGGACTTCAGGTCAGTGATCTTGCACTTAATAGGGTAGTTTCCTGGGTAAAAAAATTATAATTCTAATTAGTCCGTCAGTTAGATTATCGAAAAATAATGGACCCTTATTTTTTCTTTTGTCAATCAAACAAAAAATGAAAAAGATAAAGCGCGTCAAAATTTGGGAGTGGGGGGTCGTGACGTCACGCCGTGCTAAAAAGTGTCGCACGGCGTGACGTCACGACCCCCAACTCCCAAATTTTGACGCGCTTTATCTTCTTCCTGAGTTTAGCTCGTTGAAACAAACTATTTATTTAATTAGTATAGATAAGTTTAAAGAGGTAGATAGGTTATCTATCCAATATCCGATCTTCAAAAACGGCACTTAGCCTCTTCGTACACAAGGCTACTCAAATCTTAGATACTCAACGATTTTAGTCTTCAAGCGACTGCCGCCATACAAATCCATTGAAGTTTGGAACTTAAATGGATTTGTATGGCGGCAGTCGCTTGAAGACTAAAATCGTTGAGTATCTAAGATTTGAGTAGCCTTGTGTACGAAGAGGCTTAGTGTCCAAACACATTAAGCCGAAGGTACGCGACCGAAGTTTCACGGCTGATTTTACTGTACGCTATAACGCAACGTAATTTCGGCATAATGTGTCGTCAGTAATTCAAATAGCATTGTAGGCGTAATCATGCCGAACTTCGGTCGCGTACCTTAGGCATAGTGTGTTTAGACACTAATGCACACGTAAATAACGTAATATTGTAATATTGACCTATATATGGCAAGCTGGAGTAAGACGGTAGGAGAAAGACAAAGGTCATTTACTCTACAACGTAACGGAGCCGAGGGGGAGACAGAAGAGCCTTGAAGGTCTGTGGCATACCTACCCGTCCGCCATTTTGATATAATTTAAAAATGGGGACCACGTGTGAGACCGCCATTTTGAAAAAAAAAATTGCGCGTCAGTAGGTATGTCAGGCTCCAATTCCATCACTAATTTGAAATGTTTTTTTATTTTCAGAGTAAAGTAGAGAACGTCATCCAGAAATCGGAGCGGCGGCTGTTCACTATTTTCCATAGGTTAGTAACATTTTCATTTTACTGCAGTACCCGGTCGTTAATATGGCACTTATAGACACTACTGACAAACTGGGAGCAGTGGTAGCCCAGTGGTAACGGCCCTGATTTACGAGTTGTAGGTCGTAAGTTCGAACCCAGACAGGCGCTTTACTTTGCGTAATTTATTTCATTACCACTGCTCTCAAAAACGGTGAAGAAATACAACAAAGACAAATAAAATTGCCAAAATGATTAGGCGCGTTATTATTGGTGTATAATATCGGATGCGTTATTGGGATAATGCGTCCGGATTCCTTGCCACATAGCTGCGGATATTTCTAACGTGTGCGTGCAACCAACACTACAGCCTACAGCCCCCCCCGCCCGCACTACATGTTAAGGGGTCAATCCGCGGAAATCCACTAACGGCGAATATATGCTAATAATAAATTAAATATCATAGCTGCATTCTTTTTTTACTTTATATGACATTTCTTACATGTTTTTACGTATGGCGCCGCTATCTAAAAAAGTATAACACCTTTATTTAATTTATTATTGCAATCAACACGCACCAAATGTCCTTACCATTTGCAAATAAAAGTCGGCCTAATTGAGCGGAATGGCCCTACTACGTTATTAACGCAGGTGTATGTAAGATCGTAAGCGGCCTAATACAAAATGTTCTTACAACTCGTATGGGAATATCGCAGGAAGGAGGAACGCAAGCGGCCTACTTGTATTGCGTCGTCACTATCGCAGCAGTGTGTAATTTCGTGGCCTTTCTAATACGAAAGTCAAATCATTTATTTTGAACGTCAAAAATTACAATAAAAAATAGAGTTTAATCATTATCATCAATACCTAGCCTTTTCCCGACTTTGTTGAGGTCGGCTTCAATATAACCGGATACAGCTGTATACCAGTTTTTTAACCGACTTTAAAAAAGGAGGTACAACTACAAAGTGAAAAATAAAAACTTTTTACAAAAAAAACAACCGACTTCAAAAAAAAACACTACAAAGTGAAAAATAACTTTAATTTCGGAAGTCGGTGTCAAATAACGAAAATGCTGAACCAACGAGTTATTTTTCACTTTTTGTAGTGTTTTTTTTTTGAAGTCGGTTGTTTTTTTTTTTGTAAAAAAGTTTTTTTACATGTAGCGACTGCTTCACTGACCTCCACAGCGCATTTACTGGGCAAAACGATACCCCCTGGCAAGCTTGTTATTATTATTTCTGGTTCTCAAACTTTCCGGCTTCTGACTATCCGTAACGTCAAAGATCTTCGCATCACAGCCAGATACAGAATGGTAATCTCAAAATCTAGTTAACATCTAGGATGAATTTTGCACAGTATAACTTCACGCCTATTTTCGCCGAAGGGGTGCACAGAGGTGACATATATTACACCCGTATGATGGTGATACTTTACGATTTTTTTATTATTATTTCCAGACAAGTGTTCTGCTCAATCGATGACTGGTTCGGCATGACCATGGCGGACATTCGCGCCATCGAGGATCGCACCAAAGAGGAACTGGAGAGGCTTCGGCGCGAGGGAGAGGTGCGCGGCATGCGTGCTGATAACGAGTAAGCGTGCAGCGAGAGTGCGTGCATGCGTGCGTGCGTGCGTGCGTGCGTGCGCGTGCGTGCGTGCGTACGAGCGGCGAGCGTCGGGCGCGGCTGCTACCATTTCTACAGCCCCCAAGCGTCCCTTCATAACCAAATGCTTGAAAAAGCTATATACTTGAATTAAAAATTCATTTTGGTATTAGACTTATTATATAAATGTTAGGCGTTTGACTAAAGGGGTAATTTCACGCGTTGAAAACAATAATGTTATGTCCATTATAGTGTAATGTAGCGCAGTTGATTTGAGGATTTATGAATTGATTGCATGGTGTAATAGAATTCAAGAGTGATGCCATTGGTGGTTCCTCATCTTAAGCAATAATGTTCCGCGCTCGGCGACTTACGCGCACTGCCCGAACTGATACTAACCTGAGATTGCATTTAGTGTTACCATGAAGAAATATTATCACTACTTAATATTATATCTCCAGTGAAATCTCCACCTACTCGCACGCCCTAAGCAATGGAATATGAATGCCAAGTAATAACGAAGTTTGTACAATAATGGGATTGTGAAGTTATTTATTGTTTTATATGGAGTAACATACTTTGCATTTCTCTTTTTAAATATTTTTAAGCGTTGTATGAAACATAATAAGTTTAGTGAGTTGTTATGGCATAAGAAAATGGCAAAATTATCCAGAACTCGTCTATATGTGAAGATCGAAGTGGTCGTATGTGTCGCTGGTCTATTGCCAGAATATCCCCAAAGCCATCAGACCTGCCCACTACGTTTTCAGATTTTTTTTATCATGGTAACACTAACAAACAACTGCTGGCAGTTGTAACAATGCGGAGATATTAATTTTATAATTACTTTCACTCCTTCTGTATCGTTATGCTTGATAGATCAATAATATGTATGACATAGAGAAGTGTACCCGAGACCCATTGAACAGCGATCTCAGTTCAAGCGAGGGCATAGATTACCATTAGGAAAAATTATATAATATGGTATAGATAATATTTAATAACTAATAAGTCGATGTAGTCAGTGGTTAACAGGTAGTGTTGTCGTTACCTAATTAATTAATAAAAGTATATAAATGTAATTCAATTTGACAACTACATTGCAACAAGACCGTGTGACAGCAGCCAGAGTATATTGTTCTGTTAGGTTAGAGCCACGCGCTCATCTGTTGTGTATTTATATTATAAATTAATTAATTCTGCGCAATAGTACCATACATTAGTTTTGGCACATTATAAATTATTGGTGCAATATTTTTTTAACAATAGCAACCCTCTGGTAGTTGGGGTCTGTGAGGGTGTTGCAAGGTGAATGTTATTTAAGGTGCGGTGTCTATGGGATTATTTTTTATTATGGTAACCTCGTTAACTTATTTATTGGGAACGGGTTCAGGTTGCAACATCCTCGGCTAGTGATTTTTTCAAATATATTTTGTAATAATAAGTTTTTTGTTGTTTAACAAATCAGTATTTTTATATTTGTGTGACATTCCAGTTTGTACCGACGGTGACGTTGCTATCGTTTGCTACTTAATCTTTGTTCGCTCTCTTGTGTTCACGCAATGTATGGGATCAGTGGATATGGAATCATTGAATCAGTACAATATGAAATTAAATGTGGATCTTCAAGTTCATAGTGGATTATGTTCCTGTTTTAACCAATAATTCGGTGTAGGCATGTATTGTGTCGTAGGGCTCGTTCACACCTCCACCTATGACATTCTTTACAAATTCCGAGAGCTTGGTGGAGCTGTGAACGAGGTGTTTCTGCTTAATATTGCACTTTCTTTTTAATTAAGTTTTTTTTTACTTATGTTGTAATAAGTTTTACATCAAATACAGCGTGATAATATATTTGCAAGTAGTCTTTTTTTTTTGTAGAGATAGTGAAATTGTTGCCAACCCGCTTGTAGCATCGCCTAGTGCTTCTGTTCAACACGTAGTACTTAACTGTTCCGTGACTTGAGTAACTTCCATTATAATAAAATGTTGATATTCCGCAGCGTTGTGTGCCTAGTGTACGACTGTACGGAGCTCCTGTAATATATAGAAGCTTTGCTTTGATGTTGTTAAAGCTTATTTGTTGCAGTTACCAAATAAAGTTAAGTACACAAATTATTTTATTTTATTTTTTACCTTAATCAGGTCCTTGGATGCATGTTTTGTAAATTCTTTAAGCTTGTAAGTACTTTGTCGCTCCGTTCCCTAAGTAGATAATGAAAATTTCATCGGCGCATTCTTACCTATAGTTGCTAAAATTGTCAATTTTTAAATGTTTAGCTAATTAAAAGTTTTAAAAGTTCTTGCATTGATAAGTATAATGTAATAAATAACATTTGTTGTAAAATGTACTATGAATATTTTGAGGCCAACACAAATAAAGTAATTTAATCTGTTGTGATTTGTTTCTGTTATGAACTGATGTAGGTTGGATCGATACGCGACTATTATAAACTTAACATGATACACTAATATTATAATCTTAGTAATAGAGCTGAAAAATTTGTTTGTCTGAACGTGCTAATCTGTGGAACTTCCAGTCCGATTTAAGGAAGGCTATAGATTACTTAACATCACGCTAGGACCCTTTGGAGCCGAGCAAAAACAAAAAAGTTGGAAAGAACTTTGAGCGAAAACGACTTTCGTTCATAGATTTCTGAAAAATGGTACAGTCAGTCAGAGAAACGTTAATTCTTTCATTTTATTTTTATGATGCCAATCGATGCAGTTTCGTATATACAAAGACTTTTGGACGAACTGAGGGCTCCTACCCACTAGCGGTTAACCGCGGGGGCCGATAGCCGCTTTTCCATTATAATATGCAACGGCTTGTGATCGTACGCATTTAGCCGCCACAAACAACTCAATTTTCCTTTCGTTGTTTTCGGGAGTAATAATAGATAACACAAGCTACCTCGACGGCGTCCATTTCGTTTATTGACACCTTCTAGCAGTTGGACCGCTTGACGCGGTTCCATCGCAATTGGCCGCCACAGCGCCCACGTCAGCCGCTATCAATAAATCGTGAGTGTTTGACGATCCATTTTGACGTAAGTACAGTCACCTTCCGTCACACGCTCTAAATGGTGAATCTGCTATACAGCAAGTTTATGCACATTCTAGCACGCACGACGCACGATCGTTCTGACGTACAGACGCCAGCACATCAAGCTACCCGAAACTCAAATTATCCCAATCAACTTTGAACCTTATGCTTTAGCAATAAAGTTGAAAATCTATTAAAGAAATTTGACAGATTGTAGTAGCTTGATGTGCTGGCGTCTGTACATACGCCCGCGTTGTGCAATGTCTGCATGACGCGCGACGTTCGCAGTGGTGGGGGCTCGCTTGTTGCAAAATTGGTCGTGCAAATGCAGCAAGTAATTAATAATAATTGTCGGGGTTCCCTCTATCTGGCAGAATCTTGATGCTCCGAATTTTTTTTGGCATAACACACTTGGCATAATCTTCTTTAAACGAATATTTTTAAGGCATAAAAATTATTTAACATAATTATTGTTTTGCCGAATGTTTATATGTCCGAATTTACGATGGCAGAATTTTATCTGGTATAATTACCTTTGGCAGAGTTAAAATTCCGCATAATTTCGTTTAGCATAACGTTTATTTAGAGCGGCGATTATTTGGTATAATTTCACTTGGCATACTATGAAGATGGCAGAATTTCCAATTCTGGATGAACCATCGACCTGCTGACAGAAAACCTTACCCTAGACGGTCGACGTCAGGGGCACCCCGAGGTTCGGTTGGTTAGGTTCCTTTAAACCCTGCAGGCAGAAATAGGAGCCCCGCGCAGCGGGGCTCCGTCGATCTGCTGACAGAAGCCCGTTTCATCCGGTTCATCCATAAGGTAAAAAGGAACCCTTATGGTGCGACTTGGTCCGTCTGTCCGTCCGTCACTACGTCCGTTACTTTCTGAGATATGATAGTTCTGCCTTTTGATGATTATCGATATGAAATGTATGCCAAAAGACGATTCTGACTATGAACTTTCTGCGATATGATGGTTCTACTTTTTAATTATTAGGGATATGAAATTTATGCCTAAAGATGATTCTGACTTACAAAATTATGAGTTTTGAATGTATGATAAATGAGTGTATGTCAAACGATTTTCTGCGAAATGAAGTTTATGCTATCCGCTGTTATGCAAAATAATTTTATGACATAAAAAGTTCTGCTATAAAGGGTGTACCCTAATTGTCGACGTATACCGAACCTACTCACGTTGTTTCTCGTCGTGCATTGTTCATGACATTGGCGGGACGTACAGCCAAATAGACCGTGTATAAGAGGCTTTTTATCAGTTGTCGTGCCTCCAGCGCCCGAGAAAAAAAAAAACGAAAAATAAATACCGATGAAACGAGCTGTGATGATATAATAATAATACAGATTAAACGAGATGTGTTATTTGGTCGTATATATACGACTCTGGCGGAAAGGGCACGAAAATATTTGTCGGATTAATCCGACGTAGGCGGTTAAAAGGTTAAACAATCTGTCCTTTTGTCTATTCGTCCATCGACAAAAGCCGTTTCTTTAGGTGGTCATACTAGGCGTGCTAGTGGTGAATACCTACAGGTTTTTATGTAAACCTACCGCAGGCACCAGACTCTCACAAAGTTAACACCTTGTTCGTGCACTACCGTCATTAGCATTAGGTACATAACACGTATAGAAAAAATAAACATTTACATTATTACACACACACAACATTTACATTTAGTCTTACTTACGATTTTCGATACTTACCTAAAAACCTGGAAGTTCCAGGGGCAAAGCTTGGGGCGGCGCGGTATGGGTTCGCGAGCTGAGTAGCTCTCAATAAATACCTATAGGCTCAGTAGGAATTCACGTGGGTATTAGTAATTGCTAGCTCAGCTTCAACCAAAAATCTAAATGGGATTTAGGCAATTTTTTATACAAACAAAAATATGGCTGACCAAAAAAGTATTTATTTCATTAACTCTTACTAATAGACGAATAATTCATATAATTATTTAAATCACATTTCTTCTACGAAGCACCAACATGCAGCGGACAGATTATCTTTAAAATAACCAATGAAATATCTATTACCTACACTTAACGCCGAATCCCTACTTAATGCCGATTTTGCATGACAATTGTAAAGCGCGCCAAAAATGTTGTTCTTCGGCGCAAAGGGAACGAAATCGACATTAACCTTTTAACCGCTTATGTCGGATTAATCCGACAAATATTTTCGTGTCCATTCCGCCAGTCGTATATATACGACCAAATAACACAGGTCGTTTAATCTGTAGTATTATTACATCATCACAGCTCGTTTCATCGGTATTTATATTTCGTTTTTTTTTTTTTTCGGGCGCTGGGGGCACGATAACTGATATAAAGTCGGGCGGTTAAAAGGTTAAAGTGCGAATTTACATAAATAGAATTGACACATCATTTTATATTACGTCGTAAAATATGGAAACTTGCTTCTAAATCAATTAAAACAGTGATAGTGGTGCTTATGTTTGTCAATCTGTATGATGGCCATTTGCGATAACATTCAAAACAAGTATTCAATAAATGCAGGTCCGACGCACATCTGACGAGGCACAGCGCAGCGCGGTTGTCAGTGTCAAACAAAAATCAACATTGCATACCTTAAAATAAAGTCGAAAATAAATTATCTGAGACGAGCACCTTTTTCCGCTTAGATACGCTCTCGAGCTAATGGAAGTTTATTTAATCTCAACTTCATTTCAACTCTTGCAAGGTCAATATTTGTTTAGCAGTGACGACCGCACTGCGTTGCGCTTCGCCAGATGAGCGTCAGCCCTAACAGCGGGGTAATTGCGTAACACAATAACACAGCTCAACAACATTACGTTATTTACGTTGTTGAGCAGACAATTTTTTCGAATACTTATATGAAGCAATGGATTAGCAATATCCTTCAAAATGATTGGGATTCCGAATGATAATGTGTTACGCAATTAGGGTGCAGGACTGTTCAAGGATCTTTTGATATGCAACATAAATCGGAACTACGACGCCATCTTGTTTTTTCAATACAACTTCACAAATCGGTTCCACAAAATGTATGCCAACAACGGGCGTTGTTGGCATACATTTCTACATCAATGCCATACAAGCGCTACAAGGCTGGTATGGCTACATTTATACAGGGTGAATTAAATTTATGGGCATCCTTTTAAGGGGTCATTGTACTCATCGTTATGAACAACTTTTACTATGGGACTAAACCTAAAATTGCAAACAAAATCTGCTGTTCCGTGCATTTATGTTCACATAACTAGTCAAAATATAGGGAAGAGCTGATTTTTTTTCGCGATTTCCGGTTTGGTCCCATAGTAAAAGTTGTTCATAATAATGATTACAATGACCCTTTAAAAGGATGTCCATGAATTCAATTTCACCCTGTATAATCGAGGCCTTTTGAGATTCTCAATTTGATATTACAGACTCATGCATGACTCAGACCATGCCCCACTTACTACTGTAGTGTCCTAAGAGCCCATTTTATGGAAATATACCCCGCACTTGAGTTTCCCAAGGACGCTCGAGAAACTGTTCCCGTCTAAACGCACCTTCGGGCACGTATCTTTCCATCATATTCATAACCGCTCAAGAATAATGTTCAACAATATTCATTCCGTCTCATTACAAAACTAAATAAATTCTATACAGTGTGTAAAAAGTACCATCACATAGCCGTTAACTACGCATTCTGTACATGAAACTGAATAATATTGCACAAAAATAATTGCTGGGAAAAGACTTACTTTTCCCAGCAATTATTATTTTTTTTTAAATTTGCTGTTTGCGTTAGTGCGCAATGTAACACGCAAAATATTGTGCTTAATGGATGCAACGATACAGCGGTCTTGGGGTTATTTAAAGTTGTGTTATATACAGGGTGTTACGGAAAGGGTATATCAATACAAACGGGTTGAAGAGTATATCTGGTCTAGAATCTCTGTACAAAATTTCAGCTCAAAAGCAGTAACTTTGAAAATGCTTAATATTTTTTTAATTCGATAGTTTATTAAATTGAAATCATAACAAACGTGTCACCGCACTACGAGGGTCATTATCCATTATCTGTAGTGTGTCTGTGCGCCTAGTACACGCACATCACGCCGCCGCGCGCCAGTGCAGCGCCGTGATGTCGAAATAAAAAAATATTAAGCATTTTCAAAGTTAATGCTTTTGAGCTGAAATTTTGTACAGAGATTCTAGACCAGATACACTCTTCAACCCGTTTGTATTGATATACCCTTTCCGTAACACTCTGTATAACATTAAATACTTGTTTTCGTAAAAAAAAAAACGTCATTAAAAGTTGGAATTTTGACCTTCAATATCTTCATAACCAGAAGGTTCCCAGATATGGTCCAATAAAAAAAAAAGGTTTCCAATGTCGGGTACAAGAGTGATTCTCGGCTTCGTTAGGTGTCTTTTTACAACCGTTATAGTCCAAGCTTAAACCTTTGAGCCAGTTTTTGTATTTTGAACTTTATTCCGACTAATATAAAGTGCTTAACACAAAAACTGACTCGCGAGTCTTTGAACTCGTTTTTTAATGGGCACGGTTGTGTGTTTATGCTAAAAAGATGGACTTCAAAAAATGCAGAGCAGTAATCATCAAAATGGAAGAAAGGCTGGCTATTGCAAATGACTGTTAGATATTTATACATTTGATAACCATTACAATATTTAACAATATGTTTAACTGTGAAAACAAATAAATGTGATTTATCAATCAAGAGATCAACAATCTAAAGATAAATTAACCATAATATAGATCATAACATGTAAGTTTCTTCAATCAAAAGATTGATAAACCGTAATATTGATCACATTTAGGTTTATTGTGTGTAGGTACCTAGATACTTGTTAAGGGGCTACCAATCTATTGGGTGCGATTTCATCAATGTATTATTTTGTAGACATGTGCAATATGAATTTTATATTTCAATAGGTATACAGGGTGTCCCTGGAAGTATGGATCAAATCGAATAGGGGCGTGGGCAAGGTCATTTCCAAACTTTTTAACCCTGAGAATGTTATTGAATGTTATGTTGTTATGTATTTTTGTGGTGTACAATAAAGTATATATAAATAAATAAATGTCGGTGAATTTTTTTACGGTTCAGAAGTTATGACCAATTTTAATATTTTTTTTCAATCACTTCGCATAGTGTTCAAAGACAAATAATCAAAAAAATACTATCAGGGCTATCTAAAAAAATTAAATTTATAGCCATGATAGCTTCTTTTAATGATTTTTTTAAAACGATTCGATTTCTCTTCTTTTTTTTGTTTTTTTGTTAAAACGTTTGGAAATGAACTTGCCCACGCCCCTATTCGATTTGATCCATACTTCCAAGGACACCCTGTATATGTATAATCACTATCTTAAAATAAAATAGTTTACACCATTTATCAGATTTATGATGTGATCTATTTAGCTAAACACTGATAATATTGACTAAAGAATTCCTAATAATATTGTTGTTTATAGTTTAAAATTGTTTCTTCCTAAAAGAAAAGTAGAATACATTTTATAAAATACAAAATTAAAAGTACATACATACATTCAATTAATTAAATTAAAAGTATTTATATGATAAGTTTTTTTACAAGGGCTCATATTTCAGACGTTAATTTTCATCTTGCCGAAACTGTGAGTCAATTGTTTTCCACAATGTACTTACTGTACAGGGTCGAAACTTCACAACCGTGACGGGAATCTTTTTCGTTGATAAAACAAAAACAAATTAATTTGATAATGTTTTTTTTTTTGGGGCATCGACCGCAGTTTACTGTAGGCACTTGTAATATTAGTTTTAAAAAAAACAGATGTGTAAACTTCACAGACGTACGTGATAGGTATCGGATATCTAAACACGATAACAGAAAATAAAACATTTTATCTCTACTTCTTCTTCTTAGCGTGTCGATAGCAATCTAAATGTACTCGGCCCAGAATTCGGCTACTTGTTTGGCGCCATCACTAGCGTCCATCAGTTCCTGTAACGTGCAGCTGACAGGACACGCAAGGCGCGATATTAAGTGTCCCATTGTTTGTGAAACAGCACCACATTTACACTCCAAGGCGGAGTCGTCTATAAATCTCCACCTGAACAGGTTTTCCTTGCTTCGGCCAACCTGGGTCCGGAGTCTGTTTAAATCTCCACTTATACTTCAAGTAATAAACTAATAACACTACAAACGGTTGCTGACACCCCAAAAAAAGAACATCAAATCTTTTTTTTTTTTGTGTTTAGAGAATGATGCAAATTACGTCTGCAGAGTTTCGCTAGGTAATTTAATTTGACCCTGTATATTAGGCCGAAGTTGCAGGCTTGCAGCCAATATTATTATTCTTGTGGAGCAACGATTTGTCAAGTTCGTCTTTGGAGCGTTATCGGCCACATTGAGAACCACAAAAGTAAATCATCATTATTTTCCTGCTCTTATCCCAATATATGTAGGGTCAGCGCAATAGGTGTATCTTCATAAGGTAAACCAACCATATGATCCTGTGTGTCCCAATTAAAATATGTACTTTCTTTAAACTTTATAAATACGAGCACTAAATTGGATATAATATATCCAGCGCTGTCAAATATGAGCCATTGTTTCCAAAAGTTCCACTTTTCGACACATTTATACATCATTTATAGGTTATCAATCAGTCAATCAATCATGACTCAATAGAATATTATTCTTTACATGACATACATATTTTAATGTGAGGCCACTGATGGCACAACAAGTCACTATAAAATAATATTTGATTCATATTTATATTTTAAATCTACAAATTGATAATTATAATCTATAGAAAACGAGATCGATGAACACAGTGAATTCAAAAATGGTTTCCGTACATGCCTGGCATCGGCATGTTCAGTGGTCCCATGGGGTATGGCACGTTCGGCGCCCCTTGTGGCGCCCCGTAACTAGGATACGGTAGGTACGGCTTAGCAAATCCGTTACCGAAAGAGCTCTGACTTCCGGATCTGAGTAGTTCAGCCATCTTCTCGGCTTTGAACTTCCGTAAATGCATGTTCTTGCGAGCTGGTTCGAAATCTTCGAGAAACTTTTCGACCGGTATCTTCCCGGAGAGGAAGTCTTGAGCTAGATTTTCTGATTGTTCCTCAGATTCTGCTGCAGCTGTTTGTAGCAGAGCTTGGGTTGTGTCCGGCGATATGCCCGCCGATTTTGTTTCTGATGGACGGAGAAAGTCAACATTGACAGTCATAGCTTAGTTAGAGATCGGATATTCGGATGCATATTCACCTAAAGTTGAGATGTTGGCTAATATGGAATGCGCTTTTGTATAAAAAAAAAAACCGAGTGTGCTTATGACCACACGACTGAAGTGAAACTTCAAACGTATTTGGCTATGAGAGGAAGAGAGAAAGAAAATGTGCGCGCGCACTGCTTTCTCTTGCTTATATCCCCCACTCAACTCCCGTTCGCCTCGCCCGATCACACTTTTCGTAACGCTTACGTCACGCGTTCGCCAGCTTACTCCCCAAGTTAAGCGTGCGTAAAGAAGTTTCACTTCAAAAATCCCGCGATTCCGGGATTGACAAAAAGTTTCTGATTATTGAATCGGATTATATTTACTTACTTTCAAATATTGGCTTTTATGGAATGCACTTTTGTATCCATCGTAAAAATCCCGCGATTCTAGAATTTTGTGTTTTTTTTCTGACTATATTATGTATAATCGGATGCATATCTACCTACCTAGTATTGTAAATTAGGTAGGTAGATAACAAACTGCAATAGCAAACAACGTCAAGATAAGATAACGTATAACCCTTCCATACTATACACCCGACTAGTTATGCATTCCCGGTGTTCCTGGCAACCCGGGTTTTTTTTACAGAAAAACTATTTTAAGAAGCCGCTTCCATACTTTCAGAGCTAAAAATTCATTTTAGGTAAATATGCATCTGAATATCCGATCGCTAGTCATAGTACAACAAAGACTAGGCAATTGGCATAGCCAAACCTGACTAGTAATGTTCCCACACAAAAAAGGGCACAACGAAAAGAGTCTCCGTGACTGGAGTGTATAACTGTATAGCATTGAAATTAACATAATAAGATTAAGCACCACTTAACTTCACAGACACATGGATACTTATAAAAAGAAAAATTTGTGGTGCATAGTACAAAAGTTTGATAAAAAAAAGAGCACAGGTAACTCACTATATTCTTCCAGCAGCTCCTGGATGCGAGTACACAGCTGTTCGCCCATCTCGGACTTCTCCTGCACCTGCTGCTTGATCTCCTCGAGCTCCGGTTCCTTACCAAGGTTGAACTCGGCAAGAGACCTGTTGCTGGCTATTGTCATTTCCCGTTCTGTCTCCCAATCTTTCACCTAGATGACACAGAAAGTTTTTATTTTTATTTGATAGGTACTGCTTTGCTCTTATTAGTGAACAACTTGAGTTTCTTTTATTGGATTGTAACTTGCTCTATTTCTTTTATTGCAATGCAACATGTGTATTTGTTCATATCGCACCTTCGGTGCAACAAAGTCACAAAAGCTCATTTTTTAATTTTACAGGAGAGGACTTTAATTTTCTATCCTAATTTTTTCGCATTTATAACCACAAAGGCACCTGCGCCATCTAGTAGAATTTTGAGATACTTACGCGGATGTTTTTGTTGCCCCAAGTATAGGCATGGTTCAGAGACAATTTGACATCCTCAATTTTGCAGTTTTAGCTATTTGTGACTTTGTTGCACCGAAGGTGCAATATGTAAAATACACTTGAAAGAGACAATAAATATTATCTTAAAAACTGTTGAGCGCTTACATGCAAACGGCATCTAGTAGGTGATTGTTTGATTCTGGTCAAGATCCTACTTAATTCTACTATTATTATAAACGCGAAAGTTTGTGAATTGTGAGGATGGATGGATGGATGTTTGTTACTCTTTGACAGTTTCATGCAAATGTGCTTGTTCATAAAATAGAACAAACACAAATAAATGAGCAGACTACTGTAGTTCTTTTAATTGGAAACAGTCTGAGCTTAACTAAAAGGGACATAGTTGATGGTATTGACACCATACGTAAATTAAAATTAGGTAAGTTAATACTATGTGCATTGTCATATTCTGACAATTTGTATGATGAAGAAAACGATTACATATACTGTAATTTGAAAACATTGTAAATGCCAATTATTTATAAAAGAGTAACTGTGGAGTTTCTTTCTGTTGGTTTTCGGCATAGGAATCAACCAATTGGAACCATGCACCTCGCTTGTGACGTTTCATAAGTGCCCATGTAGGTTTATGTGAAATAAAATATTTTGATTTTGAGATACAGCATGGTCTACTTAAAAATAATGAGTTTTTGTGCTACTATTTTTGTTGTTTTCTTTTTCACTTTTTATAATTATACTGTAGTAATTAAGTCCCTCTTTAAATACGACGATTATGATGATGAAATTAATGCGAAGAGCTCTTTAATCAGCACTCAATGTATGGGGTACTTAAGATAGCAAGTTTATTTAATTATAACAATGACTCATCTGCTTAACAACTTTATCAACAGCAATGCACGCAAAACGAAAACGATATCAGAGAAACGTTAGGTAAACATTTCGTAAAGCTTGAATGGTCAATTCAATGTGAGCTACACACTATTATAAAATAATTCCATTGTTGTACCTGTTTTACATCTTTTAGTACGGTATCGAATTTAGTGTCGTCATTATAGATTTCTTTCAGCTCTTCGGAGGTCAAATGGGCCAGCAAGCCTAAGGCTGATGGGTAGTCAGGCTGTATCATCTTGATTTCACAAATTCACAGTCTCAGAATAATAACTCGTCTAATATTTTTACGAAGGAAGACGTCAGAGAATTCACAGAAAAACAGTATAAAGAAAAATACCAAGACTGAAGACCAACAACTTTGACAGTTTTGACAAATAAATCTGTCAGTGTCATCTGTCATGTTAGGTTTTTTTAACCGACTTCATTTAAGGATTCGTTCAACAATTCACCCCATTATTATTAAATTCGCATAGCGTCGAGTTTTGCAATGGGGCTTACTATGACCTAAAAACATTCAATTTCCAGTCAGAAAGCAGGCCTTACGGCCAGGCCACGAACGCGGTTAGTTTTGTCTAGCGTAGACGCTGCGAGCGGTGCATCGTGGCATGGTTCTACATTTTAGTATATTTGTTTATACCGCTCGCCGCCTCGCGCTAAGCTGCTGTTGATAGCGGTGAGTTAGACTCATGGAATTAGTAAGTTATATTTCAAGCTTGAGAGTAGTGGAGCACTTAAAACTTTACTCATACTCTGTCACTCATATCTATCAACCATAGACTCTATCAATAACTCAACACACAACAGGCAACACTAGTATAAACGTCACAATACTCACAATGACGGTATCACAAAGTACAATAAAATTTAGATTTTTCAAAATTCTAATTGTAAATAGGATTTAATGCTAACAACTACTTATAATACATGACAAACATCTATATTTATTGTGTCGACCAATAGTTCCCTTAGTTCTAGTCAGAAATGTTACTTAATGACTCGCCATATGACATAGAATTATTTTTCTACAATTGTTACGTGAAGTTCCTCGCGGAACTGTTGTTGTACTTTAGGAATTTCGCTTTATACATAAGCTTATGGCTGTTGGGATACTTCTTGGTGTGTTGTGTGGTGTACCGGCGCTACGCACGGCGGCTGCCGACGCGGACGCGCGGTGCTTTAGGCGCCAAGCGAGTGTTGATGGTCATAGCGCACCCGGATGATGAATGCATGTTTTTCGGGCCCACGATCTTCCGTTTATGCGAGCAGGGTGCCGACGTACATGTACTGTGCTTGTCCAATGGTATGTGACATTATTTGATCTTTACTCCTTTGTTGTTTACATTCTAAAGGTTAAAATGTTAATTAAGTGGTTCTAGTTACATGAATTCTACTTAATAATCTTTAAAAAACTATTTAACATCAGCTATATTCCAAGCTCATTTTTTATTTTCCAGGTAACTATGATGGAAAAGGTCACATAAGACGAAAAGAGTTATGGGATGCGTGTCTAGAACTTGGTGTACCAAACCAGAACATTTGTTTAATAATGGACGACAGGCTAAAGGATGACCCGAAGGTTCAGTGGCCTGTACCGGTGTTAGCTAAATTAATAAACCATCACTTAGAAGCTTTAGATATTGATACACTTGTTACCTTTGATAGGGGAGGAGTGTCGGCTCACGCTAATCACTCGGCCGTGTTCTATGCGGTTGCTTATATGTTTGTTGAGAAGTTAATGCCTGAAAGTAAGTATAATTTATGTAGTTTTTTTTTTAATATCAAGAAATTGATTATTGGGCCAAGCGGTGGACAAAAGCTAGTCAGTTATTATAGTAGACTAGCTTTTGCCCATGGCATCACCTGCGTGATGGTGGAGAACATTGTACCAGGGGATGAAAAGTACCCTGACCTCTAACCCAGGTCAGGGTACTTTTCCAGGCCGTTTCATCAAAATCCTTTCAGCCGTCAAGATGTGAAGACATAACATGCAGACAGACAGAGTTGCTTTTGCCTTTATAATATTAGTATATATAGATGGATGTTCATGTAGGTTTCATTAATAATTAATGAGTTATCTAGTAGTTGTCATTACAGCCAATAATATTTAACTGTGTATTTTCTACTTCCAGGATGTGTGGTATACACATTAGATTCTGTTAATTTATTCAGAAAGTACATTGGATTCTTGGACCTGCCACTAAGTTTTATACTGTCTTCTAAAAGGTGAGTTAAATATTTTGTTTTATGTTTATTTTTATTAATTAAGATAATTTTTACATAATATAAGCTAACACTTAAAATAATAATATGTACATGTATATGAAAAAAGAAGCAAAAGAATCATAGGGCATCAAAAATTTGTCCGCATTGCTGTCAACAGGAACAGTGCCCAAAAGGCTGGCAGCATTGCCACATTGTATGGCGATGCTGATTCTTTGGCCAAGAAATAGGCCAGCCCTCTGGTCACGTGAAGACTCCGTTTATGTTTCTTTGTTGGGCTATGCTTGTATTATCAATATTGTTTGGTGCACATAATAAAATATATCCTTATCAAAGTGGCCTTTACAGTACAGTCTACAAAAAAATCAATAATCGTGAAAAAATCCGTAAAAATATATTACCTTGCTTAAAATTCTCCTGTTCCATTGGTGTTAACTCAAATATACAACAAAACAACTTTTTTCGTGTGCAATTTTTGATGGCCCATGCTGCTGAAAATTACTTTTCTCTGCTTCAGATATTTCCTCCGCTGGACCGAAAGCAGGCGCGTCGTCCGCGCGATGAAGCGCCACCGTTCCCAAATGGTGTGGTTCCGATACCTGTACGTCTTGTTCTCCAGATACATGATCATCAACACTCTCCGGAAAATCAGCCTTGCGGACATCGAGCTTGAGTTAGAGGTCGACGATTGAGTACAAAGACTTTAGAACATTTTAGACAAAGAATAAAGTTTTAAGGTATGTTGTAGATGAAAATGAGACATTCTGTATGCATCGAGCATCCAGACAAGCTGGATTTTACAACATTTTGATAATGTTTCAACAAACTAGGCTATAGGCTCTCAACTTTATTTTGCTCACCTCCCACTGAGAGTTTTTTTTTTTCTAGAGCCCCCCATTTTTTTTACTTACCATCTCTCGCGAGTCTGAAACAGCTATTGCCACGACTACATTTCAACATGTAATATTATATAGTCGTAAGATAGGATACATAATTTTCTGGGCCTGGTACTCAAAGGACACGAAGGGGCATTATCGCCCATGTTGAGATGTGTCATGTGTCAAATTGTGAAGCCTGAGTTATTATAAGTTTTGTAAATAGTAAATGCTACTTCTAATACATTGCTAAGTTGATATACTTATTACGTTCAACAGTGTGGTAATCTTGGCCCAGTACAAAACTTAACAAATCAGAATTAGGTTCAAAGAAAGAAATAATGGTTAGACTATAATATGGAGGTAATAAAAATAATGTTATTAGTAAAGAGACTTTAGGGAGGGCTGTCTCGCCTGTCTCCGCAGCTTATTTGTATCTCACATTAAGTCTACGGGTTTGTATGAAAGTGCGCGCATGTAGCGAGTCGACGCGACAGTTGGGAGACTTTTTTGTCCGCGGGTTTGGAGACATGCCGGTGACGCAACTGTCGCCCGTCTGTTGGTTGCAATGCAAGGGCGCGCACGGCGACAAAAAGTTGCCGGCCAGCCAGCCAGTTGACGCTCAACCGTTCTCGTCACTGATATAGATAGACCTAGATAACGCAAGTATCACGAACTGTATGAAAACTAAGCGTGCCACTTTTTGACTACCTACTATGACGTCACAAGCTCGCGCTCTCGCTCACGCTCACCCAGCCAGCAGTACGCAGGACTGAGCGCGAAAGTGGCGGCTTATGATTTTCGATCGTAAACTGGTGCGATTTTTGGCACGTGAATTAGGTGCTCTTGCGTTATCTAGGTGTATCTATATCTGTGGTTCTCGTCGACTGTTTTTTTTTTTTCGCAAATGTAATGTTGCTGTCGCTCCCGTGTGCGCTTCGTCCAAATCTCGGCAAGGAGACAGACAGAAAAGTTGCTGGGCCCTCCCTAATTGACTATAGTGAGTTTGTGCATTCACTCTCATCCTAGTGGACTTAGGAGTATGCTTTTGCATGCACTTTTATCAATACCATTCCATATTTTTAGTAAATGAATGTTCATGGATAAAAATAGCCAAGAGAAAGTTTTTATATTATGAAAAACGTTTTTGTAAATTTCTAAATGTTACAAAAGCTATTTATAGCACTGTGTGACCTAAACCCGCACTTAATACCCCCGCTTTTCTTAAGTAGGTAATCCATTTATACACATAAACCCTCCGCAATAAATTCGCTAAATGATGTTGAAAACCGTATCTAAATCCGTTCCGTAGTTTACAAGAACAACGCGGTCACACAGGCAGACACTAAAAGCGACTTCAAATTATTATATGTACAGATGTATAATATAATCTTTATATTATGATAATTATCTATGGCGAAGGGAATCTTCCGTTACCTTTTCTTCTAGTTATTGTGCATTCTGATTAGCGCAGGTTCAAATTTTAACACGAGACAAAGAATAACAATAGAAATTAAATTGTGTGTCATTAGCCACAGTTGAGCTAATTAGCTCAACTGTGTCTTATTATTATATTAATAAGAAGAATTACCTATAGAATTTAGTGTAACGACATAATTATTTTTTGTTTACGTATCAGTAAGCAATTCTCTAATTTGTTGTCGATTAATACTGGATGGAAAATGCATTCAGATTGGTAATGCTATAGACATACAACGCTACAAGAATCTTTTGGCACGTGGTTAAAATCGTAATTAACGCCGCCATCTAATTTTCTCAGTAAGTACGATTTCTGTGATGACTTCACAAAATGCTTACCAACAACGCCCCCTGTAAATGTCAGTCAGGCGTCAAAAGATCCTTGTTGCACTGTACACCATTTGCCATGGAACATGTTTCTTTGTAAGAAAAAGCTAAAAGGGATCTCCTAAAGTTTTCATTGTTTGTATGAAATATAAATTGTGTTTTAATAGGGTATTTTCCTGGGTAAAAAAATAATAATTAGATTTAGTCCGTCAGTTAGATTATCGAAAAATAATGGACCCTTATTTTTTCTTTTGTCAATCAAACAAAAAATGACAAAGATAAAGCGCGTCAAAATTTGGGAGTGGGGGGTCGTGACGTCACGCCGTGCTAAAAAGTGTCGCACGGCGTGACGTTACGCGGAACCTTAACGGGCGATATCTTCATCATTTTTTATATAATTGACAAAAGAAAAAATTAGGGTCCAATATTTTTTGATAATCTAACTGACGGACTAATTAGAATTTTTTAGGAAACTAGCCTATTATAGGTACCTACTTATGTAATGGGCGTAGTCAAGGCGTGAAGGGTTCATTTATTTAGCCATAATCTTGTTTTTCCTCGTGGTTTTTTCAACTCTGTTTCACCGTGCAGTTAAAAGGTTAGCGACTGAATCACTGCAAATAATATTAAATACTTACACATTACAAGAACAGTCCCCGTGTGTCGACGCCCTTATCGTTGGCCCGAAATCCTGCAGCCGTGTTCTCAGATTAATTCGGTATTGTGAACATTCTAAATATCTTGAATACGCTTCTAAAGAGCGTCTCTGACACGAATGTTTGTAATTTATTCGCTAGTCTGTTATGTAGGATTTTATAAAATAAGACGAAACTTACACTTGATGTTTTAATGGAGAATTTATTTGAACATTTTACGTCAATTGTGGTTTATTCTTGATGGATATAATGATGTTGATGTCAACGTTTTACTATGTATGTCAAGGCTGATTTACGTTGATCCAGTATTTTCAATCCAGCGGTTGAACCAAATAACACTGCTTGACCAATTAGGGGCTGCTCTATTCCAATGCAGCGCCGCTGGCTAGACTCGATTGAAAAGTGTTGAAACATTGGACAAAATATCGATACAGCATCACTGGATCCCAGGGCTGGATTTTTACGTATTGGATCAATGTAACCAATTTGAATTTCGTGTGCTACTTTAGCGCATGGGGATGCGCTAAAGTAGCACACGAAATTCAAATTGTCTTGCGTTTTTTGCAATTTCCAGGTCAGTGTCAGGTTGTATGTTGATTAAAAGATGATTCGAAATGATAATTTAATGAAAATATGAATTTCGCGGACTACCCTCATCATTATGGCACTAATCAATAACTACAAGTTGATTCACACAAGCCACTAATTAATGTTTTAAAACTTTTTTTTTTAGTTTTTACAAATTCTAAGCGTGCTAAACTTGCATTTTGTCTCCCTATCCCAATAGTGGCTACCGTGAAGACGTGTCTATCAAAAGTATTGCCCATCCTGTGATATTCAGCTTTTTCGCTTAAAAATTGGCATTATTTATTTTAAAATTAGTTTCATATTGATATTTTAATTGGTTTCCAATAAACGATCAAAGTGATCGATATGAATGTTTGAAGTTTGATTTATTGAAATTCCAGCCTCTTTTCTAAGGGCGCGTTTATTTGAATACTATTCGCACGGTCCACGCGGTCGCTCCGACCGCGCTGCGCTGTTACGGCAGGCGCGGAGCCATCTTACAGCCTGGCCACGACCTCGCCGCTTAGCGCGGGGCGGCGAGCGGTAAAAACAAATATACCAAAATTTATGAACCATGCCACGACGCACCGCTCACAGCGTCAACACTAGACAAAAGAAACCGCGCCGCTTGCCGCTAAGCCAAAAGTTGTGGTCGGGCGGTTATAGCAACTAATAGCAAGCAAAAGGTGCGGTCGCTGTCGACACGTGTCGGCGGCGTAAGCATAAGGGTCAGCTCACACCGAGACGCGACGCGACGATACTGGAAGAGGCCAGTGATTTCGCGCGCCGCCGCGAGACGCATCGTAAAATTGTTGGCAACACGACGCCTCGCTGCGCAGCAAGACGCCGCGCGGCGCTGCGGAACGTGTTTACATTCGCCACGTGCTCCCGCCCCGCCCCGCTTCCACCCGTAGTATAGTAGAGACAAGTCGCCACGGCGGCCTGATTCGTGAGGCGCATCGCCGCTCTTGCAACTACGCGTACTGGCGATGCATCTCTCTACGCCGCGAGGCATCACGAGGCGCAGCGCTGCATGATGCAACGTATTCTGAACTCTCACAATGAAATGTGTATCTTTTCGTGTAGACAATAAAGTTATATTTTGAGTCGCTCTTTTAAAGTGTGCGCGCAGCGTCGCGTCGCGTCTCGGTGTGTGCTGACCCTAACTCGTGTATTTGAGTACGCTCCATCGTCGACTTTGTCTCTGTCACCTTTGACCTAGGTTAGAGTCAAGAGCAAGCCCATTTCAAATAAAAAAAAAAAAAAAAAATACACGGAGGGCATGTTGTTGACGGTTGACGTTGACGCGTGTCGCTTGTGCGTATAATATAGTAAGGTGCTCCTACTCTGCACTCTGCAGTGTATCGATAGGCATACTAATAATAGGGCATAATAGTGGCCACTTTTATCCGTTTTAGTGATTATAATAAAACTAACAATGTAAAACTACCGTTTGTAATGATATTAACCGGTCAAGCGGCGCGGTTTGCCGAGCGGCGACGAAACAATAGAAAATCAATTGTGTCTCATTAGCGGAGCTTGACAGATTAACGTATAATCTTGTGGAGCACAACTTATTTTCTACATTTTCATTCTAAAATAAAAGAAATAACCAAAAAACGATGAGGGCGCCACTGTGCAGTCGGCGCTGCCTTAAGATTTATCTATTACCGCCCGGCCACGGCCTTGCCACTATCAGCGGCAGCGGGGCGGCGAGCGGTAAAAACAAATATTCCAAAATGTAAGAACCATGCCACGACGCACCGCTCGCAGCATCAACGCTAGACAAAAGAAACCCCGCCGCTTGCCGCGGCTTGCCGCTAAGCCAAAATCGTGGCCGGGCGGTTAGGAATTTAACTGACAACTGCCAGGAACGTATTCTCTAAATATCCTTGGAATTAGTAAGTACTATTTAGCCACTTTGAGATACGTTTGGATACAAACTATGGGTAGCAGTTATCATTTCATTAATGAATATCTTTATTTACTAGCGACACGCCCGCGCCCCCGCTTCACACGGTTTTTACGACTTCTTCTTATCGAGTCGATGTTAGTTAAATGAGTTGGGCCCAGGAGGTGGCCACTCAAAACACGGATTCAGTGGCGTATTTTAGGTCCTCAACTCCTCAGTAATCTTTGGCTTAGAAGAACAACACGGTCACACGAAAAGTGCTTTTAATTTATAATATGTATTTATTTTAAATAAGGTTACTAACGCTAGTTAAAATACCATTTTGCGGATTTTAAAATATTTCTTGAACAGTCATTCATTTTTGAACTGCCATTGATTCACGAATTTCTAGCATGTATTCCTCAGATGTATCCGAAACGAATGTTTCTTTTCTCTCTGCTTTTTTAATATGGCGGAAGCACTGACCGCCGTTCGGACGTCTGCGTTTTTTATATTCGTGAATTAAGAAGTGTCTCACTAATATTTCTTAAGTGTGTGAAACAGAAGTGTTATAATATAACTGTGAATCAGTTAAGTTAATTACTGAAATATTGTAGTGCATCAAATCGTCACATTCAGCTAAAAAAATGGTAATGATAGTTTTTTGTTTTGATACTTTTTTACAAACTTTACTTTGCTGAAAAATGTGTTTTCGTCATTTTTCTTCCTAAGCGCAATGATAATTACCAGGATTATCTAAGGAATAGGTTTCACGTGTAAACGAAGGTCACAAAAACAGGATTTTTTCATTTTTTTTTCTTTGTTTTCAATTTTTCTAACCAAAAAAAAACTGTCATAAGGTGATGTCGATCTCACATGTGATATTATTTTAATGTTTCTTTGTTATATCACTAACTTGATCGTGTTCCCGGGGACTTAATTATTCAAGCTGGGTGTGGCTGTATTGATTTTCTTGGAAGGTTCTAGGTATAGTGTTAGAATACGTCTTGAAGTACTGCACTGTGCCTGTGTCTAGCACACTAGTACAATGCGGAGTTAACGCATCGAGATCGATGATATCTTTAATTTGGAGACTGAAAACAGAACTATTCGCTTATAATTATGCTCTATTCGTAATGCAGTTCGTATAAATGAGTATTTACTAAGATTTGAAAGGTGTAAGATGGAATTTTTGGAATTGCTCAATGAATGCATTTACTTATCATGGTGGAAAGTAAAAAAGTCATAAAAAGAGCATTATAAAACCATGTTATCAGTTATGTAAGGTTTTTACTGTATTTTGGTGCTTTTGCCAACTATAGGTAATGTAATAATTCAGACTGTGCCAAGACTTGTGTTATTCTGGTTACTCTTAAAACTTGTCTATGATATTGTTTTCCTTTTTGTAAGATTTGGTTGATTATTGTAACCTTCATGTAATTAATTATGGATGGTTAAAATTAAAATCAAGAAAAACATCATTTTGAAGCAGCCCAAAAGATTTGTTTATCATAATAAATTTACTTTTAAAATTAATGAGAATGTTTTAATTTTTACTATGACTTTGTTTTTAGTTAATACTGGAGAGGCAACTGATAAATCTTGGTACCCACCAACCTTCTTTTAGAGTTAAAACATAATAACTATATATTATAACTTTTAGGTAACAAACTTATTACTTTTCCTCATTCCCTAAAAATAACGACTTAAAACAAATATTAACAATATTTTAATGGCTCACAACAGTTTATGATTTAAACATTGCAGCTATTACAATGAAATCTATACTTCTATACTAATATTATAAAGAGGTAAAATTTGTAACTTTGTATGTTTGTAAGTTTGTATGAAGGGGGTAATATCTGGAACTACCAGTCGGATTTGAAAAATTCTTCTTGCATTTGATAGCCCAATTCTTGAGGAAGGCTATAGGCTATTTAACATCACGCTATGACCCTTAGGAGCCGAGCAAAAAGAAAAAAAGTCAAAAAGAACATTAAGTGATAGCGCGGGCGGGTGATGCGATACGACGGGGTGGCTCGGGGGAAACAAGAAGTTTCACGCGAACGAAGTCGCGGGCTGAAGCTAGTGTGAAATAAACATGAATAAATTTAAACAAAAGATTACAGTTAAATACTCACATGTTATTATATAATTAATGTACCCATGCAAAATATTGTACCTAAAACATTTTAAAAGAGTAACGGTGGAGTTTCTTGCCCGTTCTTCTCCATACGAAAACTGCCTTTTGGAATGGGCGACTAGAATCAATTTTATTTTAAGATAATTTTTGACATTCAAAAGTGCCTTTTATGTGCCCATTTGAAATAAATGCTTTGACTTTGACTTTACTTTTTATCTAAACAAAGTCAAGGACTGAAAAAATATACCATCACCATATTTATTATTTATTTCTATACTAGCTGTGCCCCGCGGTTTCACCCGCATAAGTCTCGATCCCGTGGGAATATTGGGATAAAAAGTATCCTATATCCTTTCCCGGGACTCAAACTATTTCTATACCAAATTTCATCTAAATCTGCTCAGCGGTTTAGGTGTGAAAAGGTAACATACAGACAGACAGAGTTACTTTCGAATTTATAATATTAGTATGGATGCACTATTACATGGTTTAATGTAAAGTCTGTGGCTGTTATTTTATCATAAAAACTATGGCAACATTTCCTAATTGACTTAGTTACATACTTACTGGCGAGACCACCTAGACGCATATTGCAAGGGTTGGATCGAGGTGGCTCTAGACAAGAGTGCCTGGACAAATTTGGGGGAGGCCTTTGCTCAGTAGTGGGACAGTGCAGGCTTTCGAAAAAAAAATAGTTTCTTAAGTTTTAACACAGAATACTTACGCACAGAAAGGACACTCCCTTCCCCGCACTAACATCAGTTACCGCACCTCACCCCGCACTTCGGCGTATTCGTCGCAGTTCTTTAAGGCGAATGGGTAGTAGTAGCCCGCGAAATTCAATTTTTCTTACGTTTTTTGCAATTTTCAGGTCAGTGTCAGGTTTTATCTTGATGAAAATTTGATTCGCGACTATAACAGGTACGTATTCACAGAATTATAATCATCAGAATCATTAATACATCTTTCTAAGTTAGATTTCTACCATCAACACTTTTCCATACGAGATTTGTTCTTAACGGTAGAAATCTAACTTAGAAAGATGTATTAATGATTCTAATGATTATAATTCTGTGAATACGTACCTGTTATAGTCGCGAATCAAATTTTCATCAAGATAAAACCTGACACTGACCTGAAAATTGCAAAAAACGTAAGAAAAATTGAATTTCGCGGGCTACTACTACCCATTCACCTTAACAAGAGCGCTCGCAAACACAAGTACCTCACTCACACATTCATACATATACAAACGTCATTTTTTAATGTAGTAGTAGTAGGTAATTATTTTGCGAGCGTTGTATGGAGTGTCCGGGGTGTGGTTTTAATAAGGGAATAAATAGTCATATTGTTACACTCACAATTTTAAATCAACATACAACCTGACACTGGCCTGCAAATTGCAAGAAACTTAAGGAAAATTGTAGTTCACAGGCTACCTAGCATCCTCCCTAAGCTTATGTCCATTAACACATTGGCGGACAGTAACGTCTCCAGTCGTCTAGATAGCTAAAAGTCATACGACAGTACGCCTGTCTTTGTCTGAGTTTTTACTTGCATAAAATCAGTATGCCACACAATGACCGATTTTCCATACTAATATAAACAACGGCATACATGCTGTTCTTCGAGATGTTTGTTCGGTTCGTTCGAGACATTACTGTCCTCCAACATGTTAACAAACATATAAGCACATTTGGACCCAAACACATACACAATCTGTGTCAAAAAAATACAGAGAACCATTACTTAATGTAACTACATAGAGGGATACCTACCCCCCTCTGACCTGTGTCTGCAGCAAAAAGTTGACTTCCAATCCAAAAGATTGGAAGGGGTTCTAAGAGGCCAGTCAATCAGCAATATCTTGTAATTGTTATCACAACATAATCATTTGAATCAAAGAGAGAAAATGTCGTGAGGAATGTTTTGACTATGAACATGGGGGGGGGGGGGGGATATGCGAGTAGAGGAAAACTAAAGAAACAATAGATGGACTGTGTTAAAGATGATAAATGGCTGGAAAGGGAGTGACTACCGAGATGACAACTAACAGAGAAGTATGGAAGAAAAAGACATGGTGCACCTTTTTTTTTCTTTTTTTTTTTTTTTTTAAAGAAACGGACATGGTGCACCGTAATGCACAATGGTCCATTTGAAGGACTAAGTGCAGAAACCAAACCCATAACATAGACATGGTGCACCAATCCCAAAAAAATAGGAGAAGATAAGGAGATAGGACAGGAGAATGATGAATCATTTGTATTAGAAATATGCAAGGTATAACAGCAAATTCTGACAAATGCGTGCACTGACTGGACAGGTCCACTCAATCTGTGTGGTTCTTTCCTCAAATGACCATTTCAGACACCAATCTGCATGGTCTTCACATGATCTGGCCAAGATTATGTATAGACTTTAAAAGAGACTGTGTTCTCAGAGTTTGTTTCGGCCATTCTCAGAGTAGCCGGATAGGAAATGCCATTCTCATCTACTTTTAAATATGATTGACGTGCAAAAGTGTTTGTACAAACCTACATACAGAAATAAAAAGTTACTTTAGTATGTACTGCACATCAGTGGTTACAATTTGACAGTGACAGCACCATTATTATTATCTTTTCTTCTCTTTGGCAACTGAGCAGATAGCACCTTTATATTGTAGCAGTAAGAATGATTTAGACTGATGTATGGTTGACTTTGTACTATGCCACAGATAAATAACATAACACACTACATATATTTTAAACACATTAAACAAAAACAAAAATATAAACTCATCAAAGTATGTTTTCAATTTTTCATGAATTGGGCAAAAACAAAAATTTCCTACATTGTTGTACACCCAGATTAGTGCAAAAATACAAGTCATGCTATGAATAATAAAAATAAATAAACCAAACACACTGAATATGTTGGTCGGGAAGAAAATGACCTTGAGCTATTTCTAGCTAGAGTGAAGCCAAGGTCAAATATGAGTCCTAGCATTTGAATTCTTTGATTGATCAAGGTTATCTGAGTGATAGTGTGACTGTGATTTATACATATATTTTTTCGATTTATATTCTACTATTATAATACCTATACTTATAGGAGGAGCTTGTGGCTAAGTAATAACAGCCGCACGGGTCGATCGATCAGGTTAAGCTACGCTTGCCACGGTTGGTCCGTGGATGGGCGACCATCTTTACATATCAAGACCCCTCCGTGTCTCGGAAAGTACGTTAAGCTGTTGGTCCCGGTTATTATTCGTGGATCTTTGACAGTCGTTAAGGATCGTCAGAAGCCCGAAAGTCTGACAACCAGTCTTACCAGGGGGTATCATATTACCCAGTAACTGGGTTCGTCATACATTTGGGGTTTTCCCCAAAAATGCATCTGAGGAAGTTCGAGTGGGCTCCGTACGTTAAACCGGGAATGTCAGACCAACAATACAATAATGCGGCGAAAATACAAATTTAAAAAGCCTTTTCTTGGAAGTAATAAAGCTTATTTTTGCCTGGTGCACCGACACAAGAAAAGAGCCCAACTGAATAGAAAACCAAAAAAAGCTGCGGTGTCCGATCTGGGCGCAGTGGTGGCAGAAACGGCCGCGGAGTTGTTAGTCGTAGGTTCGAAACCCGACAGGCGTTTTACTTTGTGTAAATTATTTCATCACCACTGCTCTCAAAACGGTGATGAAAAACATCGTGAGGAAACCGGCATGTCCTAGAACCAAAAATTGGAAGACATGTGACACCTACCAACCCGCTTTGGGCCCGCGTGATGGATTATTGCCCTCTCACTGAGAGGAGGCCTGTTTCCCAGCAGTGGGAACATTATAGGCTGATTATCCTTATGCCAACTTTATTTATGATTGAGTTAGAGAGCCATTGTTTTATTATTATAAGTGCACTAGCAGCGCCCCGTGGTTTCACCCGATCATAAGTGTTGATTCCGTGGGAATATCGGGATAAAAAGTAGCCTATGTGTTAATCTATGGTGTCCCGTGTCAGCTACCTCCATACCAAATTTTATCAATATTCGTCCAGCCGTTTGTGCGTGAAGAATTAACAAACATACAAACACACAGTGTGATTATAGTAGGATACGTAATAATCATGGGCAAATAAATTTTATGGGATAAAGCTGTTTTATTTTTAATCTTAATAGAACCAGTTTCTGAACGATTAATTATTACAATCGAGCCATAGATAAGACTGATCTTTATTTTGTATCTAACTTTTTCGTTTGTTTTTTTATTCTAGTCTAAACGGTCAACGTATGACGACGAGGACAATCCACCAACACCATCTGATGATTCCGATTTTGATGATGATGAGGATCCTGACAATTTGGAGGTGCCAGGTCAGTACTTTTTTTTTAAACTTTTTTGTGAGTACCTAGGTAATTTTGTTTAAATTGAATGATTCTATCGATTTTCACCGTCCTGAAGCAGTACTTGTAACTTTTATATTGTACTACTTTACTAGCTTAGCTCAAGCTATGAAAATGAAGCGATGTTATTCGTTAGTTTCACACACATCCCTCGCTACGCATCCTCGCTCATTTCTGGTTGAAACGCAGCCTAATGCAATATTTAAAAAATAAATACCGCAGCGCTGGTATTCTGTTAGGGCCCGCTGTGATGCCACGGACACATCTACGTATATATTTTATGTCTTTTTAGGGTTTCGTACCTCGAAAGGAAAAAACGGAACCCTTATAGGATCACTTTGTTGTCCGTCCGTCTGTCTGTCTGTCAAGACCCTTTTCCTCAGGAACGCGTGGACGTATCAAGCTGGAATTTATTATCAAATACTCAGGTCTACTGTCCCTTGGAGCTGTGAAAAAATCAAACTTCTAAGCCAACGCAATCAAAAGATACAGCCGTTTATGCCGGAAATTTCCGCAAATTTTCGAACACTCGCAAGGGAATCAAAACCTACAGGGTACTTCCCGTGAACTCAGAATCTTGAAATTTGGTACGAAGCAACGTTTTATAGCACAGATAAAGGAAAAATTGCGAAAACCGTAAATTTTTAGTTACATCATATAATAAAAATATTTTTAATAATTTTAAACTTACTACTCCTTTCCTCATGAACGCGTAGAGGTATTAAATTGAAATTCATATTAAATACTCAGGTCTATAATACCTTTAAGCTGTAACAAAATCAAATTTCTATGTCAACGCAATCAAAAGAAACGGTAATTTAAGCCGCATATTTTCATACTCGCAACTACTCGCAAAGGAATCAAAAAACCTAAAGGGTACTTCCAGTCGACCTAGAATCTTGTTTGTCATGAAGCAGTGTAACACATATAAAGGAAAAATTCCGAAAACCTTAAATTTTTATACGGAACCCTCGGTGCGCAAGTCCGACTCGCACTTGGCCGGTTTTCTTATTTGTAAAGAGCATTTTGTTTGTGCAGAATAAACAATTTTTCTTTTTTTTTTCTTCTTTTACGGACATCTACAGGGTGAAATTGAACACATGCGACAAATCGAAATGGGAGATTATACTCGTCATTATGAACAACTTTTACTATGGGACCAAACCTGAAATCGCGAAAAAAAATCAGCTGTTCCCTACATTTTGGCGAGTTATGCGAACATAAATGTAGGGAACAGCTGATTTTTTTTTCGCGATTTCAGGTTTGGTCCCATAGTAAAAGTTGTTCATAATGACGAGTACAATCTCCCATTTCGATTTGTCGCATGTGTTCAATTTCACCCTGTATAAATCTCACTATGGGATATAATTATGTGCACCTCTCTGACTAACCCTTTGGGGAATACTGGCGTGATGTTCTGTTGTGTTAATGTGTGTCTGATATCAGGTGGGGGCAAGACCCTGGCAGCGGCGGCTAGCATGGCTGCACACAGCAAGAAAGTCACAGTCACACCACAGGTCACTGTCAAGCCAACCACAAACCCACTTGCAGGTGAGTTTTACGTCATTCATAATCAGCCTATAGTGTTCCCACTGCTGGGACAAAGGCCTCGTCTCGGTGAGAGGGATTGGGCCGTAATCCATCACGCGGGCCCAGTGCAAGTTGGTAGATGTCACATGTCTTTGAATTTTTAGTTCTAAGACATGCCGGCTTCCTCGCGTTGTTTTCCTTCACCGTTTTGAGAGCAGTGGTTATGAAATTATTTACACAAAGTAAAGCACCTGCCTGGGTTCGAACCCACGACATACAACTCAATAAGTCGAGGCCGTTACCACTGGGTCACCACTGCTCCCACGTTACGTCATGAGAATACTTGATTCAGAGTCTTAGATCATTATCAAGTCTTGGAACCACAAACTCTATGTTGTACAGACGCCAGCACATCAACCTACTACAATCTGTCAAAGGACCATGCCCATCTGTGCCCCAGAAATGCCCAGATAAAGTAAATTACAAGATAGTACTAATAAATGAAAACTAGAATTAAGTTGTTAATTTTGAAACCTAACAAGCACTGGATAAAAAAACGAAAAAAAAAGACTTGTTTACGTTGCAGTACCCACCTATGATAAATAATGTTTCATTCATTCATTCATGCATTAAAAGTGCAGTTTATTACGGTCTGGAATCACGTCCTTTGGCCGATTTATTCATTCGTTGTGATAGTGTTGTTACTTGTTACCGATGATAACGAATACCTACTATTACAGTATTGCGGTTTTGTTTGCGTATTATTGATACGATCAGCAAGATAAAACTTCACAAAAAGTAGCCGCATGTAGATTATAGTAGGTATTCATCATATTGTGTGCCTTCTATAGTGCTTTGAATATAGATTACGTATTTATTTGAGACTGTTCTATTGAATATTTTGAAATATGTTTCGAAAAGTTCAGAAGACCCCAAATCAACCTTTTTAGCCGTGTCGAGAGCGAATAACTCGAGGCGGAGTAAATTGACTTGATATTTTTCATTTATTCGAATACGATGTCCATGTTACACGTGTAAAAAGGGAACAAGAATCGAGACTGACGTGCGTGAGTGACATAACATGGTCTCTCAACATGATTGATATTAATCATAAAAGTGATTAATAAATAATCGAATATACTGTTTTACAAAAAAAAAACAAGTAAACATATTACTTTATAATAACTGTCATCGTTTGTGTTTAAATGAGGGATTTTTCTGCCAGATGACAAAAAACATGGCACAGTTAACCATTTTTGTTATCAAAAGCCAGAGACAGACTAGTTTTTTACCAACGCCATCTATGGGACTATATTTTTATTTTTGTTTACTAAATAATTGGCATGTTATATACAATCTTCGAAAAAGGAATCGATTTTTGTTGATCAATTGATTCAACTAATCGATTCCAGTATCTATTATTATTTCTCATTCGAATGTCTTTAGACACTCAAAAGTAAAAGATAAAACTACTTTGTGGTAATGTATAAATATATCAACGCTTCAAATAAACAAATATAATTCAAGCAAAAATCGAATAAAGTAATGGCTCAAAAGACTTAGCTCCAAGTCAAAAACATTCCAAAAAACTATCAGGTGAGTGGTGACTCCAGACTCTGTCAATCATTGTTTTCACATTTATATTGATGGAGATACTATGGAGACAGACTAGATAATTCCAAATAACTAAAATGTTTACAGACATTTATGTATATAAAAGAACACTGATCTGGCCTAGCTTATGTGATGATTATGAAGTTCCTAGTGGAAAACTAATAGCAATGCTGACTGTAAACGATAAAATGTATAAACAATACCAGTAGGCAGTATCATGTTTAACGTCCAATAACTTTTCAATCAGTGCTTTATATGACATTAAATCTAGATATCATAAAAATACTGTTAATAAGTTATCGTATGACATAGAGCTGCAATTTGGGCATTGCATGGCATTGCTGACTTTCACCTCCATACTAATATGGGCATGGTCCTTTCTTTAATAGATTTTCAACTTTATCACTAAAGTATAAGGTTTAAAGTTGATTGGGAAAATCTGACAGTTTCGGGTAGGTTGATGTGCTGGCGTCTGTACATGACAAAGTTCCAATTCCATTGCAACCATTGATCTCAATATAAATCATTTTGAAGGATATTGCTGATCCATTGCTTCATATGTTCGAAAAATATGTCTGCTCAACAACGTAAATAACGCAATGAATGTTGTTGAATTGTCAAAATGAAAGCCATTGCTACTTATAGTGTATTACGCACTATAAGTAGCAATCACCCTGCTGGTTATATTTGTTTCCTATTTTAATGTGTGTGACGGCTTCGTTGATCTAGTGCTCGCAAGCGCTACTGCTGAGCATGAGACTTTGGGTTCGATTCCCGGGTCGGGCAGTGTTTTTCCATCTGGAATGTCGAAGTAGCAGCCCGGAGTCTGGATTTGTGCCCGGCTGATAGCAATAGGCTCGCCCCCTATTATATGGGACTTAAAAATCACTGGCGAGGTGTGGGTGACCTGCTTGCCTCTGCCAACCATGTCGGAGAATTGCAGGCGTGATGTTACGTGGTAATATTCCCTAGTAAACTGCAACCCTGACTGCTACATTTTTATTAACCGACGAAAAAACGGAGGACTCAAAATTACTTAGGTATATAATATAGTTTAAGAACTTATTTATTAAGGTTAAATAAAAAAGGTTTATTATTTTTTGCTTTTCAGTTTTTTCGGAGGTTTAATTTTTTTGTTAAAAAGTTTTTATGTTCTTATTGTTATTTGTGTCTCCGCAGCGCCCTCTGGCCACGCGTTTGGCCAGGCCACCAACGTGAAGCCCATCAAGATATCTGCGAGCTCGCTCACCAAACCATTGTCCATAGGCCCGTTAGCCGGCCTGGGCAGAGGCGGAAGTAAGATTTAAACGTTATTACTACTTTTTCGACTAAATATAGAACTTATATGTATAGTACGCGCGACTTCATTAGTATCGAAATTAATGCTAAAAATAAACGTCCTAATTAGTACTCGTCATTAACGTTTACCGATATTAAATCTGCTTAATGGGGATGCGCCATATAACCCGCGAAATTCAATTTATTTTTTCGCAAGGTCATAATAATATAATCCTATTCATTGATATCCTTACATAACGAAAATGGGCACTAAGGAAGAATTTTTTGAAAATTCATCCCCTAAAGCTAAATAATGGATGAAAGTTTGTATGGAAAAACGTAATTTTTGCCAACGGGAAATCCTATCTACACGTCTTGTAAAGTTATATTTTAAATCTTCTGAAAATGTTAGTTATGAAGATACTAATGAACTCGCGTCCGTACTGTAGGTGTTTCTGTACCTAATACAGGGTTGCAAGGACATCGACAAACTGTAACCCCTAGCTGAGAAATATCTATACTTAGTAGGTTTTATAAAAAAAAAAAAACAACTGGTCCATACAAAAGAGAACAGTGCAATACCTACGCGGTTCTGACGTTTGAAAGGTGCTGATTCTCAGCCTAATTTGAATTGATTTCGCCAAAATGTATGGAACAGCAATTTTTTTTAATAACCGACGCAAAAGGGGCGTTCAGCATCAAAAACTGAATCCACGGTAACAGGTTTTGCATCGATGTCTCTGCCAGCCTCTATAATTTAACACCATGATACTAATAGAAAAAGATTTTGGCCTCTAGGGTTACTAGATTATGGAACCCATAACTGAATCCCAAAAGTTTAATCAGGGATCGAGATGGTCCGTGTAAAGAGTGTCTAACACACAATCAGCTTTAAACAAGGACAAATTAAATCAATTGAATGATTTATAAAAAAATGTGAAACTTCACAGAAGAGATGGGTATTTTATCATTACATATCGATACCCATCACATTTGGTGAAGTTTCGACAGTTACTTTTGTATAGATATAGACAATCCTAAAGACCCTAAATAATCCTAACCACCGAAGAAGAGGAGGAGGAGGGCGGGGGGGGGGGGGGGAGGAGGCTTTTATTCCAAATCTAGAAGTGGATTAAATAATTTACGTGTATGCAATACAAAACCTAATTAGATACGAAATAATTTGTTGATAAATATTATGTGACGACTTTGAGATATAGAGTTCGATGTTATTGCCCCGTAAAACTTGTGTGCTGGTAATAAACACTTTCTAAATGCATACAAAAGTGTGGGCTGTTATCGCATTTGATATTATGTTTTTGTAACCACTGCGCAGCTTAGTCTCTTACATTGTTTCTTAGTAACATGTCATCAATATGTAGTGCTAAGATCAAATTGTATTGCAAAGCCTACCATCAACCAGAACATTAAAAAGTTACGAATAGACAGTGCTACACAGAGCTAAATGAACGTGGCGAAAAAGAGAACTATCATGAAGTGTACTGGATTTGACAGGTATTTGACATCTTCCTTGACAATCAGCGCCACCACCCACGCTCATTTAGCTCCATGTCATACTGTATTGATGGCAGCCTAAACATGCAACAGATACTTATCACAGTCTTGAGGCCACTATTTGATGACGTATTAATGATCAGCAAGAATTTTTATTACAAAAATGTTATCCCTGTCAGAGGCGCCTATACATTTTATGTAGATGATTACGATATCACAGATTGACTGTTTAAACGAAGGATATTAAAGAAACTCAGTATTAGTTTCTCGTTTCAAATACAGGGTGTAAAATGACACATTACATAGCCGTCATCTACGCATTCTAACATTGCATAAAAGTAATTGCTTTTTTTATGGATGATGTGATCTGACCGAGATAAAAACTTAGTATTTTTTTTTGTGGATGGAAAATCATCAAATGACCCCTCCCGCTCTGGTTGGAGCGAAAGGGAGTGTCGAGACTCTTACTGACTAAAACCCATCCGTGTTCCTTCCTTAGCCCTTTATGTTCCGGGGTAGCGGTAACCCTTTCGGACAATCCCGCACCCCCGGTAGGCTTCGGCAAAAGTAATTGCTGGGAAACGACTTTTATTTTTGGTGTGAAAAGTTCCTGTTTGCGGTAGTGCGCAATGTAACGCACGCAAAACATTGTGCGTATGGGTGCATGCAACGGTACAGGGGTCGTAGGGTATTTAAAGTTGTGTCACAAAAATAAAAAAAACATCAGGAAAAGTTGGAATTTTGGCCTTTAATATCTACGTAACCAGAAGGTTACCAGGTCCATAACTTAACTTTAACCATTGTTTATAAATAAACCTGATATTGTCCTTGAGCACATCCTTCGTTTAAGCAGTCAGGTTGTGTACGGTCAGCTTATTAAACCGGTGATTTTGCGTAGCGTCTGCCATGGCCCCGCCGTCGCCTTTCGCGGCGGGCTCCTCTGCCGCGTTCAGCGCCGCTTCTCTACTCGCTCAGAGTGAGTACGGTGTAAACTGCGAACACAATTAAGTTTCCAATTCACGTTATTTCAGAAAAAACAACCCTAATTCTCCACATATAAAGTGCAGTTTCTCGTACAACTTTAACAGTCACAGTCATTCTGAAAGCAACTTTATTTGCAGTTGTGTAACGTCGATATTTAAGTAGAGATAATGTGAATTGGAAACAAGGATTTGAATAGAATTAGTGCCCGCAATGTAACGTGTACGGCGATATTATCTATGTACTGTAGAAATCGATATGCATGCTGATTTTTTTTTGTGGATTAAGTAATTAATATAAAAAAGTATTTGTATTTTTTTTTTTAATATTTAGAACAAAGTCCTGAATCCATATAAAACAGCATGTATACAGGGTGGTCCAAAAGTCGTGGATCAAACGAAATAAGGAGATGAAGGAGGTCATTTCCAACAAAAAATCTTTCTACAGCATGGTTATAATTCAATTGCCCCAAAAGTTATGAATATTTGTGTATACCGAATTCTTTTACAATTAGACGAATTTAAAAAAAAATATAATATATAACAATAAAACAAACGGTGTTGTATTACTACTAGATAATGTACCAGCACTACAAAGTTCTATTAGGGCTCTGAGTACCAAATTTCAAGAAAAATTCATTTTTTTCCAAAAATTTTGTAACCTTACCAAAAATTATTTCTCACTTTAAAAGCGTTGGAAATTACCTCCTTTATCCCCCTACTTCGTTTGATCCACGACTTTTGGTCCACCCTGTATGTATGTATATTTGCATTTATATTAAATTTAGTAAACGTAGTTAACTTTCTTAGCTTTAGTGAACTTTACGGGCTGCTAACATTTCAATGTAGAACTTGTATTTCTGTAAATAGTATGCAAGCTAACAATCGATATTGATCCGAGCCGATTTTTGCTAAGTTATTCTTCGGCCTGGTCGCTAATAGAGCCTAGGATTGCTCTGCTTTTCTTCTATTTTTAGTTTTGACCTGATTTGTATGTAGTTCCACTTACTTCGCTTTGTATTTTGTTATGTAACTGAAGCGTTTTGAACAGTCAGTTTTTTTTATAAAGAAAAATTGCTGGAAAAGAAATGTTTGTGTTGAAGCCGTATGATTCAATACGCTTGAAAACACGAAATGTCAAATGTTGCGTAAAAACATGTTTTGTAAGGAGGACGAGGGTGGAAGTTTTAACAATGGAAGCTGGACAAATGATCCAACCCTTAGGGGCCGCCTACACGAGCGAGAGAATCGCGGCGATATTATCGTCGTGCCACGTATTTGTATACACACTCTTAGAACGTGTCTCCACGCGGTGAAAATTTGATGCCACGGCGAGACTATCGCCGCGATTCTCTGGCTCGTGGAGACGGCCCCTTAGAGCGGTTGTGTAAAGCAGGAAAAGAACACAAACACAAAAAAAGTATAAGTTGGGGGAAGCCCTCCTGCGTGGAGCACTCGCTCATCATAAGGCTAAAAGATGCGAGACAGAGCCTCAGTGCTGGTTTTCGGCGACAGCCGGCGTTGACGCGTAAACTCTGTTTCTTAAATTCTGCTCACGTTAAATTCTTACGCAATCACTAACTAAAGGGAATAAGTAAGTATTTACAAGGTTTCAGCTGTATACCTCACCCCTTTAACCAACAATTTTTGTTTGAATAACAATAATAAATTGTTATGGAAAAATCATCGACGACAATAAATTGTGGTAATAAAATTAACCTCAAATGTCAAATCAAAAACATCTTTTAAAAGTAAATTAATTTTAGAATTTCGGGTTAAAGAATTCAAATAATCAAATAAAAAATCAATTTGTTAGTGGCACTGCAAATTGGCATCCGCAGGTACGTTTTCAGATCCATTTGCTTACATTTTCTTCAAATACTTTTGGGACAAAGTATAGATAGTAACGTTGTGAGTTGTAATTGAACGTTTGTTGAGCTCAAGAGTACTATTATACAGGGTGAAATTGAACACATGCGACAAATTGAAATGGGAGATTGTACTCATCATTATGAACAACTTTTACTATGGGACCGAAACTGAAATCGCGAAAAAAAAATCAGCTGTTCCCTACATTTATGTTCGCATAATTCGTCAAAATGTAGGGAGCAGCTGATTTTTTTTCGCGATTTCAGGTTTGGTTCCATAGTAAAAGTTGTTCATAATGATGAGTACAATCTCCCATTTCGATTTGTCGCATGTGTTCAATTTCATCCTGTATATACTTAATAGTTTTGAATCGAAAATACAACACTTCACATTTTGGTTATTTGCGACATACATACAACGAATAGTCTTCAATGTAATTAAATATTAAATACTAGCTTCTGCCCGCGACTTCATCCGCGTAAAATTTCGACACCCTACCCATCGTGTCGCATCCCATCGCTCGCCCGTGTTACTACTTCATTTTCTCTTAGCGTTATTTCTCAATTTCTTTTTCTTTCGCTTGGCTCCTGAGAGTCGTAGCGTGATGTTAAAAAGCCTATAACCTTCCTCAAGAATTGGGCTATCAAAAAAAAAAACATCAATATCGGTTCAGCCGTTTGCGAGCTACGATGGCACAGACAGACACACAGATACACACGTTAAAATTATAACACCCCTCTTTTTCTGTCGGGGGTTAAAAAAATGGAGCCATGCCTCGTTCGCGCCTCAGACGTGTGATGTCTCGCGACAAGCAGAATCTTGTATAATTCATCCTTATTCCTGCTTTCAAAGTCGGCGTTTCAGATCTGTGTACATATTTAAGGTAGCGGGACCACTTTTTACCAATTTAATGTATTCTTGCACTTATTTATTTATCTTTAATTCAGGCACATATCCCATATTATATTTTATTAAAATTTTTATCCTTTTCAAATTACTTGGTAGTAGAACTTGCCAGTCTTTTTATCGTGTAGTTGTTTTCCTGTGGGCTGCGCAACAATTATTTGAAATTGAATGGCCAGGCATTTTTACAATTTATTATTAATATTTCTTCGTATTATTTTGTTGTTTTTTGTGTACAGTAATGCGTTATAAAGGTATGCAACACTATTAATAACCGTATTTTATTGTAATATTTATTTTCTATTTTATAAGTGAGGCGTGAAAGTGGGTTCAACTAATTTATTTGTGTCCCATTTATTGTATAAAAATTAAGTAATTACATAAAAGAAAAAGAATATTCCATGAGTCGTTTGCGAATGTCGGTTACGGCCACTTTGACGTCCTCGTGACTAAAATTAGCTATCAACGATCGATTTTACTTTCTAATCAAACTTATAACAACGCCATCTATGTTTTTTTTTCTCTAAAACTATACAGTTTAACACAGCGCCATCTATTTATCAACTAATGGTTTTTTCCTCAACAGTGGAGATGGTGGGCATGACAGGCATGAACTCGTACTTAATGCAGAACTTGAATCAAATCATCCAGTCGGGTATGGGGGGACCGCTCGCTGGTATGCTAGGCCAGTTTGCTCAGGTGGGGCCCATTTGGGCACAGAACAAGCCGGGCAACATGTGGCAGCAGGAAAAGGTGAGACTATCGAACGGTTTTTCTTCAATATTTCTTGCAATGAAAACTAAAATACCGTTTACACTTGGTGTTTATTTATAAACGTTGCTTTAAGTTAAATAATGATTAACATCCACTTAACCATACATGTTATAAAGTTTAGACGTTGCTTAACTTTAAGTAACGTTTATAAATAAACCCTTTAATTTTATTTAAAACTAGCTGCCGGTGAATTTTACCTATGTTTGAACAGTAAATCTGCTATACGGGGTAGAGACAAATCCAACAAATTAAAGATCATAAAAATCGACCCAGCCATTCTTGAGTTATAAATGGTGTAACTAACCCGACTTTGTTTTATTTATAAAGATACGTGAGATTAGCCAAACTTCAATAGACCTTTTAGATAATAGGTACCATTGCGGACACTGGCCGTGGACCATTTTTCAACCTTATTACTAAGGTATAAGGGTGAAAAGTGGTCGACCGCCAGTGTCCGCGGTTGTATATGCTACGGGTAATGCATACTTAGATTTTCCGTTGATAATATTTTTAGATGGTGGGAGGAGATGAAGAAGAGGTAGATGATGAAGAGATGGGTGTCGCTGAAACATACGCAGATTATATGCCTTCAAAATGTAAGTAAGGCATACGTTTAGCTATTATTTTACTCTATGTTATTTTTCTTGTCACACTTACTTACCAAGGGGTATCGTATTACCCAGCAACTGGGTTGTGGAGGTCAGATAGGCAGTCGCTTCATGTAAAATATTGGCATTCAGCTGCATCCGGTGAGACTGGAAGCCGACCCCAACATAGTTGACAAACAGGCTAGGCAGATGATAATGACGATGATGTTATTTTTGTTGTGAGCAGTCGCTGGCTGATATTCAGTGAAGCTTTCATTGTTTCAATTATTTTTATGGCCGATTTTTTTTCCATAAAAACCAAATTTGGTTCATCATAAAAATCATAAATCATAAAAAAAAACAAAACAAATATTTTTAAAACAAAACAGCCACATTGGTCCAGCCGTTCTCAAGTGATGCGGTTACCAACGAACAGCATTCCATTTTTATTTATACATACAGGGTGAAATTGAATAGATGCGACAAATTTAAATATACAATAATACGTGTTGTCAAGAAAATGTAGAACATATCAAATGTAAAATTAAAAAATAATTGATCAGTGTTACGAAAAGCGTTAAAATAATTAAAGTATCAAAGAATTTCGCGTACTACCGTTTTCGTGTAGCACGATTTAGGTACATTATCGCTATGAATGAATCGCGCCGCCCCCGTCCGCCCGCGCATCTCTTTCCCGCGCGCACGATTAAATAAAAGTTTTGTGAAACCAAATTTTCCTTCATACTTTTGTCGGCTTAGGACGATCAAAAATACAATAAAAGTAATAGTGAAAAAATGTTTTAGTATGAGGTATAACCTGAATAATGTTTGTTACAACAACAACAAATCAATTATCGTATTTTTGGCGTATTTAAAAAGTTGGAATCACAGTATTTACAATAATTATTATGAAATCAGTACACTTACGTGTATTTTAGTAATTGTTCAAAATGTCCACCTCCGTTTTGTAAACACAATTGAGCATGGCGCCGCAAAAAGTCTTGTGATTTTACAGTTTCGAATGCACTAATGATTTTGTTTTTTAGTTCGTCTAAAGTTTCGGATTCGCGTTCGTTTAATTTCTCCCCACAAATAAAAGTCCAACGGTGTTAGGTTAATCGAAATCTTCGCTGCGTTTCACGTAGATTTCTTACGGTGTTGTACCACACGACAATATCGAGATACTGCGACTATTTCGTCTCGTCCTAGGCATTGTTATGACACAAACACAAGACAACAACACAAATTATTCGCAATACGTAAAGTAGGATTTGCGGAATGCGCGCGCGACCATGACCTACAAACGTTTTAGGACGACTAATGAGCGAAGGAAGGGTGGTGGGCGGCGGGGCGGTCGCCGGGAATTTCCTTAGTCTGAGCCGGGAAGGAATGTCATGCGAGGTTTGGCAACGTCGCGGATATTACACTAGAAAATAGGCAAAATTAGGTAAATGACCGCTATGAACGGCAACGTTTAATGACATGAGTACTCCACGATGATTATTGAGCACTGCGATGAGATTTTTTGATACTTTAATTTTTCTTATTTATTTTGCATATTAATTATTTTGCTGGAATACCGATAATTCGTATTTAAATAAAGATAATAACATCAGTGGACCTTTTGAAAACGATAATCACGTAATTTTTTTTAACGATTTAGATTGTAGAAAAAACAGTTTATAATTACTATGTTACTGTAACTGAAGCTCCCATTTCTTTTTGTCGCATTAATTCAAATTCACCCTGTATAAATAAATCCCGGTGTCCTCACGATGTTTTCCTACACCAATGTCAGCTAAACTTAGAAAGTACATTATTTAATTCATCATCATCAGCATCATTTCAGCCGAAAGACGTCCACTGCTGCACTTAGGAATCCCCCAAGCACCTCCACTTCGACCGGCCGTTTATTTAATTATGATAACTTAATCATATTCAACCCTTCTCAATAGTGAAGCTAGGCCGCAAGCACCCCGACCCAGTGGTGGAGACGGCGTCGCTATCGTCCGTGGAGCCGGTCGATGTGACGTACGAAGTGAGTCTGCCGGACGACCTCATCCGCAACGGTCTGCTGTCCGCCTTGCAGCTGGAGGCCGTCGTGTACGCGTCGCAGGCGCAC
The DNA here is from genome assembly GCA_945859645.1 of Amphipoea oculea. Taxonomy (NCBI): domain Eukaryota; kingdom Metazoa; phylum Arthropoda; class Insecta; order Lepidoptera; family Noctuidae; genus Amphipoea; species Amphipoea oculea. The sequence continues at coordinate 17,879,553 of OX243884.1, forward strand.
GAGCACCTGCTGCCTGACAACACCAGGGCTGGCTTCCTCATTGGTGAGTCATTTGTGCGGCACTAGCGAGCAGTTAGAGGGGTTCCCAGGCTTTTGACATACTCACCCCCACTAGCTTTTGAAGTGAAACTTCTTTACGCACGCTTGACTTGGGGAGTAAGCTGGCGAACGCGTGACGTAAGCGTTACGAAAAGTGTGATCGGGCGAGGCGAACGGGAGTTGAGTGGGGGATATAAGCAAGAGAAAGCTGTACGCGCGAATATTTTCTTTCTCTCTTCCTCTCATAGCTAAATACGTTTGAAGTTTCACTTCAGTCGTGTGGTCATAAGCACACTCGGTTTTTTTTTTAACACTTCGCTTCCGATACACTTAGTCGACTTATTCAGAAAAGCTCGACAGTTTAGTCACGAAAATCGTGCTTTAACCAAATAGTTTTGGTACAGGCGACGGCGCGGGAGTGGGTAAGGGCCGTACGATCGCCGGCATCATCTTCGAGAACTACATAAAGGGCCGCAAGCGCGCCATCTGGGTGTCCGTCTCCAACGACCTGAAGTACGACGCCGAGCGGGACCTGCGCGACATCGGCGCCGGCAAGATTGAGGTGCATCCGCTTAATAAGGTAACTTGTTTATTTATTATTATTACACCTTAAGGGAAGGTTCACATCTGACGGAAGATGCGTCGCGTAAGATCGGTCGCGTAACGCCAGAACAGACAAATGTATAGAAAAACACTTGATCGTTCACACTCAACCGATGATGCGTTAGTGCGTCGAGCGAATAAATAGACGCAATCGATGTTACGCCCGACGCATCTTCCGTCAGATGTGAACCTTCCCTAAGGCCGCTATCCCACTGGCGTTTTACGAGCGTTGGCGCTTCTCCAACGTCTGCGCAGCGCCAACGTTGCGCAGACGCAACGTGCCGTGCGGGACTGCTAAGGCGTGGGGTTCTGGGTTCGATTCCCGTGTCGGACAAAGTTTTATTGGGTTATTAAATTGGGAATTTCTTAGCCACAGCCCGGTTTTTGAAAGTCGACGGTGTGATACCCCCGTGCCTCGGAGAGCACGTTAAGCCGTTGTTCCTGCGTCTGATCTCTGTCATGTCGTGTCGGTTTGCCGTCCCATCGGACAATGAGAGTGAGGGAAGAGAGAGTGCACCTGCGTTTGCGCACACACTCTTGCACAATATTATCTCCCGCCGAAGGAATCTTCACTGAGATGGGTTACCATGGCCGAAATTCGGTCTAAAGGACTTAATTTGTCCACCACTTTAAACAGTCTTATTATCCCTCCACCAGTTCAAATACGCGAAGATCTCATCAGCCGTGAACGGCAACGTGAAGAAGGGCGTGATCTTCAGCACATACTCCGCGTTGATCGGCGAGACACAGTCCACCACCACTAAGTACCGGACAAGGCTGAAACAGTTGCTGCAATGGTGCGGGGAGGACTTTGATGGATGTGTATCCTTTATAATAAACTTAAACTTTAGAATAAACTCTCTAAATTATTGTGAAAACCGCATCAAAATCCGTTGCGCAGTTTTAGAAGAACAATGCAGTCACACACACACGAAAATCGACTTGTAATCTGTACTAAAATTACAATGAGGTAAAATTTGTTTGTTTTTTTTTTTCGAGAACTTCAATGCTAAAAATACATATTATAATATTACCAATAAAACAAACAACAAAGCTATTATAATAATAAAGCAGGTATACTACTTTCATAGCCTGCCTTTATAGGAATATGGAAGAAGCTTTAAAAACCTTGTTTCTTTGTAAAATCGGCTACCATCAGTATTAACACTCCAGGACCCGGCTCCCACGTCGAGCGATAATTCGTTCGTGCGCCCACAACTCGGCTCCCGAGTCGTAAATATAGATTTATGTGACCGTGTGGGCACACGAACGAATTTATCGCTCGACCTGAGGACCGGGTGCTAGACAGTGAAAGTGTTAAGCGTACTTTCGTTCACCCCCACCTTCTTGGCACCCTATAAAGGCAAAGGCCTCCCTACTCTCTTTCTACTTTTCTCTGTTTAAAACTTCGAAGGACCAGTTCTTATAACCATTCACCTGTATAAAATCCTCAACTCGAACAACAGATTGTATTCGACGAGTGTCACAAAGCCAAAAACCTCTGCCCGGTCGGTTCAGGCAAGGCAACCAAGACTGGCTTAACTGCCCTAGAACTACAGAACAAGTTGCCCAAAGCCCGGGTGGTGTACGCGTCGGCTACCGGCGCCAGCGAGCCCAGGAACATGGCCTATATGGTCAGGTTGGGCATTTGGGGAGACGGCACACCCTTCCCAACTTTCATGGATTTCATCAATGCTGTTGAGAAACGGTTAGTAAAAAACACTAACTAATTCGAAAGTAACTTTGTCTGTCTGTATTTTACCTTTTCACACCTAAACCACTGAACGGATTTCGACAAAATTTGACAAGTGGATAGATGGCATCCTGTGGAAGAACAAAGGCTACCCTTTGTCTCAAAAATAATCCTTAGGGGATGAAAAGTATGGAAGACCCAGCGTTTCTTAAGTTAGGTTAGTTAATTCCCGATATCCATGCGGGCAGAAGCTAATACTTTAAAGCTCTGTTCACACCGAGACAAGACGCGGCTTTACGCGACGATGCTTGAAGATGCCAGCTGTTTCGCCGCCGGCCGTATTCGAATTCTCTCACTGAAATACCTTTTATAATAGTTCTGTGTTGTTAATTGTATCGCTATCCTAAAAAGTGCGCGCCACGTCGCGTCGCGTCATTTCTCGGTGTGAGCTGAAAGCACTAGGAAGTGGTGTAGGGCGGGCGTGCCGGGGGACTGTCTTATATAATGTAAACGTTCAAAAAGTGCTATTTCCTGGCCTAATTTGACTTTTATATTTTTTATTTTTGAATACCGTCTTGATGTTGTATTGAATTCTTGCAGAGGTGTAGGCGCGATGGAGATAGTGGCCATGGACATGAAGCTGCGCGGCATGTACATCGCGCGCCAGCTGTCGTTCCACGGCGTGTCCTTCAAGATAGAGGAGGTGCCTCTGTCTGACGCCTTCAAGGAGACCTACGACAAGTCGGTGGCACTGGTCAGTACCTACATAAGCCTGTACGCCACCTATACCAACGCCGACGAGGAACCGACTAGCTATCTATTTTCTCACTCAAGAAACGTACAATACATGTAGGTCCCGTGTCAGTAAAAAGGATATATACAGGGTGAATTTTTCAAGTGGGCGTGGATGGCCAAATCCGAAACTATGAGGAATAGCGAAAAGTACTCAAACGAGTCGCGGGCTCGATTTTGATGAAAACTAAAACTGCATCATTGGATTTTTGAAAAATCAATATTTCTGGCCAGGAATCGAACCTGTTGATTTTGAAAAAAAAAAACACACGCTGTATTATTACACCATTCGATAGTGTCGCTAATAAGGATCAAATTCTGGGAAGTAATGACATACGGCAAACTAAAGGAAAGAGCTCATTTTTATCAAAATACTTTTTTAATTTCTTATGCTACCTACCTATTACACCTTAAGGTGATTGGATACTGACACTTTTTCATACATTCTTTCGGGGTACAAATCTCAAAACATAAACGATTTTTGCAGAATAAAAGCACGTATATTAAGTTGTTATAACTTATTATTGACGCATATCGACAAAAACCTATAAAAAAACACTATTTGCAGGATATCTAGGCCTGATAAAATCGATAAATTTATCTATGTGTGCGCGGCCGGAACACGCCCTCTGCAGGATATTTCAAAGAACCATCGAGAAGCAGAACATACATTTTTGCTATGGTTATCAACAACAGTTGATCTTGATCGTTAGATGGCGTTGTAGTCAACCGTCGCACTGGCATTAGTATGCGTGATTTTGTTGACAAGTTTAGTTTTTGCGAACATCGATCACTTGATCGATGGTTGCGAAGCGTAGGTATGCAATTTTTAACCGACTTCAAAAAAAGGAGGAGGTTCTCAGTTTGTCGGAATCTTTTTTTTATTTTTTTATGCATGTTACCCGATTACTCGAAGACGGCTAGACCGATTTGAAAAATTCTTTTTTTGTTTGAAAGGGTATACTTTCCAGGTGGTCCCATTGTCATCAAGTCAGGATCTGATAATGGGATCCTGGAGAAATCGAAGGAACTCTTAAAATATTATAAGCACACCTATAGCGATTTGGGTACCTATTTTTTATAGTAGGTAACTCGTGTATTTGCTTTCGGAAAGCGCCATTTGGTGATGTGGAACTGATGATGAAGACCACATGACTGATGGCCACTGGAACTACTCAATAATAAGTATTTCACGGGTTGCGATTCGATTACTTTAATATGGTTGCTAAGCAATTAATCATGCTCGTCACAATGCGAATGGTGAAATGGAGCTGATGGTGAAATACCAGGAGAACTCCTCAACAGTTAACGTCCCTGCATCGGGAAAAGCAATATTTTGTAAAAGGCGATAAGCAAGTTGACATTAGGCTATTGAAACTTAGATAAATTATAAACAGACCCACTAAAAAGCGAGATTTATTTAATTTAAAAAAAATACCGACTGAAAAAAAACACTAGGTAGGTACTAGGCGAAAAAACCTTTATTTTCGGAAGTCGGAGGCAAAAACTAAAGTAGGTACTAAAGACACCGAAGTTATTTTCGACTTAGTAGTTTTTTTTTTGGAAGGCGGTTTTTTTTTGTTAATTTTTTTTCTTACAAGGCTGGCGCGGTGGCTCTGCCCGCGCAGTTAGATTTTATCAATTTAATCATGAAGTGAGAAAAAATGCTTTACTTTGTGATAGAATTATCTGTGATCTACCCTGGGTTCGATATTACTTACTGTAATAATGAACGTACTTATCATCTATAAAGTTTATGAGCACACTAGCCGAAATATTTCCATACTTACAAATTTCAGGAATTTATTAGGTACTCCACCGTTTGACATAGCACAGACGCCAGCACATCAAGCTACCCGAAACTGTAAAATTTTCCCAATCAACCTTGAATCTAATACTTTAGCGATAATGTAGAAAATCCATTAATGAAATTTGACAGATTGTAGTAAGTACCTAGTTTGATTTGCTGGCGTCTGTACATCCAAAGTTAAACATTATATCGTTTTTTCTTATTTAGTTTTATTCATTTTGTATGTGCGGAAGCAAAATAGTAAAATGAGAAGCATTAAAAAGTTATGAGCTAAGAAAGATTCGTTTTTTTTAGGGTTCCGTAGTCAACATGGAACCCTTATAGTTTCGCCATGACCGTCAGACAATCCGTCCGTCCACCCGCAGCTTAGCTCAGAGACTCTTAGTACTAGAAAGCTATAATTTGGCAAGGATATACATATTAATCACGCCGACAAAGTGGTAAAATACAATCTTGAAAAACAATTATTTTTAGGGTACCTCCTGTACACGTAAAGTGGGAATGTTTTTTTTTCTCTCGTCTACCCCGTGGTGTGGGGTATCACTGGATAGGTCTTTCAAAATATTGCGGGATTGTGATAATCATTTTTCGATTCAGGGATCCGTTTGTGAAATACTAGAAGAAATACTAAAATTCACGGCAGTAGTATATGTCACGAAATCAAAATCACAGCTGAGTAGACTTTACGAGTAATAGTCGACCAACTTTTAGTTGCAATGTATGGGAGAACATGATTTTCAACTACAATGTTAAGCTTGTTCTTGGGATAAATTCATTTCAACTACGGAACTCTTCATTGTGGTCCGACATGGACTTGGCCGGTTTTTCCTTGCTAATTTTAATGTAACTTAGGGTGTAAATAAGTAATAAAAGATGTATAGAAATTTCTTCAAAACAAAGTCGGTACCAACAAAGCTCAATTATCGAAGAGAGAGAAGAGTTCAATAAACTTTATTTGCAACTAGCTGCGCCCAGCGGTTTCACCCGCATAAGTTTCGATCCCGTGGGAATATCGGGATAAAAACTATCCTATGTCCTTCCCCGGGACTCAAACTATCTCTATACCTACCAAATTTCTTCTAAATTGGTTCAGTGGTTTAGGCGTGAATAGGTAACATACAGACAGACAGGCAGAGTTACTTTCGAATTTATAATATTAGTATGGATATAATATAGTATAAGTATATACAGGGTTATTGGAACAACACTAACATGGTCATTGTACTCATCATTATGAACAATTTTTTTTACTATGGGACCAAACCTGAAATCGCGAAAAAAATCAGCTGTTCCCTACATTTATGTTCGTATAGGTAACTCGTCAAAATGTAGGGAACAGCTGATTTTTTTTCATTTTCTCATTTGAAATTGGAATTGTTGGTTCGAGTGGACGCTGGTGTATGTGAAGTTGTTGGTTTTTAGGCTAAACATACAAACACACGTAAATAGTAAACACATAATACATATTACACATAACACTTATATACATATACATACACATACACACAACAGTAATAAAATTACACTAATAATTAAATACCCACAACCGTGTGTACACGGCCTAATAATTTCACGCGTCTGTACACTGCCTGTGGCGGCGGCGGGCACGCTGGGCTGGGCTGCGGTTGAATGATACATTATTATACCTACGCTACGACCGAAATTCGCGGAATTGATACGATGATCGTTGCCGCACCCCCGCCGCGCCTCGCGTCGCCCGCGCCGCGCGTTGCGCCGCTGCATCTCTCGCGCACGACTCAAATAAACATTTCATATATTTTGTTTTATAGTAGCGTTTAATTATACAACAAATCTTAACTGTCCCGTTGGTTTCGTGGTCACAAGTGCATCTGCCGTGCAAGGGGTCCTGGGTTCGATTCTCAGGTCGGACAGTGTTATTTAAATTGGGTCTTTCCCGTTAGGAGTTTCTTTACTCTTTTTCTTTTTTTTTTGCCCGGAGTTTGGAAATTGGTGGCGTAATACCCCCGTGCCTCGGAAAGCACCTAAAGCCGTTGGTCCTGCGCCTGTTCTCTCTCCTGTCGTGTCGGATTGCCGTCCCATCGAACTATGAGAGTAAAGGAACACAGAGTGCACCTGTATTTGCGCACACACTTGTGCACTATAATATCTCCTGCAAACCTGGCTAATCTTCTTTGAAATTGGCCACCGTGACCGAAATCGGTCAGGGGATTTATTATTATTTTTAAACCTAAACCTACCCTAACACACTACAAAAGCACCCTTAGAATAATTGAATAAGCAACTGACAACCCTTGTAGCAATCAAGTATTCTTTTGTTCGGTTTTTACTATAAAAAGTACGCTTTTCTTTAGAGAATGATGGACAGTCATAAAAATATTTTCGTAAAAATATTTTATTTTAATTAACGCCACCTCTGGAAAACAAGTTCACAAACCAAGTTTATGAATACAACGCCATCTAGTTCCATCGCAAGTAAAACTATACACGTAGTGTGTAACTGTACATGTGTGTGTAAAGACATAGTAAAGATATAAAGTGAAACGGCTAAATGTTTAGGGGTACAAATCTTTGTATGAGACGAGTTAACAAGCAAAGTGAATATCTAAAAAGATTATGTTAATGCGTTAGTTGACGCATATAACAAAGTTGTTTCGCAAAGCTTTCTGAGTTAGGCGTAAAAATTGAAAATGTTCGAAGTGCGAATGTGCCGCCATCTAGCGATAAAGTGGCTGGGAGATCATGTATCGATTATCCTTAACTGATTAATTGTTCAAAATTATGACAATTGTTTTTGAATACATAGCTAGATTCGACGTCTCAAGGATTGTACTGCAACTAAAAATTTGAATTTAGAACATAATTTTGTGAAGGTGACTGCGCTACGAGTGTTTCGGGTGTAAAAATATTGAGCATCATTTCGAACAAAGTATGAAAAAAGAAGCAGTTTATTAAAATTCAACATTTTCCTTAAGTTTGCCGTATGTCATTACTTCCCAGAATTTGATCCTTATTAGGGACACTATCGAATGGTGTAATAATACAGTGTGTGTTTTTTTTTTTCAAAATCAACAGGTTCGATTCCTGGCTAGAAATATTGATTTTTCAAAAATCCAATGACGCAATTTTAGTTTTTATCAAAATCGAGCCCGCGACTCGAGGGCGACGAGGGCTATTAAGGTGAATGCGTAGTTGTAGCCCGCGAAATTCAATTTTTCCTACGTTTTTTGCAATTTTTAGGTCAATGTCAGGTTGTATCTTGATCAAAATATGTTTCGCGACTATGACCGGTACGTATTTACACAAATATAATAATTAGAATCATTAATACATCTTTCTAAGTTAGATTTCTACCGTTAAGAACAAATCTCGTATGGAAAAGTGTTTGTGGTAGAAATCTAACTCAAAGAGATATATTAATGATTCTAATGACTATAATCCTGTAAATACATATCTATTATAGTCGCAAATCATATTTTGATCAAGATACAACCTGACAGTGATTTGCAAATTGCAAAAAACGTAAGAAAATTTAAATTTCGCGGTCAACCACTTCACATTCACCTGAAAGAAAATACTCGCGCAGCGACGCTCGCTTGGCGGACAGAATACTTGCTGAGAGAGAGGGGTCAGCAAAATATGACATCGTGTGACAAGGGGGGTAAATCATAAACTTCGTGACGTCACATGTATTTAAACCTAAAGTATTAAAACTGAAAACTTCAACTTTAACGGGAAACTTTAAAATATTACCAACTCTAACAATATTGTTACACGTAAGGTTTAATTTAAAATTGCAAAATATGTGAAAACCAGCAGGTGGGGTATATACTGATTGTTTGTACCGACAGTGGGTGGAAGCCATGCAGCGCTTCACTGAGGCGGCGGAGCTCATCAACGCGGAGTCGAGGATGAAGAAGACCATGTGGGGACAGTTCTGGTCGGCGCACCAGAGGTTCTTCAAGTATCTCTGTATCGCTGCCAAGGTAAGCCTGATATACGCTCAACATACTCCATTTTTGGGTTCCGTAGCCAAATGGCAGAAACGGAGCTCCTATCATTTCGTCATGTCTGTCTGTCTATCCGTCTGGATATTACACAGCCATTAAGAAAACTGTGCGGTTCGGGAAACATCGTCTTTCTTCTGAAATACGAACGCGCGATTATGAGATCTAATACAGGGTGTAAAAAGACACATTACATAGCCGTCATCTACGGTTGTCTTTAAAAGATCGCTCTTAGCGATAAGACCGCCCATTGTGTCATTGTAAAGTTTCTATATTTATCTCTGTAATTTATATGGTGTGAACAATAAAGAGTATTCTATTCTACATTGCACAAAAATAATTACTGGGAAACGACTTTTATTTTTGGTTTGAACATTTGCAATTTGCGATAGTACGCAATGTAACGCACGCAAAACATTATGCTTATGGGTGCATGCAACGGTACAGAAGTCGTGGGAGTATTTAAAGTTGTGTTATAACATTAAAAACTTGTTTTCGTAAAATAACGTCAGTAAAAATTGGAATTTTGACCTTCAATATCTCCGTAACCGGAAGGTTCTCTTTCAAATTTGGATAAGGGCAAGAGAATAATTACCTGTCTTGTCTGTAGGTAAACCACGCCGTGGTGACGGCTCGCGAGGCGGTGAAGTGCGGCAAGTGCGTGGTCATCGGCCTGCAGAGCACCGGCGAGGCGCGCACGCTCGACCAGCTCGAGCGGGACGACGGAGAGCTGTCGGACTTCGTCTCCACTGCCAAGTAAGTCCTCAATCAGAAGTTCAATTCTCGTAATTTAAAACGTTCAAAATCTAGTCGCAGTCTCATCTCGGCGACAAACAAATGTCAAAAACTTGTCAAAATGTAGGGAAATTAGAGGTATTTTTGAGAGATTGAAACTGAAATCAGACTGTGAACGTTTTTAAAATTACGAGAATTGCCCCTCTGGTCTAGTATTGTGCTACCAGCGGTGTTGAGAGCAGACACTACAAAGAGACTGACCCCTGAGTTTGTACCACCATTTCTTCTCAAAGGTAGTCAAAGACAACGGAATTGTCGACTCCCATCTAGACTATTTTATTTTCTAGGTTGTTTTTTTTTAATTTGACATGTAATAGTGATTCTGACGTGTCCTATTGCAAACTGTTACCACGAATTCGAATTTTCAAGTTAATAATAACTTGAAAATTATCTCAAAATTAACTTATTTATAGAACAACAAACAGAATTTCATACATACACATTTAAAATTCATTTGCAACCATAAACTTATTAGGGCCTTTTTGTTACAAATCAACTTGGAATACATTTCTCTAAAGTAGATAACTGATTAAGTGGCGCTGGAATGTAATTATCTGAGATTATGAACATTGCTTTAGGTCATAAATAAATATAAATATATATTTATATAACATAAATAAATATATATAAATATGTCATAAAATCATAAAAAGGTAAATAATAAATTACCAGCTAGACTGCCTAGGGTGCGTTGGACGTAGTTTAAGCATCGCCATCCGTAAGCCCAGGCTCGCACCGCCACGTTTGTCGAGGCGATGTTTTTCCCACACTGGATTTTTAACAAACTGTTTAGCGCCGAGAGTTAAAAATCCAACAGCAAGTTATTTGAAGCGCTGGGATGTACTCTGTTGGATTCTCAATGCTCGGCTGAACACCGAGAGTTTAAAATCCAGCGCGCGGTAAAATCCCGCCGCGATATTTTTACGTCCGTGCGAAAGTGGGCTAAGGACTACTTTAATGTACAATGTGCCCAGTCGTTTTGAAAATTACATAATCTGAAAATAATAACATGTAAATAATACAAAATGTTAATTTGTTCTATTAACTGGCATTTATTACAAAAAAATGTTTAAAAATCACGATAAATCAACCATTATGTTAATTAAAATTCTTTGGGTTCAAACAATAACAATCAGACACAATTTCTAATTACAATTCATATCTCTGTCATGTTCCTTCACGTCTAGTTCCACAAACATATTCGATAAGTTAATTTTGTCAACAGGTTTTATTTTACTTAGTTCCCTAGCTAAACGGCCCATAGTGTCCAAGTTAGATGCACTAGGATTCTCCCTAAACGCTTTGTTCAGTCTTCTAAATTCATCGTTCAAAGCCCTGAGTGTGTTCACATATTTTTTTTTCACATCAAGAATATTAATTTCTGTCGAATTATGCTCGAAACTGTTATTTTCACTGTTACTGTCGTCTAAAGGGTCGTTGTGATCTTCGATTTCTTGTTTGACTACGAAATACTGTTCGTTTGTTTGTTCGTTGTTGTTATGCATCGTTTCTTCCACGTCATTATCCTCGTTTTCTTGATCATCGTACTCAAGGTCCGACTGGACTCCGGGCTCGACTTTAACTTCGTCTTCACCAGCCAATGCTGTGTAAAATGCTCTTTTATCATCAGGAACAGACGTTATCAGTGCAGCAGAGTGTAACACGGCACACAAGTGCTCACACAATGCGCCCCTCCGTCCTTTAACACAGTCACAACACATTGTATCAGCTCTAAATGTTACATGACTCTTTGTTTTCTCTAATCTATATTCCTGACTAGTCATTTCCAAACCAGCTAAACTCTCTATCACCGTTTTATCCCGACGCAAGAACTTAGTATAAGTTTCAAATATTAATTTGCCTCTCAAATGTGCATGCAGTATTTGACACCAGTGACTGTCCAAAATATTCAACAGTACATCTATCATGATCAAACTGTTGTAGGAAAAACATCTGCTTAATATAAATTGTTTTAAAATTCTTAGAGAAATGTCTATCACTTTGTTTGGTGTTATGTAATCTTCTCGTCTGTTCCATATGTCAGTCAGATATTCTTTCAGTTTTGGAGCGGATTGCACGTCGCTGTTACCCTCAAGCTCTTTGTAGAACAATTCTGCTTCTTGTAAATTCTCTGCGTGCAGAAGTGAAGTGAATAATTCCATTACCTTATGCCTATGTCTTCTATCAATTTTAACCTCCCCTTCGCAAATCGTCTTCCATATTCCTTCGATCACGGACGCACGCGACACAAACAACCTCTTATTAGAAAATATTGCATCTAAGGCATGATTTTGTTCATCTAACTGATTTATCATGATCTTGCTCGGTTCAAAGCTTTTTAAAGTCTGATTTTCTAAAAGTAATTTTGTAGAAAAGAATGCTTGACTGAAACTGGGTTCCGTAGTCTGTGAATGTAAGGCACAGGCGACGGGCAGGGCGCCCAGAGGAGTAGGAACTAAGAAGAACGATACAACGCATTCTTTAATAAGTGTACTATCTACTATAATGCAGTCTAATTCATGTCCAGATAGGACGTTTTTCATGAATGGTGTGATAACGACGGTGATACTGTAGTCATCTGTGTATCTCATCACGCCCCCACATTCCTCTAAAACCTTCGCTTTCTCGCTCATTGTGTCGGCTACATTGTAATTGAGCCCCTCTTTCTTTGTCTTGTTGAACAGGTACTTCGCATGGTGTAGACTGGGATTTATTTCTGCATTTGACAAATGTTTCCTACTGGCCCCAAACTTTGAAACTAAGGTTAATTCATGGTAGCTTTTTGCCGTAGCTGTCGTGTGTCCCTCTGAAAAATATTTGTAGAATAAGTCGTCGGTGTCCGCCGAGCATTTCAGCAGATTGAATGATTCTCTCGCTCTTATACCGTGCGAGTGAATGAAGTTTATGTGAATGGTTAGATTCAAACCGTCCTTCAACATTTTATCGTTTCTAATAGTGTTACGATTTATAAACTTTATTTTGAAGTCTATCTTCGCATTGCATTGTTTATCCTTCCCGCCTGATCGTTCTAGCGTCTTCCTTTTATTAAAACTAGAATGATGGCATACAAAAACTTTCCTGTACAATAATCTCTTTAAATTTGGGAAACACGCTCTAACTATCCAGCCAGTTTTTGTGAATTTAGTGAACTTCTTTATCCATTCCCTGGCGTATTCGCTGTAGAATTGAGCGTTACGATTAGTGTCCACTCGACATTTGATAAGGATCGTGTACCTCTCTGCTGATACGTAATTAAATAAAGGAAACTCGGCATTTTCTGATATTTCACTGAGGAAGTTCTTCAGTTGCTGTTTAGAAGTCATGGTATTTATCACTGACTTTAAATGCCAACACTAACACAATTTTGCACCGAAATACGTTTTAGCATACCATAACAAATAGTTTTATTCGTTTACGAACATAACACATACGCGCACATTGTCAAAATACGTAATACGCTTATAAAATCGATGCTCCGACACTGTATTTAGTTCCGACAGCGCATGTATAGCCGTGCGCTGAGTCCGTGTACTATTCGCAGTATAAATACCACGTAATGGCGGCGCCGGGTGAACGAACCACTTCCGAGGTCGCCCGACGCAGCTGGCGCTACTATTTGAAACTGCGCGACATTTTGACAGCGCGGGAATTTTAGAATTTTGACGTTTACGTTGTAACTTTTTTGTGTCATGTTTTGACAATTAATTAAAAAAGTAATATTAGGTGGATATTAATGATTAAGTTTGATTATGAATGTTTGTTATTAAATAATAATTATTTTAATCGATCATTTTTCTAGATTTCCCATATTTTTGTTTTATTTTCCATGGATTTATATTATTATCTTTTTATTTATTTTTATTTCACAAAAAAAAAAATTCTTTGGTTTTGGTTATTATATAAATTTGAGACATATTTCTCGAAATCTGGATGATAATTAATTAGGTACGTATTTTTGATAAAATATAATTTGCAGAGAGTGTAATCAAGACGATTCTTTTTCGGTTCTTTATTGTACTATTTTCGGCACTTGAATATGTACGGATAATAGTGGGTCTTTATTCGTATGCAATAAGGGTGGTTTTTGTAAATCAAATGTTACAAGACTACTGGCGATGGCGTTTACTGTAGGTATTATGGAGAGTTCGTTAACCAGTAATTAAAACAATTTTTTTTTTGTAGTAAAATGTTATAATTATTACAGGGTGGATTTTTGAAATGGGGTAGTATAGTAAATTAGTAAGGGCAGACCGTACCATAACCGCTGTAGCTACAGGAAAACATTCTTAGGAGACTAACCTTAAGTTTTCGAGAAATTTAGATCTGCATTCACAGATTTTGAAAAAAAAATACAGTCAGCAAGAAAATGGCCAACTTTCATAAAAATGTACAGTCAGCGAAAAATGGGCAATTTTCATTAAAACTGTTTCTTATAAGGATAAAAATCTCAATCAGACCAACTGAGGTTTGATTACTAGAAAATTTGTAGAAAATTAATAAAACTTACGCTCGCGAATCATATTTTAATCGACACTCAACATGAAATTACCTACAATTGCAAAAAACGTAATAAAATTTTAATTCCGCGGCTACATAGCGCATACCCTATTAGGCTACTTACTTCAGTTATGGCCAGCGTAATAGATGACGCCAACAAACGAGATGACACTGTCGTGCAAATTGAAAAATCGTAAGAAAATGTGACCTGACGCTTCCTCCTAAAATCCATACTAATATTATAAATGCGAAAGTGTGTCTGTCTGTTACCTCTTCACGCTTAAACCGCTGAACCGATTTAGATGAAATTTGGTATAGAGATAGTTTGAGTCCCGGAAAAGGACGTAGGATAGTTTTTATACCGGTATTCCAACGGGATCGAAACTTATGAGGGTGAAACCGCGGGGCGCTGCTAGTAAAAATATGTTTTCGTTTCAGGGGCGTATTCCAGACGCTAGTAGAGAAGCACTTCCCGGCACCGGACCGCGACCGCATCAACCGACTGCTGGGCCTCGAGCCGCCGCGCAAGGCGCCGCCCGCGCTCGCGCCGCCGCACAACGGGAAGAACGGCACCGACGACGACGCTAACACTTCTAAGAGGAAATGTGAGTAAACATGTCGTTGCAACACCGGGGTTAATAGAATTTTGACGCTGTATTAATATAGTTTGTTATGGAGCTCGTGGCTAATTAATGACAGCCGCACGGGTCGATTGGTCGTTGGTCCCGGCTGTCTTTCTCAGACCTTTGACAGTTGTTACGGGTAGTCAGAAGCCTTTTTAGGGTTCCGTAGCCAAATGGCAAAAAACGGAACCCTTATGGATTCGTCATGTCTGTCCGTCCGTATGTCACAGCCACTAATTTACGAAACTATAAGAACTATACTGTTGAAACTTGGTAAGTAGATGTATTCTGTGAACCGCATTAAGATTTTCACACAAAAATGGAAAAATAAAAACAATAAATTTTGAGGGGTCCCCATACTTAGAACTGAAACTCAAAAAATTTTTTTTCATCAAACCCATACGTGGATAGGTCTTCAAAAATGATATTGAGGATTCTAATATCATTTTTTTCTAAACTGAATAGTTTGCGCGAGAGACACTTCCAAAG
Organism: Amphipoea oculea; assembly: GCA_945859645.1. Lineage (NCBI taxonomy): Eukaryota > Metazoa > Arthropoda > Insecta > Lepidoptera > Noctuidae > Amphipoea > Amphipoea oculea. Next base: position 17,894,880 of record OX243884.1, read on the forward strand.
TGGTAAAATGTTCCCCCCCCCCCCCCCCCCCCTTGTAACTTCTAAAATAAGAGAATGATAAAACTAAAAAAAATATATGATGTACATTACCATGTAAACTTCTACCGAAAATTGGTTTGAACGAGATCTAGTAAGTAGTTTTTTTTAATACGTCATAAATCGTAAACCGTACGGAACCCTTCGTTTGCGAGTCCGACTCGCACTTGGCCGGTTTTTTTAATTACTATAATTAAAATTATTACTGATTACAGTAACGGCTCGCCAGCAAGCCAACGCAGCAGCGAAGCGCATGCGGGGAGGCTCTTCCTCCGACGAATTCGTGCGAGGGTCTGATGATGAGCTGGAGATGGAGTCAGATGAGGAGCGACGGCCGCCGGGGTCTGACTCAGACCTGTCAGACTTCAACCCGTTCCATGGAGGCAGTGACAGTGATGACGGTAAGTGGCTTAAGAAATTAAGAACCGATTTTTCAATCTTCAGATAAATTTTATCTGAGGAATAAAAATTGCGGTTTGACAGTTTTTGTATTGAAAAAATGTGAAATAGTCATATTAATTCTTCAGATAATATCCCTGAATATGTTCCGGATTATGGCATATTATCTGAAGAATTAATATGACAAGATCACATGTTTTCTATAAAAAAAACTTATCTAACGGGTAATTGTACCATATTTTTTGTTTTTGTACTGGAGAGTTACTAACCAGATATTGTGAATTAGGTTTACTGCCAGTGAAGTTTCAATTTATATCAAGTTTTAATTCTTTAAGATTCGTTAAGAAGAATAACTGTATAATTATAACATTTTCTTGTCCATTCTTCTCCATAGAGATCTACATTTTGGAATAGGCAACTTGCTTCAACTTTCTGGTTCTGACCGACTATTTGACACTTCAAAAATGCCTGTAAATGGTTTAATCGAAATAAATGCTTTGAGTATGACTTTATTCTTTAATATCTCTCACATTGTTTGATTTTATGTTCTACGCTAAAATCTCTGCCAAATACACACATCAACACGGTCTAGGGATATTTTTAAAAAAGCGAATTACTATCAATGTGTTAATTATTTATATGACATGTATATATTTAAAAGATACGTTATTTAATATTCTACCATTTTTTAATAATGGTTAAGGTACTTAGATTAAAATTTCAGGATTTTATGGAAAAAAATGAAGCATAGACAGAAATCGTATATGAATGAACTTTTAATTTGTGAGTAAAAACTGAAAAAAATAGAAAAATCATTTAATTTGTGTTTATAAACTTGAAGTTAGTAGTCTGAGAAAGCGCCCATGATGTTCATAACACATCGGCAACGATTCGGCATGCTCAGAACAAGGTTGTCAATGTCTTGCTGCGGAATATTGTCCCATGTCCTTCTGAGGTGCGCAAAAAGTTGATCTTCTGTAGCCAGATTTTCAGGAACTTCCTTCAGAGCTCTTCTTTGCAGCATATCCCACGCATGCTCAATGGGATTTAGATCTGGCGATTGAGCAGGCCAGTCTAAGGCCCTAACATTATGTGTATGTAACCAAGCTGCTACCGTTCTCGCCGTGTGTGCCCGGGCATTGTCGTGCATGAGCAGGAAATCTTGCCCCATTTGTGTTCTGTGGGGCAAGATTACGGGCCCCAGCACCTGTTGGACGTATCGTTCTGCCGTCATATTGCCCCGCACCCAAACGAGATCCGTCCGTCCTCCAAGACGAATTCCTGCCCAAACCATAATTGTTCCTCCTTGGTATGGGTGAACTTCCTGAGGGTTCTGGAGACGGCTCCATCGTCCAGGAACTCGCCAAACACGCGTCCTTCGTGAATCTGGATGGAAGCCGAACCTGGATTCATCCGTGAACAGCACATTGGACCATTGCTCACGGCCCCAGTCGACGTGGTTCCGAACCCATTCTAATCGTCGTCCACGATTGCCTCTCCGTAAAGGTGGGACCCGGAGTGGTCTACGAGAGCGTAGATTGCTTTCATGCAGTCGCCTTCTTACAGTTTGGTCACTCACAAGCACTTGGTGTTCCACTCGCAGCCTTTGGACCAATTGAGTCGCCGTTGCATTTGGTTGTGCTCGCGCAGTAATTTGCAAAAATCGGTCTTGTCTGGGGGTAGTGATGCGACTTGGCCCCCGGTGCCTCTCCGCTACTTCACCTGTGGCACGATAGCGTGTCCACAATCTTGAAATTACATTTTGATGGGTCCCTATGGCCTCAGCAACATTACGCTGAACAGATCCAGCTTCCAGCATTCCCACAGCTCGCAACATCTCCGCCCTCGTCAAATGTCGGCGTTGCATGGCTACAATACCTCAATTTTAACTTTATCTTTCGTTTAAAAATGAAAAAAAACTGTAACTAAACGTAATTCGTATTGTTTTCTAAATTTCGCACAAATGAAAATTCCCTCTCCTATACATCAAGACATTTTTTGCCACCGAAACAAAAGAATTTTCAAAAATTTAAATTTGGAATTAGTCTGAGATAAATTACAAACAAATCGGTGTATAAAAGATTCCAATGCGGCCAGTACTTTTCGAGTTATTTAATTGAGTATGAAATATCCCTAGACCGTGTTGATGTGTGTATGAGTAATGCTACAATTTTATTCCTACTTTTTAATTTCCTATATAAACTGTTCAGTGCGAGTCGAACTCAGTTTAGTGTGCTATTTACTTATCTTGCCACTTCCTCCCACAGAACCATGGCTAGGCCGTAAAAAGAAGCCAGTGAAGAAGAAGAAGGCCGCCTCGCCCAAGAAGAAGGCGTCCACGACGCAGGACAAGATAGAGACCATGTTCGAGCGCAAGAACAGCACGCCGGCCGCGCCCTCCGTGACCGTCACCACGCCGGCAGGACACTCCCTCACCGGCACACCCGTCGGCACCAACGGGCTGTACCTAGGTCAGTACTGCACACAGATGTCCCGCTAAAACTATGCTTTTCGGCCATCATCGACTATCTTCGGAAATACGAACGCGCGATGATAAAGTCTAATGCACAGATATAGATACACCCAGATAACGCAAGAGCAACTACTTCGCGTGCCAAAAATCGCACCAGCTTACGTTCGAAAATCATAAGCCGCCACTTTCGCGCTCAGTCCTGCGTACTGCTGGCTGGGTGAGCGTGAGCGAGAGCGCGAGCTTGTGACGTCATAGTAGGTAGTCAAAAAGTGGCACGCTTAGTTTTCATACAGTTCGTGATACTTGCGTTATCTAGGTATATCTATATCTGTGGTCTAATGTATCTATATTTACCTATCTCAATGTAAAAATCTCTGGAGGACTGTTGGTTTGTGGTAGTGTCTTTGATTTTGAATGCTGATTGCCCTGCAGGTCCGGCGCGAAACCAGCCTCCGCCGCGCTCGGCCATCGAGCGCGCGTGCAGCATGAAGGAGGAGCTGCTGCTGCACGTGGAGCGGCTGGGGAGACGCCTGCCGCCCAACACGCTGGACCAGCTCGTGGACGAGCTGGGCGGCACCGACAACGTGGCCGAGGTACCTAGTTTTGTGTGAAAATTGTCCATTTTCTTGCAGACCGTAACCGTTAATCCAAAAACTGTGAATGCAGTTTAAACATTTCTTATAAAGGGACAGTCTCCTAAAACTGTATTCCTGTAGCTACAAAGGTTAAGGTACATACCCTTACTGCTCAAAAATCCACCTGGATTTTTGAGAGTATTTATAATGTTTTTTCTCTCCACAGATGACAGGTCGCAAAGGCCGCGTGGTTCAAACAGAAGACGGTCAGATCCTATACGAGAGTCGTTCAGAAGCCGACGTGCCTCTCGAGACCCTCAACCTGACGGAGAAGCAGCGCTTCATGGACGGCATGAAGGACGTGGCCATTATCTCCGAGGCCGCCTCCAGCGGTATATCGCTACAGAGCGACAGGAGGTAAACTGCGTTCAAAATTTACGTGATACTAGCTTCTGCCCGCGACTTCGTTCGCGTAAAATTTTTTGTTTAGGTGAAGATACCCCTGGCATGACTGCTTGTCAGTCTTTAGGGCTTCTGACTACCCGTAACGACTGCCAAAGATCTACGAATGACAGCCGGGACTAACGACTTAACCCCTTTTCCGAGACAGGGTGTGTTATTGAAGGATCCACGGACCGACCTTAGCAAGCGTTGTTTAATCTTTAATATCGAGCCCGATGTTTTCAATAGTATTACTATTAAAAATGTGTGTTAAAATGTTTCTGTTGTTGCCAGAGCGCGAAACCAAAGGCGGAGGGTGCACATAACGTTGGAGCTACCGTGGTCGGCCGATAGAGCTATACAACAGTTTGGTGAGTGCTATATTTGATTACCTTTAAAATGATAATAACTAGCCACCTGCCCTTGTTTTGCACGGGTGCAATTTGCTAATGTGGTGCATTTTCAAGATATTAAGAATTTATAATAAAAAAAAGAGGAAAAAATTATGAAGTCCCATACAAACTTTCTTTCCTATTTACAAAAACTACTTAAACTTTAGTAAGTATCCTATAGAGGTATGAGGAACAGAGTGTAAAGTTCATTCAAATTCTATAGAAAAGGGAGGATCCTCCGACCCGATGGGTGTTGTGTCTGGCGGTCAACTGCCCGATGATTCATGTCGGGCCGTTGTATCTATGCTAGTTGCGCGGTAAACTCTGCTTGTGAGATGCAGGATTTTGCGTGACGTCAGTATGACGCGTTATTCGCATGTGGCGTTGTAGATACCGCTACAATCCCTTTAGGGGATGAATTTTGAAAAATCCTTCCTAAGTGTTATTTTCGTTATACGATCTCTCGTGCAAAATTTCGGCTGGCCGGTTTAGATTGCTAAATTCACCCTTTAAGGAAGTCAAAAGGGGATGAAAGTTTGTATGGAAGTTCGTCACGTTTACCGTCGGGCACGGGCCTCGTATGTATAGCTAGACTGACGACACGTGCGTACCCGCAGGCCGCACGCACCGCTCCAACCAGGTGAACGCGCCGGAGTACATCTTCCTGATCTCGGACCTGGCGGGCGAGCGTCGCTTCGCGTCGACAGTGGCGAAGCGCCTCGAGTCGCTCGGCGCGCTCACGCACGGCGACCGGCGCGCCACCGAGACCAGGGACCTCAGCCAGTTCAACATCGACAACAAATACGGTACCTGCTTTATTTCCTTTAATATAAACACGCTGTAAGGGACAACAACGTTCAGCACATGATGCTAGACCCGACACCATTGAAATTTTTAGTTGGTTAAAAAAATCTGTTGTTTCATGCTGTACAGTGCAAAGCACGTACAAATTAGACATCATTGTGTCAACACTTTACTCGCTACGCGCGGTCTATACTTTAGTACACAAATATCATCCAAACCGCGTGCACTCATTATCATTCAATTAATTTCATTATCAATCAAATCTATTATTACGTATTTTTGCGTATCGCTCAACAATCATCATTAAAAGGTGTAAATATTATCTTTTTAGTCCTTCGAGCTCCGTATAGGCGGGACTATTTCGCGTTCATAACAGTGTGAATAAACTGTCGACACGAAAATACAGCTCCTGCAGCTACGACCTGTGGACAGAGTAACATCCGGCTCGAAGGACCAAAAAGATGTAGGATCTTTACGTTTCTATACCAAATCGAATATCAATCAAAGTTATATAATCAGTCCAAAATCCGAAAATTTTGTCAGTTTAAATCAAATAGACGACCGCTGTTCTTTCGACAGTTGTTAGCTGCCGAAGGCAAAATCAGGTTATCGAAATGTGTCATTTCAGGATATGATATCCTGTCTGATGGTTGTAAATAGCTATGCTGATCAGTTAGATACTAAACTTGCCTGTTACATGTTGGTTGCAGGTCGCGCGGCTCTAGAAGCAGTGATGCGTGCCATAATGAAGTACGAGACGCCTCTAGTCCCGCCGCCCAGCGACTACGCGGGCGACTTCTTCCAGGACGTGGCGTCGGCGCTCGTGGGCGTCGGGCTCATCGTCAACAGCGAGGCCGCGCCCGGCGTGCTGCAACTGGATAAGGTAAGCATCATTAGGACATGACCTCACCCCACTTTCCTTGGCTAAAGTGAACTGGCGCAAACCTGCAGTACTTGATAGTATCGATCGTAGGTAAATTAAAACGTTCTACAGCTGGATAGGGCACAGTACACCATCATCATCAGTCGATAACAGTTTGCTGGACATAGGCATCCCCTCCTCGCCTCTCGGCTGCTTCCATCCAGCTGCTACCAGCTGATCGGGGTCAACGGCTGCAGGACGCACGAAAAATGGAAAATTATACGCTTTGATGTATGCAGCGCGACAGATGGGCTGTCCCGGGGAATGGGCGCACTCCTAAGTTTTCGGCTCTCCCGCAGAGTTACGAAATTAATACCCTTTGTGATATAAAGAATTTATCTCAATTTTATTTTTGTTTTATCATGTTTTGATATCGCTTCAGTAACTTTTTACCTATTCACCTACACCGCAACAAGAATCTTTTGGCGCCTGAATGACATCGACAGGGGCCCCGTTGTTGGTAAACATAATTAAAATTTTCACAGAAATGACTGAACCTGGGTCTTTCTTTCTTTAAATTGTATTAAAAAAAAAAAAACAAGATGGCGACGTTAGTTCCGATTTTAGCCACGCGCCAAAATATCCCTGTACAGTTATTTTTGTCCATTCGCCAGTTGATTTAATTTAACCCTGTGTAATCAACAAGACCATAATTATTATGTCGGGAGAGCTTCAGGAACCTGTTAACTATTCAGTTTCATAATATTGTTGTTTCGTTGTCTCTAGGACTACAACAACATGTCCAAGTTCCTGAACAGGATACTGGGCATGCCAGTGGAGCTGCAGAACAGGCTGTTCAAGTACTTCACTGACACGCTCGCCGCTGTTATGGAGCAAGGTCAGTCAGCATTAGGTTTTATTATATAGAGATAAACATAAGCTAATCCTTCTTGGGAACCTGCCAGTGTCATTTTCATTTCTGAGATAGATTATCTATACGAGGAATAATTTGTGAGTTTTTATGTAAGGGGTAATCTTCGGAATCACTGATCCGATTCCGAAATTTTTTCACTAATGGGAACCTACAGTATCGCCGAGTGTCTTAAGAGTGTTAAAACAAGACATTTCACGCGGACGAATTCACGGGTTGATCAATAAAACTTGATATTTCTGTTTTGTCAATGTACAGACGCCAGCACATCAAGCTACTACAATGTGTCAAATTTCCTTAATAGATTTTCAACTTTATCGCTAAAGCATAAGGTTCAAAGTTGATTGAGAAAATTTGACAGTTTCAGGTAGCTTGATGTACTGGCGTCTGTATAGTTCTGTACACGCCATGTGTCCGATGGAATTTTTCGAACTTTTATTTTATGTTGGAAAGACGCTGTAATGATGACTAGCCGAAAATATATAAAAGACCGTCATCTTCTTCTTAGCGTGTCGATGGCAATCTAAATGTACTCGGCCCAGAATTCGGCCACTTGTTTTGGCGCCATCACTAGCGTCCATCAGTTCCTGTAACGTGCAGCTGACAGGACACGCAGGGCACGATATTAAGACAAGTGTCCCATCGTTTGTGGAACAGCACCACATTTACACTCCAAGGATCCAAGACCGTCATAATTTTATTTTACAAAAATTCTAGCTCACTTTGGGAAAGTCTAAGCCCTCGTACCCCACCCACGGCCGATTTTTTAATTTTAACTGCTCTGCTTAGCGCCGAGAGTTAAAAATTCAAGTGTATACTTATTTTTGACGTGCTGGGATGCACTTTGTTGGATTCTCAAGTTCGGCTCATGCGCGATGATAATCTTAGAGCCGTCGGCCGTGCTCCCTGGACTAATATTTCCAAATATCTGAGTTCCTGTGTGCTCATGCCCCCCCCCCCCGCAGCCAAGCGCAGCGGGCGCTTCGACCTGGGCATCCTGGACCTGGGCTCGTGCGGCGAGCGCGTGCGGCGTGTGCGCTGTCTGCGCTTCGTGCGGCGCCACGCCACCGGCCGCGCGCCCGTCGAGCTGCACACCGTGCACACCGAGGTACGCACATCTTATACTCTAACTACTCATTCTACTCCAGGTATGTCGTCTGTACATAACAACGAAGCCGAGAGTCACTTGTACTCCCCGTCATTGTGATCATTTTTTTGTACTCCTCTAACTTATTATCTTCAATCCACAGCGCGGCATGGACTGGGCCGAAGCCCTAGAGAAGTGGTCGGAGCTGACGGGGCCCAAGGAAGGGTTCTACGTGTCGCAGCAAGCGCGCAACAATAAGTACACGGCCGTGCTGTGCGTGTCCGCCATCGTGAGCACGAAGAAGGAGAAGATGACTAAGAAGGATATCATGTTCCAAATATACAGGTCAGTTGCGACACCGCCATTACTTGCGCTGATGTAGTCGTAGGGAGCGGTGACGGATGGACGTTTTTGAAGTGAAACTTCTTTACGCACGCTTGACTTGGGGAGTAAGCTGGCGAACGCGTGCCGTAGGCGTTACGAAAAGTGTGATCGGGCGAAGCGAACGGAAGTTGAGTGGTGGATATCAGCAAGAGAAAGCAGTGCGCGCGCACATTTTCTTTCTCTGTTTCTCGAAGTTTCACTTTAGTCGTGTGGTCATAAGCACACTCTGTTTTTTTGAGCAAGTTCTGACTCAACCTAGTCCTTTCACAATTATTTTATCTCTCACAGCAGCAACCCAATAGCACCCTTATTGTAATGACGATAAAGACCACTGGTTTTGACAGACTTGTCAGTGGCAGCAACCTTATTGTAACCAAAATAAAGACCGCTGTGATTTTGATGTAAAATCAAAGGTAAAATAACAGCAAGGATTGTATTTTGTATCCGAAAAAAATCACATTTTGATAATCCGCGGGAACGGAACCGTTGGGTAAAAGCTGGTGTTTAAAAAACTTGTTTTCGATTTTGCAGGCCCAACACCGGTCTACAGCTGCGGCTGGAATCTCTAGCGGAGATCGACAAGAAGTACCGCAAAGTGGAAAGCAGCGAAGCGGAGTCGTGGTGGCGCGCGCAGTACAACGCGTCGCAGCGCGTGTGCAGCCACGCCTACTGGCGCGCCGTCTGCAGGAACGCGGCCGACTGCGAGGTATGTATGCGCGTAGGGCATCTTCGGCTATCTTCGGAGATACGAACGATGATTATATAGTTACTTGTACTCTGCCATTGTGATCTTTTATTTGTACTAGACAATACCTAGGAAGCTTCTGGTTACGGAGATGGAGATACTGATGGTCAAAGATCCAACTTTTTGTAAATATCTTGTTTCCAAATCAGGTTTGAAATGTTATAACTGAAATAACCTTACAACCCCTGAACCGTCCGAATGCGTAGGTATTTAATATATGTAAGACAGATGTAACGTGTTGTTGTACTGTGCGTGCAGGTGGGCCTGCGCGTGCGCACACACCACGTGCTGTCGGGCTCGGTGCTGGCGGTGTGGGCGCGCGTGGAGCACGTGCTGGCTGCGCGCGCGCACCTCAACAAGATGCAGGTCGTGCGCATCAAGGCCGACGACGGACTCAAGATCGTCGGTACGTACCACACACGAAACGTCTATATTATATTAATGCGAAAGTAATTCCTTGGAATCCCACCACAGTCTCATTTGAGATAAAATTTATCCATTATTTCTCAGATGCATAATTGAATAATAAAACTTTTTACTTTACTGTTTTATCAGCGTACAAGCCGTGCGCCCGAAGGTATTTCCCATGGACAAAAATTACAATTCCATGTAAACTTTCTTCCCTTATTTAACCCCCTTCGGGGATGAATTTAGAAAAATCCTTTCCTTCTATGAGAAACTCTTGTTAAAAATTCCATGCTTGCGAGGCCCAGCTGTTTAGTCCAGGTTCGCACGGGAGCGTTTTTCCGGCAGCGATATTATAGTCCAGACACACTTCATTTAATAACTGGTGTGTTAAATTTAAGTAATACTAACATTAAGCTAAATTATACTAACACTATATGGATTTATCCGAAATAAATATTTTGAATTTGAATTTTTCGTGCACTGGATTTCCAGCTCTCTGCTTTGCGCCGAGAGTTTAAAATCCAACAGTGTGATTTTTTGACGCGCTGGGTGGTGCTCTATTGGGTTTTCAATGCTCGACTCAACACCAAGGGTTGAAAATCCAATGCGCGATAAAATCCTGCTGCGATATTTTACATCCGTGCGAATGTGGGCTTAGGATGTGCGTTGTCAATCAGGGAATTTAAATTGATGAAGTAGAAAATATAAGTTAACACAACACCGTCACGTTCCAGGTACGCTGATTCCAAAGAACTGTGTAGAGCCGCTGAAGGAGGCGCTCTCGTCTGACGCGGTGTCAGTCAGCGAGCAGAAGTTCGAGCAGACAGACGCGCTCAAATGAACCGCACCATAGTTCCTCTCTCTCTCTCTCTTTGTTTTATTACTCTCCGGCGCGACCGCTCGGTCGACACTCAGCCACTGACTGAGTCGCGGAGCTACGACTGATTAATAGAACACCCTTTGAGTGTTTGACAACTGACTTTCGAATCGGACTGTGTGTCGCGAGGTACTGGCGAGGTATTTATTGTTGATGTAAGTAGTGTGTCGTGCTTATGTAAGGAAGGCCTAAAGATATTGTGTTTTGTATGTAGCTGTCGCTGACTTAGTATTTGATTACGTCATCTTCAACTTAAGAAGCCTAATTATCGTCTCTAGCAAAGAAAAGTCACAAAATAATAGTAGATAATATGTATCCTAAGAGTATTCTACTTTAAAATAGTGCTATTCTCAGCTGTGAACTACAAAATAACTCCTATATCACACACCATTGCCTCAATAACATAATGTTTATGTTCAAGTATTACATATCGTAAGTCAATTTGTATTGGAACTGAAGATAATAACACACACAGTCCATCTATGATATTATAGGCAAGTTCGCAAACACTGAAAGGGGACGCGTCGGTTTCGAGACGGCGTGATTGTGTAAGGTGGCGTGTCGGTGACGTCGCGACTACGTCATGCGTGACGCTACTGCGGTAGAACGGGCCTAGCAACAAGACATGTGTCATTCTTGTGTGAGATATGTCTCACCTTTGTACATGCCACTGGTGCGAGCTGGTCGCAGTCTCAAATTGGTGTTGTGCGGCTCAGTATAATTAGCTTATTCCCTTTATTCTTGCCCCCATACTTTGTCTTGTGACGAAATATTTGTAAAGTCAATCTAGCCTATTGGATATTAATGATTATCATAGAGTAACGTGTCACGACAAGTAATTATTATTTCGTATGAGTTGCTAAGAATCGAGTTGAATGGCGTGCAAATGGAGAGGCCTATGCCCGGCAGTGGATTGCTGTAGGCTGATGATTATGAATTGCGCGCACGCATGGCGTATGTGATGACGTCACGACACAAGTTTAGTGAGAATGATCTACATGCACGAGTGCATAAGATTTATTTTAAGTACTTTACGTATTTTTACTTATTCATACTTTACGACCGTGGACCTCAAGCCGTTTGAGCGCTTCATATTTTTTTTAACTTTCAATTATTATACCTGACCAAGTCAATATCGCGGTACATTCTTGTATACGAATTAAATGGAATTTTAATTTTTTGTACAAATATCCTAGTGTTTTTTTTTTTAATTTAATTGTTCGATGTTATAGTTTCTTTTACTTTAATTTTCATATCGACTGTCACAGACAATCCGAGGATGTAACATAGTTTTAATATAAATACTAATTATTGTATGTTTATCGGACGTTAGCATACTATATTTGTATCGAATGCACGTGCAATATCGTATTCTATGTTCCCACCAGTCTTTCTAAATATGAAAATACTAAGCGCAAAAGCGAGGCGCGAAAAAAAAATGTTTTGATTGTAGGCAGACATGTTTCATAATTATTACGGTGATTTTAAATTATAATCGAATTGCTAGTCTGTAATCTAACTAAATCGATTCGACAGAATATAGAAGTTGCACCGTTCGCTCTAGTTACATTCCCAAACGCAAATTATAATGTTCCGTTCGATTTTCTTACTCTACTTCAGATAGTATGGTTGTCTATACATAAGCTTAATGACCTCTTGCAGCCTCTGTATTGTCTCGAACTGAATTTAAGTATTAAATATGTTTCATAAAATCAAATTACTCAAAGATATTCTGTACCTATGCTGTTACTTTACTCTCAATTAATTTGTACGGCTTATTTTAATATTGTTCCAATTAGAAGTGTCAAAACTAAATGTTCTAAGTGTTAAAATACCTTAGAATCACTAGGAAAGTACTAAAATCGAAGCATTCTTCTGTTCCGTTCTCTGCAAGATTGACAAAAATATGACGATAAACAAAAATGGACTGGAAAGTGTTTTCGATTTCAATATTCTCCTAGTAGAGTATATTTAAGTGAATATTATTATAATCGACACGTGAATTTAATATGTAGTTGCTACAACGCAACCATAGGTTTGTATAAAGGGTAATATCATCGGGACGTCTAATGGCCAAAATGGTTCCATAGTGTCACTAAATCTCGTCTACATTTCTTAAATGTGTAAAAATTAAAGACAAAAAATAAATGTGTATATAATTTAGTTTTTGGTTTTATTTTACTCTTCTTTAGAATTCTTATGAAACTCATAACTTTAAAAACATAACCTACCTTTTGGAATGCGCCGCAGTCGGGTATACCTGCAGCTGAGGAGAATCCCGCGCGGGACGAGGGACCCGTCTGCGCGCGCCGATTTTATTTTAATCTTTAGGAAGTCTGACATGAATAGTTTACGCCAACATCCCCGTACACACGCCGACACTTCAAGCTATACATTTCCAGTTTTAGCTGACCTCGCTTTGTATAGGCTTTTCGTACCGTAAGAACTCAAGCTTATACTGGAAATGTATAGCTTCTTATTGTTATGCCGCCGTGCGTAGAAGTTAGTTGACACAGTCGTCACAAGCAAGGCGGTTATCACACTGCACCGCGCTCCGTCGCGTAGCACGGGCCGGCCATAGCAAACAATCTGCGAGGGAGGGGAGGCAAAAAATGTGTTTTCTATAAAATGTTAAATCGGTAATTTAACACATTATAGCTACGCGACGGAGCACGGTGCAGTGTGATAATCTCCTATAAATTTCATCTCGCATCTCGCGCGGGATCGCCTCAGTTTGGCTAGAGCTTAACATTCGCATTTACTTCTGAAAGTGGGCTTAGCAGTGCATGCCGCTGCCTGAGCACTAATGTGAAACTTAACTGCAACTGTATATACTGAGACAGCTACATACAGTGTAGGTACTGCAACTTGATCAATCGCATCACACTTATCACACAAATATTATAAAGAAGGCGAAAGTTTGTGTGTGTGTATGTTTTTATATGTTTGTTAATTCTTCACGCTCAAACGGCTGGATCAATTTTGATAAAATTTTCTATGGAGGTAGCTCTGCTGACCTGACCTAATCCTGACCTTTTTTTTTTTATGGATGGGAAATCATCAAGTGACCCCTCCCGCTCTGGGTGGAGCGGAAGGGAGTGTCAGACTCTTACTGACTAAAACCCATCCGTGTTCCTTCCTTAGCCCATTATGTTCCGGGGTAGCGGTAACCCTTTCGGACAATCCCGCATCCCCGGCAGGCTTCGGCCCTGGCAGGCCCCTTCCTTTATGCTGACATCTCTTTGAGGCGCGCGTGGAACACGTACGCGCCGTCCGGCACGGGCCTGGTCCTGATCGGACGGTGAGCTACCCATTACTCTCCGTCCGCAGGCCCACGCCTACGGTGGCCGGGAGTCGTCACGCGGCTCCCGACGCCCGGAGTGTGTCCCGCGGCGGCTAGGACGTGAGGTTCTCTCCCTCAGCCGTTCCGCCACCTCCTTCGCTAGCATGACTGCTTCGCAGAAGGAGGTGACCGCCTCCCACTCCCTCTCGCCCCGGACCATGGCTTGATCCAGGGCCGGACGCGAGAGGTCGCCGCCGCGCCGCTGTCGATCGCCTCTACGAGGGCACGGCGGTGCTCCGCCCATGCGGGGCAGACCTCCACCGTATGCTCCACCGTGTCCTCTGGGCGATCCTCGCAGTGGTGACACCCGGGCGTCTCCTCCCGCCTGATGATGTGCAGGAACCTCCCAAAACATCCGTGTCCGGTGAGGACCTGCGTCAGGCGATAGGTGAGGACGCCGTGACGCCTCTCTAGCCACTCCTCAAAGAGGGGTCTTATCGCCACTATCGTGGCGTGCCGTACCTAATCCTGACCTGACCCTGGATTAACATATAGGCTACTTTTTATCCCGACATTCCCACGGGATCGACACTTGTGCGGGTAAAACCGCGCGGGGCGCAGTTAGTTCCTATAATAACATAGCGTCATGGAATTACCATTTTTTTAATAGCCTACTGAATAGCCTAGCTGCACCGAGCATATTTTGTTACAACCAAGCATCATAAAGTGTATTTTTTTCTTTACATTTCGAATTTCCTATTAGCTTAAACAAATAAACAGGAACTTACCTAATGAGATGTCTACACCATCGTGAATTGCACCGGTGATCGTTAGCCAAGATCGATTTATCGCAAATACGTAGCTATTTCCAAAAAGAAACATTTTTCATTCATTTTTACTACACACTCACGCAAAAGAACAGCATGAGCCTGCGAAGTGCGAATGGACGACGCTTTTCACAGTTATTTTCCGTTTCATTTATCATCATAGTGATTTGCAATGATGTTGCTATAATTGTGCTAAATGGCAAAATAACTGAAAGGACTGTAGAGGACAAGAAAGATTTCTTTTAATAATTAAAATTATGACCATCATTAAAATTTCATGTTTCCCGCCTAAAGTTACGTTTTGTTTCTACGTTTTAATAAAAATTTTGTAGCGTTTTGATGTCTTATCAAGGGCGCGTTCCGATTTAGGAATTTAATCGATATAATCGATTTGAGCGTGCTTAAATCCGTACCGAATTAGCGTGAGCGCGATAACGATGTCCCGTGAATCGTCATAGATGACGTCATGACATGCGCCATCTTGCGATAACGCCGACCATGCCTTCTAATAATATCACCGTGAGCGCTGTCAAAAATGCGAGTGTGTGTGCGTGTGTGTGTCAGTGTATGTTTTGTTATGAGATGCATCATATCTTTAAAACTAACGTGGCATTTTCGAAATTGTGCTTTCGCGTTCACGAGCGTTCCGAATTGCTGACAGCTATCAGCTGTCATAATCGTGATATCTAAATCGGAACGGAAATTATCGATATGAGCGCTGTGAGCGCTATTGTCTTAATTCGGAAAGCGGCCCAAGTTATCGCTCTTGACGCTCTTGACATTTTCAATTTTCAATAGATGTGAGTGAAATGTCAATTTTGTCATTTTTACGGAAGAAAAATGGTCGGTTTGTTCAAGTCTGTTGTTTTCTTTTAGAATTTGACTAAAAAATTAATAGGTGTGTTTCAAGATGACTGACAAACAAATTTCTGTAGAAGAACTCGAAGAAACGGTGAGTCAACAGTTTCATCTATTCATATTATTAGCTAATAAAGTACAGTTAATCGCGGATAGAAATGTAGGTCACAGAGCCGCATCTCATCACTATAAAATAAATAATAAATTGTTGGAACATACAGCTGGAGGGCTGAATGAAGCACGTATCCTTTGCCCTAATAGCATACCCTGGCGTCATGACTCACGATAATTATAAAAAAATCCGTCAGGAATGTAAACACTTTGTTTACACAATATCCTCATTCGAATTCTTCAAATATTTACATAATTTTGTATACTGAAGCCATAACTGGAACGTATTTAAAGTGGAATATTACCATACAGTTATGCTAAAGGTTTCTGCCATTTGAGTTCATTCAGAAAATCTTATTTCTCAGATCATTTTGTGTTGTCTAGTTGTTATCTTCTGATGTGACATGTGATGCCCGTTATCACATCACATAAAGCAGCTGCTGTGTTCAACACGCACACACACACACACACACATCATCACACATTATTCTCAATGCGCTGGTGTCACTTTCATTCAATGATCCACCTATACAACATTATTTTTAGTATATGCGAAACCCGAAACACGTGTCTAGTATTTTTATGTAAAGAATCTATGTACAAAATTTCAAAACTGTATCATGAATAATCACCAAGTTATAAGCTTGTTATGTTACCTGTTTGTCCGTCCAAACACATGGTCTCCCACCGCGTGCCTAAACGTACCGCGCGGCGATTGTATTGTAATTAACTGGTGATAACATTTTCCATCACACTTGCAGGCTTTGGACTGTCATAATGGTCAAGTGTAGGTAGTTATTATAATGTACTTTATTCGTAAATAAATGCAGCCGTAAGCTACGAATAAGTAATTACTTATTCGTAAGCCGTAAGTGATACAATGTAGTCAATGCGATTTGTTCAAAGTGGATGAAAAGTGTTAAACATCGCATTACTTAACCACAGCAGGCTGTAGGTACAGATAATAACTTTCTACAATTAACCATCTTGGCGTGTTTAAAAATGTTAATCATCACGGCAAAGCATTGTGTTTCACGATACTCTGATTGCTCCTCGTACCGCTGCACTGCCAGGAATACGTTATCACTGTTATCGTTGTTTCTGTGTACTGGACGTTTGTGTATGAGAAAGTCATGGCTACACGACACTTTTTACATACGATAGGTAAGTACACGATCAACCGAAACACAACTCGGCCTCGGCGGCCGCGCGCTCGCGATTATGCAGTTGGACCCACGCGACACGTGCGCGCCTAGCAGTGGTACCCGGGTGACTGAGGTTGCTGCACCCGGGCACCCCCGCCCCGGTCGCCCCGCTCGCTGTGCGTCCGCGCCGCGCCATTGTGCGCGTATGGTAGATAACTACCTACTTAGTCGCTCCTCGGGGCACAGTATAATGAGTCCCGTACGGTATATCGAATTACCCTTGAACGATATAACTGTCTACAGAAAGCATGGTTCACCGACGAACGGTAATACGAAAAAACTATTAGTCGATACCACTATTTAGCGACAGCACGTTTCGCCGAATAACGCTACATAGATTGAATGGTTGGCCGATACCAAGATTTGCCGATGTCTTGGTTCGCCGGAACAGCTTGAACTAAATAATCCTTTACCGATAGCTATTTGAAAGCACCTTTTCTTACACCGCGGATCTTTAGTACTGCTATGTTCATGTGTTTATCTTAGTAATTCAATAAAAATAAATGTAAAGAAAATAATAAAACAGAAAATTTGATTATTTCTATAATTCATTTATTATTTTTGTGTATCAAAATTGTATGAGCAAGAAACTGAGACAGACAATGAGAGGTTTTTCTTTTGAGTATTAAACACTGACCTCAATTATTACCACTGGACTGGCGGCTGTCAAAGTGCTTTTGGGCCTAATTGATAATCGCCATTTTGGCGCTGTTAGCCGTAGCGAGTGTCTGTGGTACTAAAACTAGTGATGTCGATATCAGCGAGCAAATATCGATAACTTTTGATAATATTTTTACATTAATAAACGTATCATCATAATTACTACTTATATTAACAATTTACAGGGAATAATGAATAATAATAATGGAATAATGAATCTATTAAGTAACAGTCGAAAAGGTAAAATAAAACATGTTTCATATATTTAATTTATATTTTTCAAAGTCAAAGCATTTATTTCAAATAGGCACAAAAAAGGCACTTTTGAACGTCAAAATTATCTTAAAATAGAATGTCTAGACTCTAGATTGTCCTATGGAGCAGGACCAGCATGTTTCCAAGCGTTCTTATCTTGGATATAATCTTCTAATTGATAGTATGCTTGTTTACAAAGTTTACGTTTAATGTGAGTTTTAAATTTTCTTTCATTTAATTGCAATATATCACAAGGTATTTTATTGTAACATTTAACACAGTACCCCATAAAAGATGTATGTATACTTTGGCTAATCTGAAAAATGGTTGATGTATTTTATCTTTATTTCTTCTATTAAAGTTATGTCTATCGCTTATTTTATTAAAAAGATGTAGATTTTTTCTTACATACATGATATTTTCATAAATGAATTGGCAAGGTACCGTCATAATATTAATCCTTTTAAATACTTCCCTGAGAGATTCGCGGCGACGTAGATTATAAAATGGCTCTGACAGCTCTCTTTTGCAAAATAGAGATGGATTCAATGTCAGCAGCTCGACCACATAATAAAATGCCGTACGACATAATGCTGTGAAAGTAGCTAAAATAGACTAAACGCGCGGTTTCTACATCTGTTAATGCCTTATTTTCCTAACAGCATAAGCGATTTTAATTACTGACGTGCCCAAATTATTTGACGGGTTAAGAAATTTCGTATACTTTGACCTGTAATTGACGAAGAGTAATTTTTCGTTTTTACAAAAATTCTAACATCGATATACTTAAATATAATAATTTGTTTAATTAATACATCATAATGACTATTTAAAGTTCCAAACATCATTGTTTCCAAAAAATGAACGCGTAGTTCTGGAAACAAAGTATTTGATTTTGGTAGCAATTCTTTTATAACTTTTGCTGTGAGAACTGCCGGAAATATTTTTTCCACTGGCGGCTTCCCATTGGTCTTTTTGCATGCTTGTCGAAAAAGTGATTCCACTAACATATAGAAACGACGCTTTGTGATGGAATAGTTAGTCCACCTCTATTTTTTTGAATAATTATTGCGATACCGTTTCGTCGATCTATGGCATCGGACGGTATTGATTCACAAGCGCTCAAACAATCAATACATGTAATTTTGTTCTTGATAGATCTAATCACAAAACCTGCTATGTATCCCACACATTGCTTCGATGTTTCGTTTACATTGTTTGGAACAGCCCTACCAAAATGTAATATATCAAATATATGTCAAAATTAGTTCTCTGGACACTCGCTAGTGGCGCTTCAAAAAGACACAAAAAAATAGCTGTCAAACGCTTGGAACAGCCTGTCCAGTGGTAATAATAGAGGTCAGTGGTATTAAAATAAAAAATAGTTTCCAAGAACTCTCTAGATGGCGTTGAACTGATTACGTTACTACTGTCAAAATTGATTGTTTTCTATGGGAAATAATAATGCTTCCGAAAAACAAATAATCTCCAGCGATCTATGGACGACTAAAACAAATGGATCTTCGAATAACAAAACTAAACTTTCGAATAAAATACTGAACCTCCGACAAAATTACTAAACTACCGACAACAGAGGTTTTGTAAAAATAATCATATAAATATATACGCCGAGGATGCAAGAGTGAGCGAAGGGCACTCCGAGGTTCGGTTTGGTTAGGTTACTTTAAACCCTTTACACAGAAATAGGAGCCCCGCGAAGCGGGGCTCCGTCGACATAGGATGCAAGAGCGAGCGAATGAGAATACAAATACCTTTACCTAGGTATATATTATAACGTAATTTAAGCTGGTAGAAAAGTATTATAGCAATAAACAGTCATGTTTATTTTTCGAAGATTTTAGTATCTCATTCGGTCGTTTCGTCATTTTCATTCGGACAAAAGTAGTCGGAAAGTTTAGTATTTTAGGCAGTAGACAATTCTTATTTTTTTGTCGGAGCTTTTATTATTGCGCAGCTTTCGTGTTTCTTATGATTGCGCAGTGTGCAACCTTTATTTTTGTTATTTACCATTTAATTATAAAAATAATCAAATTTCTGTTTTATTATTTTCTTTACATTTATTTTTATTGAATTACTAAGATAAACGCATGAAAATAGCAGTACTAAAGATAATTATTTTGGATCCGCGGTGTAAGAAAAGGTGCTTTCAAATAGCTATCGGTAAAGGATTATTTAGTTCAAGCTGTTCCGGCGAACCAAGACATCGGCAAATCTTGGTATCGGCCAACCATTCAATCTATGTAGCGTTATTCGGCGAAACGTGCTGTCGCTAAATAGTGGTATCGACTAATAGTTTTTTCGTATTACCGTTCGTCGGTGAACCATGCTTTCTGTAGACAGTTATATCGTTCAAGGGTAATTCGATATACCGTACGGGACTCCAGTATAATATACTCGGGGTGTCCAACTATTAACCTTTTTTAAATATTTTTGGGCCAAAATATAACATGGGGTAAAAATTATTGGAATCGATTCAGTTACTTATTCTGAACAAACTATATTCAGGTTTCGCATATACTAAAAATAATGTTGTATATCCAGATATATTTCAAAGCTTATTAAAATATTGATGATTAATTATAATATAATTCTGTGTTTAAGTTATTACAAGCTCTAAGAGATTGGGATTTCCTATTGGCAAAAATTACAAATTTCCATCCCCTTAACTATTTATGGAGCTCCTGTGTAAAATTTCATGTTTCTAGACCCAGCAATTTAGGCTGTACATTGCCAGTGAGTGAATGAACTTAAGATGTTTCTTACGTAGGTAGGTAGGCTATGTTCTACATTCTTATTTAAATAATTTAGGGTCCCATATTTGGTAGGCGGTCAGCCGTGACCGTTTTCTCTCTTCGGAGTGCTCATTACATAATATTTTAATTTAACCTTCTTAAATCTAGTGCACTGATTCCTTATAAAACAAAAATATACAGTGTTAACTATATTGCAAAATCAATTTTATTGCATTATAAAGAGTTTTCGTTAAACAGAGAGTGAAAGAATACAATTAATTTAATTTTTTTACAGTATCTAAGAAAATGACAACGTAAAGACTACATCACTACACAGCAATAAGACAATAGTACAGTAGAAGTACGGTAATTAAACACATGCTAGGCAATTAGAAACAACAAAAAATTAACACATTTCTAAGAACCCCATCATGTGTACGAATTATTTACTCTGTATCAAAATTGCGTTTGAAGGTTAGTGAAATTGATGTTTAGGGGGGTCTAAATTATTAAATACTAGCTTCTGCCCGCGACTTCGTCCGCGGAAAATTTCTTGTTTTAACATAGGATAACACTCGATTGATATTACTGTATTTAATTTTATTAGTAAAATATTGTTTGGAATCAGATCAGTAACTTGAAAGATTACCTAAGTTCTCTTTTCTGCTCAAGGTAACTTAACCCTTGGTCGCCTTTTACTTATTTTATTTATTTAAGTTAGGTATCTATTTAATTTAAAGCTTCTCTATATACAATGTTTGAGGTTGTTTTATTTTCCGGTAACAGAATAATCTGCTTTTCGGATGATCCCACTCTTGATAGACCAACATATAATTGCCCATGGGAAAAACATTATTTTCGTAGCCAACCAAAGAGAATGTTTATCACTGGGACTTGTTAATAGTCAGGGCAAATGATGTTTTTATTGGAAACTCAGATAGACGCTGTGCACGTTCATCGCTGGATTCTCGAGCGCGGGCCTGCGATGTTATGGCATTTTGCCTTTTTTTTTTTTTTTTTTTTTATGGATGGGAAATCATCAAATGACCCCTCCCGCTCTGGGTGGAGCGAAGGGAGTGTCAGACTCTTACTGACTAAAACCCATCCGTGTTCCTTCCTTAGCCCTTTCTGTTCCGGGGTAGCGGTAACCCTTTCGGACAATCCCGCACCCCCGGCAGGCTTCGGCCCTGGCAGGCCCCTTCCTTTCTGCTGACATCTCTTTGAGGCGCGCGTGGAACACGTACGCGCCGTCCGGCACGGGCCTGGTCCTGATCGGACGGTGAGCTACCCATTACTCTCCGTCCGCAGGCCCGCGCCTACGGTGGCCGGGAGTCGTCACGCGGCTCCCGACGCCCGGAGCGTCTCCCGCGGCGGCTGGGGTGTGAGGCTCTCTCCCTCAGCCGTTCAGCCACCTCCTTCGCTAGCATGACTGCTTCGCAGAAGGAGGTGACCGCCACCCACTCCCTCTCGCCCCGGACCATGGCTTGAACCAGGGCCGGACGCGAGAGGTCGCCGCCGCTGTCGATCGCCTCTACGAGGGCACGGCGGTGCTCCGCCCATGCGGGGCAGACCTCCACCGTATGCTCCACCGTGTCCTCTGGGCGATCCTCGCAGTGGTGACACCCGGGCGTCTCCTCCCGCCTGATGATGTGCAGGAACCTCCCAAAACATCCGTGTCCGGTGAGGACCTGCGTCAGGCGATAGGTGAGGACGCCGTGACGCCTCTCTAGCCACTCCTCAAAGAGGGGTCTTATCGCCACTATCGTGGCGTGCCCTGCGCTGGGTTGCGAAAGTCGCTCCTTCCATGCCACCATGAGATCGCGCCGGAGGTCTGTCCGCTCCGCCGCGATTTGCCGCGGAAGCGGAGTTTCCCCCCGGCTCAGTGCCTCCGCGCGCCACTCATACAGGCGCGCTAGGACTATCGCCTCCAGGTCCCATGGCGGCAGTCCGGCAAGGAGGCTTGCCGCCTCGCCCGAGATCGTGCGGTACCCCCGGATCAGCCTTACGGCTACCACCTTTTGCCTAGCGAGCCGCTGCGAGCGCTCAGCGCTAGTCTCCCTATCCCTTGTTTCAGAGACATGCTGCCTTAAAACAGATAGACGCTGTGCACGTTCATCGCTGGATTCTCGAGCGCGGGCCTGTGATGTTATGGCATTTTGCCTAGCGAGCCGCAGCGAGCGCTCAGCGCTAGTCTCCCTATCCCTTGTTTCAGAGACATGCTGCCTTAAAACAGATAGACGCTGTGCACGTTCATCGCTGGATTCTCGAGCGCGGGCCTGTGATGTTATGGCATTTTGCCTAGCGAGCCGCTGCGAGCGCTCAGCGCTAGTCTCCCTATCCCTTTTCTCAGAGACATGCTGCCTTAACTCAGATAGACGCTGCGCACGTTCAGCGCTAGATTCTCGAGCACGGGCCCGCGACGTCCTCACATTTTGGCTAGCGAGGCCCTGTGAGCGCTCGGAGCTAGATTCTCTAGCGCGTGCTTGCGAAATATTTTCTCTATTTCTCGAGAGGCGCTGCTCATTTTCATTTTCAGGGGCAGATTCTTCCGTACGGCGTACTCGAGCGGCTCTTGTCTGTGATGTCTGCCGGGACAGTTGAGATTTCCTTTTAGGCATGCTCTCGACAAACTACGCACAGACTTGAAAACAATTACGAACAAAGGGAGAGCGACTCGAACACCGTCCGCCTTTACAAAACAAAACAATCGTAATCGGTAATATCGAATAACTTTAACTCGTATCGATTATTACGATAGAACGAAGTACGAAACTACGAACATACAAAACAATGAAAACAAACGTACAACGAAATTACGATATTTTCGAATATGAGGTATCTAATAGTCTAATAGATACCTCATAATCTCCGTGCTCATAATCGAATCGTTCGTATGGAACTCCAATCCAACTAACGTGGGCATAAAAATTCGAGAGGGTCATCAATCTACGGAAAGTCTTAACACCGCGATTCAGAAAAATGACGTAATTGCAGAACGCCATCTATGGGCAAATAGGTAAAACGTCTGCACAATGAAAGTTATGCTAGGGGCATTTTGCGTTTTAGTAATTTTATATTATCTCCGAAACTGTATGACCAATTGATATACTGTAAATGGCAAATCTTATCTGTATGATGTTCTTGTGATACTGAAATAATTTATTGTCATAAGAATTAATATTTTGTTGCTCAAATAATCAACCAAACGTAAGTATACCGAAAAAAATTTTTTTTAATGCAATAAAAGAAGTATAAAAGATAAAATATAAAAGATAGAGATATGGTATCGCGGACTTTTTTGTAGAAATAATGAAGACGAACCAGGTAGCCATACATTGTTTTTAATTTTAAGCAACTGTTTAGGCAGCGCACGCAAATAATTCTGTTTTATGTGGTATTTTTTTCCGACTTGCTAGACAAAAGTTGTGATAGCTCGGTTAATATACATGCTATAGAAACAATTTATAGCCTATAGCACTCAGGAATAATGTAGCTTTCTGCCAGTTAAAAAATTTTTAGAATTGGATTATGAGTTCCAGAGATTACCCATTACATACAAACTTACAAACTTACAAACTTACAAACTTACAAATTTTACCTCTT
Source organism: Amphipoea oculea (assembly GCA_945859645.1). Classification (NCBI taxonomy): domain Eukaryota; kingdom Metazoa; phylum Arthropoda; class Insecta; order Lepidoptera; family Noctuidae; genus Amphipoea; species Amphipoea oculea. Next base: position 17,918,849 of record OX243884.1, read on the forward strand.
TATAATATTAGTATAGATTGTTTCGCTATTGAGAGTGGTGTCCGTGGAGTTTCTTGCCCGTTCTTCTCCATAGGTATCTACTACGCTTTGGAATGGGCAACTAGCTTCATATTTTTCTGACTGACCAACTCCTTGATAATTCAAAAGTGCCTATAAATGGTTACATTTAAATAAATGCTTTGAGTTTGAGTTTGATGTAAACCACACAAACCTTATTAATTTTTATGTTTTAAGGAGTTTTTATTTACATAAAAGGTCGATGTGTAGAGTTTACACATAATATGTATACTGTGCTACTTGTTTTGTCATCCATTCACTAGTAGATGGGCATGTACCCATTATTCTTAAAAAAAAAATTAAAACATATTACTTGGTGTGTGTGTGTGTTAGGTGAAGCGGACTGATGAGCAGTTGGACCTGATGGAGTGGAAGATGGACAATGTGGAGAAGGAGCTGGTGGCACCCATCAACACACAGGACATGTGCATCATGCATCTGCTCAAGTCCGTCTCTGAGGTGAGAGAGGAATTATACAGTAACTTTGTGATTGGCTGGGATTTTTAATACTTACCTAAAAATTTTATGTATGGGGTCGAGTGGGGAATTTATAATATTTTTTTTTTTCGGAATTTATAATTTGTATGTATGCCATGGGAAAAAGTAAATTTAGTTAAAAACTGGCAAGTATCTTACTCTGAATTATAACTTATAACAACAAGGGAATTTAAAATAAATATACTGTTATAAATTTTATATTTTAAATGCTTCTTAATACTTATGTATAATTTCGTCTTTTCTACCTCTTTAAGTCCCACCCTTTTGTAACCAGTACCTGCATTTATAAATTACTTACTTTTAATACTTTTTGCCGTATTCACAAGTAATTTAGTGGAAAAGTAGGACACAGACACAAGATTTAATTTGCACGCTTTTGCAAATTAAAATTAGCATAATAATGCCAATGCTATATAAGTATAAGTTGACTTCTCATTGTACGAAAAGCCTATACAATGCGGGGTCAACTAAAACTGGAAATGTATAGCTCGATGTGTCGTCGTGTGTATAAAGTGTATCCACAAACAACATCTAAGGTAAATAATTAAGCATTTACATATTCTACAGAGTAGGAAAATCGTGAAAATGACTCATTTGCAGTTGTGTTATGTTGTTTCAAAAAACAAAAATGGTCAGAAGGACAGCATTGAATCACAAATGCAATTTAGTCACTGTGCTGGGCCGCTTATTAAGTGATTAATGACATCCAGCTAAAAGTATATCTTTGCTTTTTATGACGCGAATAGCTAACAATTTAGTACATTCAAAGATAAAATACTTCAAATTCAAATATGTATTGCTTTGAAGCGTAAAGAAAGCAGAATAGTTATAGGTAATCTGCGTTCGCTATTTAGTTTCCAAACATGTAAACAAATATTGGTTAAGTATTGGAATAATAACTTTAATTCCTACACAAAAAAGTTCAGTTTACGCTACCCACAACTTCAAACATTTTTATAACGTTTTTCAATAGTACCAGTCACTCTGAAATCAACTTAACTTTCACTACAATAAAGTTGATATTAGTTTAACTTGATATGACATCAATTGGAAACATGAATTTGAATCCTAGACCTTAGATAGAATGGAACAGAGTAAACTGACGCAGTTCCAAAACGCTTAAGTCTTGTTCGGTGTCTAAACTGAACTTGTTATCTGAATAGTAATACCTACTTCTATCTCGTCCATATGTTTGTGCCTCATATAAATTCCTATGACGTTGCGTTACTCACAATGGGTTAGTCACTTCCCTATGACTGATAGTGTGACCAATTAGGTACTTGCGCATGTTCCGAGTTGAGGTTGCTTTGATACATTAAGATATTATTTACACTTAATTAATATTTTATTAACACAATAGGCTATTTATAGCAATTAGTGCAGGAAAAAGACAGCAGCTCAAATATTTTAACTAATATGTAAAAGCATTGTACAGTCACGTCTAAAAGTATGTATACACTTTGCAATTTTCAATTGCGATTTTTTCGTGAAATAACGAATGCAACGTTGAAATACGACACTTAACATAAACCTATGGGTTCGAAAATACTATATTCGTAATATCATAAAATTTCATTAAAAAATAAAGGAGAAAGTCGCCTTTGAATATAGCCAAGTGTATACATACTTTTAGACGTGACTGTACAATGCGTGCCACGAAAGATGAGACTTGACACACCACGTGGTTTGACTTGCGCAGTACACAATTTTAGGTCTCTTTAGCGGTACGAGGTCTGAGCGCGGGACGGGACCGGACGTCATAGGGGTGGCGGAAAGAGCGCGGGAGGCGGGGTCAAGTCTCATCTTTCGTGGCGCGCATTATAAAAGCAAAGTTAGTAAGTAATAAAATGTATTGTGAGGAACAGAAAAGATAAAAAATCGACCAATACTTTTTCATAGAATTTGGAACTGTGAACTGAACAAATGCAGTTGCAACAATGCGGCCTTATTAACGATGGACGATGGACATAGCCGCGCCCAAATTGGTCCACACCGTTAGCCTTAATTGAGGATAAGCTTGGTCTAACAAAAACAACAACAACCTATACATTATGTTACCTTGTTCTAAATCAGGCCTAATTCCTGGCTAAAGTATTAGTTAATACATAAATACATACATACATACCGGTCAAAATCATAACCCTCCTTTTGCTTAAAACCTAATGACATATCCCTTTATTCTTAAACGTTGCTTAAAGTTATGAGACGTTTAAACGTCAAAATTATATTGGTTAAATTGTTGCTAATCATTACGTAACTTTAAGCAACCGTAACGTTTATAAATAAACCTTATTGTCGAAGAGCATTTACTGTCCTCTTCCTGTACTGATGAAATTTACGTTGTGCTGTCTACATTATGCATACGCCCACCATAGAGTAACACGGGCCACCGGCGTACTCCGTGTTCGTGTGTCCGTGTTGCTCTATGACGCCCACTAACTAAATGCAGCGACGGTCAACCCAATATGTAGAAGATAATATATGTATGTATAAATATAATATTTATTTTTCAGCCAATGCGTTAGTGTCGTGACAGGTCAGATTACTGATTATACAGTCATGTTGCTTATGGCTTGTTGTTTTTCTATTATCATAGTAATTCATTACAGGTACAATTAAAATTTGTACAATTTTTTTTACAATAGGTAATGTTTCACTGAGTCAGCTTGAAACGATAATACTCCATTACGCCAGATTATGTTCGCAGCGGCCTACTTGAGTACGTAATCGATTCTGTCTTTCCAAATATGCTACTGCAGTTTACGATCAACACGTCACCATCAGATGAAATCAAACAAAATATAAGTACATATTTTTGCAGTGTGCTTAATTATTTCCGTATCCATTTTTCCCTAGTTCACTCAGTGCAACAATAATCAAATGAAAATTATAATAAAAGTAATAAACACTTCCACCGTTCTCTATGGAAACCGACAAGCCACAAGGTCATGCTTATCGATATATAGCTGTCAGCTGGGCTTGGCTGTGGTACGAAGTCGAAGCCTGAGGGTCTACTCCCTAAGCACGAAGTCCGTCGTTTCGGCCTTCGTTACGGGCGTTTCCTACTCCCTATGACCTACGGACGGATGATTCGTTCGGGGCCCGAGCGAAGAATGAATGACAACGCGATTTGACTGTTGTCCCTACTCCCGATGTGTTTTTGCCCGTCCGAACAGTTGACCATGACACTGGTTTTGACGGATAGTTATGTCAGTTGATACGACATCAAAATAGTTCTCGTGCTATCGACGAAAGTTACTAAAATAAAAGAATTTCAAACTATGGCTGCTCTTTTAATTATTGAAGAAGCTTTACAGGAGGAGCGGAGGCAACGTTGATTTTATTTACGCCAAAACTTTAGGTTGGCGAGTATTCCCGACTTTGCGTTCATAGGGAACTACTCTCTCAGGAACTAGGCTCACTCGGGAATTATTCGGGGACTTATGTGCGGATTTAATACCTCTTTTGCCTCAACACATACCCCGAAGTGGTGTTGATCCAAGAATGAAGGTAAGGACATATTAAAGATTCTGCAACTTATTGAGCAGTATTACCAATTTGTCCCACCCATTTTTTGTTTACTTTTAGATCCTCACCATTTACCGCTGCTCGACGGACTTAATGAAACTTCCCATTGAGTTAAGGAAGTTGCACAGGTTTTCCCATAGCCGTTTTGAGCGAACTCTCCCGTCGGCACCCTTCAATAATCCGCGAGCCAATTCTTGGTTCTCACCCATAAAATCAAGAAGGGCCTCAATTTGCTCGTGAGTTGCTGCAGCGGTTGGGGCCATTTTACACAATTAACCATGGAATGAAAAGCTAATTAGAATACAGAAAACTTCCACGCTAAAGAAGTTTATGAACTTTTTAAAAGTCACTTCTTTAAATAATCATTTAATGGGCTTTTTAACATACAATGAATAAAGCACACTGTGTACCAAATATATAAATGGCTTTGCGACTGAGAGTCGCGGAGGATCGCCGTTGTACGTCCGTATACGTTCGCGATCGGGGTTCTCTCTCTCTGTCGCCCGCGTCGCTTTTGCTGCGCTACTCGCTAGCAGCTAGGTGCGCTACTCGCTAGGTGCACGGGCGGCGGAATGGCACTGCGTAGCAGCCTGTTTTTTTTATATTCCGTGGTAGCAACAACATCGTACTTACTATAGCCATAGAAAAATCCCTGCTATACTTTGACGTTTCATTTGAAAATTTTCTTCAAAAAGTAAACAGGCAAAGGTATCAACAGGATGATGCTGGTTTCCGGACAAAATGGCAAAAATAATTAAAATCTATATTTAAAGACATAGTAAAAATTATATTTTCAAAAATGTGGTAATTTTCTAACGACAAAAGTATTCATTTTTGTTTAATAAGCTAGAAAACTACAAAATAAGTAAATCGGTAATCGACCGGTAAAATAGCGCAACTCTATTGCTATGCGTCTTTCGTTCACGAATATTGTCTATGATTCCGTTTGAAACTGATGAATCCGAAATCGTTAGGGAGTAGGGTTCAGTCCGACGTATCGGACCACTGTCGGACGGGCTCGTTACTTCGTTGACGGACTTAGGGAGTAGACCCCCTGGTCCAAAGCCTCTGAAGTCGGGGCCGCTTTACGGCTTAACTAGGCGTTGCGGACTTCAAGTGTCGCGACTTCGATATGCGTCTGATTAGAGGAGGCGGCTCGTTACTGATAAGGGGAGGATTCCTGGTGAATAATTACATGTTATGCAATAGTTTATTCTGTAATATAGGATATCGGGATCACTTTTACACGTCATATTAAAAAAAATAAGCTAGTTGAAGTCGACATTTCGAAATTCGAAATGGTGAAACAAACTCAGGGGTCAAGTCTGTTTTAAGATCATGTTAATTGGCGTCTGAAATGGTCTTTTGAGGAAAAAACCACACAGATTTGAGTAGACCTGTCCAGTCAATACAAGTATTTGTCAGAAATCGTGTAGCTCAACTCACAACTTAAGGAGCTCAACGACTCTCAAGACTTGATGATATTACACAGATTATTATAGAAACCGCGTTGGGCACTTTTTGAGATGGGAAAAAACCATTGAATTCGCGCCACTGTTACCGTAACCGACACCGCTTCGGATGTGTTCGTCTGTCCTCGGGATGTACTCGGTTTTAATGTATTTCCGATATGTCAGTAAGTGATGGCAAAGATTTCTGTTTGTGTTTTGTTTATACCTATGACGATTTAAAAAAATACACACGTAATTGTTCAAGTTTTCACTTCTGTCGGCCCTCCGGGGGTGCCACTTTTTTATTATTTGAAGAATAATATGAAGATTCTAATCCTCCTTGGCAGTAACGAGCCGCCTCGTGTAATTGTATAAAAATAGATGATATTCATATATATGTTATGTCTACTGTCCAGCTTCCGTTTTCTATATTATGTTCATTTTCTCTCTCCTATTCGTTACTTCTTGTTCACGAACCCATCAGGATACTTCAAGATATGGGACACCATATTCATGCCATTAGTTGTTTTCTTTCAATCTTGTGCGTACTATTGACACAGACAAAAAACTTGGTTTCAAGATGTAACACGACTACACACTTCAAAATTATGATTTGAGGGTCAAAAATATTAGACATTATTTTTCAACCCGAAATCAAACTATTGTTTCATAGTTTTTGACTGTGTCAATTTTATAAAATAGTAAGTCAACTCCGACTAACAAAATAAAAACTTTAATACATAATCATTTGCTGCTGAAACTTTGCAAAATAATGCAAGTTTCAATGCACAAAATACTAGACTTCAAAGGTGTAAACGTGAGAAATTCGTCCAAGCCTTCGCTTGCGTTAGCCGGAGCTGACCTACCCATCACGATCACCCCATAACACTAGGCTGTACACACAGGTGCGCTCGGACTACCAGCAGCTTCGGCGCGAGCTGGTGGAAGTGCAGGCGTTGCAGCGGGAGCTGTCCTCGAGGCTACGCACGCAACTGCGGCTGGTGCACGGCAAGTTCGCGAGACTTCGGCAGCGCCTCGCCGCCGCCTCCCCACCTCGCTGAACTACCTCCACCCCTCTCATGTCTCACAAATCTTAAGTGACATTACATCCCGTATCCTGGGTTGGACTTAGAATTTTTTGTGGAGCCTTATTTCAATTGTTAACGGTGAAATGAGAAATTGATATCCAATAAGGTGGATTTAAGAAACTATTGAGGTTTCTTGAATTTTCGAGAAGAAATGAAGACTTCTGATAACTTCGAATGGATCTAATGATTCGAGTTAAAGTTTATTTATTATGTAACTTTTTAAAAATATATTAAAGTGTCTCAGAGTTTGTGACATTTTCTATGTAATATTCTTGCTTTTTCGATGTTGAGTTTCTTGTTTGTATATGGTATTTTATAACAGCTTAACCGCTGTGTTTCGATGTCTATTTTTATTCAAATATTATGAATAAGTTATTCGGGCCTAATTAATCAACTTCTATGTGCAATCATTTATATTTAAAAATTGTTATAATTAACCAAAACGTTTAAAAATAAATTCTAAATTATAAAAGTTTAGATAGAGCGATAGAAATCTGCAATAATTAATGAGAACAAAAAATAAATAAATAATACCTACATAAATTCATAGAAAAAATCCTAAAAACTATAACGAAGGCATGAGAGGTTCTACCTCCTTAAACTATGTTAAAGTAATTAGTATGATTAGTGCCCTATAGTAAAGTATGAGATTATCGTAACTATGTGCCAATATTACTAGATTGTAACAGTAAGCGTGACGGCACTGAGCACTTCTTGATCTCACGCCGAGGAGTGGCGAGGAACTTTCGGAACTTCTGTTTTTCATACAAAAACTAGCCTTACAGAGTTTCTAATTAACTATACTTACTTGCTTAGCGGGGTACACACTTTAGTAACAATTTCTTTGCATGTGACATTAACCGGTCAAGTGGCGCGGTTTGTCGATCGGCGACGAGACAATAGAAAATCAATTATGTCTCATTAGCGGAGCTTGACAGATTAATATCAGTAACTTCCTGTTGATGAAAAAGAATGTGATTTAAAACTTTTGCTAGTATTACTAGTAAAATCTTTTTATTTGTTTAAAAAGAAAGGTAGTAGTCTGATCAGACGCCATCTAAAATAGTAAATTACGATACGTTGGACTTAAGTAATCCATTATTGCACGGCGTGAATTTAGTCGTGTATTAATATACTACTTAAGTCACACGTCTCGTATACTATTTTATAGCTTGTGTGACCTAAACCCGTACTTAAGTCACGCTTTTCTGTATAAAAATGGTCTTAAGTCATAGATAAGCGTGACTTAAGTGCGGGTTTAGGTCACACAATGCTGTAAAAATTTATAAAAACAACTAAAATTCCAAATCTCATTTAAAGCCCAGAAAAATAAAATAATTTACACTGTTTTATAGTATACTAAATTGGGATTCATAAGTTCGTGCTCGGTTTATTAAATATAATAATAATATTGATGCTTTTATTCAATATTCAAGCATCTTTATATGACTTTTGTATGGAAGACAGAATGTCGCCACACCTCACCTCACTAGTCCTTAACTGTTTAGTTACTGTTAGAAACCCAATATAGTGTGTTTGTATGTAGTAAGTCGGTGCTAAACGGATGCGGAAGTTCGTAAGGTGTTGTGGGGTGAAAGAGGGTAGGATCCAGCGATGTAGTGGGAGTTATCTTAAAAGAGGGGTATTCGGATACAATTGCGATTTAAAAAAAAAAATACCCCTAAATTCTTGTAACATTGTGTTTAAAAGATAATTCAGATAAATAATATCTTATGCAAATAATATCTTAAATTATGATTTTAAAAATAACCCCTTAATTAAGTGAAGGCACTTTGTCATGAATGCGTGTGTCTTATTGGAATGTATGGTCATGTGAGAAAGTTTAGGAATGGTTGGTCCAGGCACTACCATAGAAAGCAATATTTGACCTTAGAATCAAATTACAAGGTCAATTCGTAGGAGCAGCTGGAACGAATTTAAAAATCGAGTGCTAAACGAATAATGATAATAAATTGTAGTCGAACTGTCGAATTATTAGTAAAATTTTAGTTTTTTAAATATTGAGTTTTTTTATTTATATGGCTTTGCATCGATGTTTGAAATGATCATAAATAGTTTATATTCTTATGCATTTGGGCTAGAGACGGCATATAAAGATAAAACTACTAGTCGAAAATAGTATAGAAAATAATAATTTGTGCATACAATTTTGACCTTACATAATAAATATAAATATACAGAAATAGTAATTTTAGGGTCAGATATGCCGTCTCTAGGTCCTATAGACTAGCATAATGTCTTCCGACCTATCGTCAGGAAGATTGGAAGATGAGTACTAAATAGATTGTATATTGTTAATTTGAGTTTTCTGTTTAATGTAGTTTTGAAGTTTATAATTTTGCATTTAGATGACATCTTATAAGCCATTTATTAATTTATTTTGTATATTTTATATTAATTTTTCTGAGAGTAGTGGTGGCCCAGTTGTAACGGCCGCGACTTACGAGTTGTAGGTCGTGAGTTCGAATCCAAGTAAGCTAAGTAAGTAAGCTCTCAAAATAGTGAAAGAAAACTTCGTGAGGAAATCGGCATGTCCTAGAACAAAAAATTCGAAGACATGTGACATCCGCCAACCCGCACTGGGCCCGCGTGGTAGATTACGGCCCACTCCCTCTCACAAAGAGGAGACCGGTCACGGCCTGTGTCCCAGTAGTTGGGAACATTATAGGCTGATTATGCTATATTTAATTTTTCGGAGTAATTTACATGTTAGTAGATTTTTTTACACGTTTAAGTTCCCTGGTCAAATAAGGGACCCTGTTTATTTCATAAATAAGACTGTTAACGTCTTCAGGCGTACAATCTCAGTTTATTAGTAATCGTAAGGTAAAGTCAGCAATATAATTCACAATTTTAGCAAATTAATCGCACATATCAAGCACTTGCATGTTTTAAACTCACACATTTATTATTGTATAGTTAGGATGGTGAGTGGATAAATTAAATGGCTTTTGTATTTAAAGAATTTCATAGAATTAATCATGAAGGAAATTGGAGTTCTTTGAATGTAAAGTCTCGATATTGTGTTTGTTTGAAAGATGAGAGCTTCACGTTGAGATAATTTTTGGTTTTTCATAAAAAGTCCTCTTGGGCTTGTGTTTATATATTTTTTTAAATTAAATTATTTGATTGTTTCAAGTTCAACAATTACGTCTTATTTTACTTATTCATTATTAAAAATATGCTCAAATATTTCTAAAGTATTATTAACTTAATTGTTCACCTGAAAGCTCTCATCTTCAAGATACACAGCTCACCTAAACTTAGTCAAAATACTAGTTGTAGTTTAAGAAAAATACATGTCTGATACTATGTGTAAGTAATGTCTAAATTACCACGTATACCTGATTTATCAAGACTAGTTAGTTATAGACTCAATGTTATGGTTTTTATATAGTTTTACACTATAGAGGGATGTACGTAAAATGTCAATGGAATGGGACTGTCGATGTTGATAGATAAGTACTTTTTAAAATACCATTAACGAAGCCGAGAGTCACTTGTTCTTCCCGTTACTATGTTCATCTTTTTGTACCGGACCATACCTGGGTGGCTACTCTCTTAGTCCGTCAACGAAGATATGGGCCAGTACGAAAGTCGATAATTCGTCAAAACAAGTGTCAAATTACATTTTTGGGCGGGCAAATACATATCGGGAGTAGACATCTATTAAATCGTGTTGTCATTAATTCTCAGTTAGAGCCACAAACTAATAAAGTGTCCGTACACTTACGTACACATAATCCGTAGGTTCGGCCGAAGTTACGGGAATGTCCTACTCCGTATCACTATACGGAGCGACCCGTCACTCTACTATAATATTTTCTTGCGTTTGGTTTATCCGTCAACATTGAAAACAGTCCACAAACGAGCCAGGAATCGTGACACATCGTAAACAAGGGTCGCTAAATCAAGTACGTTGTAACTTACGAAGAGAGGGTAGTACGAACTTGTAACTTAGTGTTTAGTTGTTGATTAGAGGATCACTAGCGTCGATGTTGTGGACAACTAGAATTGGGACTTCTAGTTTATTTAAATGATTTTTTGCATGTTGTTTTGTTATTTTGCTGTTTAATGCTCGTTAATAAACCATTTTCTATCAAGAGCTGTGTCAAAGCAGTCCATTTGATGACTTAAGATGAACTGAACTATAAAAATAAACATAATTTTTAAGTCATTAATTAAATGTGAATGGTTTATTACTACGGGATTGGTGCCGTATTATGACGGTTTAATGCTATCATGATTCCAGTGTAAGAGAGAGACTGAGCTATACATGACCTATGGCACAATTCATTTTTACTTCGTAATACGGCCCGTGAGCAAGTATTGAGACGCACTGTATTTTGACTGAAAGCTAAATGTCAAATGCTGAACGTAAGTGTACGGACTACGGCACCATTTTATAGCATTCGCAAAATCAAGATCGGTTTTAGGCGGAACTCACACGCGTCACGTTTTGATGCGCGGGACGCGCATCCCCGCGCGTAATTTTTACATACAAATTCAATACAAACGCGTTTCCTTGTGGGGTATTTGACTTACGGTTGAGCACACGACAACCTCCTAAGTTGAACTGCCAGATGCCATTCCTAAAAAAAAGGGGTATTTGACTCCGTTTCCCGCGCACCGTTGCGTGACGCGTTGTAGTGTGATATATCTACCGCTACGCAAGTTGGATTAAAAAAAAATTTAATTGGTCTGATGACATTGTACCAACTGCATAGTAATGCCACAAGATGCAGAATGCTTGCAGCCAGAATACAGGCAGCTTCTTCTATTATAGTTATTTCTATAAAACAGTTACTTAATGTTAAATAATGCACATACATAGATTAGCTAGAAAAAGCAGTTTATTCTCGAGTAGAACAGAATCTTATTTTTCGACGCATCGTACTTCACTGTTAGTTGTAAGCACGTCCGTACGTTATTATCAGCACGAATATTATTCCTATCAACGCGTTGTGATTATCTATATTGCTGTTTTAGTTATTCTCTGGTTAGTATCAAATGGCATGCACACAGAACTGGTGACGTACACGACAAAATGTCTAATACCCGAAATGAAAAAAAAATGGAAACTTCACGTTAAGTAACTTGCGAATAGGCTCTAAACACGAACGCTCGACCAAAGCGTAAGTTTGAACGATTTTTGAATTGAATATACAACTATCCTTATAACATTTTGGATTTTGCGACAGTCACAATAATTGGTATCATCCATAGATTAAATGCTACTTAAGTCTCACGTATCGTATACAGCATATGTGACCTAAATCCGCACTTAAGTCACGCTTATTTGTGTAAAATTAGACTACCTAAGTCACAGAAAAGCGTGACTTAAGTGCGGGTTTAGGTCACAGTGCTATAAACGATTATTTTCAATTTTAAAATCGCTCGAATTTACGTAACGTTTACTCCGCGTGTTGCTGGGCCTACAGTACCTACTAAAAATACCTGTAATTGGAAATTCTGGGAGATTGTTTTTTTGGGAATCGGACATTCTGAATCTATTTCAGATTGTGTGCAAGCGGCCTTAGCTGTGACAAAACAAAAATCGAGCAGAAATAAATTTCAACAAATACATTTACCTTCTGTATAAAAATGGGATTTATTTTTCGATTTTTTGTTTGCTTTAGAAATAAAATAATTATTAAACATCTCCAGTATTATGACGCACTGTTGTTTTATTAAATGATTAAAGCTCATAATATTAGGATACCAATATTATAATTATTAGTAAATTCTTGTAAAATAAAAACCCATTTTCGATGAATAACGAACACCCTAGTACCTACGTCTTCTTCCACTTGATAAACTCGATCCTTTGGGTACTATATGTCGATGTCCAATGTATGACAATATTATTGTGCACACTATTCCTATCTAACGTAGTATAATTTTTATATTTCGGGAAATATTCTGGAAATCATGAAGGGGCGAGAACTTTTGTAAAACACTGCTATGGTTAAAAAACATTCACTACTACCGGATAGATTCCGGTTACCTTAACTGCCGGATAAGAACAAAGCCTGTCGATCTTGCACGTCTTCGTGATTTGAAGAATTTCGCCAATGATTATAGAATTCTATCGATATCGATAAATTTTTATCGATTGATTGTGTTATATTCTGTAGATACTAAATTAGTACTGATATCGTTTGAGATCGCAATATATTTTCTATGTTCCTTAGGTACGTTCTAACCGTTATATTTGAATACCCGATTTCGAATAAGTTTACAAATAAAGAATATTTTACGGTTCATCTGTGTTTTCTTTTACGAATGGACATTGTTGACGACGGTATCGCGGTCCGCCCGTCTTTATAAAACTTTTGTGATATTTTACTACATGTATACTTACCTCAAAAATATGTTTGCTATTACGATTGTATTTAGCATCACGCCGCTCTACGTCTCGCTGTACAACATGGAGCGCGCGAAGTGGAGTTCGCGTTATTGCGATAATGTAGTCGTAGCACGATTCGTAAGGGTCTCCCCACATTTATCGACGCGGAATCGGCTTAAGCCGAGTGCGTATCACCAAACTACTCGACTTATCGCCGAGCTAATAGGCAAACGGCTCGTTTCGCCGTCGGTCGGCGTCGCGACGCGTCCGAGTCGAGCCAATGCAAATGGTATTAGTAACACCCTTATTGCGTAGATATAAAGGCTTTTTTGACCGGTGTTAGCCGATTCCGCGTCGATAAATGTGGGAAGACCCTAAGTCATACCGTTGGCGTTCAGAAGTTTCTGCCTCATGGAAAAAGCGTGAATTTGTGTACCTATGTATGTGTAGTAAAAATACAAAATCTGAATATATTCCTTTATTCATTTGTACTTAGAAACAAATACAAAAGAAAAATATACAAAACCGCTTGGAATGCAGGAGACGGAATACTCGATGTTACACCTCTGTTAATGTTGTGTTAGATATATCTTTATCTTTGAACGCCAAGCGCTAATCAATATAATGACAAAACATTTACATATCGCAGGAACTGATACCGTAAAAGATTTTGTCATAACTTGCGCACGTGCATGGTAAGCGTCGTTGGCGTTCAATCAATCCTTAATAATTATAAAATAAAAAAATTCAAGATTAAAAACTAAAAGACACCTATAATACTTGTTATTGCGGCGTTTACAAACATAACGTATCACAGATAAGGTAAATATGAGCTCGACCTAATGTCGGACGTACGAATTAGAATTAATAAAAATGAGATTGAATTTGTCCTGATTTAATGTTAATTTCTAACAATGCTATGATTGAAACTAAATGACTTTCTTCAAAAAGATGTTTAAATCATCATCAGAGCCGTTTTCCAGCTATTTTGGGATCGGATTCCAGTCTGACTGGATTCAGCTGAATACCAGTATTTTACATGTTTGAATATTTTTATATTTCTCATAGATTTCACTGGCTTTCGTCGTAAATACCTAAGCAATTTCAGGAAGGAGCAAAAAGTTGTAGTTATAATTTGAAGCTATGAAATAAGCCACAAGAACGGTAGAAAAAAATCAACATAAGCCACGGCGTTTCGAATTGTCTTCAAATTCCAATCATAGCATCATTTAACATCTTAACATCGTTTACATTTAAAAAATGGCACCCTGTGTCACAAAAGTACAAATCAGACTTCACGAAAAAAATCTAAGAAATAAACTTAACTCTACTACAATATAGTACTTAATAATATCTAAAATGTTAATAAATTAATACAGTTAAAGTATTGTCCAATAACTTATGCTAATGTCGTGGCTTTGTAAGTTTTCACGTGGACTTTGAATTCTTAGGTAAAGAGGAGAAGATGGATGTGTCACTCAAATATAATAAGGGGTAGGTCCTTTGAAGGTCGCAACTGAATGCAATTTTTCCACCCTGCAATGATTGTATAAGAACATTCTTCTTAAAATTGAAACTTGCATAAATAGGGGCACGGGCACCCCTCAAGTTTAAATAGTCACAGATAAGCCTGACTTAAGTGCGGGTTTAGGTCACACAGTGCGATATGTCTTCTATAAAAAGACGTAGTTCCATTTGAAAATTACAATCTGCCAAATCACTTGATGCCTCTATTTCTATTATACCTGAGCGAAACTCCCATCGACCGTAAAGTACATTCAGCAAAAGCTGACTGTTACATTGGCATGTAAATGGCACAGATTTGCGTCCAGATCTTAGTATAGATAGATAATAATTTATATTCATAATTCATTTGTAATCATTATAACGTTCATGTGGACTCCTTGGACAGATTTTTTGGGACTTCTTGCTATTGCAAATGAGATTTTTATACTATAAAGATAGACGGGAATTAACGGCGAAAAGTTGGCATTATTTAAGTTGTTTTCAAACTGCGCTTTATAAAGCGTACATTTCTTTTCGGAAATGGTCTCGTCACCATCCATCCCCTAGTGAAAAAATTTAATACTCAAACATTTTGTCTACAATATAAAAACGGTACAAATATAACTACTTATAGAAAACAACGTGTGTATATTTCCGTATAACTGCTTAAGACACTATAACAAATGCGTGAAGCTAACTGCGTTGCAAATTGAATCTTAGAGACTCTAAGCTAGAGTCCATTTTGACTCTGAACATGTCAAGCGAATACTGATCCAATTATTTTATTAAGTATCAATAGTTTTATTAAACTGCAAAAGTTTCATTACGTTTATAAGTTAATTCTCTTTTTAACTCATTAATTTATGTATTCATAACCAGCAAAACATGTGTTTTCAACAAAAGCACCTAATTAAACACCCGTTAATAATATACAAATACATAATATTATACATACATTGCGACAAGCAGCACATAATTGTTGAATAGTCACCATTTTCCATGTTATCGACTACTTATAGTCAAACTTGTCGACTTAAAAACAGTAGTCGAGCATTATGCTGCTTTACACACGAGCGGGTCGCGTCACCCGCAGAGGCAACAGCGGCCTTCGACAACGCGTCCCTCGTGTATTTTTGAGCACCATTCTTGGTACGTTTTCTTTCAGTAATGACCATACTTTAAGGATGATTTCGTTCTAACGTTATCCAGTCGGCATTAGATTTCGTCGAAGGTTCATATAACTTACATGAACACGTGTGCACAATCTGTGGCGAAACTGATCGCATAACAATTTATTTTGTATATTAAATAAAACTGGAGCAAAATTTCAAACTACCCCCCTATTCATAAAACTTATCAAACCTATTTTAGTTAAAATGGGGTTTGTCTCTTTCTTACATACAGAAATGACAACGTGACAGATAAAGACAAACGTTCTATAAACCTATTTTAGCTAAAATAGAGATAAAATAAGATTATGAATAAGGGGGTTACCCCCTATTTTATCTCTATTTTAGCTAGTCTTCAGTTTTAAGCTTCTTAGCACGTCTGCAAAATCCTCTGCTGGGTTAATGTTAGTCCGACGTAATCCTTTTAAATGGTCACCATTTTAAAATGAGGCGAGTTTGTCCACTTTTAACTCAGTGGTTCAAAACTATATAATATTAATACATTTATACTGTATTATAACAAATTACAGCGCCATCTTGTATAAAACTTTTAATGTTTTCACTAATTGACACTTTATTCAAAGCTGAACGCAGGAATCCAACTTGCATACCAACGTCTTCATTTTGGTTTCAATTCATTAGATACTACATTAATATGTGTTCTAACGAGATTATATTCATCATTCCGGTAAGCTGTTCAAATCAAAATATTTCTATAGTAAAACCTTTTGTAAAATTAATTTTTTAGGTATAAAAGATTATGGAATAAAAAAGCATGGATTTATAAATATTGAAGAGTTATCAAATGGAATGGGTATCAAAATGTAATACAATATGTATTTTGTTAGTTTCCAACAATGTAAACAAAAAAATATTAAAAAATTGATCTTTAATCACTTTTTTGATATTAAAAACTACGTCATTTCAAGTGAGTTCACCGATCCATTTCATAAAATTATTTTGCTTAGATTGTTGAAAAATTAATGTCTTACGAGAACGCAGTCTTTTTGGAAGGCGCTACCACAACAGGGTAGTTCCAATGTATAGAGTACAAGCATTCGCCTCGATGCATCATTCATACTCAATGTAAGCTTAAATATTTGCAATAATTTTGCTCATAAAATACAAAAAAAAAAGAAACTACAAAATCATGTTTATATGATCATGCGCAACAAAATATTTATCTGAATGAGTAGATCAATAGTCTGATTAAAAAAGGCATTTTCAACATGTCACCATTTATGCACCTAAAAAAAATACTATCCATAAATTGTTTTTTCTATATTCGAGTTTTTTTGGACAATGTTAGTAAATTGCAAAGCTTTCAATGGTAATTTGTCACTTTCACAGCGAAAACACGACGCACTCCCAAGCGATTACAAAAGTCCGTAGAAAAGCATTCGTGATAAGTACAACGAATCAACAATTGTATAACTACTGTAACGTGGCAAGACTTGAAATATATTTGTAGACGGGCACAATGTTTTATGCTGGCACTACACTGGGTATTTGTGCAAATATTCGCGTTATTTAATTAATACAAAATGAACTTTATCTAAATAGTCATAGAGTAAATTTTGTATTGATAAAGTAACGCGAATATTTGGTCAAATACGCCAAGTGACGTGCCAAACTAGACAATGGGCGTTTTTGTATTGACATGGCAGCGGCGACGGTACGGTTAAGATGGAGGCATACATTTTATGAAGTTACCTTAGTTTGCCTGCATGTTTGTCGTGTCGCAGCCAGTGGAAATAAGCCCATTCGGTGATAACCAACAGCCGTTAAAAGCCAACCGATCTATATAACTCGTTCAACAGGCGAGTCTGCGTTCAGCCCCTGCCTACACTTGTCGTCGATATCCTTCGCTTTGCTGTTGATCTTCAGATTGGCCAAGCTCACGTAGTTACTGCGCGAAATCCCCGGCTCACGGCGCTTGGGCAAACCGGGGTCATCAGTTACTTTTTTATCTACATGCTTTTTCTCGGGCACAGTGGCTAAAGCCGCTATGTTGTTGATTTGTGAACTTCGTATCAAAGGGGTTAACTTTGTGCCCTGTTCTAACGTACTAAGAGGGGTCTTAATTCTATTGCGTCCTAAGTCTATGAATTTAGAATCTTCGGTAGGTTTCGGCTCGTATTTAGATCTGCGGTCTCTGTAACTAAACCTCCCGTCTGCGAAGTCGGGTTTTTCGGCTAAATGCCGCCGGAATATCGGTGTCATTGGCTTACCCATGCTGGCTAGTTTGATGTCTGACTTCAGAACGTCGTGGTGGAGTGGTTTGTCAGACTCTGACGGTCTGACCCTGTGAGAGCGTCCGATGTTACTCGGCGACGAAGGTCTTTGGACGAAGAACTTGCTCCTAGACTTGTCTTTGTCCTCGACGTCTTTAATCCTGTCCACTTCCGCAGAATTTGGTTTGAACAGTCTACTGAGCTTCGGTGACAACAGCTTCTTTTGGAAAAACCCTGTCTTTTCCTGCGGTTTCTCTTTTTCGAAAGTCTTAGATATATTCTTGACGCCCGCAGCCATAACTGGACTCTTAGTTAAATAGTCGATATTAAACCTTCTGCAATCAACTTCGGGTATTTTTCTTTCATGAGTCAAACATTCTGGGTTTCTGAGCACAACATCAGTGACATCGTAACTGGCCTTCTTGGATAGTAGGTTCTCTCCTTTCTTGACTATAGTTGCGATGGTCTTCTTGGGGTCGACGTCCATTTTGTCGAATATTTGTACGTTACGATGCCATGTGCTGATGGTCTCGTTATCATCATCTGAGGAGTCTGTGTCCGCGTCGTCTGGGACTGTGGTACTGTTGGGGATGCTGATGTGTCTACAGAAGGGTAAGGGGTTGTCTACCTGTAATTAAATATTTTTTTGTTTTTATTTTATAGAATGATTTGCGTCTTTTAGCCTGTGCTGAATAAGGACGTCCCTCTCTATGCGGTTAACGCAGGAAAACAGGATTGCTCTACGATCGGATGCTTTGGTCGCAGAAACTCCATGTTGGAATTGGCTTCTAGTGTAACGGGATGCCGCTGAATACCAGTATTTTACATGAAGCGACTGCCTATCTGACCTCCACAACCCAGTTACCGCGTAACAAGATACCCCGTGGTAAGATTTATCTTCCCCTGTATATTAACGTTTATTGCAATCACAAGATTTTCACTGCACGGCGACGAAATGTATTTTTTTTCCATTTTTTTCTTACCTCATGTTTGTAATGGGACTCCAGCCCCTCCACGGACTGGTTGCGCAGGAAGGCGGGCAGGGCTCCGTCGAACTCGCAGGGCTCCACCTTGCGCGACTTGTTCTCTTGCAGCTCGTTGAGGTGCGTGTCCGGGGAAGTGCGCTTGAGGGGCGGCGGGTCCAGCCATTTTGTTATGTCATCCACCTGGAAAACCGATTGGAGGATGACTTCAAATGAACAAAAAACTTTAAAAAGTTACCTAATCCATACCAATATTATAAATTCAAAAGTAACTATCTCTGCGTTTGAATGTTACCTTTTCACGCCTAAACCACTGAACGGATTTCGATACAATTTGGCAAGGAGATATACGGCATCCTGGGGAAGGACATTATGCTACCTTATAAAAAAAACGCAGTCACGGCTCCGCGTTCTGGAGGGAGGGAGGGGGGGGGGGGGCACGTGCCGCAGTGTCGCGCCGCGTTCACAACCGCCTGGCCGGGCGGGTGTTGTGTCGGGTGGGCTACTGCCCGGCGGTTGCACGGTAAACTCTGTTTGCGCGATGCAGGATTTTGCGTGACGTCAGTATGTTGCGTAGTTCGCAAGAGGCGATGTAGATGTCGCCACAATATCAGCTCATACCTTAGTAATGTTGATCTTGTTGCCGGCAGCGTGCAGGATGTAGCCCGCGGTGTGCAGCGCGTGGTGGCTGCGACTGAGGTTGGTGACGGTGACGAGAGGTCGCGCGCCGATGTGTGTGGCCGACATACACTTGCCGAGTCGCCAGCTTCGTTCCGGGACCGAGAGAGTCGCGTTGGAGTTCGACTGGAATGGTAGATTGAAGATTTAATGGGTTGGCAGGATGCTTACGAGGATATAATATAATGTTATCCTTTTATTTTGGGCGTCGTGCATATTGCGAGGCAATGCAACGTGTTCGTCCCGCGCTCCGTGTACAGTCGGCGCGCGCCGAACCGCGTGCGCGCTTATAGTGTGTACAACACGACGAGCGCGTGCGACCCCACAGACGATGCGATTATTTCTTCTTAGCATATCGAAGGCTAAAAGTTCAAATATATTTGGCCCAAAATTCATCTACGCGAATGCGAACAAAAACAGTAATAGTAGAAATGTTGTTTGGAACATTGCTTCACGTCGGCAGAGAAGGCGATAGGATGAGCGCACGTTGTCCGTTCATGTTCATATAACCCTGGTACAGTACACCAGCAACAAACACAACCGTTTGCAATCATCTTAGAACATACTTCTACGTTCCCAACAAAAAATAAAAACCGGTCAAGAGCGAATCGGACTCGCGCACCGAGGGTACTATCCGTACTTTGTAGGTATGTAAATAGTTTACCACGGGTTTTAAAAAAATGTAACTACGAATTTACGGTTTTCGGATTTTTTCCTTTACTTGTGCTATATGACCTTGCTGCTTGCCAAATTTCATGATTCTAGGTCAACGGGAAGTACCCTATACATTTTGATTCCCTTGAAATATACATTTTTTGCGGCATAAACGGGCGTATCTTTTTTTACGTTAATTCAGAAGTTTGATTTTTTCACAGCTTCAAGGGGCTGTAGACCTGAGTTGATGATGGTTTTAATTTCAACTCGATACCTCCACGCGTTCCCGAAATAAAGGGGTCTTGACAGACAGACGGACAACAAAGTGATTGTATAAGGTTTCCATGTTTTTTCTTTTGTGGCACGGAACCCTAAAAATGATGAACTTGCATACAAACTTTCATCCCCTATTTAACCCCATTAGGAGATGAATTTTCAAAAATCTTTCTCACACTGCTCACTGACATCGTGATACTTACACAAAATTTTGTGCTTCTAGAAACAGCGGCTAGGGCTATGCGTTGTGAATGAATTTAAGATATTAAATAGATAATTTGTATTGAAACCATAACTACCATTAAAAACACATATTATAACATAGACCCAAAGATTTAAATTATGTTCTGCAAATCTTGTGCTCTCATGGTTGTTACGAGATCTAATGAAAGTAATATCAACTTTAAACTGGGTGTAAATGATCGATTAGCGTTACCTTAAGTACGCCGGCGTCCGGCACGCTGACCTCACTCTCTGCTTTACTGAGGCGAGAGCAGCAACTGTCTTTCCTGTGAACCGGAAACAAAGCACTATTTAATTATATACTAGAAAACAATTGGAAATATGAAAATAAAAATCCGTTCGTTTAAGTTTTCAGCCGAAAATAAAATCCCGGTCGCAACTGTATAAATACCGATCTAGATGTCGGCCAGCAGCGTGGCCGGCAGTGGGCCAGGCTGGGCCAGTACAGCACACTAGTGACATGCGTACCTGTGCTGGCAGCAGTCGGGCGAGCCCTGTCCGCGCTGCGCCGAGCCGCGCGAGTACTGCACGATGTCGGCCAGCAGCGTGGCCGGCAGTGGGCCAGGCTGGGCCAGTACAGCACACTAGTGACATGCGTACCTGTGCTGGCAGCAGTCGGGCGAGCCCTGTCCGCGCTGCGCCGAGCCGCGCGAGTACTGCACGATGTCGGCCAGCAGCGTGGCCGGCAGTGGGCCAGGCTGGGCCAGTACAGCACACTAGTGACATGCGTACCTGTGCTGGCAGCAGTCGGGCGAGCCCTGTCCGCGCTGCGCCGAGCCGCGCGAGTACTGCACGATGTCGGCCAGCAGCGTGGCCGGCAGTGGGCCAGGCTGGGCCAGTACAGCACACTAGTGACATGCGTACCTGTGCTGGCAGCAGTCGGGCGAGCCCTGTCCGCGCTGCGCCGAGCCGCGCGAGTACTGCACGATGTCGGCCAGCAGCGTGGCCGGCAGTGGGCCAGGCTGGGCCAGTACAGCACACTAGTGACATGCGTACCTGTGCTGGCAGCAGTCGGGCGAGCCCTGTCCGCGCTGCGCCGAGCCGCGCGAGTACTGCACGATGTCGGCCAGCAGCGTGGCCGGCAGTGGGCCAGGCTGGGCCAGTACAGCACACTAGTGACATGCGTACCTGTGCTGGCAGCAGTCGGGCGAGCCCTGTCCGCGCTGCGCCGAGCCGCGCGAGTACTGCACGATGTCGGCCAGCAGCGTGGCCGGCAGTGGGCCAGGCTGGGCCAGTACAGCACACTAGTGACATGCGTACCTGTGCTGGCAGCAGTCGGGCGAGCCCTGTCCGCGCTGCGCCGAGCCGCGCGAGTACTGCACGATGTCGGCCAGCAGCGTGGCCGGCAGTGGGCCAGGCTGGGCCAGTACAGCACACTAGTGACATGCGTACCTGTGCTGGCAGCAGTCGGGCGAGCCCTGTCCGCGCTGCGCCGAGCCGCGCGAGTACTGCACGATGTCGGCCAGCAGCGTGGCCGGCAGTGGGCCAGGCTTGGACAGGTACATCACCATGCTTTCCAGCCAGATCTCGATTACCTCGAACGGTGGCCTGTGGAGTAAACAACAATCATTTATCAACGTCTATGTTTGAAAATCACGTGTATTTTAAATGAAACGAACGAAAGAACGAATGAATGAAATAAACGAGTAAACTGACCGCTTAGTTACAATCTACATAAGACTTTAAAACTAACCGCAACATAAGCGGAAAAAGGTCAAGGGCTGGATCGTACTCGATTCATTTCATATCATATCACAACGATATTTGGTGTAAATATGAAAAAATAAAGACGCTAATACGATTCTACTAAAGCAGTCTTTTTAGATGCCCTTTTGTCCCTCCGTAGTTAAAAATATTCCACAATACCTAGTATCAGGGTCCAGATCGCAGGCCAGGAAGGCGATCCGGTAGAAGGGCTCGGGACAGTTGTGGACGCGACAGAACTTGTCCACGAACAGCGGCTCGTTCAGCCCGAAGTCTGTGCGTCGCGGCAGGAAGTCCGGGTCGGCAGACACGCGGCCTATTATCTGTGCAACACAAGTATAAATAAAACTTACATTTATTAAATTACTGACAGACAACGCATTGCCGAAACCGCTGGGTTTAGAAACATGAAATTTTGCACAAGAGGTACGTTAGTATTGTATAAATAGTGCAGAGTTGTGGCAGTGGCGTGTGCATAAGGCATTTAAGCAGTGCCTACCTCGATATTTCACCATAAGCCTGTCTATTACATTTTTGTGTGTGTGCCCCACGGTTAAGAAAGTCACTAAATTATCAAAAAACAAAATCTTCATACAAACGCGCGGCAGTAGGCAGTCGCCGGACGGCCTACTCGGCTTCTCGTACTATTCGCACATTGTCATTGGCAAGTTAATACGACGAAATTAAAAATACGTACGTCTCACGCGTAATAACCATGACGTTCGACCTTCGCAATTTATCACCCTAAAGTAGGCATGCCTACTCAAATAACCAATCGAGTATGAATGTTGAAATCGTAATTTGTAATTCGTTCGTAATTTGGTCGCGAAGAAAGAAGGGATGGATATTGAGGTGACCGATCGTAAGGAAAGAAATGAAAGAAAGTCCAAGATGGCGGTTGCAAAAATTTTCAAATTTTTCATCATGGGTGTCGTTTTCATGGTTTTTGAGGGTGCTGAAGTCAATAGTGAGGTCAAAATGAAAATCCAAGATGGCGATTGTAATTTTTTTTTAAATTTTTCATCATGGATGTTTTTGTTATGGTTTTCAAGGGCACTAAAGCCGATAGTGAGATCAAAATGAAAATCTAAGATGGCGCCTGTAATTTTTTTTTAATTTTTCATCACGGGTGTCGTTTTCATGGTTTTCGAGGGTGCTGGGGCCAATAATAAGGTCAAAATGAAAATCCAATATGGCAGCTGTAATTTTTTTTTTTATTGTTAATAGATACTTTGTTTTATGTTTCGGATTAGTTTCGGAGCAGTGGTGGCCCAGTGGTATCAGCCGCGACTTACAAGTTGTAGGTCGTAGGTTCGAACCCCGACAGGCGCTTTACTTTGTGTAAATTATTTCATCACCACTGCTCTCAAAACGGTGAAGGAAAACATCGTGAGGAAACCGGCATGTCCTAGAACCAAAAATTCGAAGACATGTGACATCCACCAACCCGCACTGGGCCCGCGTGGTGGATTACGGCCCACTCCCTCTCACAGAGAGGAGGCCTGTGTCCCTGCAGTGGGAACGTTATAGGCTGATTATGTATGTTTCGGATTAGTGACCGCGTCTGCCTAGACTAGACTCGGCCTAAGGCCTGAAGGTAGGCTATTCTGAAAACCAATGCATGCTACTGAGTTGTGGACTCACCTCGCACAGTATGATCCCGAAGGAGAACACGTCGACCTTCTCATCGTACACGTTGCCGTTCATCATCTCCGGCGCCATCCAGTATGGGTTGCCAACCACCTGAGTAAGAATATTAGTGTTACGACTGAGCAATGCAACGAATATTGTTCATTATCTGTCGAACCTTTTGCCTGGTTTCTCTCCGGTCGTGTCGGAGCGCCGTCTCATCGGACAGAGAGAGTACACCTGTGTCTGCACACACAAATGTGCATTGGGATATCTCCTGCGACGAAGTCGGGTCTTCGCTAAGATTGGTCGCCATGGCCGAAATTCGGTCGGGAGGACTTTTTTTATTTTTTTTTCGAACTATATTAGGGTCGGCTTCCAGTCTAACCGGATGCAGCTGAATACCAATATTTGACATGGAACAACTATTTATTTGACTCAGTTAGGCCCGGTTTAGATGGCTAAATGTTGACGTGCGTTTTCGAATCATGAGCCTAGATATGATGGTATTTACGTACAACCGATCACATGAGTGCGTGTTAATGCGCGTCAAAATTTAGTGTAAATTGCTTTTGACGTGGGTCGACGCGCGTTGCATCTGAACCAGGCCTTAGTAGAGTAGGGTGTTGGACCAAAACCCAGTTACTGGGCAATGCAATACCCCTTGGTAAGACGAGCTGTAATGAAATTATCCCGAAATGAACCGGAGTCACCGATATAGCTTGCAGAGTAAGCAAGTTGAAGTGGCAGTGGACTGGCCATGTTTGTCGAAGGACTATTGGCTGGTGGAGTAGACGAGTCCTGGAGTGGAGACCGCGGAACGGCTAGCGTAGTGTGGGACAGCTAGATGGACGGACGAACTTAAGAAGGTGGCGCAGGGGGACAGGCTGGATGCGGGAGGCAGAGGTCGGGGTGTTGTGGCGCAGCCTGGGATAGGCCTATGTCCAGCAGTGGACTGCGATAGGTTGGGTTCATTGTCTGATTAAAGACTAGCTATTGTCAGATATTCTGGCTTCTTACCCGTAACGACATTCAAAGATCTACAAATGACAGACAGGACTAACGGCTGAACGTTTCAGGTGAATTAAAATTAGAATTTCGGGTATAAATATTCAAATATAAGCCCCTTCGTACACAAGGCTACTCAAATCTTAGATACTCGACGATTTTAGTCTCCAAGCGACTGCCGCCATACAAATCCATTTAAGTTGAAAATGTCGGCGACGCGACTCGTGTACGAACTTCAATGGATTTGTATGGCGGCAGTCGCTTGAAGACTAAAATCGTTGAGTATCTAAGATTTGAGTAGCCTTCTGTACGAAGGGGCTAAGAATCAAAGTTCTCAATTATGTGGTACTACAAATTGGCATCCACAGGAACGTTTTCTGATCCATTAGTTAATTTTCATGAGATAGTTTAGAACAGACGGCACATACCGTGTACCTCTTCCTGCGCAGCGTGCCGTGCTGTTGCCGCCGGTCCAGCGAGGAGCTGGCGGTGCGCTGTACTATGCGCGCGAGCCCGAAGTCGGCCACTATCACCGTCTTGTCCTGTACACAACAGACATACTGGTTCTACACTCATATCTTGAGACTGTGAAGGACACTATACGGCTAAAGCCGTAATAACAATAAAACTTCTACGGATATAGCCGTAAAAACAATAAAACTTCTACGGATATAGCCGTAATAACAATAAAAATTCTATTGTGTCTCGAGTACTGCGCCGGAACCTGTTAAAGTTCTAATTACGAAACCAAAAACAGTACCATAAAGATAAACTTTCATCGTCATCATTTTCCTGCCCTTATTCCAATTTATTTGGGGTTAGCGCAACATGTCTTTTGTCATAAAGACAGACTATATCCACGGGAAATAAAAAGTTTTATTATAAACACATTTCCCCCAACAAGATAATGCGCTAAAATTACTTTTATTCTGATAAAGTACAGTTTTCAATGAGTTTAGCGATATATGCTTAGCGCTACACGCAGGAATCGTTGTGGAGGGGCAGTGTGCCGCCGCGGTGGAATGTCGGTGCGGATATATTTACGATTTGAGTTATTGTGTTTTTGATAGAATTTGTATAAATGCAGACTAATGTTTTAATAACCCCTATAATGCAACAGTTTCATCAACTACTATTATTGTATGCGGAAAATAACAAGATAATAGGACAGTGTAAGCGAAACGAGGTGCATAGATGGCGCCTCTAACACAAGCAGTAATAAGAATCGTAAAATTGTGAAATTGAAAAAGAGGGGGAGCGCAAAGGTAACTCTAGCAATTATTTTTTTCTTACGATTTCTGCAACTTCCATACATATGTAGCTGTATAGATGATTCTAATCATTATAATTCTGTAAATACATATTTGTTACAATCGCGAATCAAATTTTGTTGAACACACAACCTGACACTGACCAGCAAATTGCAAAAAACGTAAAAAAAATTGAATTTCGCAAGCTACTCTTTCGCCTTAAGTAGCAAGTTAATTTGGAGATGGTCCACCACGCGTGGCCCAGCACGTCCCACGTACCTCCCGCACGAGACAGTTGTGCGAGTTGAGGTCCCGGTGGATGACGTTCATGCGGTGCAGGTACCCGACACCACACGACACGTCCCGCGCCAGCCGCGCGCGGTCGCGCCACGTTAAGGGAACTCGCGTGTCCTGTGGAAACATTATTCAATTTATACAGGGTGAAATTGAATTCATGGGCATCCTTTTAAGGGATCATTGTACTCATCATTATGTACAACTTTTACTATGGGACTAAACCTGAAATCGCGAAAAAAAAAAAACAGCTGTTCCGTACATCGATGTTCACATAACTCGTCAAAATGCAGGGAACAGCTGTTTTTTTTTCGCGATTTCAGGTTTAGTCCCATAGTAAAAGTTGTTCATAACGATGAGTACAATGACCCCTTAAAAGGATGCCTATGAATTTAATTTCACCCTGTATATTGTTCAAAAATTGCACCATATTCATCAATACACCGGGATTTATGTCGGGAGTACTTGATCTTCCGTAACAGTATATGCAAAACAATAACATAAGACAATAATAAAGATGTAATAATACATTTGGGGCGACATCTACAATGCCATATATGAACTACACATCACGCTGACGTCACGACATCGCGCAAGCAACGTTATACGCGCGACTAGCATACTTGTATAATTATAATTATGACATATCGACATCAAGTGAAACAAAATAACTCGACAAGTTTCATTAACAATAACCCAATATATATACAGTACCCGGCGATAAATATTGCACATCGACCTTTGGAAAGAAACAATCGGCTAATTTCGGCTTCGTAGTGCGTTATCTCTGTCGCACACTACCTATGTGATGTTAACTGACGTTTTGTCAGTCGTTGTTCAAGTGCGATAGAGTGCGGTCGCGTCCAGTTCAAAATATATATCTAGAGTTGTTAACACCCCCAAATTTAAATAATTTAAAGTTGTACTATGGCATCTTTAGGAAAAATAGGGGAACCTTTTTATTTTACCCCAACCTAAAGCAATCATTTATAGAAAAATTGGTGTATTTTATACAAAGAATAAAAAGAATTATCAAAAGAAGCAAATCATAATTGTTTTAACAGCTCCTAATAGATACCGGACTGTTTGTATTTCGTGCGACAGAGATAATGCTCTACGAAGCCGAAATTAGCCGATTGTCTCTTTCCAAAGATCGATGTGCAATATTTATCGCCGGGTACTGTACTAAAATTTTCCTGAAAGTATGAAGATTACGTTAAAAGAATCATCAAAACAGATTAATTAATTTTTGAAAAAATCGCGAACTTAAAAACATCAACTTACTAATCGAATAAAAAACCTCCTTGTTTAATGTCGAATAAAAAGTCAAGTTAAATAAACAATAAACAAACAGAAATAAATAAAATCAAGCTTTTGTCATCACCGAAAAAATGAAAGTCATTCAAGTATTCCAACCAAAAGTGAGTGAGTCAATAAGGACATCTGAACGATCTTGTCAAAAGAACAAGTAGATGATGTGTAATTGGTATGACCTGCAACAGTTGGTACAGCGTCCCGCCCGCGACGTACTCCGTGACGAGATGCAGACGCTTGTCCTTGTACAGCACGCCGACGAAGCGCAGCACGTTCGGGTGCTTCAGCGAACGGAGCACCGCTACCTGTCGGCAAACAGTAAAGGAAATATTTTATTGATCCTCTAAAAACTTCTTGGCCTTCATAAGGTGTACGCTTTTTTTTTTAATAAATGTGCTTTTAAAAATTTGTTAACTTTTAAAAAAGATGTTTTTCATTTGACAATTGAGGTTAGTTTTATAATCTCAATTTTCCAGACTTTCGGGCATCTGACTACCCGTAACGACTGTCAAAGATCTACGAATGACAGCCGAGACCAACGGCTTAACGTATTTTCCGAGGCACGGAGGGTACTGTATGTAAAAATGGTCACCTATCCACAGACCAACCATAGCAAGCGTAGCTTAACCTGATCGATCGGCCTGTGCGGCTGTTATTATTTCGTCAATATTATGTGTTATTCAAACAGTATTTTTCGGAAAAAGTGATGAGATATAAAGTAAAAACCTTCGAAATACTTGATTTTCGTTCGTGTGATTGTGTAAGAAATAACCTGAACAGTTTTAGAACAGACAGACATATACTAACCTCTTTCAAGAAGTTTCTCTGCGCGTCTTCGTCCACTCGGTACAACTGTTTGAGCACCATCACTTCGTTAGTATCCCGGTGAGTCACCTTGTACACTTCGCCGAAGAACCCAGAGCCAAGCAGCTCACCCTGTAATATAAAAAAAAAAACAGAAATATAGTAATTATTTTCCGAATCATAATAGAAGCTATGAGCAAAGTATAACTACATACAGTGCTGTATCTATATACACACATCAAAAGTGTCTAGGGATCAACATATATTTTTGCAATAACTTTTCTCCTGATTGATATTAATTAAAATTTTCTTTAAGGATTCATCAAATAAAGTGTTTTCATTTGTCACAGTAACGATAAACGAAGTCACCTTTGCATTAATAAAGAAATTTGCCATTTTCCTAATAAAGGGATTTTTGACATTTGAACCACTAACACAAAAGTTCGAAAAAAAGACTGAAATAACAGTTTTCTTTAAAATTTTATTGGGTAACTTAAACAATTAATAATCCGTGTTTCTACCGCGAACACTAACAACACAAGAACATCGGTTTGGCATACTCAAAATGAGTTCATCCAAATCACGCTGTGGAATGGCCGCCCATGTTCGTTGCAACAACAAAAAAAGGTCTTCTTGCGACTGGATACCCTCCATATTCGGCAGAGCTCTTCTCTGTAGCATATCCCATGCATGCTCAATCGGGTTCAAGTCTGGCGACTGAGCAGGCCAGGGCAGGACATTGATGTTAGCTGCGGCGAGAGTCTGTCTTACAACTCTTGCGGTGTGCGGTCGTGCATTATCATGCATTAACTGAAATAAGGGACCGATTTGCACTTGTAGAGGAACGATGACGTCTGATACAATCGTCTCAGCATAAATTTGAGCGTTGAGGTTGCCTCTGATCCAAATCAACTCAGTTCTTCCGCCGATCCAAATACCCGCCCATACCATGATGGTTCCACCACTATAAGGATGGACTTCCTGGCAGGATTTTAATCGCTGTTGGCGTCCAGGGGTTCTCCAGTGTCGTATACGTCTTGTATCCGGTCTCATACCAAAACGAGACTCATCAGAAAAGCACACGAAACGCCATTGTTCTTCTGCCCAATTTCTGTGTTCAAGAGCCCATTGATATCGAATCCTACGATTGTGCATTGCTATAGGTGGTACCCGTAGCGGTCTTCGGGAATGAAGGTTCAATTCATGCAAGCGGTTTCTGACTGTTTGGTCGCTAATTAAGTTCCCTGAAGAGTGATGAAGCCTCACGGCTAACATCATGGCGGTTATTGTTGGAGCTCTTCGAGTTAAGATTTGAATGTATCGGTCTTGTCTCCGTGTGGTGCAGCGATACCGTCCTCCATGGCGCTCAGCCACGGTACCAGTGCTTCGGTAACGTGTCCAAAGTCGACTGATAACACTCTGACTTGTATTCAGAGCTAAAGCCACAGTACGTTGCCGGGAACCAGCTTCTATCATTCCCACGGCTCTGAGCATTTCTTCCCTGCTTAAATGACGTCGCCGCTCCATAATAACGTTGGTTTTAATCAGTAGTAGGGAAACAGTAGCACTAATAATGTCTTCAATGCGTTGTATGTTTTTATAGGGAAAATATTGACAGCTGATTTTCATCTTTTACTCGAATTTGATTCACAGTTCCTGATTCAAATTATGAAATGCACCAAAAAGGATCCATATAAATTTATAAAATCATAAATTTATTACAAAGCCACATCTCAATCTCAAGAAATCCGCATAAAAATGCTTGATCCCTAGACACTTTTGATGTGTGTATATAAAATTCAAAGTCCTGACTGACTGACTGATATATCAACGCACAGCCTAAACCGCTGGCCCTAGAGACATGAAATTTGGAGGGTGTATTCTTTGTGAAGAGTAAGTATCCACTAAGAAAGGGTTTTTCGAAATTCCACCCCTAAGAGCGTGAATGGCGGGAGGGTGGAATTTCACGCGGACGAAGTCGCGGGCAGAAGCTAGTCGCGTATATATTTGATAGGACCAGAGACATGTAAAAAACATACATTTCGACCTTAGTACATTATATCTACTGCTGCTGTTAAGCTCCACCCAGTTGAGATACAAAATGGTGAACAAATCGAAGAATCTATGAGTCTACAAGCCCTACGACGTTGTATATGGATATTTGAAAGGCTGGAACCTAGCGACTGCCGACTTCCCGAAGGCGATTTGTAAAGTGGTGTAAAGGATTGGTTGGTGGATTTATTTAAGTATTTATATATAACTTATTTATGTATTTGTGTACCTAATTTTAAGTTTTTTTTATTTTTTATCAATGTTCCTCTCAACCAAAGCACCTGCCATCTTATCTCTTCACCACCCTTGGTTGACTGGTAGAGAATGCCTAATCCGCCTTTGTACCTTTTTGTGCGAAAAGTTTAAATAAATAAATAAATAAGGATGAGGATCGAGGTGATCAAGGAGACAATAGTTACCTGCAGCAGGTCGCTGGCTCTGAACACTTTCTGTCCGGGAGCCGGCTCGGCTCGGAAGGAGCGCGCGCGACTCAGGTCACACAGCACACCGCTCGGCTCATCGCCGTCCACACTGGGAATATAATCACACTAATATTATAAAGGCGAAAATTTGTGTGTGTGTTTATGTTTGTTACTTCTTCACGCTCAAACGGCTGAACCAATTTTAATAAAATTTTGTATGGAGGTAGCTGACATCCTGGATTAACACAAAGGCTACTTTTTATCCCGGTATTCCCACGGGATCGAGTCTCATGTGGGTGAAATCGCGGGGCGCTGCTAGTCAATTATAAGTTTGAGTTAGTATTAGCAGTTGGTCTTTCATTGAAAGACCAAATTATGTTCAAGCCTCATAGGGGAGAGCCTACTACCCTCAATGGGGTACGGACAACGTCAGATAAAAGGAACCCCCTCTGGTAAGTAACCAAAGGGGGTTCCTTTTCTCTGACGCTGTCTGTACAAATCAAAGCTCCGGGCTGCTACTGAGACATTCCCGTTGGATAAACCCAATGAACACTTGACCGACTCGGGAATCAAACCCAGGACCTGATACAACAGGTAAGTAAAATAAAACTTACGCGTCAAGTAATTTAGACATACTGCTACTCTTCTCCTTGTCCCCTAATAACGGCGACGACGGCGTCTGTCTCCTCTTGTTCACCCACTTCCCCCCATCCTCGCCCCCCTTCCTCTTATTAAACAGTCTCTCTTTTCTCCCCTCCACATCTCTCCTCTCTTTCTCGCACGAGTGTCTCTGTTTATCATCTTTGGTGTAGGTTTTCCTTTCGACGGGAGATCTGTCGGGTTTTGTTTTGTCTTCGTTTGTTTGTGTTTGTGTCGTGTTTGTTTGTGTGCGTTTTGTGTTTGCTTCTGGAGTGTGTTCGATGGTTAGCTGAAATTGTAAAGAAAATATTATAAAATACATGTTATGTATAGCATAGTACAGTCAACCGTACATCAGTGGTCACACTTGCAGTACAAACATCATTCTTACTGCTACGATATAAAGGTGCTGTCAAATTGTACCCACTCAAACTCAAACTCAAAGCATTTATTTCAATTAAACCATTTACAGGCACTTTTGAATTGTCAAGAAGTCAGTCAGTCAGAAAAAGTGAAGCTAGTTGCCCATTCCAAAGCGTAGGTACCTATGGAGAAGAACGGGCAAGAAACTCCATGGACACTCTTTTAAATCAAAATAATGTAGTTACAAAGTCTTGGTTACATCATTCATGTTAAAAATTATACATGTGAGAACGATGCAGAACGTTAAAAGCGTCCATAATGAAAAGATGAGAAAAAACAACAATTCAAATAATAAATTAAAATAAGCCATGGCAGCAAAGACATGACCAGTCCCTACTGACGGCGCCCGTTCACGAACATGACGCATGCATCAGCACCATTCAGCTCAACCATTTTGAAGGGAGCTAAATGATCCAACACATGCGCCACCATCAGCGAGACATTTGAGTGAGCATGACATACTCTCAGCCGCCAGAGCACATTCAAGTCAATGAAAGACGTACCCAGTAAATGGTAGCTTTATAGTAGCACTTATGTGCAGTACATACTAAAGTAAGTAATAAATTGATTAATGATTTTATTTCTGTATGTCTAGGTCCATACAAACACTTTTATCTACACCCATGCTATAAATCTCTGGCTTCTATAGATTTACGGACTTAAAGAGTTTTGCTAATATTTACTTAAAACTACCGCCAAGGTAGCCCGCGAAATTCAAATTATCTTACGTTTTTTGCAATTTGCAGGCCAGTGTCATGTTGAATATTGATGATTAAATATGATAAGCTATAGTATAGTTAAAATCTCAATGCAGACTCGGTCATAAATCATAATCGGAGTAGGGATGTGCGCTAGTTGCGCGCGCGCAAGGCCATTATCGATAACAGAATCATTAAGGTTATCACGAAAATTGGCAAAAATGTGTGGAACATGCAGAATTGCTGCAAGATGAAGACTTAAGAAAAGCACATTTATGCGAAGAGTTCATCATTCATGTGGATGATGATGACGATGACTCAGACGAAGAATTTTAATTTTCTATTTTTAGTTTTATATTGTATACGTTCTTTTGTTTATATATTTAATATGCTTTGTAGTAAATTTGGTAATAAAATAAAAAAAAATGTTTATTTATTTCTATCACCCATTTATAAATATATAAAACTATCGATATCACTCATCGACTGCAGTAATGCACAGGACTACGTGTGGGCGTGGCCTGCCCATAACTTATGGGCAGGCCACGCCTCTTTCCCACTCACGGGCCTTATGGGCCATAAGGCCCGTGAGTGGGAAAGAGAGCGAAACACGAATGATTTATGACCGAGTCTGCAGCGAGATTTTAACTATACTATAGACATAGAGTAAAAAATATGAGTCTACAGAATTATAATCATTAAAATCATCAATACAACCCTCTAAGTTCATATAATCTAATTGAATGACTATTTCATGAAATATGTTTCAATAGGATAAATCAGGCTAATTAAATAAGTTAGCGAAACTCCGTAGACGTGATGGGTATCGATATCTAAAACTAAAAAAAAAAGACAAAACTATAAAAAATTATTGGATGATTTTTTTTTTTGGGCCACCAACCGCTTGTAAGTTGTAGTTAAAGTATGAATCGAGAAAATCATTTATTTATATTACCTGTATGACCGCGTCCGGTCTGCCCAGCGCCCGTTCGATCTCGTCTAGCGGTCTGTTCCTAACCGGAGTGCCGTTAATCTCGAGGATCCTGTCTCCGATGTGGAGTGTGAGCACACCGCATGATGAATCGATCCTGAAATAGGCATAAATGGATGTGTGAGAAATATGTACTTAAATTACGGTTTCCTAGAAGGTAGGTGGCCGCTAAATAACGGCCGCAGTGACGGCCATCATGAAAATAATAATAATTTATTTAATAAAAACGTTTACAAAAGGTGTACAGGCGCCAGCACATCTAGCTACTACAATCCGTCACATTTCTTTAATAGATTTTCAACTTTATCGCTAAAGCGTAAGGTTCAAAGTTGATTGGGAAAATTTGACAGTTTCGGGTAGCTTAATGTGCTGGCGTCTGTACATTAATACCTAATACTAAGCCTATGTAAACAAACTAAAGTAAATACTTACAAGGGAATAAATTATGATCATAATAAAATTTCTAGAAGTTTTTTTTAATAGCGCCGGGGTTTGACTTTACGGTGTCAAATAAAGCTCTAGGCAAACACACCAACTTACAATAAAAGTGTGCTGTCAGAAAAGGGTTAACTCCTTTCTGAGTGCACATGAGTTACAGAGTGTAAAGATTTCTTGTGCCAAACTGCATGCTTCTAGTAGGAGCTACCAACCATGCACGGCTGGCTCCAATAGTCCATAGGCAAAGTACTTGCTGTGATGAAGTGAATTTTAGCAATCGTATGAACCCACCAAGGTCATACGTAGGTAATTACGTAGTACCCTGTGTGTAAAAGCGACGGTATGTTTTTTGTTTCGTTTGACGCTAGCCGGTGTTCGAAATCTGAGGTATGTTGGGGTCCTACACTATGTTGGTCAGTCTAACCGGACGCAGCTGAATACCAGTATTTTACATGGAGCGACTGCCTATCTGACCTCCACAACCCAGGTACTGGGTAACATGATGCCCCTTTGTAAGACTGGAAAGTAAAATGACGTTTAAAACGTCAAAAATATATGGTTAAACACAGTGGCGTAGCGTGGCTTGGCGGGGCCCCGTATAAAAATTTGTTTGGGGGCCCTTAGAAAGGTTAAAGATTACTCACAAAAGAAAAAAAAATGTTTGCATAAAATTAAAAGACATATTTATTCATCATAATTATCTAGCTGTCACTTTTTCCAAAATTTTTTACAAATAATTCAAATTAAATACACACTCTCCTTGCATTTTTTTCGGCAAACTGATTTATTAAATCGTTTATAGCTGATTTGCTTTTTTTTTACTTTTCTCATATGTGAAAAAAAAATTACGCACGTTTGGGGCCCCAGTGGCCCCGTATAATTGATACGGCAGATATGGCGGTAGCTACGCCCCTGGTTAAACAGATCCTTCCTAAGACGACCCACTGACCCCTATATCACGTCTTAACTTTAAGCGAAGTTTATGAATAAAGGGGCTTGTCTTGTTTGCTGAAGAACTACTGGCAGAG
Source organism: Amphipoea oculea (assembly GCA_945859645.1). Taxonomy (NCBI): domain Eukaryota; kingdom Metazoa; phylum Arthropoda; class Insecta; order Lepidoptera; family Noctuidae; genus Amphipoea; species Amphipoea oculea. The sequence goes on from OX243884.1 coordinate 17,954,278, forward strand.
TGCAGCGAGACGGCCACAAGACACCATGCACAAAAGTATGTAAAAACAGTAATAAAATGGAATTTTTATGTTTAACTAGCTGCGCCCCGCGGTTTCACCCGCATAAGTGTCGATCCCGTGGGAATATCGGGATAAAAAATAGCCTATATGTTAATCTAGGGTGTCATCTACCTCCATACAAAATTTTACCAAAATTGGTCCAGTCGTTTGAGCGTGAAGAAGTAACAAACATATAAACACACACACACACAAACTTTCGCCTTTATAATATTAGTGTGATTTAATAGCATTATACACATTGTTGCACACATGTGATACTTTTCCTTGTCGACAGACATTTATCATTATTATGTGGATCGAGGATATTCGAGATTTAGGTCATCATCATTTGTGTCATAAAGTAAAAAACCTATGTGACATTTTATAATAATTACATATTAATCATTTGTTTTTCGAATGGTCAAATGTTCTCTGAGTAGGTTTTTCACATTATATAACACTTGTTAGTATTAATATAAAGCATCCAAAATGCTTCAAGCTGAACACAAACCATATAACATGCAAAACTATAGGTCATCATCTGCCTAGCCTTTTCCCAACTATGTTGGGGTCGGCTTCCAGTCTAACCTCAGTATTTTACATGAAGAGACCGCCTATTTGACCTCCACAACCCAGTTGCTGGGTAATACGATACCCCTTGGTATGACTGGTTGTCAGGCTTTTCGGTTTCTGACGACCCGTAACAACTGCCCAAGATCTACGAATGACAGCTAGGTCCAACGGCTTAACGTTCCGAGGCACGATGGGGTCTCAATATATAAAGATGGTCACCCATCCACGGACCAACCGCGGCAAGCGTAGCTTAACCTGATCGATCGACCCGTGCGGCTGTTATTACTTAGCCACAAGCCCCTCCTCATAAGCAAAACTATAGCTAATACAAATAAATCTTTAAAAAAATCATTTTGTTATGATTTTGCCTTGTGTTTGCAATACCGAATATAGCATATTATCCGCAATAATAACACTATTTAATATATACAACACTTCAACATTACCTTAAATTAACAGTCACCATGTTTAAACCATATCTGTCAAGCTCCGCTAATGAGACACAATTGATTTTCTATTGTTTCGTCGCCGATCGGCGAACCGCGCCGCTTGACCGGTTAAATCACTAACAACTCGCACATATAACTCCAAAATATTGTATAGAGAGTAATTAACCTGACCTCCACCAGGAAACCATAATGACTAACGAATACAATCATCGACCAATCGCTGTGAAATAATATGAAATGATGTGTATGTCGCTGTCATCTGGCTTAATTCGCCTTTCAGTTAACTGCCTAGCCTTTAACTGAACGGCGTCGTACAACTACCGGCCTGAATGATATTCAGCCATTCAATCAAACAGCCAGGAAAACGACATGGATCGTTAACGTTTAACTACTTGCCTAGCCTAGACATTTTTAAATTGGCGATTGATTGATTGGTGATTGATTTAAAACGGCAGTTGTTTATTGTAGTTATTTTCAGTAGTTTATTTATTTCAGGCGACGCAGGCCCATAGATAAATACCTTAACCTAAACATACATATTTTTATTATAAAACTAGTACATCACTTCACTAGCTAGTTCTTGTACTGCTCTGTGGTACTTGTCCGCGGAAGCGACGGAATACCACGTCCTGTGGCCAGAAGTCTTCTTCCATGACGACGGGCAGATAACAATTCGGTACGCGCACCACGAACACACACACACACACACTATTATATAAATGGCCTGAGCATCAGTCAGCCAGTTTATTAAATGTTGTATTTTAGACGTACATACCTAACTGAGCGTATTTGTTTCTACAAATATAGTTCCTATCATATTCAGTGACATAAATCGTATCCCGACTAAAGGCAAATATGTACGCATACGTATAGTCACACTAATATTATAAAGGCGAAAGTTTGTGTGTGTGTGTTTATATGTTTGTTACTTCTTTACGCTCAAATGGCTCGACCAATTTTGATAAAATTTTGTATGGAGGTAGCTGACACTCTGGATTAACATATAAGCTACTTTTTATCCCGATATTCCCACGGGATCGACATTTACGCGGGTGAAACCGCGGGGCGCAGCTAGTGGTTAATATAATTCAGACCGCGAGTTGGACGGCGCAGTTTAATTAAAAGGCTAGTCAGTTAACTGAAAGGCGAATTAAGCTAGTTGGCTGCAACATAATACGTAATGCGTGAGTGTGACGGACACTGTGACAAATGACAGACATTTGTATTTTCCAGGGCTGACTACTTTTAAAATTTCAGGCGTAAGGAAAAGCTATTTGATTCAAATTAATAATTGTCTCATTGGTTTAGCAGGCACATGCGCATGCGCAATGCTGAGCATGTGGATCAAGTTACATACATTTAAAAAACCTGATTTTAGAACTAAATATGCAAAAGAATATTAAAGGAACACTCGCAGAGGTTTTTTGTCATAGTAGGTAATACTTGTTTGGGAGCGGTGAATGCTTATGCGAATCCCGCACCCCCGGCCATAGGTAGAGGTGGAACACCGCGGTGGTTTTAGCCGGTAAGAGTCCGGCATGCCCCTCTGTCACTCCCACGATAGAGGAAGTCCATGAGGATATCCAACGGAAAAAAAAAGGTAATACTTGTTTAAGGTCAGCCTTCATTTATTTTGGCCAATCGGTGTTTTATGTTTTATTATATTAAAATGTATAAAACTAGATTTTTCAACTTTAAAAAACAGCTGAAGCTGAACAGTCGTAGAGATTCGGCGCAATAATAAAAAATGATAAGGAGGACTTCCCCGAGCAGGGTAATAAATATTTTTTCGTTGGCCGGTGGGTTTGGGGTTTGGGTCAACTTTGTATGAAACGTAACTGGTCTCCTTTGAATAAAACCTCTGTACATTTACATCAAAGCATACCACTTTCCTTAAATTAGGCGGACGTGACTGTTTTATCGTCAAATGCCTATTTATAAATATTAATAAGTACTTGGTAATCACTGCAAGTGACTCATCGGTCGCTCACTGCACGCACATAAGGGCTCGTATACAGGGAGCTTTGGAAAATAATATACATAATCAGTCTATAATGTTCCCACTGCTGGGACACAGACCTCCTCTCGGTGAGAGGAAGTGGACGTCTAGCAAGTCTAGCAACCCAAATAAATTACACAAAGTACAGCGCCTGCTTGGGTTCGAACGCACGACCTATACATATAACTTGTAAGTCGGAGTCTATACCACTGGGCTACCACTACTCTCCTGGTGCCGTATTATGACGGTTTAATGCCATCATGATTCTAGTATAAGAGAGAGACGGAGCTACCCGATAGCACCATCTCTTTATCGCATTTGAATCATGATGGCATTAATACTGCGTAATACGGCCCCTGGAAAATAACATGCTTGCCACAAAATGTGAGAAAAGTGCAATACCTAAGCGGTCAGGAACAACATTTTTTTTTAAGTGAAAATTTCTTCAGGCGCGTTGGGCATTTTTTCAGATGGGATAAGACCTGTTACCGTAACCGACACCGCTTCGGATATGTTCGGCTGTCCTCGGGATGTGCTCGGTTTTAATGTATATCCGATATGTCAGTGAGTGATGGCAAAGTATTCTGTTTGTGTTTTGTTTTCACTTCTGTCGGCACTCCCGGAGTGTCATTGTATATTTTTTTTTGTAACCGCCGAAAAATTTCTATGCTAGAATCATATGCTGAATTCATGGTTACATATTGCGCACTGGTTAAAATTTTATCCTGTATACTAAAACCAATATTCTGTGGTGAGGTAACCTTGGAAATAAGGAAATTATTGTCAATGAAATGTTGAATTAATAAGTTTTCATCGGGACAATGGAACAGCACAGGAATACTTGATTTAGTCTCACCTAGCAACAGTAAGCTAGAGTCAAATGTACGAGGCCACAAGGATGTTTTGGCGCGTGGCCGAAATCGGAACTATCGCCGCCATCTTGTTTCGTCAATACGATTTCTGTGAGAATTTCACTAATGTTTACCAACAACGCCCCCCTGTCAATGTCACTCAGGCGCCACGAGATCCTTGTAGCACTGTGAAGTCAACCGTTGGTACACACGATGACATATCAAAGCTACACATTTGCAGTTTTAGCTGACCTTCTATGTTCTGGCCACGACAAATACATACTACGAATCCATCTAAGTCACAAGCCGCACTCTAGTTATTACATCATGCCGACACACCACAGTTTAACAAACTAAACTAAAATTCAGAACCTTAGATAATTATACAATTTTGGAACCAACTCCATGTCACTCAAAAACTAAGACTTATACTCAAAAGTTTTGAAAAGTTATTTGCAATTTCATAGAGTTGTTAAACTATAATTTTGTAATCATGGTAATTAACAGGCTAGTACATCCATGGTTGCAACAGCTCTATATTAGATCTCATCATCGTGCGTTCGTATTTCCGAAGTTAAACGATGATTCCCGAAGCGCATATTTTTCCCTGGAGATCTGTAGATACTTGAGTAAATGACGATAGAAAGTATATTATCTAAGATTCTGAATTGAAGTACACATGCCATCCCAGCACAGTAGGTATATGAAGCTAGGCTGTTGGTACCTATGGCAAGTGAGCTGTATGCAGACGGACAGCACCGCGCGCAGGATCGCCCGCGCAGCCGCCGACAGCTTGCCGCCGCACCGACCGCTAGCGGGGTTAGTACCATGTTAGTGGCCAGGGGCAATAGGCTTGCCACCTTTGACTATTATGAAGGAAATTACACAGAGTTGTTCTTGATTATGAACGAATATAATGTAGCAAGTTGTTTAGTATTATAAAAGGTGGAGACGACAAGACAACAATAAATTAAACTTCGTATATATCTAAAGCCGTTCCCAGTCTGCTTACAAAAATTCAACCAAATATATCTAATAGTTTAGTCACTATAGCCAGGCAAAGATTGGCAACACCCATAGTTGGCTCATCACTACTATTTAGTTTTTTTTTTGAAAAAAAAAAAACTTTTTTAAGTTCGGTGTAAGGATTTGTTTGATAGTTTCTAAATAATCCTATGCATTAGTATTGCCAGTGTTAGCATTTATTGTCGTATTGTCGTCTCCACATTGTATAGTTGTATAAGGATCTTTTGGTGCGTGGCCAAAATCTGAACTAACGCCGCCATCTTGTTTTTTCAATACGCTTTCGTAACTGTTTACCAGCTGCGCCCTCCTACAATGACAATCCAAAAGATCCTTGTAACACTGTAGTGAGATTTATCTCTCAGCAAAACGCATGATTTTTGTTAAGGAGGATGCGCTAGGTTTTCTTACGTTTTTTTGCTATTTGCAGGTCAGTGTCAGGTTGTAAGTTGAATATAATATGATTCGCGAGCAAAAAGTATGCATTTACAGAATTTATAATCATTGAAATCATCAATACAACTCTCTAACTTAGAATTGGCCTTAAATGTCATGATTTCATGAAATTGACATAGGATAATTTGGTCTTAGAGAGTTGTAGTAATGAGTGATTAATGATTGCAAAATTTACCTGCAAATTGAATAAAACGTAAGAAAGTTTGAATTTCGTGGCTTCCCTGGCGCTTTCGCCTTAAGGAACTGCATGAAAGTTAATATTACAGTGTTAATTAATTTTTAAATTATAAAGCGTTCATAACTTGATAGTTAAAGCTTGATGTTCTATTCACGTCCATGTTACTGCAAAATGTACCCATAGTAATTACATATTATGGCTGTTAAAGTTGTTCTTCCCGAGTCTGCGACAACGTCACTAATCGCATCGACAGCAGCGGCATTTCTCTTCTTCAGTTTCACGATAGTCATTTGTCTAAGGCTACGTACGCACTGACAGGTGGCCTGCTTAGTGCTCTAGGCCCTAAGCAAGTTACCTGTCAGTGCGTAAGTAGCTTAACAAAAAAAATAAGTAAGCGACAGCTAGTGACGGCCCTACAGGCTTGCGGTGTGCGGTCCACGTTCGACCGCAGCGTCAGGTGGCAACGTCAACATTTACGGAAGCGTTTTCATAGAATTACATAGAAACTAATCTTGTCGCTGCGATCTTTCATTGCGATAGGGAGACGTTGCCGCTTGCGGTTGCAATCGTCTTCGGAAGAGCACTTTCAGTGAAAGTGAATGGCACTTACTCCTTGGCAGTGATAGAAAGGTAAGACGAGAAAGAAAATACATTTATTTGATGATAGTGTAGTGGAGTTACTCCTTGACAGTGATAGTGTAGTGTACTTACTCTTTGACAGTGATGGAGTGCGCGGCGCCGCCCGCGAGACGCAGGCTGGCGGGCGGCACGCTCACGGCGCGGATGCAGTGCGACGCCGCGCGCGCGCAGCTGCCGTAGCAACTGCCGCTGCAAGAGGACAAGGACTTTCTTTATAATGTTATTGAACAGTTATATAAATTACATCTTGAGGATTGGAAACAAAAGAACAAAAAATACCTAGGTTAAGGCACACAATATAGTTACAACAAAATAACAGAAAAAAAAACTTAAGTAGTTATAACAGTATTGTGTGCCTATGCACTGGTTTTCGACTGGACCTTATGTTACAAGGACGAGAAAGAAGGAATGTCCAGCTTATTTACTTAACAGGATAGTCGATGTCTGAGGGTAATGAAGTAAAAGTAGGGGGTTGTCGGTTTTCGGGGCACTCCCCCTTGAAAGCACGTGAAGTGGGTAGTGTCAGCCCGAAAGTCTAACAACCAGTCCTGCCAAGGAGTATCCCTTTGCCCAGTAACTTTGTTCTGCAAGTCAGACAGGCAGTTGCTTCATATAAAATACTGGTATACAGCTGCATCCGGACTAGGCAGATGATCACGACAAGTTGATGGAAGCGCCGCCTTTCAAAAAAAACTTACCAGTATTTTCAGAGAGCTGCATCTGATCTTCATCTACACGCATTATGCCATTCACGGACGCAGCTATAACTTTTACAAAGAACCTAGGATGAAAGACCGAACGAATTGAGTTCGAAATTTTTAAACCGCCTTCAAAAAAAGGTGGAGGTTATGTATATTCGGCGAGTATCTTTTTAGATGTGCTCGGTAGTTGGAAGCCGACTCCAACATGGTTGGGAAGAGGTTAGGCAGATGATGACAAGCTATAACAAACTTACCAGTACAAGTTGGAGCGCTCGAGCAGCGCGTAGGGCTCCCCGTCCTCTATGTGCGCGGCGCACGCCACGCACGCGAAGCACTCCGGGTGGAAGCGGTGCTCGCCCGCCGCCATCACCGGGCCAGTTATCACCTGGTCAGACAAATATAGAACATACTCAACACATGTACAGATATTCTAAGAAAAATATGACTTCGCGAATCATCGTCCATTGAGAGTTTTAGTTTACTTAGTATTGTATAAAATCAATTATTTTCTAACTGAACAGACAGCTGTGCTGCTGGGGAGTTTGTTCCGCCACTTCTTCTCCCCCGCGAAAGCACTAGGAAGTGGTGAAGGGCAGGCATTTTGGGGGACTGTCTTTTGTAATTTTGACGTTCGAAAAGTGCTGATTCTCAGCCTAGTTTGAATAAATGACTTTTGATTTTGATGAGATCTAAAATGCCGCTCCTGTATTTGAGTACGTTGCTCAAATATACCAGCAGCACACTGCCGACGGCTGCAGTTGCCTCTGCCGTTGACGCGTGCCGCTTGTGTGTAAGAACACTCACTGGGTTGTGGAGGTGAGATTTGCAGTCGCTCCATATAAAATAAATGTATTCTGCATCCGGTTGGATTGAAAGCCGACCACGAGATAGTTGGCAAAACATTTTTTGAAGGCATAATATGGCGCCAAAAATCCGCCATTTTGGTTTTTTATTTTATTTTGATATACCCAGTGTCACTCTCACAGTAAATACGAATCTAACGACACCTCTCAAGCAAAAATCCATCGAGCCGTTCAGGCCGCAGAGCGTGCCAAACAATTATACATACATACATACTCTCGAAAACATAACCCTCCTTCTGGCGCAGTCGGGTAAAAAGCAGATTTTGATGATGATAAAAGGGCAAGATGATAAGCACACGCTTATGGCAAATGCGCATAATATAGTTAAGTTTATATTACCTGTGCACATTGCTGGCAGCTCTCGCCGTAGCGCGCCCAGTAGTCGCTCTGACAGAACAGCAGGCCCGCCTTCTCGAAGTACCACGTCGACAGCTGAGCGTCGCACACTGAGCACCTGAGCATTACAATCAAAATAGCTTCACTTCTTCTTCTTCGTGTCGTTGGCACGACAGTTATTTAAATTTTGCTGGCCCAATACTTTGCCGCGGGTTGGTATCAGAATGACTAGATCGCAAATTGACCACGTCGCTCTTAGTACAAATCTCAAACCACTTTCACGGCGTCGTCTGTGGCAGCGCAGAAGTCACTTTGACTGCATGTTTTTGGGCACAAAGGGCAGGATAGTAGATGGAGCATTGTTAGCTTCACTTGGTCCAGACCGCTTAGGAACTGGATGACTGCCAGTCCAGTCTGTTGCAGCCTATCTCTACTAAAAATCTTAAATGTATTTCATCACTAGCAGCGCCCCGCAGTTTCACCCGCATAAGTTCCGAACCCGTGAAAATATTGCGATAAAAACTATCCTATGTCCTTTCCCGGGAGTCAAACCATCTCGTTAGCAAACTTTATCTAAATCGGTTCAGCGGTTTAAGCGTGAAGAGGTAACAGACAGACACATTTTCGCATTGATAATATTATATTTCATCATTCGCTGACAGACCGACAACGCGCAACCTAAACCGCTGGGTCTAGCAAGAAGAATGAAATTTTGCGCAAGAGTTCCTTACACAGGGTCATATTAAATTAACTAGCAAAACTTTGCAGTCGTGATGGGTATCGATATCTAAACACTTGGGTATCACTTGTCTAGTATAATAAAACACTTATTGGATATCTATACATATAAAATTCAAAGTCCTGACTGACTGACTGAATCAACGCACAGCCTAAACCGCTGGTCCTAGAGACATGAAATTTGAAGTGTGTGTTCTTTGTGACGAGTAGGTATCCACTAAGAAAGGGTTTCTCGAAATACCACCCCTAAGAGGGTGAACGGGGGAGGGTGAAACACGCGGACGAAGTCGCGGGCAGAAGTTAGTACCTACTTATACGCAATGCTTATGACAGTGACTGGTTGATTTGTGGAGTGAAGAATGTGAGTAACTACAATTTATTTTTGATCCAAAAAGCTATTCTTGAAAACTAAGAATATTTCCCGAAAACTCAACTACTGAATCGCCTTCAAAACGTCTGGCACGCAGATTAATGATGGAAGTATTCACTTGAGAGGTTTCATTTTGAAAATTTGGCACCTTATTTCTCGTTCAAGGCAACAAAGTATGACCTTTGCTTAGCTCAGAATTGAGGAAAAAAATTTGGCAAGTGTTCGTGAAAAGAAAATATCGAATAGCTTGGGAAACTTATTTGTTGGCGTGATATTCAAGTTCATGAAGCAGTGAGGTTGCCAAAAGTACTTACAGAAATACAGAGTATTTGTTTGTGTTGAGCTAGATAATCGAATCGACGGGTGAATGACCGGTTAATAACATAACATCGCGCCAATATTTCCCGAAAGGGGTAGACAGTGCCCGCAGAGGCGTGTTTTATAATTTTTATAAACCATTAGCTTTTGCCCGCGGCTTACCCCTTTTGAAGGTCGGAAATTATCACACGGAAACGTACTAAAACCACAGACTTATACAGGGTGAAATTAAATTCGTGGGCATCCTTTTAAGGGGTCATTTTACTCATCATTATGAACCACTTTTACTATGGGACCAAACCTGCAATCGCGAAAAAAAAATCAGCTGTTCCCTACATTTATGTTCGCATAACTGGTCGAAATATAGGGAACAGCTGATTTTTTTTCGCGATTTCAGGTTTGGTCTCATAGTATCTAATATTTGTTCATAATGATCAGTACATCTCCCATTTCGATTTGTCGCATGTTTTCAATTTCAACCTTTATAAGTCTGTGACTACAACGTTCAATAGATTCTTTTAAGAGGAATAATTCCGTAATAACATTCTTTTCATATAATGAACTCTATTGGTTGCGGCGCACGCCAGTAAAACTCCCAGACGACATATTTTTTTCCGACATGTTCAACAATCATCGTCATGTTTTAGCAAATTTACACAAATCCTACATGAATTATACACCAAAACCTTCCTCATGAATCACTCCGTCCATTAATGATAACCGTATACAAATCCGTTCGGTTGTTTTTGAGTTTATCGCGTTCAGACAGACAGGCGCAGCGGGAGGACTTTGTTTTATAATATGTAGTGATAGTGACTACCTAGTGTGCCAAACATGTCTCTAGGACCAGCGCGAGCGGTTTAGACTGTGCGTTGATATTATATCAGTCAGTCAGGACTTTGAATTTCTTATATTATAGAAGCCTTCGGGCTGCTACATAAAGGGTGTCCACTGTTACATGTTAGTTTATGATGTATTTAATTTATTTAACCATTTACTCAAACAAATATTAGTTTTATCCACGAATTGTAGGTATATCTTTGAATTTGAATTTAATTTTTGTATTGTATGTTATTTGAATGCTTATTTTATTCTAATTTTTATAATTCTATGTTAATTAATGTAATTGGACCTGTGCCGTTTTAATTAACTATAAATAAATAAACTTACTAATTGTAAGTAATGCATAAATTTAACCCCTAAACGCTGCAAATGTTTACTTTTTCTAGGTAAGTATCATAAATATCCCTTGAATACGTTGGAAGAGCAGTGGTGGAACAATGTTATCAGCCCCGAGACCCCGACTCCCCGAGTTGTAGGTCGTGTGTTGGAATCAAGGCAGGCGCTTTACTTTGTGTAAATAATTTCATCACCACTGCTCTCTAAACAGTGAAGGAAAACATCGTGAGGAAACCGGCATGTTCTAGACCCAAATATTCGACATGTGACATCTGCCAACCCGCACTGAGCCCGCGTGGTGGGTTAATGCCCCACTCCCTCTCACAGAGAGGAGGCCTGTGTCCCAGCAGCGGGAACATTATAGGCTGATTATGTTATTATGCTTATGCCGCAAATAGTTTACTTGCTTATGTGCTTTGATATCATAATATCTCTTGAATACGTTCGAAGATACCAAAGAGAATGTAAACTCCAACCAATCAATCGATAGCTAGTCTATTAGGCATTAGGTTTATGGGAAGCCATAATGTTGTGACCCCATAACTTTCTGGAGCATGACGTAATTCTTATGACGTCATCACGTAACTATGCGTGCGAGAAATAAAACACGTACGGTAGTAAAAGGCCGCCTATAACCTTTAGAAGGGGAACCCCCTTAAAGTATTGTTATGTGTTATCAAATTACGCATAATTACCTATTAAGAAAGGGAACATGTTTGTTTGTAGCATAGCTTTAGCACTTAATCAAAATACCAACAATTCATTGAATTTAACATCCTCAACATGTAACTGTAAACTTGTTGTAAAAATATGTTTTTTGGTATTTTCAATCTCAAATAGAAGCCGAGGGGTTAATTGTAGACTTTCGCTGTAGGTAATACTAAAAAATGGTCAAGATGTTATTTCCCATATGAAAACGGTTATTTTTTTCCGGCGCTTGTTTTATTTACGGTACTTTAATATTTTGAGGACGAAATGAAGGGCGGGCGTTTTGGGGGACTGTCTTTTGTAATTTTGACGTTCGAAAAGTGCTGATTCTCAGCCTAGTTTGAATAAATGACTTTTGATTTTGATGTCCTTTCTTTATAAGCGCGATGTGTGAGGAGCTTGTACATCAGAAATTATTAATTCAATCAAAATCATTATACATATTACATTTGTGAGGCTGACTGTTGTTTTAAATACCTAGGTATAAAGTTGTTTGAAAAATAAATAAATAAATTATGATTCAATTTTCCTGTTATTTTCGTTACTAATATTAGCTGTTTATCATTTTAAATTTTATTGAATCGAACTAAAATTAGTATAATGACACTTTTGAATATTATATCAATGTTCAACAAAAAAAAAAAAATTAAAGTATGCTTTTCCTTGAAAATAAGCAGAGGAATTTTATTGTTTTTTGGCCCTATTAATGTCCATTTGATGAAAGCTGCATTATGGCTATATGCATTTACTATATTTTCTGAATGCTTATTTGTTACTATTTTATAATTAGGTACCATAGCTTTTTTTTATGTTTTACTAGCTGCGCCCCGCGGTTTCACTCGCAGAAGTGTCGATCCCGTGGGAATATGGGGATAAAAAGTAGCTTATATGTTAATCCAGGATGTCAGCTACCTCCATACAAAATGTTATTAAAATTGGTCCAGCCGTTTGAGCGTGAAGAAGTAACAAACATATAAACACACACACTCACAAACTTTCGCCTTTATAATACATATTAGTGTGATATATTTTACTATGGACGCTTTTAATGTGCACGTCGTCATTTACATCGTTCTCACATGTATAATTTTAACATGAATGATGTAATATTTTGTAACTATGTTATGATTTAAAAGAATGTTTGTGGAGTTTCTTGCCCATTCTTCTCCATAGGTCCCTACTACACTTTGGGAACTTTACTACGGATTGGGCAACTTGCTTCAACCTTTTCACTGACCCATCCCTTGACAGTGCAAAAGTGCCTGGAATTGGTTTATCACACTAATATTAGGTCCTTACATATGAAATTGGCGTTTTGTATGGAGGGAACAAAAAGTCGAATATTTTTTAATATAATATATTTAATTAATCAAAGTATGAACCATTGTTTTCAATGCACTTTTGCCATCTTATAGGTAGTTCATTGATCCCTTTACTAAAAAAACCAGTCGCACGGGAATCAATAAAATCTTTGAAGGCGATTTGGACTGCCCCATCGGAGTTGAATTTTTTCCCTTGCAAAAAGTTATCCAAATTGCGAAAAAAATGGTAATCTGTTGGAGCAAGGTCCGGGGAGTACGGAGGATGTCTAAGACATTCCAATTCAAGCTCTTCTAATTTGGTAGCCGTCTGTTGCGCAGTGTGTGGTCTGGCGTTGTCGTGCTTTCAAGCTTTTTAATCTTCCCAATTTGCTTCAAGTGAATTAAAACAGTTTTATCACTAATATCGAAGCCTGCAGCTAACTCGGACGTGGTTTGCGATGGGTCCGCTTCCACAATAGCCTTCAATTCTCCATTATCAACTTGGGTCTCAGGCCGTCCACGGGGCTTGTTCTGCAGGTCGAAATTTCCAGAACGAAAACGTTGGAACCAAAAACGAACTGTGTTTTCTTTTGCAACATGACCGCCATACACATCATTCACCCTTCGAGTCGTTTCCGCAGCACTAGTGCCACGGCGGAACTCGTACTCGTAAATAATGCGATATTTTAAATTTTCCATTTTGTAAAATGAGTGACGCAAACAGAAAAAACAGAAGAAAAAAAACAAATGAATGACGGTCATCGAAGCACAAATACATGAGTAAATAGCTGTACAAATTTGAATTTGGAATTCCTTACCAAAGAGGAGAAATTCGTGATTAAAGTGGCCAGTACGAAAAACGCCAATTTCATATGTAAGGACCTAATATTATAAAGGCGAAAGTTTATGAGTGTGTGTGTTTATATGTTTGTTACTTCTTCACGCTCAAACGACTGGATAGAATAGAATACTCTTTATTATGTACACCATATAAATAAAACGACTGGATCAGTTTTGATAAAATTTTGTATGGAGGTAGCCGGCACCCTGGATTAACATATAGGCTACTTTTTATCCCGATATTCCCACGGGATCGACACTTACGTGGGTGAAACCGCGGGGCGCATGAGTTTGAGATAGAACATAAGAATACTTACTAAGAATTTTTGTTTTTCTAAAATATAAAAAAAGGAAAGATTTGATTTTTTGGATGTTTGTTTGTTATACTTTCACGTTTTTACAGCTGATCGGATATGGATGAAATTTGCCACTTGAGTAGACCATGACCTAGATTAGGGCGATGGATACTTTTTATCCCGATATTTCCACGGGATCGAGATTTATGCGGGTGAAACCGTGGTGCGCAGCTAGTTATGTATATCTTCCTCTTGCCATACTAGACGAAAGCGAGATAGCAAGACACCCTCCCAAAGAAGGCTCTAGTTCTGAAACGCATTAATTTCATAACTAATATTAAGAACTTACCGAAAGCAGTCCTGATGCCAATCCTGGTTGAGTGCGGACACATAGTCATCCTCACCAATGTCGTTCAAGCACCCCGCACAGCTGAGGGACTCTGAAAGATATCATCATCATCAAGTATATGTTCAAAGGGATGTTACAAATTAATTGGAGAAGAATGGATCACTTCCTAGAGGCCATAGAAAAGGTAGCCACTAGCCTTCAATTAAGTAGAGTTACAGATGGTTTCTAACCCCCTTACTAATAAAAGTTGTATAGCATCTGTATAGTCACACAACGCTTTGTCTTCTTCTTTCGAAAGTCATTACTGACGACTGAAAGAGAGAAATTAGTGTGTAACTATTCATCTGACATAATATGTTTATTAGTAAGGGGGTAAATGTTTTTTTTAAGATTATGGCAGTACACTGCTGTCTTTTCAAGGAAGACTCATAAGCCCAGGTTCGAAGGGCGTATTTTCTCGCGGCGATTTTTTTCCGCGCACTGGATTTTTAACACACTGTTTAGGGCCGAGAGTTGAAAATTCAGCGCGCGATAAACTCCCGCCACGATATTTTTTTACGTCCATTCGAATGTGGGCTTATAATATTGAAAATGAGAACCATATTATTAATGTAGGCTTTAATTTATTTCAATACATGAGTATTGGTATAAGTATTACAATGAGTATCGGTGAACATTTTATATATTTACTTCGTTTAAACATAGTACAGCTACATGTTGTAGTAGGTTCAATAATCCTATTTTAACATATTCCTTTGTTGGTTACCACAGTAAAGGCCTGCGCAGACGAGAGACTTTTGTCCGCGGAGAAATTGTCCGCAAAGATAGAATGTATGGAAATCCCAGCAGTCTACTTGTCCTTTGTGTGCGTTATTGCATAGATTTCCATACGTTCTATCGCCGCGGACAAAAAAGTCCGCGGACATAAATCCGTCCTCTGCGCAGTCTGGTCTAAATTATGCTACTAAAAAGTATTAGGTATTTAAAATATTTCATGGCTAATTTTATTAATTCTAGGCCTCCGGGATTCTAGGATTCTGGGTCTCATTTTCCTTTAAAAAAATGTTGTCATAGTAAAACATTTACTTGTAATTAAAGTTTTAAATACAATTTATTTATTTTATTTAATTTTATTTGGGAAACAAACAGATGCAATAACAAATATAAGTAAATATACAATTAGTTCAACACAACCCAGAAACAGTTTCCACAGATAATTAATTGAATATTGAGATTTATTATTTATTTTTTATTTTTATTGAGAATTTGTTATTGATAAACGACATTAGGTTCCAAAGGAAGACTCAACAACAAATGAACTGTGTTGTATGCGTTAAATTAACAATGGAAGAATAGAGAATGTTGTTCTTATGAATAAAAAAATAGCTTTTATAGAGATCAGAACCTTATCTATAACAAATTAAGATCAATGTTTTTTAAAACATAATAATATGAATATTACATTTTAGAGGCCACACTCAGCTTTGTTGATGCAAATTACCAGCTTAATAGTCACGTTAGTTGTTGTTTGTGGTTTGTTGAATAAATTAAATAGGCTACCTGAGTCAAAGATTCTAATCTATTAGACTATTGTAAAACTTTATTATTTCGTAAACAGTTGCAGTTGAATGTCAAATACCTTTCTAATATATTGGTTTTAACGAGGCGAAATATAAATTACAATTTATCCTTCAACTTAGATCCTACGACGCGGAAGTAAACATAGCTAATCTAAACTAGCTGAAGCTATTTCGGAATGGTTTTTAAGTTCTATTTGTAGGATTTTTCGATATAAATTCATCCCAAACGGATTATCATTAAGTTAGACTTAAGTTACAAAAGGCGAGGCGCAGGACAAACAAAAGATAATTCACGATAACTTACAAGAATCGCCCACACATTCTCATGACAGGTTCTCACCCAAAACATGACTAAATATTCACTTTATACACTTCAGTACTAGTTATATCGGGCACCAAAACTTACCTTTAGTATTCGGTCCCTCCATTTCATTTCAAAAAGGAATGTTTATTCATAAATTGTATGATAAATCGCAAAAAGTTACATGCTTGAGATTCCAATACTTGAGAATGACGTAAAAGACATAAGTAAGATGACACAACGGGTGGATGTTGCTAGCTTTTGAAACAGATCCTGGGTAAGAAAGAAATAAAACTATCTGACTGGAATCTTGATCTATTTATTACAGTTTATATGATAGTAAAATGAAGGATTTGTAAACTCCACAATTATTAAATGAGGCAACAGCTATGTAATGAAAATGCTATAGTTTTTGTATATTTCGGTCCTTTCCATCTTTCCATCATCCTCATATTTTTTAAAGCAAGTATAAGGTGGTAACACCGCCACTATTTCGATTACGTTTCATTACGCAAACAAAAGTCAAGTAAACATGAAAAAAAAGTAAATACTTAAACAAAAACTATAAATAAACTATACAATTTTATTTAATTCACTGAAATCAATGATGTTTCTTAATCTCTTTTTCCTTTTCTAATTCCTTCTTGACTTTGTATTTGTTGAACCTGACCTTGACTTTGACTTTCACTTCGAGGCGTTTCAGAAGTTGCGACATTTCGTCGTCATTAGATTCTGAGCTGTCTGAGTCTTCTTCTGAGTCTTCTGGTTCAGGCTTATCTTCTTCAGGAGATGAATCCTCTGGTGAACTAGGCCCTTCTTCTTCAGAGTCCTCAGGCGGTGTAGGGGTACTTTCTACACTATCATCATCTTCTTCCGAGTCCTCAGGCGGGGCAGGGGTATCCTCTACACTGTCATCATCTTCTTGTAGATTTTCGAAATCAATACCCGTTACTTCTTCAAACCATGATAGGTAAGGTCCCGGACGGATGAAACCTGGTAAAAATAAATGTGTTTTAATACAAATTGCAGGAATTATAAGTGTACCTACTCAACGGCATGATCTCAGCCATTGTTGAGTACACAAACACAAATCAATCAGGCATAAAATAAACACAAATCTTACCTGCAGGCAAACCAGAGTGGCAGCCGAAGTCTCCGCCTGCTACGAAGGAGGTTACTCCGATAAGGATCGGAACGCCGTCGGAGCCAACATGCACCAGTGGGCCACCACTGTCACCCTAGTAACAAGAACATGAGTAATTAAACAAAATAAAGGAAGAAGACGTCGCAGAATTGCTTACGACTATTTTCACGTGTACTAAAGTGCAACACACGTCTTGTTCGGATCGGCATGATTCGGCTCAGCCGGGCGGCTGTAACGATAATAATATTTTACCCTACAGCTGTGCATTGCATTCAGAAAATGTGGCCTAGGTGGGCTTACCTGGCAAGTAGACTGTGAGGTGACATTGTAGAATCGTGCGCAAATGGTGGTGTCAATGATAAGGCCGGTCCCAAATGTGGTAGCACACGAAGGATTGGAGAGCGCCCGTAGGTATGTCCATCTCAGCACCTCGGTTACGGATCCTAGAATATTCGGAGAAATTATTACGCTGTTCAGAAAAAAGCAGCTGTGGTTTCAGTAGCGACTAGGTAGCCTTATGTTTTATTCGTATAAATAACTACGATAATTGGGGAATTTGCGGTAAGTAGCTCTTGCTTTTCCTATCTGTACAAACATACAAACGCCACTGGGTTTGCGATCTAGATTACGAGCATTTTGTTTATCTTGATATTATTATCATAATCACATCTTAATTAAATTAAAACCTATCTTCATTCTTTCAACCGAAATTATTGTGATTAATAAATCGTGCGATTATTATCGCTGCATGGCAGTCACTGATAGCTGCATTATTTATGTATTTTCCCTTCTGACAATGACGTCGTGTTGAATCATAAAAACAAGTGAATAGAGAACCTAATCACCCCGCCACCTTCTTCCAGACTTCGTGTGCCCGAGTTATGTAACTACCAGCTTCCATTACATACAGACGTGTCACATGGACGTTGAGTAGAAGTGGTCTACTTGAACTATTAATAGTTCAAGTAGACCACTTCTACTCAACGTCCATGTGACACGTCTACTGTTCAAAGGACAGTTAATACATAGTAGGTACATAATCTGAGGGAAAACTCTAAAATATTGTTTATTGTAAGTATAAGAGATACTGACCCGATGTCCATGTCCTGCCATGTCCGCTGGCGTAGACCTGTTCGTTGTTGTAGTCGCGGTACGCATCAGCACGCGACTGCACGCGGATGGCCTTCAGCAACCCTGGGATATATCACGTCAGAATTAAAGACAAAATACTAAGGACCTTTCTTTAGTCCGCGGACTGCTGAACCAGCAAGTAGCTAGGTATCATGAATAAGATGAACAAACTGTTTCGAACAATTAGACGAAAACTAGCAGACGGACCGCGGAGTAAGGGTTAGCGCCGTCTATTGACATCTGCAATAGCAGAGGCATCGCAGTGCTTTGGCAATGTGTGTTCCACTCCTTTTTGTATTTGTCTATGTTCTTTTGCGTACTGTTAAATGGCGCATTTAGTCAATGGTGGAACTATGAGAGAAGCGCAGGAACGGTCATTGTGGCGAAGCTTGGGTGACCCGGGAGGCTTATGTCCAACAGTGGACGTCTTTCAGCTGTATGATAATTAATGATCTAAGGACACAAAGAAAAATACTCACTGCTGTAAATGAAGGGGCGTGGCACCTTCACAAGTGAGATGTCGTGTGTCTGCACCACGGCTGGTAAGTCGTTGTTGTACTGAGGGTGGTTGTAGTACTCCGTGGTCTCGTAGATGTACTCTGGGTTGGTGAGGTTCACCACGCCTCCGCGGACTACTACAGTTACGCGGCTGTAATTGAAATAAAAGTTTCAATCAGAACGCACGAATGTTTCATGAGAAAGTTAGGGCCTGTTATGGGCAGCTAGCAATGAAGCTTAGCATTTAAGTATTTCTAATTTGTCCCCTTACTTTTGAGGAGAGGGTTCAATGCACAAACTTTCGTAGTTCCCAACATCCATTCAAAGATGAAGAAGATGACTTCAGGTGAATATTTTTTACAACACCTTTTTCAAAACGATGCGCTATGTAACGTTTTGTAGAACGCTATAAAACGTAACACGTATTGATCGCTCCTTACCCAGCAGTACAATGCGCAGCAGTGATGACCCATTCCTTAGACACGATGGAGCCTCCACAGCCACTCACGCCACCGATGGGGCTCACCATGCGAAGGGCTGCATGGTGAGGGTGCTGGCCCGGCTGTGCCTCCCATCCTGACACTATACGCGATCCCAACGGTGACGGTTCTAGCGTCTCGGACTCTGTGGGGACAAGAAACTGTGAGAATAATTTGTTCTCAGGGAGAAAAATGGCAGGAAGTACCTTAATAATTAATGTGAACCGCCATAGGTAGCACAAAATGAAAATAAGTGGATTGATCCTGCAGTGATACGGGAGATTCAATCGTTTGTGTACTTAGATTGACGTTTCAATTGAACTTACCTCTTTTGATTACATTCTCGATGAAGTCTGGTTCCACGTGTTTGTAACGTCCGGATACCTGAAAAGTACGAAGGCTTGATTAGATGAAGCAGTTCTTTAATTAGAGATGCATTCTAGCTAGTCCATAGGCACTCAAAATAGGAATTGATAATTTAAAGGACGCTTCTCGCTTATAACGCCTCATAGGAATCGATGGGACAGGTATTTCTATAACTTTTACTTTGTATTCTCATAACTTTACCTGAAGAACAGTCACCAGTAACAGAAGCAAGCCCGATTTCATTAACATCTTAGATACGACTGATAATTTTCAAAAACGCGGCTACCATATTAACTTCCACTTCGGATTAGAAGCTCCAATCACGGTAATTATTCAGATTAATATCAATTAATTTTCACGATAAGATGGATTAATTAATTGGACTTTTGTTAACATTTGCCGACAATTCAAGTCACCCATATCTAATCAACTTAATTTTAAACGATTTGGGAATAAAGTCACCAGAAATTGTAACGGAAATCTGCAGGAAACATTCAATCTGCCTAGGCTTTTCCCGACTATGTTGGGGTTGGCTTCCAGACGGGATACAGCAGCTGAATACCAGTATTTTACATGGGGCGACTGCCTATCTGACCTCCACAAGCCAGTTACTGGGTAACACGATACCCCTGTCCCCTTGGTAAGACTGGTTGTCAGACTTTTTGGTTTCTGATACCCGTAACGACTGTCAAAGATCTCTTTCCAAGACACGAACGGGTCTCGATACATAATAGATGATGATGAGATGGATGGTCACCCATCTACGAACTGACCACGGCAAGCGTAGCTTTTGACCTTTGAGCAACCCATGCGGCTGTTATTATTTAGCCACGCCACAGCCACATGTAGGGTCTCTATTGCAGAAAACATTAAAGAATTTAAAACAACGAATATTAATTTGCCTCTACGCAGATTCAGGTTTAGGATTTGTTTTCTAGAATACGGTCAAGCTTACAGCAAAGTAAAGCGTAGAAAACGGTCCAAAGAAAACACTACCTATATTTTTATTTTAAGCAATACTAAATTAACCGGTCAAGCGCCCCGCGGACCCTTTGTAATTAGTACGATACAATAGAAAATCAATTGTGTCTAATGAGCGTGAATCAAGCGAATCAGGTAACGCGACAATCGTGAGAAGTCAAAGTCACCCCCAAATATAAAATAGTAAAACCACGATTAAAACCAATTTTTAAACTAGGTACTTATTTATTTATTTACTCTGGATGACTTACAGCTAAAACAAACAGAATAAACAATAGCGTGTGAACCGTTATTACACGTAGGTACACGTTATTACGACTTAAGCTCCGGTATCCCTCAGGGACCAATCGTAGGTCCGTTGCCTACTGCTGGAGTAATATCTGTAGAGGATCTAGGCTTCTAGATATCCATGTCCCCTTTGCATAGTAGTTTTGCTGATGGTAATGCCTACTAACATACCTAGGTACACAATTATGTACCTACTAACGCACATATGTATTTCATGAATGCAGGACGAAGACATGAATAAATCTCATTTGCAAACATCCGGACTTGCAATAAATATTTCTAGATTTTTTAACTAAGTACAAATATTTATTATTGATCTACCTACACTGTAATCCTGTACGGAGATGCATTAAATGTAATAGTACAAGGAGGAACTTTTCATAATTTTAATGATTTTACGATTTAGAGTTCGTTACCTATCGGGAATGTCCCGACAGATCGTTAGCAATCAGTGACCCTAATGAAGGTAATTATCAGTAGGTACAATCACCGAAAACAATCTTCGATATTTCCGTATTAATGTTATTTCATCACCGCCCTGATTAGTTCAGTGTAAATTTCGCGGATGTAAATAAATAATGGGGAAAACTAACGCACAATAATAGAGGTAAGTTGATATATATTCGATAGTCAAAACTAATTTATGATAACATCATCATCTATTCGGCTATGATCATATAGATTGATATCAATCAATATACATATATGATCAGAGAGATCAGAGATTAATTAATATCAATCTATATGATCATAGCCGAATACTATGAATAGACTAATTTATGAATAGGGGTAGGCACTACCACAAAATATTGGTGATTATGGGATTATGGTCCCTCTCATAGAGAGGAGGCCTGTGTCCCAGCAGTGGGAACATTATAGGCTGATTATGTTATGTTATGTTATGGGATTATGGTCTCCTGTATTTACGAGCTCGATTCGTAAAGACACAGGAGGTCGGTTTACGGTCATTTACTAGCTGTAAGGTTGTAAACAATGGTTTCTTTTATTTTATCTTTGTCTCGGCGCGGTGGCCGCCACTGTTGATTCTGGCTGTCAGGATTTGCAGTGGTTGCAGTCTTTGTATTATTTGGGCCAATTATCAAGTTAATTGATCAAAAGAAAAGTTATTTACATATCGACGCTTGAAAGGCAAAATTGATTAAGCGACATAGGGCTACCTTCACAGGAGAATTCTCCTTTTAGGTAGATAATTATGTAGGTATAGGGTGATGCTTTGTCATGCAATGATTAACTAGATTAACATCACGGTATTCCCGAAAGGGGAGGTATAGGAAGAAATGGATTCTTCGCCCACTTTTTCCTCATAAATATTGGGTCAGCCGAGTCTCAATTTACCTATCCTTGAATTTCCATTTTCAGCTACATATCACATTAGCGTTTAAGGTACTTACCTACTATTAGTAAATTACCTACTTTTAATTGTTACATTTGATTTTTACAGTCGGTATAATTTTTGCTTGCAAAAACCAGAAGCCTATACAAAAACAACGATTATCTTCGATCTGCAATGATAAGGCTAGAAAAGCATTAGAAGTCACGATAACAATCGGAACAATGTTTTTAAATTACCTAATAGGAAATACTGACTATAAAGGCGCCGTCATACGTCATTATGCATGTCCTTGTAGTAGGTGTACAGTAATTTTATTCCAGTTAGGTAGGCACATTATGAAATCGTCTTACAAAATATTGTGAAACATTTAAAAGAAAAACCAGCCACCAGCCAGTAAACCAGCGCTGGGGCTTTGTCTCGCATAGGGTCTTAGTTAGCCATAGACAGTACCTACTATTAAGTATTCTGTGCCATAGATACATGAAAGACATTTCTATGGCCTTAGCATTATGCTTAGTCTGAGCGATGGCCGTTTTGCTTAGATGTGACGCATGTTTTCCCCCAAATTGTTTTTTTTTTGTGTTTGTGTTCTTTTTTAAATGCGTCATGTTTACCGCAAATAAACGTACCTATTTTCTTTCTTTCTTTCTAAAAGAGTAGGTAAACTATAGTTAGAGTTTCTTGCCTATTCTTCTCCAAACGAAACTTACCTTTTGGAAGGGAATCAATCCTATTTTCTTGTACCTAAAGATTGACGTTCAAAAGTGCCTTTTATGGCCTAGGTACTTGAAATAAATTATTGGACAATCTACCAAACACAAGTCAGGAACCGGGAAGTTCTGGCAACTTCACATTTCAGGTTCATTCGTCATCTTGCGAATGCCTCATTCAGCTTTGCCGCCCCGGGCCTCTGACGAGCTAAGTCCGCCACTGCTTGCGATCTATACCTACTCAATTATTTATTGCATTCCACAATGTGTTAGGTGATAAGTTGGTAACTTAGAATTTCATGAGATTATTATGGACCCTAATTGGGTAAAACATTATCAATTTTGATGGATATTGCCAAAGACACATTAAATTTAAATCATCTCTTTGGGTATTGCTAATCCATTGCTTCATATGTTGGAAAAATTTGTCTGCTCAACAACGTTAATAACGCAATGTTGTTGAACTGCCAAAATATAAGCCAATTGCTACTGATAGTGTGTTACGCAATTACCCCGGTCTAGCATATTAAAATTGTAGGAGAGAGGAATCTTTAAAACTTAACTAATCATAAAATATGTAAGTTCTTAGGACTTTTTGTAACGTTTGAATTTTTGAAATAAATATAAGTCCTACTAATAATGATTAGATAAATAAAAATATATCACTTATCCATAATCAGCCTATAATATTCCCCGCAGCTGGGACTCGGGCCTCCTATCTTCGAGAGAGAGTAAGGCCCACTCGGGCCCAGTGCGGATTGGTAGATATGTCACATGTCTTAGAATATTTGGTTCTAGGGCACGCCGGTTTCCTCACGATGTTTTCCTTTACCGTTTTTGAGAGCATTCGAGATGAAATAATTTACACAAAGTAAAGCGCCTGTCTGGGTTCGAACTTACGACCTACAACTCATAAGTCGCGACCGTTACGACTGGGCCACCACTGCTCACACCTACTTACACTTAAAGTTTACCTAAAATAACAGAATGCCTTTTATTTCAACTCATTTATTCAATAAGTATGTTTACTATTTTCCATACTCACGTCACAACCACGTCACATTATTACGCACACCTACTGTTTACATAAGCAGTGACAAAACCAACAGTGTCGCCCTGACTCACAAATTACGTGACAAAACTATTGTGACCGCAGCTGTACGTGACTTAAAACATGTAGCTTTGTAGCGCCTATACATAAAGGCAGGGTCGTCTTTAACCTATTGTTTAAGGGCCTGTGCACAGCACGTTTTTTAAACGCGCCGCTGACGCGCATTTTAGAACCGTGCGTCGACGGCGCGCTTTTATCCTACAGAAGATCTACAGGCTGCGTCTGACTCGCGTGCGCATCGTGTCTGTATCGCTACAAACGCGCGTCAATGGCACGTTTAAAAAACGTGGTGTGCACAGGCCCTAACTTTAGAAGTCCCACCGTACCACCAGGGGTACGGCCAGGGGTACGGGTTCTGCAGTGTATTGGAGGCTATCCCCGATGACGCCACGACCTACCTCCAGGAGAGTAGTAAGGCCACCAATACTCGCGCAACGTTCAAGCCCCGACCACCATCCTTCCGTCTTTGCCGTCGAGGCCCGTCGCGGCTATACCATGTTCGCCCCGACCCTTGCTCGAGCCAGCCCGCGCCGCTGAGCCTGTAGTTTTAAATTCGTCCCTAAATAATTTTGATCTAGCCTGTCCCTAGCTGCTCTCTCCCAGAGACGCCCTAAATCGAGGTCCGTACCCCACAGGGGGTGCCCTTAGCGTGTAGACGTTTGGTTTTTAATTTCTTAAGCCCTGGCTGGAGGCCTTAATTTATTGAGGCATCCACAGGCAAGCCCTGTTAAGCAGACGACAACCTCATAAGTTGAACTGCGAAACCTATTGGAGATCCTGGGCACATAAGGATCACGATCTTCCATTGTTTTGCAATGTAATTGCCGTATTTGGTCCCATTTTACGTATTTTGATTGTATGGCAATTAATGTGAAATGAAATGAAACATGTGTACGCGCGAATATACAGGGTCCCATTAGAATAGGTGGACAAATTTTAACACAGCGCTCAGTACGTCTAACCAGACATTCAACCAAAAAAAAAACACTGATTAAAATCATTTTATTTTGACCTAAAATAATAAATTTCCGGCACATTAGTTTATTTTGGTTATCTAATTATTTTTCTTTTAAAGTATCTAATGCGTTTTCCTTATATATTTTTTACCATCGTCCTTATTGTGGTGGTCTGATTGATTTCTAAAAGTTTTTCCATCTATTTTAATGGGACCTTTGTACTTAAAATGTTGTCATTTTACATAGGGTAATAGCCGGTGTTATCGCTAAACCCGATATTTTAAAGACAACCTGCAGCCCAACCGTATGCAGGAGAGGAAAACAAATAAAACATGGAATCAATATCGGATACATTTAATATAAAACAGTCATTGCAACAAGTTATCACATATACCGTCACGTTGACTAACTGTAAACTGGGCGACGCGACAATATTATATTAATAAATTATCCTGAGGCTGAAAGGGCGTAAAGAACATACATTTTTAAAGGCTATTACGCAGTTAAGCCCCTTTGAGAATCGATAGGTGTGCTTGGGCTACACCATCCAACCTCCATGGTACCTTCACGTGCAGTAAAATTAAAACATAGAATACCTTTTAAATGACTGCGGGTGAGATTTGACAAGTTTCGGATTTCGTCTTTTTATTTTTCTCTTTAAATTAAGCACATAGACTTGTACTATTATATATTATATGCGCATACTAAACTTAGTCGTCGTAACGCGATAGTGTAGCCTCAGCGTAATTATGAAAAAATATGAGTCTGTAGTTATTCCAGAAATAATCATAAATAATTCTTCTACAATTTATTTGTTACCATTACACATTAAAGTAACTACAATATTGTTAACAATGACTATTTTTCCTAAAAACGTTAGTACCTTGTTATTTATAACTTATAGCAAAAATCCGCCACTCGCCCAGCTTGCCAGCCTAAACAATAAACTACATAATTAGATTTTTTAACACTGGTAACACTAGTTTCGTACATATTGTACACACAACACCTCACGCATTGCTAGAAACAAAACAAATTCGAATAACTTCAAGTCACCATTCACAATTAGTGTTGTTTACATTATTATAGCTGCAATATATTCATAATCATAGAAAGCAATGATTAATATTGACGGCCTGTTGCAACAAGACTTTATTGTTACTGTTTTGAATGGAGACAACAAAGTCTTTTTTTGTGGTACAGATAATGCATCAGGTCATCAGGACAAAATCGTATCTGATTTGTCTATGAAATCATCATCGGTTAGATTCAAAGTTAACATAATATTATTCAGCCCAGTTGAAAATTCAATCAATGAGACTAAGGGGGAAGCGCAGGATAGCCCGTGAGTTTTCTTTTTTTTTTTACGTTTTTTGCAATTTGCTGGTCAGTGTCAGGTTGACTGTTACAACAACAACAATACTACCCTCCAAGTTCATATATCATGACTAGAGATCGGATATTCGGATGCATATTCACCTAAAGTTGAGATATTGGCTAATATGGAATGCGCTTTTGTATCAAAAAAAAAATCCCGCGATTCCGTGATCGACAAAAGGTTTCTGATTATAGAATCGGATGTATATTTACTTACTTTTAAATGTTGGCTTATATGGAATGCACTTTTGTATCCATCGTAAAAATCCCGCGATTCTGGAATTTTGTGTTTTTTAACCGACGAAAAAAAAACGGAGGAGGTTCTCAATTCGACGCGTATATTTTTTTTTTTTTTTTTTTTTTTTCTGACTATACGTATAATCGGATGCATATCTACCTACCTAATATTGTAAATTAGGTAGGTAGATACCAAACTGCAATATCAAACAACGTCAAGATAAGATAACGTACTACATATATTTAAACAAATTTTATTGATGTAGTTTTTTCCTACCATACTATACACCCGACTAGTTATGCATTCCCGGTTTTCCTGGCATCCCGGGATGTTTTTACAGAAAAAATATTTTAAGAAGCCGCTTCCATACTTTCAGTGCTAAAAATTCACTTTAGGTAAATATGCATCCGAATATCCGATCTCTAATCATGATACTGACCTGCTAATTGCAAAAAACGTAAGAAAATTTTAAATATCGCGGGCTACCTAGCGCATGCCCCTTACGAAGCACCTTTTCTTTATATACAGACACCATAAATATTTTATGTAAAAATTCGTCTATTCAGTTTATGAAATTAATAATTTTAATATGTAAGCGACACCGATCTACAGTGTGATGTTGAAAGTTCCAAATCGTGTTTCGATGCAGAAGGCCGTGTGAAACCCGCAACCACCTCTAAATTTTACCCTAAAACAATAATTTACTCTTTCTCTAGAATTAGGCCTCAGAACCTATTTCATAGGCCTCTATAGGAACATAACATTCAGACTTAAACCATCACACAAACTTCAAATATTTCACTAAGTGCATCAAACCCTATTACATTTTAAGCTCATTTATTTTAATATAAAAACCGTAATCTAGTACGTCGTCACATTCAACTTTTTGGCTGCTAAGGACGATACAAATTAAACGTTGGGACACTTCAAATAGGGTCCAAAGTTGATGTGTTCTTGACTCTGCGACCAAAAAGTTCAGCGCAACCTGAGTTAATAAGTAAAATTTTCTAAGATCCGTTTACAGATAGACGTTATAGTAACGATATATCTACGCTGCAATTTATAATTATTATCATTAATTAGTATACAAGTAATAAATGCTGGTTAAATAAGGTTATAAAAATAAATGAATTCAATATAAGTATCGTATTATTTAAATGATTTTCGGCATTTTGTTTGCTAGAAGTAATTTATGTCAAGTATAAACGTGGATTACAAAAAATATCGGGATGCCGACATTCTAGAAAGGGGATTGAAGATTATTAATGCAGCCTGGAATACCTACTGTCGCGCCATTTTGATATTTTTTTCAAAATGGCGGCCACGCATGAATTCTAAAAAACAAAATGGCGGACAGGTCGGTATGCCAAGGACCTTCAAAGCCCTTTGTAATTCCGCAATCGAAGAAGTAAATAAGCATCAAAATGTTACACATAAGGTCTTGTCTATTAGAAAATGCGATAAGTAAACAACTCTGTGTTGAACAAGTTAGACAGTATAGAATATTGGAATGAATTAAATTTGGCATACCGGAAGGAAGGTAGTATCGGAAGAATTCAGTTCGCATCCACACACATACAGACATAACAAATAAATTAAAATACGCTACAGCTAGAAAACAATGAAAATAAAGCCACAACGCATCGTACAATGAGTTATTTTTTTAAGAATAAACCGAAAACCCAGCAAAGAAACAATTTAGTAACAATCCCTAAGCTCTATTTACACGTTTCCAGTCTTTGGTAGCATTCAGCCAATAATGTTCCCACTGTTGGGATACAGGCCTCCTGTCTGTGATAGGGAGTCGGCTGTAATCTATAACGCGGGCTCAGTGCAGGTTGGTAGATGTCACATGTCTTCGAATTTTTGGTTCTAGGACATGCCGTAGTCTTTTGTAGATTGTCAAATCGTGTTAGCAACCAATTTAGTAATAACTAAGCCATTCGTTGTTACACGATACAAACCATAAACAAGAACTCAACTTTAGTAAGTACAGACGCCAGCACATCAAGCTAACCGAAACTGTCAAAGGAGAATGGCGACATTCCATTCATGCCTGGCACCAATATTTTCTTTAACGTATACTGCTACTACTATCGAATTCTTCTAGATTATTATGCTGTGATGCTATTTTAAAATCAAATGTTCACTAAAAACATACTGTTTTTATTTTATTTAAGTTTTTTTAAATTATAGGTTATATCGATTTTGACATATGAAAAAGGAACAAATATCGGGATCCGTAGGAAAGCAGAGGGTCAAGTACCTAATCACTTATCAGGAGGAGCCAAAACCGTGTAAAAGCGCGCAATACTTATCACAACGAAGCGAAGGAAAGTATTGAGTTGACTTTTAAGTCTTTTGACAGTTGATCATTCGCAATGTCAGTTAAGCGTTTCATTAGACGTAAAAAAAATGTCATCGCATATTAAATATTTTTTCTGTCTGTTACACAGTCTCTGTATTTAACACTAAATGCAATATTATAAAATATAAACTCTGATATAAACAAAACATTATTATGGCTAGATATACTATTAAAAATCTTTTAAACGCCTAATGGAGGGACAGATAACGTACAACGGAACGTATGGAGAGCGCGTTCCGAATCAATATCAGCTTAGTTAAGCTTAAAAATATAAATGTTTATTTTTATTTTACAGACATACTGCTAGTTCTAAAAAATATTGAATTAGGTTCTTTAATATAACTTTAATAAAGCATTTTTTTTTAATATATTATGTCGCTATACGCAACTGGTGCCAAGGTCGCCATCATCCTTTCCCAATCAACTTTGAACCTTATGGTTTAGGAATAAAGTTGAAAATCTATTAAAGAAATTTGACAGATTGTAGTAGCTTGATGTGCTGGCGTCTGTACGTGTGAAACTTTATGGCGGCTCTGAAGTGCGCTACTCACTG
The DNA here is from genome assembly GCA_945859645.1 of Amphipoea oculea. NCBI lineage: Eukaryota > Metazoa > Arthropoda > Insecta > Lepidoptera > Noctuidae > Amphipoea > Amphipoea oculea. The sequence continues at coordinate 17,983,919 of OX243884.1, forward strand.
CGCAGTACCCCCCCCCCCCCCCGCGCTGACACGGGAATATGTGCCTGCGCAGCCACTCGCCGCCATAAACTTTACATCGGCCTGTACCGACTGGAAACATGTGAACAGATAATTAATTTAATATAAAATTAGCCTCCACGCAATCAATTTAAACATAATTTTCAAACAGAGATTCATATTTTTTTTATTTTCATATTTTTGACGATATATTTTTGGCGCTAAATCTTTGCGCGTCTACATATCTTATCAATAACAATGACACAGATATTGGTTAAGATTACTCGTAACAGTAAATACTATATCTTTTCGAACTTACCTCAGTTTTACAAAAGTCATTCAAGTCTTCAGAGGCCGTATTCATAAATGATTAAAGTCATCATAGTTCTGAGTTGCGAGAAAGAGATGGAGCTATCCGTCCTGTCAGTGGCGTAGCTAGTCCTAAAAGGCCCTGTATAAAAATTTGCTGAGGGCAATTTTTACTCGACTGCGGCGAAGCTCAAAAGGGCAGTACTGTTTTTTTTTTTTTTCAAAATTATATAAGTACTTAGCATCCTGACTCGAATAGGTTAGATTTTCTTTGATCTTACTAAATAAATGGGAGACCTTGAGAATTGGCCTACACATGCAGCTTGGAGCCATAAACAAATTACTTTAGTCTTCATATATTTTCATTAGGAATTCGTTGATTATGGGTTTCTCATTAATAAGAAATTGAGATGTTGGAGATAACATTTTACGAATTTTCGCTTACACACGTCGGTTCTGTAGTTTGGGGCCCCGTTTCATTGATACGGCGGTAACTACGGCCCTGCGTCCTTTATAGCTACATCTCTTTCTCAAAACGGCACAATCATGGTTCGGTGACGTCATAATAGGGCCTCAGTAAATCTTACGTCAGTTCTATCATCATGGCTATTCGTACATTTAGTTGAAATGACATTTAGAAACAGATTTATTTGAATAGGCTATTAAAGTTGGGGATAGTTCGATAACTTCATGTTTAAAACTAATATGTAAAATGGTAATAGGTGGAACTGAGCACTACATGATTTTGACGAGCTTCTACGGAAAGATTAGGTTTAAATTGATTTATAAGTATTTTTAGAGAGAAAATTTCAAGAAATACAGATTAGATATTACTTAAACATATATTTGTTTTCCACTTATTACCTTTTTACAAAGACCAGTCGGTTAAAACAGCCAGTTTCTATTTATACTACAATAGACCTGAAGAACCCGAGTTTTTTTTTTACAAAAATAAATCCTTTTTATGAACTACCTACAAGTTGGTGTTATGCCCTTACATTGACTTTCAGTAACATAGACAGATATATAGTTTTGTGCATGTATTTCTTAAGTGTACATCCCATATTTTATTTAGGTCTCTTTTTGATAGCAAGATAGTCTCACCCTTCTTGGCCGATATCAGGAGCGAAACGAATAAACTGGATGGATTCGTACCTTACTATCATGAAGAAACGTGTATTACCTAGCTAGAGACATCTAGTGAGTTCCATGCAAACAATAATTCTCTAGCAGTAAGCTACACCTATGACATACGTTGTGCTGTCAAACTTATTAGTACACACATATTTTGTATATAAGCCACATATAAATATACTCGTACTACATAAAATTAAATAACTCTGAGATATTTCAATAAAATGCCCATGTTTTTCGCAATATCTTAGTATCATGAATCCATGATACTTCAGTTAAATATCATGATATTAAGTATCCTGATACTTGATAGTTCTTCACACTTACAGAATTGATACTCGATTCTAGTTTGTCTAGCTAGATTAACCTGCATAATATAATTAACAATTGTATGAGAAGATAATTATAAAAAATTAAATACAGAGATAAAGTTAGAAAATGCGTAATGAATGCAATTGTCATAAAAATTGGATATTAGTATTTTAGTCAGAAGACTTGATAGGAAGCAATGTAATGTCAAATCAGTTGTCATAATAAATATTTAAAATGGAAGAAATTGTTAGGCATTAGACTATGTCTGTTGCGATCAAATAGATTGGATCAGTTATTAAGACAATTTAATCATTCGTAATAACCTTAATAGTTAAGATTCGAAAAATGATCAAGAAAATAAAGATTTGTTAATTTATGACGTCGCATAATGAATTTCTAGCATTTTTTTATGTCGGGCAACAAAACCGGCTACGCCGTAAAACGTCAATTATAATTCAAACGCCAAATTCTAGACAAAATTGAGGCAACAATCGAGATTATCGGTAACTATTCGAAGTCATAATAATATATTTCTATTCGAGACATTCGTTTACGAACTCTGTATACAATAATGACTTAGAAATATATATTCTTTTAACGTGGCCATATCAATTTATAATTATATATCTACCTAAACCGACTATACTCGATAAGCCTGGCTTAATTTTGGCACTTGACCAAAATTAATTACAGCGCCATCTATCGTCGGACACAAACAACATCAACTAAATTTGCCATCGACAGATGGAGCCACCAACAAAGCTTGCAGTCTACGCTTTGATTGGAGCCAATGTTGGGGTTACAACCCGAGAACAGATAGCCGCGGGTTGAACATTGACCAAAGTCGCGTCGGTAATAAATACAGTTTGGCGTTAAATCTTACATAAAAACCCGTTCGACCGACCCTGTTATACTCTACTAACGCCATCTCCCGACATTTCTAGTACACGGCATTTTGTGTAATTTTGGTACCAACATAAGCTCCAAAACAAAGCTATAAATAACAGTGTAACCATCCGTCCTAGCTGGGCAGCGTAACCTTATATTTGGGGAGCATTTATGACAAAAATTTTGTTTTCATAATTATGTTGAAAACACATAAGTTTGTACGAAAATTATATCATTCGCGACTTTGCTATAAATAAAGGTTACAATGTCATAATATAACGGTATATTATATGAATAGATAGATATCCAAAAAGACTAAACCATTAGCGTTTAAGATCGCTTCATAAGCTATTTCGTTTGTATACGATGTATAAATTGTTGTTGTTGCATCGTTTTGTATGTAGAACTATTCGAGATCGTGCACTCGCTCAACAATAGCAATAGTAACACACACAGTCACATACGAAGCTTTGGCTTGAGTGATCCTGGTCGCGGGATCAGACTTTGTTCACAAGAACCGAGCCGCATTACCAAAGCTCATATCATTCCTTGCGAACAATTTCGAGTGACATCGACAAATATAACTGCTCATATCAATACACAACATAAATATACCTGCCGGTGTCCCAGTCGCTACCCAGCCAGTCCCCCCCCCCCTAGTGCGTGACGTGCCTGTGGCCGCGCCGCCTGGGCTGGCATCAGCTGCGCTTACTCTTCACCTGTTCCACGTTCAGGGCTGGCGAACTACTGGATCCGACCAAGATCTTCAGGGCACCCGTGGACATTAAGTAGAACCAGTACAGTTGAGGTAACAGGAGTATGCAGATGGAGATTTTGCAGCCCGTTGGCAGGGATTTTAATGCCTGTGAATGTGAAAAATAAAGTAAATGTTTGGTGTTATGTAATGTCACTAGGACCCCGTAGAAGATGGCGGGACAAGCTGGAAAAACAAAAAAACAAACGACCAGTGGTCCAGTTTAGCCCTTGATCGAAAGAGCTGGAAGTCATGGAAGTCATGGGGAGAGGTCTTTGCCCAGCAGTGGGATGATGCAGGCTTACAGTAAACAGTAATATCACTAGGATTATAATCTCGTTACAAAAGTGATTCTGTTTCTGAAACACGATTAAAAAGTGATAAAAGTGCGACACGGATCATAATGTACGTGATAAAATAGAGAACCAAAGTTCTACAAGGATCTTTTGGCGCCTGAAAAACATTGACAGGGGTGCGTTGCCGGTAGCATTACATTTCACAGAAAAAACAAGATGGCGGCGTTAGTTCAGATTTTAGCCACGTAGAAGAAACTTGCACCCGCGTTGTAATTTGATTGTATTTTTTTACAGACTGAGTACCTCATAGGCTGCAAATAAAATTTCAAAGATACAAAAACACCTTAAGGCAAAAGTGCCAAAACACTGCTACGCCACGCCAGTTGTATTGATGATTTAAATTATTATTTTTCTCTAAATACGTATTTGTGCTGTCTCGAATATTTTTTTTAATCAACACACAAGTTCACACAACCTGATACTAACCTGCAAATTGCAAAAATCGTAAAGCTTTGGAGGTCCGTTGCAGACCTACCTGTCCACCATATTGATATTTTTTTTCAAAATGGCGGCAACGCATGAAACCTATATAAATCGTTAGCTGACATCGATTTGATTTCATCGATTGATATCATCTATCGATTTAAATTAGGTTACAAGCATGACGGCCATCTTGAAAAAAAAAAAATAAACAAAATGGCGGACACTGTAAGTATAAAAATCTTCAATCCCCCTTTAATTTCGTGGGCTACCTTATCGCATCCCTTTAAAGCAAAAAAAAAAAACAAAAAGCAACTCACATCAATGTAGGACAGTCCCATAACCCTGCTGTAGAGAAGACACACGTAGGGCAGGCTGATGACCCGGCACACGAAGAACGTGAGCAGCATGAGCACGCCGTTGATGACGTAGAGGCGCGAGGACTTGAGCTTCATCCGCGAGAGAATGGCGCGGAAGGATACGAACGGGGTGGAAAGTTCCATCAGGTAGACGAAGCCGAATGTACAGTCGCCTAGGTTGCCGCGCAGGTACTGTAGAGGAAACAGACACGGTGTTATCAAAGTCATTTATTCAAATTAATCTGAGAATCAACACATTTCGAACGTCAAAATTACATAAGACAGTTCCCCAAACCGCCCGCCCTCACCATTTCCTAGTGCCTTCGCTGGGAAGAAGAAGTGGCGCAACAAACTCCCCAGCAGCACAGCACAGTATCAATACGGTCTCTTCCGTTCCGTTTTGCGTGGATGTGACGCATGTTTCCCCCTACCTTTTTATTTTATTTTTTGTGTTTATGATCTTTTTTGCGTCATTTTTACCGCAAATAAACGTATTTTCTTTCCTTCTTTCTTAAATACTTAAAATACTACAGTAAAACGGGGCTACTTTGACTTCCAGGGTTACTTTGACAAGGCCGATCACAACGCTATGACGCGTTCCCCACACCCCGCGACTCGCGCAATATTAAGCGAGGTCAAGCACACGTGAAAACCGATTTTGGCGCTCTGTTAAAGTAGCTCCAACGCCTGTCAAAGTAACCCTGGAAGACAAAGAAGCCCTGGAAGTCAAAGTAGCCCCGTTTTGCGGTACTCATGTGGTAAGAAGACGTTACATTCAAGGAGTCCAGGCACCTAACATGAGCCCTTACAGGGTTCATTCTTACAGGCGTTTCACGCAGCGGTGTGCGGGAAACGGAGCCAAATTCCACGCGCGTGAGTGCGTTTTTATTGAATTTTTATGTAAAAAATCACGCGCGTGAGTGCGTTTAGTGCGTTCTCTGCGCCCCGCTGCGTGATGTGGTGCAGTGTGCGAATCGCCTAAACGCATATTTCTATATTTTATAACCAAACAAGGCTAACAAAAAAAAAAAAAACTTTTAAAATCGTAGGATGTGTTTCAAAAAGTATGTGATGAAAATGTAAACAAATGTATCAGAAAACGTGCCTATGGATGGCAATTTGTAGAGCTACTTACAAATTCAGCGATTTAATTTGATTTTTTCAATACTACTCAACATTATAATTTTAAATCGGCCATAAAGATGTTTTTCGTTTGACAATTCAGTCGGCACGACTTGAGCACCAACTAACACGCTGAGCTGTTCATATAGCTACACTCACCACAATGACCAGGAAACCAAAGCCGCCAATAAAGAGGTGGTGCATCAGGATGACAGGCTCGTGTCTGCAGTAGTCCAGGAAGGAGGTGCCATGTGTCTTTTTGACTACTGCGATATCCCCTGATGCTAGGGGCGCTGAGCCGTTCTTGGAGGGCCGTCGCTTGAGGGCAGCCACGTCTGCGCCTGAGTTCATTTGGACGTGTACCTGTAATATTAAATTGAAGCCTGATTTACATGGTGAGCGGTTTAATTGACATACCACAAGTTGAAGCAACAATAAAAATTGCATCTAAACAGCTTTTAGACGATGCAAGTCATTTGTTGCTTCCGTTTTATTGATATGAAAATATGAATTTATGATTATTTCTGTGAGTAGATTAAGGCATTTTTAAAACTAGTTGCTGCCACTACTGTTTGTGGATAATCAGCCTATAATGTTCCCAATGCTAGGAGACAGGGCACCTCTCTTCCAGAGGGAGTGGGCTGTAATCTAACACGCAGGCACAGGTATCCTCACGATGTTTTCCTTCACCGTTTTGAGAGCAGTGGTGATGAAATAAGTCGGGGCTAGAATCTTGAATCGTGTAAATGTGGCAAATGGGTGCGCCAAAGTTCACCTAAATTTTCAACTCCGATAATTGGAAATCCGAAAATGTTCTTCCTAACATTTTTCATCCTAACAATCACAATTCGTAACTACTCTGTCTCTAATGTTCATAATTCCGAATCATTCAACTTCATAATGTCAGTAGCAATAAACATCTAATATACTTTTATTTGTTTTCCTATATTTATTTATTTATTTATTTTAGTACATTACAGTATATTTTCTCAACATAACCATCTTTTACACTATTATTCAAAGTCATATCTTTTTTGTTTAGATCGTCGACATAGGATGCAAAAACGAGCGAAGGGCACCCCGAGGTTCGGTTTGGTTAGGTTACTTTAAACCCTTTACACAGAAATAGGGGCCCCGCGAAGCGGGGCTCCGTCGACATAGGATGCAAGGACGAGCGAAGGGCACCCCGAGGTTCGGTTTGGTTAGGTTACTTTAAACCCTTTACACAGAAATAGGGGCCCCGCGAAGCGGGGCTCCGTCGACATAGGATGACATAGGATGAAAAAAAAAGTGTTTATCATATTAGACTAAATAGGTTTTATGTCTATTGAGTGGTATATCAAACGATTTTATATTAATTGTCTGTTATTCTTATAGAAATTAGTTACATTAAAATTATATCAATCGTTTATTATATTAACTGATCATTATATCAAATAAAATTATAGGTTCAGTTGTTATATCTTGTAAATATTAGAGGTTTTGTAATTATATCATATTATTATATTACTTACCCGTATAAACTCCCAGGCCATGAAAATATTATGGTAGTTATGTTTAGGGATAAAAGCGTTATGATAAAAAACAGTAGGAGTTTAAAATATTTATATTAATGATATTATTGATTACAATTTTCGGAAACGTGAGTGTTATGAACATCGCCGGTAGCACTACAAATAGTATGAATGAAAACTTTAGGACGAAAAATTTTAGGAAGAGTGATCATTCGGATTACAAATCGTTAGGAAGAACAATTTCGGGTAAAGAACTTTAGTTGAGCCAATATGGACCCATGGGGCAAATAAATTGTCTATCATGTTGCACCTACTACCTTTTTGTCTCTGCACCACCCTAAGGTAGACTGGTAGAAAAGTCTAAGGCATTAAGTCCGTTTTTGTATGGTTATTTATACTTGTGCATAAGAAAAAAAAACCGAGTGTGCTTATGACCATACGACTGAAGTGAAACTTCAAACGTATTTGGCTATGAGAGGAAGAGAGAAAGAAAATGTGCGCGCGTACTGCTTTCTCCTGCTTATATCCCCCACTCAACGCCCGTTCGCCTCGCCCGACCAGACTTTTCGTAACGCTTACGTCACGCGTTCACCAGCTTACTCCCCAAGCCAAGCGTGCGTAAAGAAGTTTCACTTCAATTACTCAAGATAGTCTGTAAATCAGCACTTCTCAAACGTCAAAACTAGAAGTACCCCTAGCACTCACCATATACATGCTCCAGATGTCATAGAAGAAGTAAGCAGCTCCGAACCACGCGTAGGCCTCGGACATGTAGTGAGACGAGCGCATGAAGTCGCGCGTGCACGACCACAGGCACACGATGGCGCCCGTCACGCAACACAGGGCGGCCTGCACTGCCGACACCAGTCTGAACAGCACGGAATATCATTAGAAGAAGCACCTGCACACCAAATTTCGTTACACACTTTCTTTCAGAATCCAAAGAATTTTGAAGGAAATTCCTAATCCATTGATTCATATGTTTGAAAAATTCGTCGGCTCGACAACGTTAATAACGCAATGAATGTTGTCCAATTGTCAAAATGGAAGGCGATGCAATTGGCTATTTGACAGTTTTCGAAAAGATATTTTTAAATATACGTAGGTTTATTTTATACCTCTTACAATTATTTTTTTCTTAAAAAAGCGTTGTTTATTCGAAAAAAAATGTTTTTTTTCATTCCGTATTTTGAAATTCGCGCGGAAACAGCCGATCACGTGACATTTATGGCTCTGACGTCACATTTCAATAAACTAAGTAAAGCTAACTACGACGCTTCAACTCTTAAACATATTTTGTGTGGAAAGTTTGCATAAAAAGTTGCATAAAAAGTATATTTTGTGTGGAAAATCAGCAAACTGCCAACGATGATAAAACACAGTAACACACAACGTTTTATTTATTGTGATGTGACGTCATACGATGCTCGATCATGGCCGTTCGCGTTTCAGTTTTTGTAATCCACAGATAAAAAATCTCTAATTTATTTTTCAAAAATAAAATATTTACAATTTATTTTAATGCATAAAACCTATTGTATGATTATTGTGAACCTATATGCTACTATATCTAACATATTATATATTTTATCGTTACAACTGTCAAATAGCCAATTGTTAGTGTTAGGCAATTACCCCACTGTTGATCAGTGCCCGAGTGCACTTCTCACCTGAGTCGAAGTCAACATTGTGGGAGGATGGTAGTTGTAGGGTTTCCCTTACTCCCTATTTTCACAGACCAATAGAATGAAGCATCATATGCATGGCAAACCAAAGTTGCACAACTTTGTTACAGCAACACGATTTTGTCTATAGGGAAAAATGTAGCTGGCAACATTTCAACACATTCCATAAAAGTTGCATAATTAAAGTCATAGATTTTCGACGTTTAATTTAAACGTATCATATCTTTAAGCATCGCCATCGTTTATAAATAAACCCAATCCGTCTTATTACAAAACGAAATCTAACTTTTGTTAGCCTAAACCTTTGAGCCAATATTCGTATTTCGAACTTTATTTCGCTTTAGGCAAAGATCTTAATACTAAAATGACAACTTAGCACCGAAGTAAGGGCCTTATCACACTGGCGATTTGTAAGTGAGTCCAAAGCAAGGCGAGTGCCACCGCGAGTTCGCAGCGAGCGCGCGGCGATATCACCGCGAAGACGACGCGCGACGGCGCGGGGGCGCGCAACGAACTCGCGATGAGCTCGCTGAGCACCCGCCTCGCTTGCAAATCGCCAGTGTGATAAGGCCCTTAGAAATAATTTTTTATAAAGAATTGCATTTCTATAACAGTTAGGTTCTTAATTCAATAACTAGCCGGGTGGTTTAAGCCGGATCGAAAGAAAAACCTTATTTTAGAGGGCTGGTGTCTGAAACTTGTTTCCAGCAACACAAATATTACTGCAACAATCTTGCGCAATAAACTTTTGTTTACCATACCACGGGGCTTGATAGGAATGAAGAATGTTATACACCTTGCATTATATTATACGTACTTGTTAGTAATATCGAGCACATCGCCGCAGCTGAGCCGGTACTTGTGGCGGAAGCGCGCGCCTGCGCCGGTGGACAGCGCTAACGCATTCAAGAGCTCGAACAATGTCATGAAGTAGACGAAGCCGAGGGCTGTTAGCGCACCGCCGCGTTTCGCTGTTATCCTGGAAAGAAGGGAGAATAAAGAATTAATAGCAATCACTAATTAGACAACCAAAAGATGGGCAAGCGCCTGCGCCGAAACCGTGGCCATACTGTCGCGCCATGTTGTTTTTTTTTTCAAAATGGCGGCCACGCATGTAACCTATACAGGGTTACTTATAATTCGACATATATCCGTCAGGAGCTGATAGGGGGGCCAAAATGCAACAAATTGAACCCCTTATATGTACGGCCGAAGTTCAATAGTCTTCGAGATATTTGAATTTTAAGGGTTTTCAATATAATTCCAATTTAAAAAAAAAACTACATATTGAATGGAAAAATATATTATGAAAAAATATTAGTGCATAAGTGTGTGTGCAGACACAGGTGCACTTTGCCCTCACTCTCATAGTCCGATGGGACGGCGATCCGACACGACCGGAGAGGGATCAGGCGCAGGCAGGACCAACGGCTTGTACTGCACGCGGAAACAAGGGGGTATCACCCCGTCAACTTCTATACTCCGGGCTGTTACTAAGAATTTCGTAATGGAAAACTCAATAACACTTTGCCCGACCTAGGAATCGAACCTAGGACCCCACGCCCAGTTCCAAAGCCCTGGTCCCACCACAGGGCGAACCCCGTCATATCCTGCTAAATATACAACTGAAAACACTGAAATTGGTTAACAAAATGCTCACGAAAAAATTTTATAAAACGCACCAAAGTAACCGAAAAAGCGAAAGCAGATTTTCTAACTCCGATACGAAAAGAACCGCATTGGACTCCTGCGGCACTCTAAGGAATTGGCATATCTATATCTTCCAAATCTAAAGTGCGACTTGGGTGCAATGCGAACCACGAAGTGTATAATTCTTATGCCAAGAACTAGACTGAGATCAAGGCTCTCGATACGGGCCTGAGTAGAAGGTCGCACTCGAATCGTCAAGAGCCTTGACCCAAGTTCTTCAGAAGGTTGGACCAAGATTTTGCACATTAGGAGTATATCGGAGCGTGGCGATATCGGATCGATATAATTATAATTGGGGTTTTATCATAAATTCTCAATAAAAGACTGGGCCCGCCTGGATTTTGCCCATGGCAAACTCAAAGCACTTCAATTAAACCATTTACAGGGACTTTTGAAGGAGTCAGTCAGTCAGAAAACATGAAGCTAGTCGCCCATTCCAAAGCGTAGTAGCTACTACGGTTTAGCATGGAGTTTCTTGCCCGTTCTTCTCCATAGTTCCCCTAACTGGAGAAGAACGGGCAAGAAACTCCGTGGACAGTCTTTTAAATTATATTGTTACTAAAATACAGGATGTTACGGAAAGGGTATATCAATACAAACGGGTTGAAGAGTGTATCTGGTCTAGAATCTCTGTACAAAATTTCAGCTCAAAAGCAGTAACTTTGAAAATGTTTAATATTTTTTATTTCGATAGTTTATTAAATTGAAATCATAACAAACGTGTCACCGCACTACGAGGGACCATTATCTGTAGTGTGTCTGTGCGCCTAGTACACGCACATCACGCCGCCGCGCGCCAGTGCAGCGCCGTGATGTCGAAATAAAAAAATATTAAGCATTTTCAAAATTAATGCTTTTGAGCATTGATATACAGGGTGATTGGAAGATGGGTGCAAAGCTTTAAGGCGAAGATAGTACAGACAATTTAGAACCATTTAAGCCATGGTTGTCTTAGACGAAGTCTTACCAAATATTTTTAACCAAATTTTTAAGTTTTTTTTCGGAAATTCTCAAAATTTAATGTAAACTGCATAATTATGGCCAAATTGAATGATAAATGAATTCATTTTTTATTTATTTAATTAAAGTAATGTGTAAGCAATCAAGCAAAACATGTTTTAGGCTTCTGTGTCATTAGACATTTTTTTTACAGACATTTAAAGATCAGAAAAAATAAAAAAATTGAACAATACGTCTTTTAAACCTTATTCAAAAAAAAAACGGAGGGTGCTTTTTTTGTTCAAACCTTTTTGAAGACATGCTTGATAATCGCTCTTTCTTTTGAGGTATCATTTATGCGGATATCTTACAAATTATTGAAATTAGGGCCTACAAACCAATTTGAGGGAGAATTTTTTTTATTTTAGGCAGACTAATTAAAACAACATTTGAATTAAAATTATTTATTTTTCATGTTCAAAATGACGGCCGTGATTCCTAATACAAGCACGGCCCCGTCTTCTAACTTCTGTAGTCGTTATTTTCAACATCATCTCCTGCTTCATTGTCTCAAACGCTGAATTTATTCTTTGTATCAATTCTTCTCTAGTGTTAATTTCTTTGTTGTTATACACCAGTTCCTTGGCCCGGCCCCACACGAAAAAGTCCAACGGGGTCAGATCTGGGGAGCGAGCGGGCCAAGGGATGGGTCCATCCCTGCCGATCCAGCTATCAGGAAAGCAATTGTTGAGGTGTTCCCTTACATTTAAAGTCCAATGCGCTGGACAGCCGTCTTGCTGAAAGATGACTGTTCGGTCTCTTTCGAAGATCGGGACACCTGATTCCTCTATCAGCAGTGGTAAATCAATTTGCAGAAATTGCAAATAATTTTCGCCATTCAATGGATCAGGCAAAAAGTGGGGCCCAATCAATGTTCTGCCAATTATTCCAGCCCATACATTCACAGAGAATTTCATCTGAAATGACACCTGCTTCTTAAAATGTGGATTGTTGTCTACGTCGGCCCATTCATGGATGTTGTGAAAGTTTGTAATACCTTCCCTTGAAAATTTACTTTCATCCGTCCACAAGATTGATTTCAGAAACCACGCATCTTCGATGTCTCTGTTGAGGAGGAAACGGCAGAACTGAATTCTTCTTTGAGGATCTTGCTCTACTAGACCTTGCACACTCCTGCCATGGAACGGATACTTATCATTTTGGTGCATTGTATGCCACACCTTCCATTGAGAAATGTTTAAATTTCGAGCTACTGCTCTAGTACTGGTAGTAGGATCCGCTTGAAATGCTGCTAAAATGTCTTCGTCGACGGCAGTTTCGTGTCTGCCCGGGTTGACTCCAGGTTCCACGCGGTGAAACCCATCTTGGGCAAGACGACGAAACGTGTTGTAAAACACTCGGACATTCGGTATCCTGCGATTCGGATAGCGCTCTTGATACATCCGTCGCGCCAAAGATCCATTGCCGTCTGCTCTACCGTACATAAATACGATATCCGCATATTCTTGATTGGAAAAAGTAGCCATAGTCACTTAACAATTAAGAAAAACGGCGTAGGAGCGCACTAAACGTCAACTCAACACAATTAAGTCAAAAATCAACACGTGCAGGAGCGCGAGGCTACGACTGGACACGGTGAAACAAAAAAGTTCAAAACTAACGCAAACAACACGTGCAGGAACGCAAAGGGCTACAACTGAACACGGTAAATTGTGAATCAACACGACAACGTCCACTCACAAGGGCAGTAGTTTGACTAATAAGTAAAAGATGTAACGGCTTCATCACAGACCGACTGACCCTGACTAAAGAAAAACGACTTTGTTGCCTCAGTAACTAAGACCATTTTGCTGTAAAAACCAACTCTTTATCGCTTTTTGCTATTCATTGGGCGTTCTACCTGGAAATGCCGTCGCACCGCGCTCGGTGGCCATTGTTTAGAGAATCCCCTCAATGGGTTCCCCTCAATTGGTTCCTGCATGTGCCAAAAATTCTTAGAATTGAACAATGTTATCATTTCGAGCACATAAAGTATTCTTTTAAGCAAAAATTTTGTGTTTTGTTAGACTGCCTAAAATTTAAAATTTCTCCCTCGATTTGGTTTATTAGGTCCTAATTTCAATAATTTGTAAGATATCCGCATAAATGATACCTCAAAAGAAAGAGCGATTATCAAGCATGTCTTCAAAAAGGTTTGAACAAAAAAAGCACCCTCCGTTTTTTTTTTAAATAAGGTTTAAAAGACGTATTGTACAAATTTTTTATTTTTTCTGAGGTTTAAATATCTGTAAAAAAAATGTCTAATGACACAGAAGCCTAAAACATGTTTTGCTTGGTTGCTTACACATTACTTTAATTAAATAAATAAAAAATTAATTCATTTATCATTCAATTTGGCCATAATTATGCAGTTTTCATTAAATTTTGAGAATTTCCGAAAAAAAAAACTTAAAAATTTGGTTAAAAAAATTTGGTAAGACTTCGTCTAAGACAACCATGGCTTAAATGGTCCTAAATTGTCTATACTATCTTCACCTTAAAGCTTTGCACCCATCTTCCAATCACCCTGTATATGTTACACTAGATCAGTAATTACCGCGCCAAGGCGTTGCCACTTGTCATAAGGCCACAGCCGTATGCGTAGCTAACGTCACTTCAGTGCTCTGTTTGGCGCCAACCGAAGTGAACCAAGTGACACACGACAAAAATATCGCCAAAATGGGTAAATTCGTAGTGTAAGAGTGCGATTCAAGATCACAAAAACGTAATAAATTAACCACAATTACTTTCCACACGTAATTTTATTGTTTCTTTGTTTATATCAACGTAAAATAAATAAAATGCAGAATTTTGTAAATTAGGTTCAGTGTTACCATTAAAAACTTAGTTTTAGTTTCCCACATTTATGGGAGTTTTTAATTTATTGGAATAAGTAATTTTAAAGATTTTTTAAATAATAACAACGTTGCAGGGTACCTAAAGATGCAGCACGCCGTGATAAATGGGTGGAAATAATCAGATTGCTGAGAAAAGAGACTAACTGAATAAATAAAAAATATTTAAAAAGAAAATATCTTAATTATTGTCATTAGTTATAAACTTCTAATACACATCGAATAAGAAATACATAATTCAAATATTTTATAAATAATTTGGCCTAACGTTTTTTTTGAACGTCATTTATGGCTTAAAAAGTTGGGTAAAATTTTGTATGGGTAGGCAACCCCATCCCGCCATTGCATGTTTATATTGCGGTCTTTGTCTAATCTAAGTGACGGTATTATTCTTGCGACTTGTGTAAGTGAGACAGATATATGTTTACTTTTAAATGTTTAGTGGTTTCAAAGCTACGTCGTCGCGTTTAAATAGTGGTTACACTTTTTTGACACATTTTATTGAGGTTTGCTTCTCTAGTTATTTAACTCAATGCTTTTGAGCTGAAATTTTGTACAGAGATTCTAGACTAGATACACTCTTCAACCCGTTTGTATTGATATACCCTTTCCGTAATACCCTGTATAAGTTACAACATTGGCGTTGAATTTATAATTATATGTATAAGTTACAACATTGGCGTTGAATTTATAATTATATGTGAGAACGATGTCAAAATTACGTACACATTAAAAGCGTCCAGAGGCATTTGGCTTAACATGGAACTTAAATACCTACCAAAATATAAAACCTCTATCTATCAGCCTCTTCAGGGAATATTATTCATCTTCCAGAAGTGCCACAAATGTACAAATAGTTACATAACAAGATCAAACAATACACCAATCTTCAAGGTACCAGCATGATCCGGCATCATATTATCAATTTAAACAACGGAGTTAAGATAGTGACGTCAGACTTCAGAGCTCTCCTAAAACATCGCATGTTGTATCAAAGGCGTTAATCACACGTGTATCAGCACAAATATTGATGCTGTTAGAGTATGTCAAGGTCGAATTTTCGACGGCCGACCCACATCTTAGGAAAAACAAACATGGAAGATTTTATTAACGGGGAAATAGGGTAATATGTAGCTAATATTCTTACTGTGTAACTTTATGTTATTGCAGAGCTTCTTGTCTGTGCTATAACATTTTACTGCCTCGCCTCGTCCATAATGCTTTTAACGTGCACGTCTTTCTACATCATTCTCAAACACACACGTACATGTATAATTTGAACATTAATGATATAAGTAACCAATATTTTGTAACAATTTAAGATTTAAAAAAGAGTGTTCGTAGAGTTTCTTGCCCGTTCTTCTCCATATGTACTGAGGTTTGGAATGGGCAACTAGCTTCATCTTTCTGACCGACGCGACGCCTTGAAAATTCAAAATGAGAAATCCAGCTAAGAATTCAGACATATTATTCCAAGAAACGAGTACTAACTTTAGGCCAAGCTCAAACGTGCAAGCCAGTTTTCAGGGTTCCGTAGCCAAATCACCAGATGGCAAAAACAGAATCCTTATCATTTCGTCATGCCCGTCTGTCCGTCCGTCCGGATGACACAGAGCCATATTACACGGAGACAATTAGCACTGTATCGATAAAAATCGGAACAAAGGTGTATTTTGTGTATAGAATTTACGAAAAAAGAAAATTTGTAAACGAGAGATGTAAAAAAAATTCAAAGCTAAATGTATTTTTGGATCACGCAATTAAAAAAATCATTATTTCTGAGATATGAGATATTTTCAGTTACAACCGCAGAAATAACTTTGGTTTTCGTATTGACGCAAGAGGCTCAACTATGAAACGATGCCGTGGTAAAATCACAGCAAGGCAGTAGTCAGTAGGCACTGACGGTCTGGTGCATTAACTCAGATATTATATAACAGCGGGATAATTGCGTAACCCGCTTACAATAGGAATGGCATTAATTTTGACAGTCCAACAACATTCATTGCGTTATTTACGTTAGTGGACACACAAATTTTTCGAACATATGAAGCGATGAAATTAGCGATATCCTTCAAAATGATTCAGATTGTGATTGATAGTGTGTTACGCAATTAGGGTGCAGAACCCGCAGAACTATAAAGCAGGGTTATTTGGACTAATTGCATGGAATATTTCTATGTCCTTTGTCTTCCATTCCGGAACTGCCCGTCCGTCTTTCAATGACGTCACCTGCTTGCGTGACCCGTATAACCTGACTTACGCATGCGACGCAGTCACACCTGCCTGTCAGTTACTTCCGGGCTGTTATGTATAGTAATTACTAGATGTGCCCGCGAATTCGTTCGCCTACGTCGGAAAACAAATTTGATATCATGGGTTTTATTTTTTTTGCGCGGAACCCTTATTCTTTTCTTCAAGCACATAAATGTACAGAGGCGGACTTAATGCCATAGGCATTTTCTACCAGTCAACCAGTGTTTTTCTAAAGTAAAAGTAGCCTAAGTTACTCCTTATAACATCAACTACTTATCTGCTAGTGAAAGGCCCGTCAAAATTTGTCCAGCCGCTTCGGAGATTAGCCGGTAGTTTTAAAAACCGTATAGGTATACTTTCATATGTATTATTTTAGTAAAACAAAACTGTTATTTTGACATTACGAACAGACACTTAAATCCATACTAATATTATAAATTCGAAAGTAACTCTGTCTGTCGGTCTGTCTGTCTGTCTGGCTGTCGGTCTGTCTGTCTGGCTGTCTGTCGATCTGTCTGTCTGTCTGTATGTTACCTTTTCACGCCTAAACCACTGAACAGATTTAGATGAAATTTGGTATAGAGATAGTTTCGAGTCCCGGGGAAGGACATAGGATATTTTTATCCCGATATTCCCACGGGATCGACACTTATGCGGGTGAAACCGCGGGGCGCAGCTAGTTTTATATAAAGTATAGATAAAGGTAAGTATAATTTGTCATTGCTCTTTTTTTTTCTGTTAACCTATACTGTCCCACTGCTGGGCAAAGGCCTCCCCCATGTTCTTCCACCTTTCCGCGCCAATCGGTTAGGAATGAGTCCAAATCGTCACGCCAGCGTTTCATAAGCCTACGTCGGTGACGACGCACGCCCTGTCATTACTCATTAAACAGAGTTATATTATTGTATATTGTTATATGCTTGAATACTTACATGGTACAAGATACTGTTCTATGACTATACAGCATCAACAGTTGATGTCTGAAACACTATTTATAGAATAAAAGTGTTCAAGAAGATTCCTTTTTAGACTAATTTAAAATGTTTTTCAAACAAAAAAATAGCCAATCATCTGCGCTTGTAATGAGTGTCCGACGAGAAGATGCCCGAATGATCGTTTGACCGATGAATTGTTGGTCGAAGTAACGATATCCCAAAGAAAGTTCGCCCGAAAGAACGATTGCCAAAAAATAGGCTTGTTTTACATGAGAGCTCTGAACATTATTGGCATATTTATATAAAATAGTCATAAAACTTTTTATAACTTACTTGTCTTCAGGGTTGAGCGTGATGACCAGGTTGGTGGCTGCTGCTAAGGAGCCAGCGTTGCACATTGCCAGAATCCCCATCGCCGTGCGATGTTTTGTCTGTAACAAGAAACAGAACACTTTAGCAACAAATATAAACGGTACCGATACTCCGAGGACACTTAGCTTTATTAAGTTTTGCATGTAATCTATAATGCGTAGAGGGTCGAAAAGCTACAAGTAGATTTACTCATAAGATTCACAGATAACTAAGAGTTACAGGCAGGTACCACATCTACGCCGCGAAACTGCAGTAGTTCCACCATGACTTGTGAAACAGACAGAAGCGCGCCCTTCACCACTTTCTAGTGCTTCCGCTGGGAAGAAGTGGCGCAGCAAGCTCCCCAGCAGAGTCGAGAGGTTAAACCTAGCTTCCATTGTGGCCTTACTAGGAGAATGTGGCCTTATAACACGTACACACTCCTTTGATATTATGTATGTATATATATATTATATATGTACGTATGAGCAAGAGAAGAGAGCTGTTTAATTAGAACCTCGTGGAGCACTTCAGACAATAATGACTAAGACAAGTGTCACTTAGAATAATTATTATAATTAGTATTGTTTTACAGCGTGAGTATTAAGTGCTAATAAATGGTTTCAAATAAAATAACAGACACGCACAGTAAACGAGAAATGCCGCAGCTATATTTCTCAAACCTAGACACGTCATTTGCCTATGGGAAATAAGCAGAACACAGCGCCCAAGACATTGTGTGGCATCTAAAAACTTTTTAACAAAAAATTAAACCTCCGAAAAAACTGAAAAGCAAAAAATAATAAACTTTTTTTATTTAACCTTAATAAATAAGTTCTTAAACTAATGCAAGTATACCTATGTAATTTAGAGTCGGCGCCAAACAAGCAAATTAATATCGTTGCGAGTGGTCGTGCGGAGAGCGCATTTTTTGTTTGAAATGTTAATGTTTATCGCTATAGATTTCACGTAGCTTATTTCTTTAAATTTAAGGTAATTTAGTAATCTTTGTTCATTGATTGTTTGGCGCCGACTCAAAATTACTTAGGTATACTTGCATTAGTTTAAGAACTTATTTATTAAGGTTAAATAAAAAAAGTTTATTATTTTTTGCTTTTCAGTTTTTTCGGAGGTTTAATTTTTTGTTAAAAAGTTTTTATTTTATAATTTTTTGAGGCTATAATTTACTAATTACTACATGCTTAATGTTTGATTACTTTTAAAATACCTACCTTACTTTAGACATTAACTGTTATAATCCTACTGTAACTATTATTTTTTGTGTAATATAATACTAAATAATATAATGTAATACTTAAAAAAAACAGGCTTTATATACCAACATAGATAGGCCTTTTATTATTTTAATTGTAATACACAGCTCAGCATTAAAATCTGTGAATGAACAATAAATTACCCCTATTTTCCCACCCTTAGGGTAGGATTTTTTTTCCAAATTTACATGGGACCAACTTCGAAGTATGTCCTATCCAACAAAAGAAGAATTATCAAAATCGGACTACTCTGTAAAAAGTTAAGCGTGGTCATACATTACAATCAGTGAGTGAACAATCAATCATCCCCTGTTTTCTAACCCTTAGGGTTGGAATTTTTTTTCCAAATTTATATGGGACCAACTTCAGAGTATACCCTTTCTAATAAAAAAAGAATTATCAAAATCGGACTGCTCTGTAAAAAGTTATGCGTGATCATACATAAAAAAAAAAAAAAAAAAAAAAAAAAAAAAAAAAATATACGCGTCGAATTGAGAACCTCCTCCGTTTTTTTTCGTCGGTTAAAAAACCCGAACTGTATAATCGTATAAAACGACATTCCATCGACACATGCATCTTCTAATTATCGCCGTATAATATGTATGTATTTTTCTGTTTGTCGCAGTAACTCATCAAAATTCACAACCTTTTACAAGCACTTTTGAATTGTCAAGGAGTCGGTCAGTCAAAAAGATGAAGCTAGTTGCCCGTTTCAAAGCGTATTAGGTTCCTTTCATGTTCTTTACCTTGTTATGGTTCCTATGGAGAAGAAACGGCAGGAACCTCCTTGGACACTCTCTTAAATTAAAATATTGTAATAATAACCAATTCGTAATTCTACTACTAGTGAGCAGTAGTGGCCCAGTAGTAATGGCCCCGACTTACGAGTGGTTAGGTCGTGGGTTCGAACCTAGGCAAGCGCTATACTTTGTGTAAACAATTTCATCACCACTGCTCTCAAAACATCGAAGGAAAACATCGAGAGGAAACCGGCATGTCCTAGAACCAAAAATTTGAAGACATTGTGACATGATTTGTGACATCTACCAACCCGCACTGGGTCAGCGTGGTGGATTACAGCCCACTCCCTCTCGCAGAGAGGAGGCCTGTGTCTCAGCAGTAGGAACATTATAGGCTGATTGTGATGAATTCTCCTACGCACTAGTTTTAAACAACTTATAAAGTCAGTGTCAATGCTATCAATCAAGTGTCAGGTACATGTCCTCCTAAGGACGCCCTTAGGAATATGTAATAGTAACGTAGAGTGCCGTCAGGCTAGCTAGGAGTTGCTGATTGAGCTCAATATTCTGTTATTACAAAGACCTATGTCCAGCAGTAAAATGGTATATAGGCCGATGATGATGATTTTTTTTTATATTTTTATAGATGGGAAGCGAAGGATGAGGTCTATGATGGAACGAGCGTGCCCAGAAGATGCCTGTTCACTCTTACTTTGAAGGCAGACGGGTTAAATGTGGAAGGGAACACAGACGCTGGCAGAGAGTTCCACACTTTGGCTGATAGAAACAGAAGAGACCGAACTCAAAAAGCTTATTTAACAACCAAACAACTTTGTAAACAGTCATCTGCATAAGACCTAATCTTCCTCGACAATTAAACAAAGCAAAAAGATACAAAATTATGAAGTAAATACAAAGAACTCATAACAAGTTAACTTCAAAGTTTAACGTATAAAGCAAACAACGTCGTGACGTAATAATCAGACAGGTCGATGCGATGGTGTGACCGAGTGACTCACTCGATTTTATCATCGAAATGAGTAGAAACCGTAACCGAGTATATTAAAGTGTGTGATCACACCGACATTCTACCACTCAATTCTTCAATACAGTAGCTTTGGAACAATTTCGTTGATTCATTTGGGACAGAAATTGATTGTCCTGTTTGTATCGAGCAGTTCTAATAGATACAACCGTTTTGGCAACCCTGAATGTTTATAATTTTTCATTACGCAAAGTTTCAACTTTCTCCAGTTGTTGATAATACATAAAAAGGTCTAGTTAGCCTCTTTTCCCAGAAAATTAAGTACAGAAAACGCCGGGAGAGCTAAAAAGCAATTTCGTTCAACCAAAAGTTCTCCCTAGTAGTTACCTTACCTCCCCAAGTCACAAAAGATTTATTTCTTGAAATTAGGCAAGAAAGTGGGTCAATCGTTTGGACGGCCTGGATTTACATCACAAGGGGCCTTCGAATGTTCTTGAAACCTCCGAAGCCAAGCCACGTCATATAGGTACGGTCAAGCAAGGATACAAATTAGGCCTCCAAAGAGCTCAAGGTCTTGATTTCAAGAGCTTGTCTTCCAAATACTTCGAAAACCTGTTTGATTTTATGAGCATCTTATTCACGTAATGTATTATTTACATAACACAGATGGCATGTTACAACTTTGTGAATATATTACCGAATACATCCTTGACCTGTTAATATTACGACTTCATGATAAACTGAGTGCCTATATGATTTTTTATCGTACGATATAAAATAGTATATTATTTTACCGGGGAGCTAAAAACAATTTGCTGATTACATTAGTACGTGTGGACTGGCGTCGGCTGTATGGTCGTTGGGCGTCGCTAAGCAACATTTGTACAGACGCCAGCACATCAACCTACTACAATCTGTGAAATTTCTTTAATAGATTTTCAACTTTATCACTGAAGTATAAGGTTCAAAGTTGATTGGGAAAATGTGACAGTTAGGTGTAGGTTGATGTGCTGGCGTCTGTACCTATTTGTTGATTGATCTTCAAAACAAGATGACGAGCAGATCCTTATGTAATCACTCAAACACACTTATGTCAATTATGTTATCTCACTTATGTAGTCTTGTCTTTTGAGCAAATGTTCTCTCAGCGAAAGACTCAGCGAAAAAAAAAAAAAAAAACTCAGCGAAAGACTTTCTAAATGATATGAATTTATCCAGATTATGATTGCTATAAATTAAATCCAAAATTGGTTACTCCCTGAGTACCCCGATCCCCCAGGCCCCCGTCCCGGAGGACCCCGATGACTTATTTACCTGACTATAATATCATTAATTAACTTTACTATAATTAACTTTACTATAATTAACTTTACTATAATTGACTTTACTATAATTTCTGTTTTGTTTTGTTGACGTTCTTTTGTTTGTATGTATTATTTTGAATTATTGTAGTAATTTGCACGCCGTAAGGTAGACTGTGACTGTGTTGAGCAGTGGTGGCCAAGTGGTAACGGCCGCGACTTACGAGGAGTAGGTCGTAGGTTCGAACCCAGACAGGCGCTTTACTTTGTGTAAATTATTTCATCACCACTGCTCTCAAAACGGTGAAGGAAAACATCGTGAGGAAACCGGCATGTCCTAGAACCAAAAATTCGAAGACATATGTGACATCTGCCAACCCGCACTGGGCCCGCGTGGTGGATTACGGCCCATTCCCTCTCGCTGAGAGGAGGCCTGTGTCCCAGCAGTGGAAACATTATAGGCTGATTATGAAGGTAGACTGTAGCCGATCTCTTTAATTTATGTACATCTTATACCTGTACATTCATAGCAAATAAAGTTCTGATTCACTAGGATTTGCCCGCGACTTCGTCCGCTTGAAATTTTTTGTTCCCCTAACCCACCCCGTCGCATCGCATCGCCTGCCCGCGCTATGACTTCGCTTTCCCTTAGCGTTATTTCTGACTTTTTTTTTTCTTTGTGCTCGGCTCCTAAGGGCTCTAGCGTGATGTTAAATAGCACATAGCCTTTCTCAAAAATTGGGCTATTAAATGCAAAAAGAAAAGAAAAAGAAATCCGACCGGTAGTTCCAGAGATTAGTGCTTTCAAACCAATGGTCGTTGATTCAAACAAGTATAAATAGGTATAGATTAGTAAGATTTGATTGCTGAAAGGGTCAAAGTTCTTGCTATCTGCTTATCTTGTTGCGATGGCAATGTCTCACATATTTCTGTAGGCAGTATTAACACGACGAACGTAAGTTTGTGCATTGAGGTAGGCTTCAAGAGATCGGCTACTTTCATCTATGTATGTAGTGGCTTACGATTGCCCACTTGCTCATCTGATGGTAAGCGATAATGGTGTCATCAATAGTGCACGTTTGCCTAGAAGTAGCCTGCGTGTCCTAGAAAGAACGGCTATTGGAAAATTTAAAAAACCCCCGACACAAACAAAAACCTCTAAAAACTAAAATAATAATATATATTGGCCCTTTAAGTTTAATATAAGTTGCAGGAAAATTTTGATCCAAGCGTCCTCACGTCGGGGGACGGCCAATGAAAACGCCAAATAGATGAGGCTTAAACCCAGCAATAATGAAAGTAGCTATTGTAGAAAACATAACTGCTGTTAACTTCCAATTTTCATTAGCCGTGAGGGAGTTGTGAAAAAATATGCAATCCGCCAATTTGTGGCGGCGGCCATCTTGAACCGATTTTCTTCAAACATAGCTGAGAACACTCGCGACTAATTCACCTTTCAAACAAAAAAAAACAAAATCAAAATCGGTTCATCCGTTCGGGAGCTACGATGCCACAGACAGACACACACACACACCCCCACACACAGACACGTCAAACTTATAACACCCGTCGTTTTTGCGTCGGGGGTTAAAAACAGAGTGCGGCAAAATAGCGGTCTCCTTCTTTTTCGTCGTTTTATTGGCTATAGTGTACTCGATTCTTTTGGCCCAAAATTTCGCCACATCAAGGCCATCGTCACTGTGGCTGCATTTTTTGGAGCCCAGAGGGCAGGATAGGCGGTCGGACATAGTTTGCGCCACAGCTCCACATCCACACCCAGCTGCCGATGCCATACCGTCGCGATAACCCTGACTTTGCGAGGTTGTATCCTTAGCGGTAACACAATGAAGAAGTTGCCAAAAACTTCGTGGGTTCTTTGGAGTTTTGGACAATTATAACCCCGTCCGAAGCGGCAAAAAACCGACGCTCCGAATCTTGAACTTATGCAAGGTAGTTACAATAACAGCAATTATAATTACGTAACTAAACATTAGCAAAAACACGATATAAGTAGAAATTTAGCACACTGCATAAAACAGAATATTAAGATATCAAAAACGCGATAATTTTTGCGTTTTTGCAGGTCATAAGCCCCTCTGTCACCCCCACGATAGAGGAAGTCCATGAGGATTTCAACCGCGAGAAAAAAAAAAAAAAAGGTCATTAGTCAAAGCCACGAGCAAATATTTTAATGGAATTATAATAGAGACAAAAAAAAAATCAATGAGGAAAGAAATGAGCTTGATTAATTAGTAGTTATTGGCACTTTAGCAATCCTAGTTTCGCATGGAATTCGAATATTATCAGCGAGCTGCTGAACAATAGAAGCATGTACCTCTGCCTGACCTGGTAATAGGTCATTGTTTATCAATATTTACTTGAACTCTATTGTTATCTATCCATACTAATATTATAAATGCGAAAGTGCGTCTGTCTGTCTGTATGTTACCTCTTCACGCTTAAACCGCTGAACCGATTTAGATGAAATTTGGTATACTTAGAGATAGTTTGAGTCCCAGGGATACTTTTTATCCCGATATTCCCACGGGATCGAAACTTGTGCGGGTTAAACCGCGGGGCGCAGCTAGTAATATAAACAGGAATATTTTTTTATCACCATCCAAATTTTTACACGAAAAAAAAATCAGCTGTTTAATACAAAAGTTCAATACCTACTTGACCAAAATGTATGAAACAGCTGATTTTTTTTCGTGATTTCAGAGTTGGTCCCATGGTGAAAGTTGTTCATATTCATGGGTAGAACACCCTGTAAAAATTTGGATGGTGATGAAAAAATAAGCCTGTATATTTTATTATGTGCTAATAATAATAAAGCTGTAGAGTTTGTTTGTTTGCACGCACTAATCTCTGGAACTACCAGTCGGATTTGAAAAAATATTTTTGCATTTGATAGCTTATTCTTGAGGAAGGCAGTAGGTAATTTAACATTACGCTAGGACCCTTAGGAGCCGAGAACCAAGAAAAAAATCAGAAAGAGCGCTAAGCGAAAACGAAGTCATAGCGCGGGCAGGCGATGCGACGTCTACGTCGACGGGTCAAGGAAACAAGAAATGTCACAAGAATATAAAGGTAGGAGGAACAGGGTGTAAAGTTCACTCATACTCTATAGAATAGAGAGGATCCTCCGACCAGACGGATGTTGTCTGGCGGGCAACTGCTCGATGATTTATGTCGGGCCGTCTTGTATCTGTGCTAGTTGCGCGGTACACTCTGCTTGCGAGATGTAGGATTTGCGTGACGTCAGTATGACGCGTTGTTCGCATGTGGCGTTGTAGATACTGCTACAAGGACGAAGTCGCGGGTGAAGCTAGTGAATTATAAAATACCAAAGTAGTTTTAATAAGGTGAGAAAGGAGCAAATACTTCACTCTTTAACAAAATACTGCACCCAGAAGCCCTTAATTCTGACAGCAAGTCTTGCCAAGGGTCCAAGGCGTACCTATCGTATTTCCCAGTAACAGAGTAGTGAAGGACAGATAGGCAGTCGTTCCATGTAAAATACTGGTATTCAGCTGCATTCGGTGACTGGAAGCCGACCCCAACATAGTCGGGAAAAGGCTAGGCAGATGATTTGACCTTGTAATGCGGTAAGAAAAATACCGCCATTTCGTTCACATACAATTTGCGTATAGATAAAGTTATATATATCAACGATAAACGCACACAATAGGTACTAGTTTATCTAACGCAGTAAACTTAATTGAGGCGCAGTGATTAATTATATCTGTCATATATTACTGGTATAGTAGGTAGATCCGCTAATACAGGTTAAACCACGTAACCATCTAATTTACGAATGTGTGTCGTGTGCCCAATATCAAGGGCAACGTCCACAAGATTATAACGACGAAGAGTCAAAAGTCACAACAGGGGCCTAATTCACTCATCATGCACCATCATCTGCCTAGCCTTTTCCCAACTATGTTGGGGTCGGCTTCCAGTCTAACCAGATGCAGCTGAGTACCAGTATTTTACAAGGAGCGACTGCCTATCTGACCTCCACAACCCAGTAATACGACACCCCTTGGTAAGGCTGGTTGTCAGACTTTCAGGCTTCTGACGACCCGTAACGACTGTCAAAGATCCACGATTGACAACCGGGACCTGTGCCCTAATTCACTATGACCACTCAATGACTCCTTACTTAGTAACCACGTCGATTCCTTAGCTAATCAAGCATTGTATCATCGTGAATACGACCTGAGGAGGTCTACTCCCTTTTTTTTTTTTTTTTTTTATTTATTTTTTTTTTAACGTGGAGAAATGCTCATGCATTCTGCACTACCACGGGGAGATAGTGCAGTTATGTGGGACTCCAACCCACTAAAACTCCACGGTGTCCTCCTCTGCCACTTACGGCGGGAACACGGGCACGCGTTAGCACTCATCCGTGAACCCGCCGCGGCTGTCCGTCACCGGACCCTCCTCTGGGGAGTATTCCCCATCACCGGCGCACCAGAACACATAGCACGCCGTGACCACCCCAGGGACCAAACCAGCACATGGGCGCCAGACGACCCCGTGTCTGGGCACCCTTGGTCCCCCTGCGACGGGTCAGGTCATTGGCCCCGCCGCCTGCCAATTTTCGGCCGCAGAGGATAGGGAGAGCGGCCAACGTCATACCAACACTCCTCTTCCTCTGCGGCCCCACCGCGTCCGCCATCGGACAGTGGCGACCCCGTCAAGGCCGCGGAAGGTAGGGAGAGCGGCGCACCGCAATACCGGCACTCCTCTCCCACCGCGGCCTCCAACCCTCAGCCGCGATGCCTCCGATACGACATCGCGGCCCGCCTCAGCTGCGATGTCGCTCAAGCGGCACCGCAACCTACTTGTTGGCCGCTACGTCGTCGGCTTACCGGCAAAAACCCTGACGAGCGGCCCCTCCTCGGGTTCCACTTCGCTTCACCGTGGGTGTCCAAGCCACGGCTACTGAGCCCCCCCGCCTCGACAATGCGGGAACCCACCGGGGGGGAGGGAGGTCTACTCCCTAAGCTAAGCACTACAAGTCCGTAGTTTCAGACGAAGTTACGGGAGTTTCCTATTCCGTAAGTACTACGAATGAATGGAAACACGATTTTACAGTTGTCCTTACTCCCGATGTGTTTTTACTCGTCTGAAAAAGTTAATCAAGAGTGTTATACACTCCGAAGTATCGGTCGCTTTTCGGACGGGCCCGTATCTTAATTGACGGACTTGGTGAGATGGCCCCCAGGTTGGGAAGTTGACGGTGTGACACTCCTGTGCTTGACGCCTCGGAGAAGTAAAGCGTTTATCTATTCTGTGAAAGATAAAGTGGAACTCTGTTTGACCTAACACTTCTGCATTGTAATATCTCCTGATGAATTGGCAGGTCTCCGTTGAGATTGGCCGAAAGGCGAAAGTTTGGGAGTGTGTGGGGGTGTGTGTGTGTGTTTATATGTTTGTTACTTCTTCACGTTCAAACGGCTGGACCAATTTTGAATGAAATTTAAAAATTTTGTATGGAGGTAGCGACACCCTGGATTAACATAATAGGCTACTTTTTATCCCGATATTCCCACGGGATCGCGTGGGTAAAACCGCGGGGCGCAGCTAGTAAAAAACATAAATTCACTGACAGACAACGCAATAGCTTAAACCGCTCGCTGGGTCTAGAAGCTTTGAGCTTTGTGCAAGACTTCCTTATAGTAACAAAAGTGATCACTAGGGAAGGATTATTAAAAATTCACCCCTAAAGGGCTTAAAGAAGGGATGAAAGTTTGTATCGAAGTTCGTAAATTTTTCGATGAGAAATCTCATCGGGCACATGACTAGTTGCTCAAAAAAAAAACTTCTTCAAACCAAATTTATAGTCTAATCCACCATTAGGTACCTGCCTTATTAATTAACTACTAATCAGATTGATGCCCTTTTGGGCAGATAAAGATTTCGTGTTATTTCTACTGATAAAAGAAATTTTGATTAGAGGATGCGAAGATTAGATAAACTAGAAACTAGACTAATCATGTCTGACGCAACTAATTTCACGTTTAAGTAGGTAATGCTAATAATAGACTGAACCGCTGCGCGCTGTTTGATGAAGCTACTCGCGACAGTTGCACAATTAGGTAACTACCTGTAATTGTCTTGGACACATACTTGGTTTCCTAGTGTGTCTAGTTATGCTAAGGTCTTAGGTAGGACATTCATGATCGAAATAAAGTCAATACTGTCTTTATCTCGGTAAGATCACACTATCCATATCCATACTATCACACTATGTATATCACACTAATATTATAAAGGCGAAAGTTTGTGAGTGGGTGTGTGTGTGTGTTTATATGTTTGTTACCTCTTCACGCCTAAACCACTGAACCAAATTAGACGAAATTTGGTATAGAGATAGTTTGAGTCCCGGAAAAGGACATAGGATAGTTTTTATCCCGATATTCCCAGGCCACGGGACCAAACTTATGCGGGTGAAACCGCGGGGCGCAGCTAGTAATATTATAAAGGCGAAAGTTTGAGAGTGTGTTTGTATGTTTCTTACTTCTTCACGCACAAACGGCTGAACGGATTTGGATGAAATTTGGCACACAGATAGTTTATAACCAGGATTAACACCTAGGATACCTTCTATCCCGATATTCCCACGGGATCGACACTTATGCTGGTGAAACCGCGGGGTGCCAGCTAGTAAGGAATAAATTAGAATGATAATTATCGAGAATCTTATCAATTACGCGATTTGCAGTGAGTTTCTATTCTAAATTATACTTTATTAGAATGAGAAAATTTAACACCCAGTGCGAGGTGGTGCGAGTGCCCGTTCATTTTGCAAGGCATATGAAAAGTGTAATTGAATCATCTAATTGCATGTGAAACATTTACGCATTTAATTTAATATGATTGCATAATAGTTATTTATGCAACTGTTTTATAATAAGGGGTATTAAAACACTCATGTGGGTTTATCACACGAGGCGACATTGCACTGATTTACTAATGGTTTTACGTCATTTTTTAATTTGATCGTGAACATCGGTCATTAGGATTGGCATCAGATGGAGCGTGAGTGTGGCGTGAGTTTGTAAGTACGGTCAGCAACTGAAGTCCATTAGCACGTCACACTTTTTAATTTTTTAGCAAATTATTCAGATAAATTAAAATTGAAACAGTTATGTATTAAATTCAGATAATAGAAACCCTTCTACTACTCTACCTACATTTTATAAAGTTAAAGTAGCTTTTCGTGTGTCGCGTTGCTCCTCTAAACTACGCAACGGATTTTGAAGCGATTTTCACCATCATTAACCTTTTGAACGCCAGAGTATAAACGTATCGCCGTACCTCTGACGCCAGGCCACTTTAACAAAACAACACACACACACACACTTAAAACAACAAATTTCTCGATATTGGTGGTTTATTTATATTAGTTTCATGCAATACAGTATAGACGGAAGCTTAAACTTTTAAATTATATAAATAAAAACACACAAAAGTAATGATTAAATTGTTTATTTCATAATATGGTGCGACCCGTGCGACGTGTATTTTGTTTGTCATATATTTGTGACGTTGGCGTTCAGGGTAAGATTTCGTTTGTCACATGTATGTGACAATGGCGTTCAAAAGGTTAAAGATCTTATTCCGGAATCCGGAGGGGATCAATATGTATAAGGTATCACTGTATATAATTCATTAATATTAACTTAACTTACATATAATAAAGAAATATTAATGTTTTGTCAAGTCGACCTTTCGAGAGTTCCTGATGTACTTACTCTAACTCTTTGATCTATCAAAGCGAATCCTAGCCACATGGTAGAAACACGCCAAACGGTAGACGAAGAAATACTACATCCAACGAGAAAATAACATATACTATGTTCAATTTTTTAATATTAATGACAGGAAAAAAACCAAAAATGGTCAAAGCAATTACGATTACCGGTACAGATAAGGTAAAATAAACTAGAACATAATGGAAAAATATTTTTCAGTCATTAAAACCATGCTGAATGATATATAAACATAAGTACTGAATGCGCATTTGCAAAAGGCCTTCAAAGTAATTAACTTAAGTGCGCACACGAGCGACACGCGTCGACGACAAAAGCAACTGCAACCGACGACGCGTCGGCGGCTGCCGTCGACAACGTGTCGCTCGTGTATTTGAGATGAGTACGGCGCCTATGTAAATGAAAGTCCTCCAGACCGTATTTCGGCCACGGCGGCCAATCTCAACGGATACTAGCCTTCGGCGCGGGAGATATTATACAGGGTGAAATTGAATTCATGGGCATCCTTTTAAGGGATCATGTAATCATCACTATGAACAACTTTTACTATGGGACCAAACCTGAAATCGTGAAAAAAAAACAGCTCTACCCTACATTTTAACGAGTTATGTGAACACAAATGAAAGGAACCGTCTGTTCCCGTTGTCCCCATTAACGCTGTCCCCATTGAATGGGGACAACGGAACTCAATAAAAATAATTAAAATGTATTCCCGTTGTCCCCATTGACGACTTCCTGTTAATGGAGACAACGGAACTAAATAAAAATAATTAACAGCTGATTTTTTTCGCGATTTTAGTATTAGTCCCATAGTAAAAGTTTTTCATAATGATGATTACAATGATCCCTTAAAAGGATGCCCATGAATTTAGTTTCACCCTGTAGTGAATAAGTGTGCGCGTAGACACAGATGCACTCCCTCTTTCCTCACTTTTATAGTCTGATGGGACGGCAATCCGACCGGAGAGAGATCAGGCGCAAGACCAACGGCTTAACGTGCTTTCCGAGGCACGAAGGTGTCACATCGCCAACTTCCAAACTCCAGGTTGTTACTAAGAAATTCCTAATGGAAAAACTCAATAACACTGCCCGACCCGGGAACCGAACCCACGCCCAGCAGCCGCGCTTGCGACCACGAGATCTACGGGGCAGTGCTTATGTACGGTGTACACGAGCGGCATGTTGTCGGCGGTAGCCGCCGATACGCGTCGCGGCCTGTCGCCGACACGCGTCGCAGCCTGTCGCCGATACGCGTCGCGGCTTGTCTCCGACACGCGTCAAGTACCTCTGTCGTCGACGCATGTCGCTCGTGTGTATGCACACTACGGTGCTCAAATACACAAGTCAATAAACACACGAATGCCAATTTGAAGCCCTAATCCATATCTCTCCAGGTATTATTTGCTAATTTTAAGCTAAAATGTAATGAAGCAGTTTCGTGAAGGCCTTAATACAGAAAGTGATACTCCTGTACCAAGTAGCAATAGGCTAGTTTCCTAAAAAATTCTAATTAGTCCGTCAGTTAGATTATCGAAAAATAATGGACCCATATTTTTTCTTTTGTCAATCAAACAAAAATGACAAAGATAAAGCGCGTCAAAATTTGGGAGTGGGGGGTCGTGACGTCACGCCGTGCTAAAAATTGTCGCACGGCGTGACGTCACGAACTCACGACCTCCAACTCTCAAATTTTGACGCGCTTTATCTTTGTCATTTTTTGTTTGATTGACAAAAGAAAAAATATGGGTCCATTATTTTTCGATAATCTAACTGACGGACTAATTAGAATTATTATTTTTTTACCCAGGAAACTACCCTATTGTTAAGAGGTTCCTCACTCTGGAACTTTACTGCTGATAACTTGGAACCTGCCCTTTATGCAGCTAACATACTATTTTTGAAGTGAAAACTTCTTTAGGCGCTTTTTTGAGATGGGAAAAAACTATTAACCTCGCGCCACTGTTACCGTAATCGACACCGCTTCGGATGTGTTGGGCTGTACTCGGTTTTAATGTATATCCGATATGTCAGTGAGTGATGGCGAAGTATTCTGTTTGTGTTTTGTTTTCACTTCTGTCGGCACTCCCGGAGTGTCACTGTTTTTTTATATGTATGATGAGTGGGATTTAACTGACTTGAATGGATCTGAAGATAGAAGTGGATGTGCTATAACAATATTTCTGATAATTGCTTTAACATAATGTTTATAAAAAAAAATATTCAAGTAAGTCAGTCAATAAGTTATAAATATCTAGATAAAGCAATATTTTGACAAGATTGGATGATCACATACTCCGGATGAGTATTTGTTATCATGAACTTGACATTTGAAGAATTCAAGTTCTACATCAACAACAAAAAATTAAAAGTACCAACTGTCAAACAGGAGATAGCAAAATATAGCACCAATGACCAGAAAAGACTACAAGATAGAGTTGTCAGGATGGAATGAGACACATACCTGACAAGTGTCTCACCAAGCTAAAAAGCGTAAACAGATACAAGTATCAGACAGAGAAGTAGCTTTATTGTTGTGTCCAACAGCTTGCCGCATGACAGAGAGACAAATTATACAGGGTGAAATTGAATTCATGGGCATCCTTTTATGGGGTCATTCTAATCATCATTATGAACAACTTTTACTATGGAACCAAACCTGAAATAGAGAAAAAGTCAGCTCTTTCCTACATTTTGACGAGTTTATGTGAACACAAATGCAAGGAACAGCTGATTTTTTTTTGCGATTTTAGGTTTAGTCCCATAGTAAAAGTTGTTCATAATGATGAGTACAATGACCCCTTAAAAGGATGCCCATGAATTTAATTTCACCCTGTATAATAAAAAAATCTTTATTGGCATAAACATTATTAGACAAAGTGGACAGTCCCTTTGTAAGGCACCGGGTACGGAGGCACGTGCCATTGTGTGTAGCGCCTCGTCTTTATTGAATTGTGTTGTATTACTTACATAGTTTTTTAAGTCATTGTTACTAACATTATATGGATTATGTGACTTGTATGTGATAATAAAAAATAAAGAATATATTATTATTATTATAAAATGATGGACATTTTAAGGACTATTGCGCTAAAATAGTAAGAAAAATATTAAAATTCATTTATGATTCCAGGATACTACATTTTTAGAACATTAGAAAATCCTGCTAGATACACAACATTACTCTACTGAAACCTAGCTTTATTACTTGTATGAAAATGCTGTAATGTTTGGAAAAAGATGAACTGTACCATCCTCAAGTAGATTAGGATAAGGGCAGGAGCATGTTGATTTTAATAAACATAATCATACATAATAAAAATGATAATGTCAAAGACATAGCATTTGCTATCATGGAAGTCTACAAGACAAATAGTCAACATATTTTTCTCCTGTTAACCTATACTGTCCCACTACTGGGCAAAGGCCTCCCCCATATTTTCCCACTTTTCTGCATCGTCACCGAGGCAGGCCTAATGGCATGATGATTTGGACTTGTATCTAACCGATTGGACGGAGAAGGCACAGCAACTTAAAATAGGTACTTATGATATTGAGTCACACATTCAAACATTTACATAAAAGACATCAGATGAAGCAAATATTACAAAAGAGAAATCATAGCGTGACATCACTAACAAATTAAACACTTCCAAGATGATTGATTGAAGTTCCATAAACCAGCGGAAGATGTAATGAGGTTCTAAGCTCAAAGCTTTTCCATTATGAACATTTCTAGTGCTTGACAGTGTTGTGTTATAAAAAAATAACATCGAGCTTAAATTTATTACTTGTTAAGAAATAAAAGAGAAATACTTACCACATAAATTATGGTGTACTTAATGATGAAATTGAGTGCAAACAAATAATATAGACTATAAGTAGATTTAAAGAATATGAGGAAAATTGAACTTAAAAGGTACAGAAATTAACCACTATAGATAGGTATTCGTCACAAGCAAAGCATGAAAAAAAGACTCATTTTTGAACTTATGTGAATGAACGAACTCGTTTTTGTATCTTGAATTGGATAAAAACAGCATTAAGCTAATTCTTGTTATGATATAGAGATTTCAATAGCCAAGTTCCTTATAAAACCCAAAAATAGTATAGAAGAAAGTAATAGATTTTTTTTTAAATCATGAAATTCTGATTGATTTCTTACCTTTGAAACTGCAGCTTCCATGATTAATCCTTTAAAATATCACTATATAAAACAAAATCGAATTAAAACATTATATGTTGTGCGTATTAATCGGAAAATAAATAAAATGTAATAAAATTCACAGATTTTCGGCAATCGTCGATTTCCACGATTCTTCTATTTACTACTTTACTAGATAGAACTACCACAGATAAAATAATATGTCACTGTCAGGCAGGCATTTTGTCAATATGTCAAAATCGGGTATGGTCCAAAGACACCTTTTGTTACAGTAAAAAATGCATAACTTACAAAAAAAAAAAAAAAATTATTTAAAAAAATCTTCCTCATAAATTATATAGAATCTTTGCAAAATCAACCAAGAGAAATTAGAAATGCGAAACAAATAAAAATGCGACCTCAAATTAGAAGATGATCTGAATAATCTTTTTATTTTTTTTTGAAGGGTGAATAATAGTTTATTTACATAATATAAGCTAACATAAATAAACTATAATAATATGTACATTTATAGGAAAAAATAAGCAAAATAATCATCATCTGAATAATTCATTATTTGCGAACTACCTCCTCTTTCGTTACATTCATCATCATTCATTACATTATTGTAATTTTTATAATAACTTACGTCTTCGTTGCTGTTCATGCATTTTTAAAATCTAAGTATTATAATCATTAGATCTCATACTAAATATTTAGTAAGTATTATTGCGTATTATTGTCATAATGGAAGTAGATTCTGTGGACAGGGTGAGTGCTATTTCATATTTTGTATGCGTTGTCTAAGATATATATTGTATTTTTTTAGGTACTTATTAAACACATTTATTTTTTATTTTATTTTATAGAACAATGTCAAAAGACATAACAGTCTTACAAGCCCCGATATGAAAAGAGCCCCTGCGGCTAAAAGAGTCGGTAGAGAACGTTGCCACAGTTATCATGCCCAAACACCAAAGGCATCCAAATATGCCGAAAGACTTGCTGAAAGATTGGATGTTCCTAAAGTAAGTGAGCTGCACAAATATTATGATAATTATTTTACTCAAGAAGTTTACTTTTTAGTTTTTTCATAAAAAGATTTGAATACATTGCAAGGAATAAAATATAACGATTACAATGCTTTATCCACGAATGCATCCAAAAGTATCTCATTTTGACAGTAGTTTGACAATTAAGAGTTGCGTTCAAAAATAACGAAACGTCTCTAAAAAAGTAAACTAAAATATTAGCTTTATAATAAGTAAAATAATTATTTGTAGCATTTAAATAATTCTTCTAGAAATTTTAACTACATATATAATCGTTTCATTATTATTTTTTACTTTTAAAACGAGATTATCATCACTAAAAGTAGTGGCTGCAGGCATTACCAAATATGGAGTTTGCTCGTTTTCCCAACCGTCCTCCCTTCGATCCTTAGTAGCTCTCAGTTTTATTTTCTTTTAAACAATTGTGTTATATTCAAATGTTTTCATTGCATTTTCTAGTGTAATAATAATCATTTCTTCTATTTAATTAAACGTGAGTTGCGAGTTCTTTAATAATTGTAGTGTCAAAATATAGGTCACAGTGGCGTATAGGTTATGTTATAAGTGAAATAATCAGATAGTTGTTGTTTGTATTGTTGTTAACTGGTTACTTTTCGCGTTACAGATGTCGTTTAGGGTGGTGCGCAGTTCTAAGTTCCGCCACGTTTACGGGCAGGCCCTGAAACGTGAGCAATGTTATGATAATATAAGAGTGTCAAAAAGTTCTTGGGACTCTACGTTCTGTGCGGTGAATCCTAAGTTTCTGGCTATAATCGTCGAGTCCGCCGGCGGAGGCGCCTTCATAGTACTGCCACACAATAAGGTGAGTTTATTTCATTGAACAGTTTACTCATTTCTCACAGATCGAAATGTAAAAAAATATTTGCTAGATTACTCCTAATTTAACACTGGAAATATTATATTAAGACGCTTAGTCACACTTTGCTGATTTATAAATAACTACTTCAGAATATTATTCGAGATTTACTGCTTGGGAAGTGTGAATTGAGCCGGTTTTTCATGAGAAATTTACACTTTTAACTTATAGCAAACCTGATTTTGTTAGAGGAAAATCTGTTAAAAATCTTTTGACAAGTGAGCTTTTTAGTCTGTGAGTATATTTTATAGTAATTAAATATACTATTCTGATAGCTCATATTACATAAAATATAAAAGAGACCTTTGCACCAGAACCTTAAAAAGTTAGAAACATTAAGAGAATCACTATAAAGTTTTGAAAACCTATAAAAGCGTCAAAATGGGGAATGAAACCCCTTACATGATGAGATCAGCAATAATCCCAGACTTATTTGTTTTTATCCAAATTCCTAAATTTTTTGATAAGATATCACATTCGATGAAACTGTCAAAATAACATTAGTTTAAAAGCTATCATTGTAATGGCAGCTTGTACAAGTTGTAGGAAAAAAATATTTTCAATTTTATTTATATCCAGAAGTGTTTGTCAAATCTGAATGGCGCAAACCGGGAGCATTTAGTTTCAAACTCCAGCAGCAACTTAAATATGGAAGACTTTTATATCCTGCAATTAATTTGCGTTGCCTTTTCCAACTATGTTGGGGTCCGCTTCCAGTCTAACCAGATGTAGCTCAATACCGGTATTTCTCATGGAGTGCTGCTTGTCTGACCTCCATAACCCAGTTACTGGGTAACACAATACCAGACTTTGTCCTACAACAGTAAATTGTAGTATAAATTCAAATAGAAATATTCCATGCAATGCATGTAAAATATCCAAATAATACTGCTTTATAGTTCTGTTTCATTTGAGTATGTCCCGCAGTAGATCTGAAATGCTTATAGTCGTTTTCTTCAGTCACATAAGTATAATAAACCAGCCTATAATGTTCCCACTGCTGGGACACAGGCCTCCTCTCGGTGGCAGGGAGCCAGTGGGCCGTAATCTGCCATGGAATTTTTGGTTCTAGAAGATGCTGGTTTCCTTTTCTTTCACCGTTTTGAGAGCAGTGGTGATGAAATAATTTACACAAAGTAAAGCGCCTGTCTGAGTTCCAACCTACAACTCGTATAAAGCAGCCGTTTCTACTACCAACCTGACTACCAACCAGTGATACTATATTATTAATAGTTTTCAATCCTGTTTTCAAAATTAATTTGCACTGGAGTCATTGTATCTTTATTTCAAGGTTATTTTTTTATTATGGTTAGTTGATGACTCAATTTCCTTGCATTTCTATCTTGCAAGTCCTTGATAATGCCAACGACAGGTGTTTAATTTGGAATGCTAATTCTATGTAAGAATTTATATTTAATTGGAATTTACGATTAAACCCCGTTTTAAACATTTGTTACGAGATCTTTAATGCAACAATGAAACGCATCAAATGTTTCATCATTATCCCCTGTTCCCAATGGGCCAGATTTGAATCTTACTAGAGCAGGCTAAATATCAGTATCCTTATCAAGGGCTGATGAATGTCATAATTTTACGAATGGGAGAGGAAGTCGACTATCTTATCAAGTTTTGAGTGTATGGGTGTTTCCTGATCACTCTAAATTCATGCATCAGTCACAATATTTTGGCAGATGGATAACAAAAATATTTTTTAATTATGAAAACTTAAATATAATGTTTTGGGTATTCTACCTATCTGTATAAACCGGAATATATTTATTACCATACCGGCAGACTTGCAAACAAAAATATTAATTATCATAATATTATAAAATATCATAAAGCATTCAGCTCATCTTGCTGCATGAAAAAAACGTCAAATTCATTAAAACATTTAATTTGTAGCGTTTCATTATAATTACGAATGTTAATTGATCACAAATTAGTGGATAATTACAGTAATTCGCTCGCTCTATCTATGTTTGTAATATGATAATCAGCGTAATAAAGATTGTTACATTTTTAACTGTTAGCGCAGATAGATGGATGAAAGCATACTACTATGTCTCAGGACTGTGAATGTTAATGTGAAACTCAAACTCAAAGCATTTATTTCAATTAAACCATGTACAGGCACTTTTGAATTGTCAAAATTAAATAGTCGGTCAGTTAGTCAGAAAGTTGAAGCTAATTGCCCATTCCAAAGCGTAGATCTTGTGAGGCAAAGATTTTAATATTTTTGTGATGTTTGTTAATACCTAAGTTTTGAGTATGAATTTTGATGGCTGTAATAGTAGAGGAAGACCAAAGAAACAATGGATGGACTGTGTGAAAGATGATATTTTATATGGTTAGAAATGGGGTGACTACCGAGATGACGATTAATAGAGAAGTATCGAAGAAAATTAATTTTGCGCAGACACCCAAATAAATTGGGATGAGGGCTGGAGAATGATGTCTAATTCTATTGTTTGGGCCGCCATTTATCTGGGATTCCCTAGATTTGTTTTGAGTGAATTTTCAATTTCTGCCATATTATTGGTATACCTCGTTTGTTACGTCTTGAACTAAAGCTAGATATCCATAAAAAAAAAGAGTTACTCTCCTAATTTGATCATGTTGAGAGGATGAACGAAAGGCGACTAGCAAAAAGTATTTACAAGGAAGCTTTAAGTGGAAACGCCCTAGAAAGACATAGTGAATTTGTTCGTTCTTCAGAACGGTCAGGAGCATAGTACTCGCAACCGGATTGCGTGTATGACCAGCACCTGAGCACCCTAATTGCGTAACACACTATCAATCGGAATCGGAAACATTTTGAAGCAAATTGCTAATCCATTGCTTCATAAGTTCGAAAAATGTGTCTGCTCAACACGTAAATAACGCAATGAATGTTGTTTAACTGTCAAAATGAAACCGATTCCGATTGATAGTGGTACGCAATTGCCCCACAGATGTATGAACGTAAACGAAGCAAAAGGAGTATTTAAATTATCGTAGCAGGCAGCGTTTTGTAGTTTCTGCCTGCTCATCCATGGGAAGAAGGCAGGCTTGAACCCACAACTTCCAGCTCACCAGACTTCTGAATGCTGCATGAACATTAGCAATTTAGCAGTAACTAGCTTCTGCCCGCGACTTCGTTCCCATGAAATTTCTTATTCCCTCGACCCATCTCGTCGTATTGCATCACTTGCCCGCGTCTCCTGCTCTATCACTTCGTTTCCCCATAGCGCTTTTGCTCGGCTCCAAAGGGTCATAGTGTGACGTTAAATAGCATATAGCCTTCCTCAAGAATTGGGCTATCACCCCATACCCCATACATACAAACTTACAAATAAATTTTACCTCTTTATAATATTAGTATAGATAAAAGTTACTAGAATCCATAATTTGCCTGCTTATTTTTAAGGGAGAAGTGAGGGGCTTGTGACTAAGTAATAACAGCCGCACGGTTCGATCGATCAGGTTAAGCTATGCTTGCCGTGGTTGGTCCGTGGATGGGTGACCATTTTTACATATCAAGACAAGAAAGCACGTTAAGGCGAATGGGTAGTTGTAGCCCGCGAAATTCAATTTTTCTTACGTTTTTTGCAATTTTCAGGTCAGTGTCAGGTTGTATCTTGATCAAAATATGATTCGCGACAATAACAGGTACGTATTTACAGAATTATAATAATTAGAATCATTAATACATCTTTCTAAGTTAGATTTCTACCGTTAAGAACAAATCTCGTATGGAAAAGTGTTGGTGGTAGAAATCTAACTTAAACAGATGTATTAATGATTCTGATGATTATAATTCTGTGAATACGTACCTGTTATAGTCGCGAATCAAATTTTCATCAAGATACAACCTGACACTGACCTGAAAACTGCAAAAAACGTAAGAAAAATTGAATTTCGCGGGCTACAACTACGCATTCACCTTAAGCCGTTGGTCCCGGCTGTCATTTGTGGATCTTTGACAGTCGTTACGTGTGGTCAGAAGCCCGAAAGTCTGACAACCAGTCTTACCAAGGGGTATCGTATTACCCAGTCACTGGGTTGTGTAGATCAGATAGGCAGTCGCTCCATGTAAAATACTGGTATTCAGCTGCGTCCGGTTAGACACTACGCCGACCTCAACATAGTTGGGAAAAGGCTAGGCAGATGATG
Organism: Amphipoea oculea; assembly: GCA_945859645.1. Taxonomy (NCBI): domain Eukaryota; kingdom Metazoa; phylum Arthropoda; class Insecta; order Lepidoptera; family Noctuidae; genus Amphipoea; species Amphipoea oculea. Next base: position 18,024,184 of record OX243884.1, read on the forward strand.
ATGATCTTTAAGTAAACGAAATAAAGAACAAAGCCACAAGTAATTAACTTTGACCTAAATTGTGTGAGCTTCACAGACTCCTGTTTTATCACGTCTTAGCCACGGTGATGATAACATTACCGTGTCTTAGCAGTTCTAAAGGTTACCTTTGTTTCTAATTGTCAAACAATGTAGCATTATCTCCTCGGCAGGAACAAGTCACAAATGGTTTGCTTACTTATCACAATATAAACATTTGTGTGGTTTTGTACATAATATCATGTTATGTGTTGTTTACATAGGGATTAGATATATGTTGTTTTTCTTGTAGCTATGATGTATTTCTATTTGTATTTATGGAAACTGATTACGTCCTTAGAAGTACTTGTGACACGTATTTATGTCTTTTTTTTTTTTATTGGATGGGAAATCATCATATGACCCCTCCCGCTCTGGATGGAGCGGAAGGGAGTGTCCTGACTAAAACCCATCCGTGTTCCTTCCTTAGCCCTTTGTGTTCCGGGGTAGCGGTAACCCTTTCGGACAATCCCACTAATCTAACAACAGATTCAATTGTTTTGTACGGCGATTAAAATCATTTTTGGTCCTTTCTCTCTCGCACTTTGCGTACAGCCCGACTCAAACTTTATGACGGCTCTGAAGTGCGCTATTCGCTGCGCAGTACCTCCCCCCTCACCCCGCTGACGCGTGAATTTGTTACTGCGCAGCGACTCGCCTCATGTTCCGAGCCGTAAAAGTTTGAATCGGGCTGTATCGTCCCTCTTAGTACATCAATTTGCTGCAAAATCCCAGTCAATCTTAGTTCAAAGGCTTGTCTAAGAACCTTTTTCTGGCGCCAACAAAGTCCAAAAAATCGCTTGGATAGAATATCAGTTAGACTGTTGCCTGTCTTTTCTTCTAATCTTTAAACACGCCCTCCCCCGTGTTTAGGACTACCGTTTATCAAAACACGAAACAAAATCAAGCCTTCACAGAGTTCTCCCAGGTCTGCGGAACCCTGCAAAGCATTACCAGACAGCTTTATCAACTGTACGTCAATACAGCCTTCCCTTTCTTTGCGACTCGTTTTTATCAGTCGAACAATGCTCCGAGGTGACAGATAGCGTTCATTGTGCAACAGATACGGATAAACAATGGCCCCAAACAATGCGCGCACGCATCACAGCAAAAACTATTGAGTATGAGAATGACAAGTGTTTGTTGTTTGTTGAGGTGTTGTAACTTGTAGTAAATAAATAGGTTAATGTTCACGTAACGTTCACGCAAACAGTATAATTTGTCTAACACACGTCATCGAATGAGATGGTATCAAATTCCAATATTAATGAGGGGGGTCTGGTTCTGCTAGCTTCATTTACGTACCGAAAGCTGTGACTGAAAGATTCCTTCCATCATCCACCAGCCCTCGGTGTCATCCTCCTGTCATCCGACGTAGCTATGCGAAGCTCACCTCTATGATGTGTGATGACTATGAGATGCTTGAAATTTTGATTAACTGTGTGAATTTCTTATTTAATTTTTATTAAAGTTTTTCGCAGATTAGACACAATAGTGAATAGACATCTAGGACCAAAAACTGTCAATAACTTCGGTCCTGTGAGTGGAGTTTCAAAAGGTTGTCAGTATTGGTAGCAGTAGCTTCTCATTTCATCTCAAGCATGACTAATCCCTTGCATTTCTCCGACTATAACTAACTTTTTTAAAACGTCACCTTTTTACAATTATCAACTGTCGCAAATTTTCCTGCGCAAGAGACGTTTAGTAGCGTACATTTATAGGCATAATATGTATAAGTCTACCACAACATATACTTAGGACAAGACAATGGCGTCCACAATGGGCTGACAAAAACCTGAGGCGTGAATGTTTACTAACTGACGCATGCTTCGCCGCTGTGTCATCAAATTATATCAACGTGTTATGAGGCGCTTCCTTATTTTTTCCTTCCCTTTCTTTGTGGATTTTATATTTTATGAATCGATTCACAGTACTAATAGATTATTCTGTAACTACCAAAATAAACATCGGTCAGCAATTCTCAAACCATCAGGCGAAGATTTTGTTGATATCGGGCTTGGAAAGTTTATCTTATCTTTAGCCAACAAACAAAGGATATTCAAACAAAAATATTTGAGTAACCCTCATAGAAAAAATATTGGTCCTTTCGTACGGACGTATTTAGATAGCATATCGTCATGAAATTACAATGCATATTGATATGCGATAGTGTAGAATACGTCATAAGCATAGAATGGCTTTGTATAATCAATGGACATTTATCAATAAAATCATCGACTCTGAAGGTACAGTCTCAATTTCACACGCCATTTACAGAGATGTAGACGGCGTGGATCATTAGTTTGCGATGAATGCAGTCGTTGTCTTAAGTGTTAACCTCCCGATTTGCAGACTGAAAGCCACGATACATTGCCTGCATTGGTAGATGGACTGCATAACCAGTTAACCACACTCCATAGTGTGACTCAGCAATAAAAAATTCAATAACTTTCCATATTATGGATAATTCAAAATGCATTAATTATTCAGATTAGACAGAATCGGCACGTTTCCGAGTTAAAAAATTACATAGGAGCCTAAAACGCCCGCCCGGGCCTTAATTTTCTAGTATTCTGCCTGAGACGAAGAGAATAGTAACTGCAATGGGATCGTTTCCTACAAAGCCAGGATCCTTGGTTTTGGTGACGTTGGTTTAGCCTTTACAGTTTGCCTCGTATGACATTTTACAAGCCTACATATGTCCTTTATCTATTATAAATAGCATTACATAAGTAAGTACCTAATTTCACTCAACTTTACATACCATTGTTATCTTTCCGATAAGGCCTAATCTTCGACCTACAGTGGGAGTGCCGGTTAGACAATATCCTAAACAATGCTACTGTTTTAACAACAATAACATGTTTAAGATAGAGGGGCTTGTAGCTCAGTAATAACAGCCGCACGGGTCGATCGATCAGGTTAAGCTACGCTTGCCGCGGTTGGTCCGTGGATGGGTGACCATCTTTACATACCAAGCCCCCTCCGTGTCTCGGAAAGCACGTTAAGCCGTTGGTCCCGGTTGTCATTCGTGGAACTTTAACAGTCGTTACGGGTCATCCGTCAGAAGCCCGAAAGTCTAACAACCAGTCTTACCAAGGGGTTTCGTATTACCCAGTAACTGGGTTGTGGAGGTCAGATAGGCAGTCGCTCCATATACAATACTGGTACTCAGCTGCATCCGGTTAGACTGGAAGCCGACTCCAACATAATTGGGAAAAGGTTAGGCAGATGATGATAAACATGTTTAAGATACCGTTTGTTTGTGTGGTCCTTTCGCCCGTGTATAAGTCACAACATCCTGGCCACTCCAGTCATTACATGCTTTCGAAGGTCAAAAGACCATAAGCCCTAAAATGATAGATTATCCGCATCACTCTATACATACTCGTAGAACTCTCTATACGGAATAAAGTGACCCAATCCTTCGACTTATTCCCTCATCACATTTTTTTTTTGTGTGGTCCTACGTATCGTGGGTCCTAAGTGGACTCGTTACCGTCGTTAGGGACCTAAAAGTCCGACAGAAGCCAGCGAAATCTGATCTCAGCATTCTCCAGGAATGTCTAGAAGTCTAGGACCAAGACAAGTGGTTGCATAACCAAGACAAGTAATGGCATAGTAACAGAGGGTTCTACAGTTGAGCATCAATACACCGTAGGCCAACGTGTCAAGTTCGTGTGGAAACCGCTGGACAAGTCTAAAACGAAACACGTAAATTTAACGCGCCCCACATTGCGTACGCGCACGGAAAATAGATTCGACGCAGTTTCTCACACTGGTTTGTGGTTCTCACGTTTTTTTGTTCGGTGAGAGATAGGATTGCGTTTAGATAACTAAGATGACATGTTTAATGATGAAATTGTAGTATAGTATCGATAGTTTTCTGTGCTCTCACTTTTTGGTTCGGAAGGTGAGATTTAAAAGAGATAGTCTTATGTTTAACGTATCACCAGATAAAGTAAAATATAACATCAAAACACTTTTTACTGCCAAAAATAGTAAATGATCACCAAAATTAAAACTCCCATTTTATTATAAAATACCTAGGTAAAGGTTTTGTATTCTCATTTGCTCGCTCTTGCATCCTATGTCGACGGAGCCCCGCGGGGCTCCTATTTTTGTGTACAGGATTTAAAATAAGCTAACCAAACCTAACCTCGGGGTATCCAGCTAGAACTATTGTAATTTTAGACTTCATTTTTTGGTGCTCAATATATTTTTTTGGTGATCATTATATTTAACCCCAAAGGGATATTGGTTTGTCTATCCGTGGCCGCATGAGTCTGTACCATATATGCCTCTTTATTTCGGCCACGTTCATGACTTCCAGTTATTTATTTTGATTCAAATTACGTATTCTCAAAACCCACATAACTATTACTAAAATAGAATAATCATAGCTAGACTTACATATTTATTGCAGTATAAACTTTATTCTGCGTCTCAAAATTATTCTGGAACCCGATAGAGATATTCTCAGAATTAATTTATCACACGTTGACCTAAATATAGTATTCCTAGAAACGGCTGACTAAATGTTTCTACAGCAAACTGTCATAAATTTTAGTCAATTGCTATAAATTAATTAGCTGGGACGCTAAATGGAGTGGGTGACTATTTATGCAATTTTAATAGATCTGTTTAGCAAAGCCGATGCCGCTGTCTTAATCTGTCAAACTCCGCTAATGAGACACAATTGATTTTCTATTGTTTCGTGTTAAAGAAAGCATAAGTAACAGCACGATCTATTCTGTAAATTCTTATCTTACAATGAAGCAGCGGTGGCCAGTTCGAACCCAGTCGCTTTACTTTGTGTAAACTATTTCATCACCACTGCTCTCAAAACGGTGAAGGCAAACATCGTGAGGAAATCGGCATGTCCTAGACCCAAAAATTCGAAGACGTGTGACATCTCACTGGGCCCGCGTGGTAGGTTATGGCCCACTCCGCTCTCGCTTGCTCTCGGCTGTGAGAGCACAGAGAGGAGGCCTGTGTCCCAGCAGTGGGAACATTATAGGCATTATAGGCACTTCACCTAAGTTTTTACGGTGATATTTTTTACAGAACAGAGCGACTGATCACCTATTTCGAATCCTCTTTTGTTTTTTGAAGACTACTAAATATTTCCACGTTTGTATTCCTAGCTTAGCATAATCAGCCTATGAGGTTCCCACTGCTCCTCTATGCGAGAGGGAGCGGGCCGTAAAATTCTGGCGTGTTCAAAGTAAAATCGCGTTTTTAAAGAACGTAGTAACTTTTATAGCACAAAACCTTCTAGCTAAATGTGCAGCTTGCTGGTATTGGCCGAAAATAAAAATAAAAAAACCGGCCAAGAGCGTGTCGGGCCACGCTCAGTGTAGGGTTCCGTAGTTTCCCGTCCGTCACAATAAGTGTTCCCACGTACAATTCGATAATACCCGACCCAATGTAATAAGTACCTACAGCGCCATCTCTCGGGGAATTGGGTTACTAATTAGTACATAGACGTGCCAGAAGTTTTCGGTGGTAATTTTGGATTGCGAGAACCAATTTTAATCATTCTTTTTTTGTTTGAAAAAAGATACGTTCAGGATAATAAAATATGTAAACGAAGTTAAAAAAAAAATGCTTGCATATACGATTATTCTACAAACTTAGCCCAGAAATGATTTTGTACAACTTTTGTCTTTTTTGTACAAAAACTGTTGTTTCTATCAAGTTCAAAATAATTTTCCTAGAAAGTCCTTATAAAGTTCTACTTTTCAGATTTTTTTCATATTTTCTAAACTTATGGTTCAAAAGTTAGAGGGGGGGGGGACACATTGTTTTTTACTTTTGGAGCGATTATTTCCGAAATTATTGACATTATCAAAAAATGATTTTAGTAAACCCATATTCATTTTTAAATACCTTTCCAACAATATATCACACGTTAGGGTTGAAATTAAAAAAAAAATCACTTCCCACTTTACATATAGGGGGGCTACCCTAATAAAACATTTTTTTCCAATTTTTATTTTACCACTTTGTCGGCGTGATTGATATACATATTGGTACCAAATTTCAGCTTTCTAGTGCTGACGGTCACAGAGATTAAGCGAGGACGGACAGACGGACGGACGGACGGACGGACGGACAGACAGACATGGCGAAACTATAAGGGTTCCTAGTTGACTACGGAACCCTAAAAAACCTATTCTTCCTCTCTAATGAATTCTCTACTTCCACATTCATTCGTAAATTATATGTGTGGTGCAAACTGTTAATATAAGTTGGTTATTAATAAATAAATAAATTCAGGTTCCCAAAAAAGTTTTCCGCCACGCAACGCCTGCTCAAATAAATCTCCGTTATATCCCCATTCATATAATTTACATCATCTCATTCACAATCAAGGCTATTCCTGTACATTAGGTCATGCTACACAAGGTCAGGCCTGGACATGGACAGACGGCTTTCTGATTAGATGTTCCGTTCAGTAATGACTGCTCATGTGTTATCATTGTTACTTGTGTCAGTGTGAGAGACAGTGGACGGAAAGGCGATGGGATGGGACCCTAGCGGATGTTTTAGATAAATATTATCGCCTATAATATTATAGTAAGGTCCTCATTTTAGTAAACTTCTGAATAGAGGACTGAATGAAAGGAATCTGCGCTGTGTAACGTCAGTAATTGGAATTGTTCCAGTGTGGTTTAGTAAATAAAAAAGAACAACATACAATCCCTGTATTTCCCAACGAAGGGTCTCAGAAACACGAAGAGGAGCTTGTGGCTAAGTAATAACAGCCGCACGGGTCGATCGATCAGGTTAAGCTACGTTTGCCGCGGTTGGTCCGTGGATGGGTGACAATCTTTACATTACCAAGACCCCTCCGTGCCTCGGAAAACACGTTAAGCCGTTGGTCCCGGCAGTCATTCGTGGATCTTTGACAGTCGTTACGGGTCGTCAGAAGCCCGAAAGTCTGAACCAGTCTTACCAAGGTGTATCGTATTAGCCCAGAAATGGGTTGTGGAGGTCAGATAGGCAGTCGCTCCATGTCAAATATTCAGCTGCATCCGGTTAGACTGGAAGCCGACCCCAAGGACCCCAACATAGTTGGGAAAAGTCTAGGCAGATGATGATGATCTCAGAAACACGAAGGGACCCAGGATTATAATCATTCCAAAAGAGCTTTCATGAGATTTTCTATCTTCGAATCTGCTTCTAATTTGTATTCTACTCATTCAGACAAATTATAAGTAGATGCGTTGGCGTGCAAGACTTTCAGTGTTGCATTAATCATTAAACATGCCAACACAAAAATATATTCCTCAACGCATCGATGATTCAGATATAATCAATGCGTACACCATACAAGAGGCATCGATAATAATGACTAATGTCTGTGATTTTTGGCTATCACACAAATATATGACTACCCTCTCCTATATTTAGGTATTACAAACATTGTACTATAAGTTATTATTAGGAGATCACGATTCGAGACATCATTTTGTTGAATTATCCAATGTTGGTCGTCGAAATGGCCAACTTTACGATTCAAATTGCGATGCAAGTGTGAGACGATTGAATCAAGTTATTAGCGATATAAACAATAGCATCTCATTGTTGCTGTATTAATATTGGTGACAATTCAAACTGCATAGGCCCGCGTGGTATATTATAGCCTACTCCTTCCCTAAGAGAGGAGGCCTGTGTCCCAGCACTGGGAACATTATAGGCTGACTATGTAAATTGCATGGCTGTACTGTTAAACAATCTGACTTTGCATTTTTTTGATAGGACAAAGATTTACCTAAAGCAAGCCTTTAAACTTCTCGTTTCCCCACTGGCAGAATAGCAAAGAACGACGCTAACAAAAATTTGGAAAGCAACACCTAATACGAATCGCCCTTGATATATCAAAAGAATAGCATAGCTCACGCTTAACATACACGCAATACATCTACAAAGCATTGTTTAAACGTTCTATAATAAGCTGTTATTATTTAAGGAATCTATTTATGTATGTATGTGTATTGGGTAATAATTCGGCAGACGGAAATCGAGGGCCCGCCTACGCACGTCGAGAAAAGCGTAGCGACGTGTGCAATGCACGGCGTGTGTAACGCGATTAGCAACATTTTGATGCACAGGTATTGCATGGGGGTTTAAGTTTCATATTTGATTACCGTCATGTCAGACGTTGCCAAAAGTAGGGTTTGTCACACATGTAGTAGAGAATCTAGAAATTCGTGGCCGAACAAGTCCAGCGCAGGTGAATACTGGTAATGCTCACATCTGACAAACCCATTCGGCCCTCAGTATGATCTAGTTCACTTGTCTCCGAGTTTAGATCGATCACTGCTTTTCGAGATCCTGTTTCTGAAAAGCAGTCAGCTGGTTAAAGCAGTTACAGGTCGAAAGTCTGATAACTCGATCTCCGAACTGCTACGACTAATCCTAACAAAATATGAAGCTTACAGCTTCGCCGAGCACTGTTGTATAGGTACTTAATTATCTCAATTGTATTGAGTTTCTTAACCCAATGAAAAAAACTGACCTCGTTTCCAAGTGTTGGTCATTTCCCTCGCTTTGTGGAAGTTAAAAGATGAACATCAGTCAACTGTCAGTACGACGCGACAGCCCCACGTGTTCTAGCAACCGGCACATCTGCAATGACACGTCTCAATCGCACCTGCCTGTGCTCCGCGCTCCCGATGAAGATAAATCAACCGTTTGATTGTTTTGCACATGATTTATTAATAGGATACATTCTTGGCGGTTTGGAAGCTAAAAAAAGATTTTAACTGCTGGATATTTGAGATCGAATTTGTTATTCAACGATTTATAATTCGTTTAGGGAGTGTCTTGTGTCAAGAAACGCGAGACAGCTCCAAAATGTCTGTGACCTAAACTCCGGACAACACCGGATCGAATATCTGGAGTTGCTCAGACAGGACTGTTGCTAAATTAGAATAGAACCGGGCGACTCGCATGGATAACACAACGAGTCATGGGTTTGTAAAGAAAAGAGGAATCCCTCTCGATATTTTCTGAGATTATTCTCAATCAGAGATACGATCGTGAACATCGTAAATACAACCTCAAACATCGATCATCACGGTTGAGCGTTGACACTCAAATTATCACGTTGTTCGACAAATATCAAAACAACACGAAATTGACACGGTTCTGAATAATTACCGGCTTAATGTGCCAACCGCTCATTCAGTACCATTAGTGAGTGTTGGTACCAGAATGTGTGACACAGTGGCACTGTGGCAGTCCGGAACACCGCGGGAATTCGCACTGTAATAATAATGGCCGTTTGGCGTCCTGCCATCTACTCGGAACACGGCGAAACGCATAAATATTCGGACAAACGTTTGATCAAATGTTACGGTATGATGTAATCTGGAGCACCTGAAGCTGAAACTTTGAGATTATATCGATCTTGCGTTGCTAGGATAGGTACTTTGAATCTGATTTTAAGGTCGGTTTGTCGGAAGATTTGGTTCGTTCGAACGAAAAAGATGCGTTGATATCGGTTAGTTGTCCAAAATCTCCAGAAGAGTAACACGAGACGGCTTTAGGGTTTGTCATCTTCTTCATCCTTAAGTAGGTATAAATGTGTGCATTAAAAAGCCTCCACGAGATTGTGATTCACATCCGGTGAACCCGCACCCTCTTCGTATGAACATCGCTGATTGGTCAATTTTGTGCTACAGCAATAGTTATTCTCTAAAGTCTAACTAATAACTCATCATGCGGACCCGAGGACTAGCAGGGTAATTGCGTAACACACTTGGCCCTTTACACATTATGCCGCTGCAGCTGCAGATGTGTAAACGGCCTAACAGTAGGAATGGCTTTCATTCTGACAGTTCAGCAGTATTCATTGCGTTATTTACGTTGCTGAGCAGACAAATTTTTCGAACATATGAAGCAATGGATTCGCAATATCATTCAACATGATTCAGATTGTTTTGATAGTGTTACGCAATTAGGGTGCAGGATTGCTTCTAGTTTTACGCTCTGGTTTTGACTAGCACACATGATAATCTCTTATGAAAGTTTCCGATAAGTGTTAAGTATCGGAAATATGTATTATGACGAAATAATTATTTTCGCCTGTGATTCTTTCCAGGATGACGAACATTTTGACATTTATGGTTCGACATACCAAAACACAAAACGTCCAATGAGGATTGATTAATTGGGCCAATGAGGGGCCCGTGGCTAAATAATAACAGTCGCACAGATCGGTCGATCAAGTTAAGCTACGCTTGCCGCGGTTGGTCTGTGAATGGGTGACCATCTTTACATACCAAGACCTCTCCGTGCCTCTGAAAGCACGTCAAACCGTTGGTTCCGGCTGTTATTCGTAGATCTTTGACAGTCGTTAGGGGTAGTCTGAAGCTCGAAAGTCTGACAACCAGTCTTATCAGGGGGTATCGTATTACCCAGCAGTAACCGGATTGTGTTGTGTTGTAAAATACTGTTATTCAGCTGCGTCAGGTCAGACTGGAAGCAGACCCAAACATAGTTGGGAAAAGGCTCGGCAGATGAGATGATGATGGTTCAACAGACCAATATCTGTTTGATGTTCTACCTCTTGGATATTAACTCATCAAATACAAACAAGATGTTCTTGTTTGTGCTAGAAATAACCTAAAAATATTCACACTTTCGTAACCTATATAATTATGCCGGCTATCCACAATGTTGTTAGGAATTCCTATTTATATTGTGGTCAGAAAACTTGCGATTCACGTTTTCAAGACATTTGGACGCTAATTCGTGTTCTATTTACTTCAGTTTTCATGCATTAAAGGAAAATATGGCATGCATAATATTTGCAGTTGACCGCGACTGTCATGCTAATATTTTACTCTCATCCTGAGTTGTGGAGGTTGCATGTCGTGAAAAATAGGTACTTAGCTGCATTTAGAGCAACTGCATGTAAACAAAGAGAATGTAGCAATAAATAATAAGAACATATTTTACTTCAGAAATAAGTTAGTTTATTTATATTTCTTTGAAATAGAAGAGATCTAAAGCGCTTCCGATCAGGATAACTACCCGTTTGTCCCTTTAATATGCATATTAAATTGGCATTAGCATATTTTATTTAAATACTCGTAAATACAAACCTGTTGTTTATGGAATAGCTTTAGATTTACTACTAAACGATGCTTTTATTAGATCATTATCTGTGCTCGTAAATAAACTAGAAATATTATAAATAAAATACACTGATGCACCTTGCAGCTAGTATGTATTAATTATATCAAATTTATTTGTATTAAGTTTCAAATGTCGTCGTGTGCGACCTACATTAGCAATTTATACTCTAGTTGTGGCGCCAAAAATGTTTAATTACGTGTTTTCGTAAATAAGATGACCGACTTTCACTAGGTCGTTAGTGCATGTGAAAGTTTTCGCGCCCATAATTTTCAGAGACAACGCGAAATAATTAATTGGCGCGCAAGTTTACAGATAATTAAATTGTGTATTATTTTATGGTAATACTTTCACATTGTGTTTTTGAGTTGGGAAAGAGAAATTTGGAATTTTGAATAGTAAATTCCAGTTTAAATTAAATTACTGAAACATTTGACTGAAACTAAACGATCTAAACCTTGACGAATTTGCGATAACATGAAGCAAGTATAACACAGTATAAGTTTACTATATTTACTAGCAGCGCCCCGCGGTTTCACCCGCATAAGTGTCGATCCCGTGGGAATATCGGGATAAAAAGTATCCTATGTATTATTCTGATGTATAAGCTATATTACTGTAAAGTTTTATCAAAATCCGTTGAGTAGTTTTTGCGTGAAAGAGTAACAAACGTCCATCCATCCATCCTCAAAAACTTTCCCGTGTATAATGTTAGTAGGATTTATACCTCAGGAGTCAGGACCAAATTCATGTTGTAATTTTTTTGGTCCTACAAGACGAATTGTTTACAGAACAACGTAATAATATACGTAAATTGGTTCATCATTATCCTCTTGTCCTTATCCAAATTGGTTATTCAAACAATTAATTAATAACGTTTAGACCTTCGTGGTAAATAATTAGTCTGAAATAAATAAATTTAATTTAATAGCTACAAAGGACAATAACACCTTGTTATTTCCTCAAGGAAAACATTGTAAGTTTTAACCGATGCATTTGGCAATTCCAGGTTGGCCGCATCCCTGCGGACCATCCCCTTGTGGGCGGGCACAAGGGCCCCGTTCTCGACATCGCGTGGTGCCCACACAACGACAATGTCATCGCCAGCGGCTCTGAGGACTGCGTCGTTAAGGTAAGAAATACTAACGCACCAGAAAAAGCAGCCTTTAAATATTGCTAAGGATTTTTTTTTAAAGGATTATGTAAAGGAGCATGTAAGAGGCAACCCCCACAAAGTAGTCAATAAATTCTGATCAAATCCAAGCGCAACCTGCAAGTATTTCATTTGAACAAAGAGTTACTCACGTCAAAAGCGCATGCGCGTAGGTTAAGTTATTAAACAGAAGCATCAGATTTTTCGACCTTTTTACTGCCCGACTTCAAGAACCGTATAACCTCTCTATTCTCGTGATCCAGGTTTGGCAGATCCCAGACGGCGGCCTGTCGCGTACCCTGACGGAGCCGGTGGTGGACCTGGTGTTCCACCAGCGCCGCGTGGGGCTGGTGCTGTGGCACCCCACCGCGCAGAACGTGCTGCTCACTGCCGGCTCGGATAACCAGGTACAGTGGCTTGTTTTGTTATGTCCGAGTGGTCGGGTACACACTGATGGAGTCAACCATACCTAGACAACTCCATAACCTTTGTGGCAAAAGTTCGTGTTCTCCTAAATTGATAATGATGTGTCAGTTTTACGCATACTATACAATCGGCAACGAAAGTCGATTAACACTGTCTTTTTTACATGTTATTAAATTGACAACATTTTTTTTCAATAAACTGCTTTTTAGCTTTCCACATAATAGCAAAGAGTTACATTCTAAAAAAAAATTCTTCTGCTGCAATTTTGAACAAAGATTTTGCTCAATAACTAATATTTAAAAAACTGAATTGTTAATCTACTTTTGTTGCTGACCGTACATCAAACTAAGTAACATTTCGAAAAATAATTACTGGGAAACGACTTTTATTTTTGGGTGTGGTTTGGGGCTTCACGTAATGTAACGCACGCAACACAGTGTCCACAACTACTTACGGTATTTAAAATTAAGTTACAATATTTAAAACTTGTCTTGTACAATAACGTCCAAAAAAATTAAAGGTACAGAGTCAGACGCCAGCACATCAAGCTACCCGAAACTGTAAAATATTCCCAATCAATTTTCAACCTTATGCTTTAGTTATAAAGTTGAAAATCTATTAAAGACATTTTACAGATTGTTGTAACTTGATGTGCTGGCGTCTGTACTTTGACGTTCAATATCTCCGTAACCAGAAGGTTCCCAGGTATGGCCCAGTAAAAAAAAAATACATTGTAAGTGACTCTTGGCTTCGTTAAGCCTCTTTTTACAACTGTTATAAATTCCATTCGCCATTGACAACCTCTCTGTCGACGCCAACAGATAGCGATATGGAACGTGGGCACGGGCGAGGTGCTCCTCACGCTGGACTGCCACCCCGACCTCATCTACTCCGCCTGCTGGAACTGGACCGGCTCCAAGCTGCTCACCACCTGCCGCGACAAGAAGATCAGGTAATTTATGTTACTGTAGTAACAGTGGCGTGCATTGCATATAGGCATATAAGCAGTGCCTACCTCGATATCCATATCAACATAAGCCTGTCAATTACATTTTGGTGTGTGTGCACCACAATTAAGAAACTCACTAAATTATCATACCTAAAAATCTTCACACAAACACCTCGGCCTACTCGGCTCCCGTACTATTCGCACATTGTCATTGGTCTTTACTCGTTCAAGTTAATACGACAAAATTAAAAATACGTACGTCTCCCGCATAATGCCATGACGTTCGAACTTCGCAATTTGTCACCCTTAAGTAGGCATGCCTACTCAAATAACCACACTTTTGACCTCACTTTTTTTCTGATTAGGGACCGCGTTTGCCTAGACTAGACCCGGCCTAGTGCCTACCTATTCTGAAAACCAATGCACGCCACTGTGTAGTAAACATGTCATCACTTCAGGGGTCAGCTTCAAAAATATTTAGTTTTATTTATTTAGAACAAGAGCAGACAGACGTTGTTCTGTCCAAATTTTAATACTACATGCAAAAATAAAATAAGCTGAGTATTGATATTACATAATGATGTTACAATAAAGCATTGTCTATCTATATTAGAGAATTATGTATAATTTCCTCTTATACATCATACATCTATATGTATGTCGCAGCCAACTGGTTAAATTAACCGTTTAGTTAACCGCCTAGCCTTTTAACTAAACGGCGGCCGTTCAACTGACGGCCTGAAAGATATTCAATTGTAGTTTAGGTACGAACAGTAAACAATCGCGCGCGAGCCGAATTGGTCGCAGTAACTAAGCCAGGGCACCCCGACCAAATGGGTTAGGTCAGGTCAGAAATGTGGTTTACCGCGTGCGAGTCGAGACTACTTCCAAAGGCCAGGCGAGGCGGTTAACTAAACAGCTAATTTAACCAATCGGCTGTGACATATACAGGGTGAATTTTTCAAGTGGGCGTGGATGGCCAAATCTGAAACTATGAGGAATAGCGAAAAGTACTCAAAGGAGTCGCGGGCTCGATTTTGATGAAAACTAAAACTGCATCATTGGATTTTTGAAAAATCAATATTTCTAGCCGGGAATCGAACCTGTTGATTTTGAAAAAAAAAAACACACACTGTATTATTACACCATTCGATAGTGTCGCTAATAGGGATCGAATTCTGGGAAGTAATGACATACGTCAAACTAAAGGAAAGAGCTCATTTTTAACAAAATACTTTTTTTTTCTTATGTTACCTACCTTATCATCATCTGCCTAGCCTTTTCCCAACTGTTGGGGTCGACTTCCAGTCTAACCAGATGCAGCTGAATACCTCGGTATGTAAAGATGGTCACCCATCCACAGACCAACTGCGGCAAGCGTAGCTTAACCGGATGGATTGACCTGTGCGGCTGTTATTATTTAGTCGGGCCCGGGTTGTGTTACCTACCTACTAAACCTTAACATTGATTAATTGTTCAAAACGATGGCCATTGTTTTCAATACATAGCTAGATTCGACGTCTCAAGGATTGCACTGCATTCAGCATTACAATATTATTGATTCTGTAGAATATTTTCCAAAGATCGTAATAGAAATTTGAGTTTAGAACATAATGTTGTGAAGGTGTGTTAATAAAAATATTGAGCATCATTTCGAACAAGGTACGTAATGTAGGTATGAATACTTTAAAATAAGAAGCAGTTTATTAAAATTCAACATTTTCCTTAAGTTTGCCGTATGTCATTACTTCCCAGAATTTGATCCTTATTAGGGACACTATCGAATGGTGTAATAATACAGTGTGTGTTTTTTTTTCAAAATCAACAGGTTCGATTCCTGGCGAGAAATATTGATTTTTCAAAAATCCAATGATGCAGTTTTAGTTTTCATCAAAGTCGAGCCCGCGACTCCTTTGAGTACTTTTCGCTATTCCTCATAGTTTAGAATTTGGCCATCCACGCCTACTTGGAAAATTCACCCTGTATATGAGTAAATTATTCCCATAATTAAACTAGTACATATTTATGAGTCTTTCCCCCCAGTAACATGTCCCCTTGTACGTTACCTCAAAATATAAATGACGTGAGGCAGTATTTTATTATTATTTATATATAGATTCATGTTTGATGGGCTTATGGCTAAGTAACAACAGCCGCACGAGTCGAGCGATCAGGTTAAGCTACCCTTGCCGCGGTCGGTCCGTGGAGGGGTGACCATCTTTACATACCGAGAGCCCTCCGTGGCTGGGAAAGCACGTTAATCCGTTGGTCCCGGATGTCATTCTTGGATCGTTGACAGTCGTTACGGGTGGTCAAAAGCCCGAAAGTCTGACAACCAGTCTTACCAAGGGGTATTGTAATGTAATACCCAGTAACTGGGTTGTGGAGGTTAGATAGGCAGTCGCTCCATGTAAAATATTGGTAGTCAGCTGCATTCGGTTAGACTGATGATGACAATAGACTCACATTTATCATAGTTCGAATAAAATCGTAATTCAACCAAGCAAGATAAAATGAAACTTCCTAACTGCTATGTATTTCCGTTATGCAGGATCATCGACCCCCGTAAGGGCGAGGTGGAGTCCGAGGCGATCGCTCACGAGGGCAGCAAGGCGTCGCGCGCCATCTTCTTGAAGCATGGACTCGTCTTCACTACCGGGTACGTATTTATTTATTCTTTAGAATGCTTAGTCTAATATCTATATACATACATAATCTGCATTTGCTATTTATTTTCCAAAAATGTAAACAAATAATGATGAGTTTATGGAAAAATAACTTTAAATCCTACAAAATAAAGTTCAGTTTACGCTACAACTTCAAACAACAATGGTAATTAAGTTGAAATCAACTTAATTACCATTTAAATAAAGTTGATATTTTTTTAACTTGAAATATTATTAATTTGATATATACGTTTGAATAGACTTTGCATAAACTCACGCCGTCTTCCCATGGGATTATGCAGAAACTACAGAACGCCACCTGCTGCGATCCTTACATACTTTTTTTTGCCCGTTTACGTTCATACATCTGATCTGGAAGTCGGTTAGTAAAATATTGAGACTTATTATTATATTATTATTTACTTATGGACTCGTATACAAGGACCAATATTCGAACGCATAGCAGACATAAAAAACATATTAATATACATACTTCCTGACGTTTAAACTTCGGTTTTTTTTTTGACGTGACAACGTCTTATAATTCGATGGAGCCGGCTGCACGCACGAAAAAACATGACTCATGCGGCGTTACCTCGCTCTGAGGTGTTCCATTCCATCAGTATTTTCTTATGACGTTGTCACGTTCAACTATCGTCAGTAAACCGACTTTACAGACAACCGACTTTTTTGTGACATTCCGCAATTAATTTTGTACTTTTAGCTGATGAGTTGGAGGTAAACATTGGTGGGAAGAGCGTGACTCCAACGAGCCATCTGCTTCGTATTCATGCTTAGGTCCACACAGATTTCGGTAGACTACACGATGTCTTAATGATAATAACTAACGATTACTTTTGTCTTACATCAGGTTCAGTCGCATGTCCGAACGCCAGTACTCGCTCCGCACCCCGGACGCGCTCAACGAGCCCATCGTGACCGTGGAGATAGACACCAGCAACGGCGTCATGTTCCCGCTGTACGACCCCGACACCAACATGATCTACTTGTGCGGCAAGGGAGACTCCGTCATACGCTACTTTGAGGTGAGACCAGAGAAGCAACTCTCGAAATTTTAAGAACGTTGACAGCCTGATCTTAGTCTCAATCTGTTAAAAATACCTCTAACTTCCTTACGCTTTTGGAATTAGTCTTCAGAAAATATTTTTTTTTTATTGCTGAATGGGCCCGCTCTTGACCTCGATCACGCCTGATTCGCCGGAAATCCGTACGTTTTTTGAGACGTTCATCACCTACAGCCCGACTTTGCCCACTGCTGGGCACAGGCCTCTTTTTCTTGTGCCACTCCCCACGCTCGTGTGCCAGCCTCATCCAGGTTCTACCCGCGACTGTAACAATGTCGTCCGCCCATCTCGCCGCCGGACGACCGACACTCGTCTCCCAGTCCTGGGACGCCGCTCGGTCATTGCCATACTCCACTTTGCGTATGGAGAAGAATGGGCAAGAAACTCAAGTTATTTTTGTCCTTTAAACCTTTATTGTTCCACTACTGGGCAAAGGTCTCCACATATTTTTCCACAGTTTCGTTGTTTTAAAATATTTTACAGTATTCTGTTTCATCATCTGCCTTTTCCCAGCTATTTTAGGGTCGGCTGAGGGCCAAAGCACACACGCTACTTTTTGCATCGGCGATCGGCGATTCAGCTGCTTTTTAGAAGCTAAATGCAGCGACCAAGCATTCCACACCGCACACTTAAAAACGCCAAACGCGGCGATTCAGTCGCTTTTCGGAAGCTCGATACAGCGGCTGAACGCTACACTCCGCACACATTCGGATGCCGGTCGCAGCGATTTGGCATTTGCGCCAGCATCGGAGCAGTCGCTAAAACGCGCGATTCCGATACCACGTCCAAACGCAGAGAGTGGCCAAAACGTGATGCAGCATCGATACAGCCGCAAAATCGCCGATCGCCGATGCAAAAAGTAGCGTGTGTGCTTTGGCTCTAAAATACTGGTACTCAGGATGCAGCTTACTCAATTTTACATGGACCGACTGCCTATCTGTCCTCCACAACCCAGTTACTGGGTAATACGAAACCCCTTGGTAAGACTGGTTGTCAGACTTTCGGGCTTAAAGTATTCTGTTTATATAATAAAAATAAAAATGTCACGAAAGTTTCTAAATTCTACTCTACTCCATTTTATTTTTAAATCTGACAATTTTATTGTTACAGGTCACACCAGAGCCGCCATTCGTCCACTACATCAACACCTTCCAAACTCCGGACCCACAGAGAGGTGAGCAATAATCAAACTAAGGGTATAAAGCAGTGTCTTATGTCCCGGGCGCTGAACAGGGTGGTAGGGACAGCGACTCTTTGGGGAAACGATTTTTTTTGCGCGTTGATGTGCCTGCCACCCTGCATTCAAGCTCGCCCAAGACGAAGACACCTTTATCCTGGAAAAGAATACATACATAGAAACACCAGAATACATTTCACATTGACAAAAAACAAAATAGATAATCGTTTTTTTTTTAATGACTTTTCATACGAATTTTTAGTTGAGGGCTTATTTTAGGATACGTTGGAATGACGTAAAATTTGACCTTTCGAGCAGATGATTTTAAAATTTTATAATAACAATGGTCCTCTCCAGGTATCGGCATGATGCCGAAGCGAGGCTGCGACGTGGCCACCTGCGAGATCTCCAAGTTCTACCGACTCAACAACTCTGGCTTGTGTCAGGTGAGTGCGATCATCTAATATGGCGTTGTAGAATGTTGTCTCTGTCACTCATGTAGTATTCTTACCTCATGAAGCGACGCGCGGTTTTTGTGTGTGTGTGTACACTTGATTAACACAAGTAAAGCGCGCATCGCTTCGTGAGATAAAAAAAAAAATCCTATTTAACAACAGTCCTTTTTTTAAACCTCTCTGTCATATTAATGCTCGGGTGCTGTAAGATTAATTATAAACTCTCATTGGAGCATGGAGTCCTGGATTTGATTCCAAGGTCGGGTAAAGTTTTATTGGGTTTTTCCATCAGGAGTTTCTCAGCAGCAGCCCGGAGCCTGGATCTGTGCCCGGTTGATGGCAATAGGCTCGCTCCCTATTACATGGGACTTAAACATAACTAGCGAAATGTGGGTGTACTATAGGCACAGAATACCTAATAGTACTACGTACAGAAAGGACACTCCCTTCCCCGCTCTCATATCAGATACCGCACCTCACCCCGCACTTCGAGGTATTCGTCGCCGACTCTTTAGCAAGGGCGCTCGCGAACCGCAGCGCTGTACTGCTGACACGAATACACAATTTTGCGATTTAAAAGTTTTATTTGAGTTTTAATCATGATGGTTGGATATTGTGATGCTTTTCCGAATTCGTATTTACATAAACTGTTTGTAAGATTTCGCATTTTTAATACCATGCGATTTAATAACCGATTATTTACAAATAAGTCATTTAAACTAAACTATTTTAGTGTTTTTATTTCATTACGAAGCCGACTATATAAATAAACAATTGAACTACAAGGTCACTTCATAATAATGCACACGTTCGGGCAGCGCCGCCGTCGTTCGGTTCCCCGACACAAATCGCTTTCCGCGCCATTTTTTTACGCTACGCACGAAAACCAACCTTACTAGATTTCACGCACACATTTGCACGTATACAAACGTCATTTGTTTATGTAGTAGTAATAGGTAATTATTTTGCGAGCGTTGTATGGAGTGTCTGAGGTGTGCTATAGGTACACCTCTGCCTAACCCTTTGGAGATTACAGGCGCGATGTTATGTTTATGTGTATTTCATTTGGCAGGTGGTATCAATGACAGTGCCGCGCAAATCGGAGCTGTTCCAAGAGGACTTGTACCCCGACACGTTGAGCGATGAAGCCAGTCTCACGGCTGATGAGTGGTTGGCTGGAGAGGACGCGGAGCCTTGCACCATGTCGCTAAAGGTACCCTACAGGACCACGGTCAAGTGTAGGAATCATTTTGTAGGAGGGTAGTTCGGAAGATGAAAGGGAGGGTAGAAGATTTTTTTTAAGGTGAATCCTTCAATGGAGCCCGCGAAATTCAAAATTTCTTAAGTTTTTTGGAAATCGTGGCGCTGTTCTACGTCGTATGTTGATAAAAATTCATTACACGGTAATTATGATAAAATAATTACTATACTATTAAATGATAATAAAATAATAATTATATTATCATTTAAATCATCAATATAATAGCTCTCGAAATTATATGTGCCGAAAATCGTCATATTTTCACGAAATAGTCTTATTACAAATAAGACTAAAATACTGCACATATAATTTCGAGAGGTTTACTGATGTATTAAATTGAAATGTATATGATTTGAGACAAGAGTAAGAAATTTTGAATATCACGCGCTACATTGATAGATGCCCTTAAGATTGAATGGATACGTCACTGACTGATTTTGACAAATATGAAAGGAAGAAGGTTAGGTCAGAGAAAAAGCTATTCAATTCGCGCCACTGTTACCGTAACCGACACCGCTTCGGATGTGTTCGGCTGTCCTCGGGATGTACTCAGTTTTAATGTATATCCGATATGTCAGTGAGTGATGGCAAAGTATTCTGTTTATGTTTTGTTTTCACTTCTGTCGGCACTCCCGGAGTGCAACTGTTTTATATTGTTTTTTTTTTTTGGGGGTGTAAGACCACTAGGTGTTTTGTTACTTGAAGTATGAGAAAATCTGTTTTCTTTTGTTTTATTGTATTTAGATATCGATACTTCTGTGAAGTACTCGTACTTATACAAAAAAAAAAACTGATGTTTCAAGTAACTACACTAACTGCGGTCGATGACCCCACAAAAACTGTGATCAAATTAACTTCTCTTTTGTTTCATCGTGTTTAAATATCGATACCGATCTCGTCAGCGAAGTTTCGGTATCTAATTTTATTTGACCCTGTAGAGCCTTCGAATTTCGCGTTACTTTTACTTTATGTAATTTATAGGGCTAATAGAATAGTTTTAACTTTTAAATATCACTATGACACTTGTCAATAGGCATGCCTTGTGTATAATCTGAGTTTGTATTTTCGCAATAATTTATCAGACAGGTAAGTTTGCTTTTATTTTTTTTATTTACATTTGTTGACATCGATTATTCATTAAACTAGCATGTTGTATTATTTTTATACATTCGTAAACTAAAAGCTTTTGGGGCATCAAAAAATTTAAACAAGCCATGAATATCGGGCAGAATTTTTCAAAATGTTTTTTTTTTTGTTAAAATTTTAAACTATCTTCTACTGGTTTTTAAAATCTCAATGATGCCCAAATTTTTAAAATCTCCAAGTTTTTAAAATTTCAATGTGGACCAAAACCACAAGAGATTAGCAGAATGCCAATTCCCGAAATTAAAAACTTTCAAAATCTCATCTCATCGGTGAACAATGTAAAAAATTTGTCAAAACTGAAGGATAACTAAACTATTGAATCTGAAAGAAGATTGTGAACGTTCTTAAAAATACGGGAAGTGCCACTCAGATCACCCGGGGTCTAAAAGGCTAATCATCACAAAAATCAACTTACGCTCTGACAATCTCATGTTAATCGCTGTGATTGGTTTGCCAATCAAATTACTTGACATGAGATTGCACAACAGATTGAATTTCTAAATTGGCTTTCAGACTCCGTGGGGCTAATCTGTGGTGATTACGCTAAGTAAAATTTATTTCCATAGATTACTACGATTACTGTAAACAAGCTTATTTTCTAGTAAGACCTATTATTTACCAGTATACAGGGTTACAGTAACAAATATACCAATTTGCGATGCTTCACAATTCGCATAAACTTTATTTGACAAGTTGTATCGAAGCAGACATTTCTATTAAAGTCTCTTATAAACGTGATCGGTGACATCTGGCGTCAGAGTAAACCTCGCAAGATATTTTTACGCAAACGCTGCAGTGAGCGTGTCAGAGTACTTCTCTATAGCGACCATCTTGACGCAGCGTACGGCAAGACGTTATATGCAACCGATGACATTTATGAGACATTTTATGGGGGATGCGTTAAGGTAGCCCGCAAAATTCAAATTTTCTTACGTTTTTGCAAATTACAGGTAAGTGTCAGGTTGTATGTTGTTCAAAATATGATTGGCACCCGTAGCAAATAGGTATTTCTAGAAATATAATCATAATAACATACAACCTGAAGACCAATCTTCGTAATTTAAAACGTTCAATATCTGCAGTCTCATCTCGGTGACAAAAAAATGTCAAAAATGTAAGGAAATTAGAGGTATTTTTGACAGATTGAGACTGAGATCAGACTGTGAACGTTATTAAAATTACGAGAGTTGCTTCTCTGATAAAAAAAAAAACAAGAAAAATTACATTTCGGGCAACCCTAGCCCTTTCGCCTTAACCCTGCAAAATTCACCCTTAAACTCTAAGGTGACGAATACCTATCACCCCCGGTCCCAAGGACCAGTAAGTGTCGTCTTGAATGTACCTGTTGGCTTGCTCTAACGACTTTATTTTGCGTTTATTGTGTCTGTTGTGTGTTGTGTCTCAATAACCGCGACTTTTAATCGAGTTTGAGATTTTTTTTTTGTCGTGTTACTAACCTTTTTTATATGTTAATCTTAATATATAATTTTTTATATAAAATATGGGGATTATTTACGCTATGGGAAACATATTTTTAATTTTCTTTTTTGCTATAATTCAGTCTATCAGAAAAATTATTACGTATCTACTTGAAACAAGTAAACTAGGTTTTTAAATTTCACTTTAATCATGAAGAATAATATTTATTTGTGTTTAATCAAATTACTTCTATCATTTAATAACGCTATCAAATATCGCCTAAACTTCATGATCTAACTAAATCAACTTGACAACTTTCTTCTGCTTGTCCCTGGGGAAGCCGGCCTTAATACTAATTTTAACTTAAGACTGCCTTACCAAGTGGTATCGTATTACCCAGCAACTGGGTTGTGGAGGTCAGATAGGCAGTCGCTCCATGTAAAATACTGGTATTCAGCTGCTGCATCAGGTCTGGAAGCCGACCCCAACATAGTCGGGAATAGGCTAGGTAGATGTTGATAAATGAGACTGCCTCCTTGGTCTAGCGGTCGCAAGCGCTGAGGTCCTATGTTCGATTCCCAGGTCGGGCAAAGTATTATTGGGTTTTCCATCAGGAAACTCCTAGTTCCGGAGTCGGATTTGTTCCCGATTGATGACCTAGGCTCGCCCCCTATTACATAGAACTTAAACAGAACTGGCGAAACGTGGGTGTATTAGGTACACACGACTGCACATCAAGCTATACATTTCTAGTTTTAGCTGACCTCGCATTGTAGGTTTTTCGTACAATCAGAAGTCGGCTTATACTGGTTATACAGGGTGTTACGGAAAGGGTATATCAATACAAACGGGTTGAAGAGTGTATCTGGTCTAGAATCTCTGTACAAAATTTCAGCTCAAAAGCATTAACTTTGAAAATGCTTAATATTTTTTTATTTCGACATCACGGCGCTGCACTGGCGCGCGGCGGCGTGATGTGCGTGTACTAGGCGCACAGATACACTACAGAAAACGGATAATGACCCTCGTAGTGCGGTGACACGTTTGTTATGATTTCAATTTAATAAACTATCGAAATAAAAAAATATTAAGCATTTTCAAAGTTACTGCTTTTAAGCTGAAATTTTGTACAGAGATTCTAGACCAGATACACTCTTCAACCCGTTTGTATTGATATACCCTTTCTGTAACACCCTGTATATAGCTTGATGTGTAGCCGTGTGTACACCTCTGCCTAACCGTTTGGGAATACAGGCGTGATGTTATGTTGGAAAAACGAAGATTTTAACCAGTCTAGGTTAGTATAGGAACAGTCACAGTACCTTGGCTGCAGAAGCTCCGACCAAGATGTGGACGTTCTAAATAAAGTGCTCAAAGTTTGGCCACAACTAGTCGGACACTACTTCGTGAGCAGTTGCTTGTTCCGGAAAATATGTGACGCGTATTATGTTCCGAGGTACTTTGCTGAAGAAACAAAAATTGATGTTTACTTGGCAGTAAAAAAAAATGTGTGCCTCACGGCTGCGCCAAACAGGCCCCGTTCACGGCCGGGTATACTGCGTCGAGGTCCTTAAGACCAATGATATAGTTTTATTAGAAAAATACATACAAAGTGATTTGATTTAACACAAATAAATTTTCTTTTATTCATATACCTACATAAAAACTTAATCTGCATAGGAATTCGATTAAAACATTAAAAATTAAGCTTCTTCTAAGCATTTTATTAGTGTACAATGTATAAAACTAAATTTTCAACGTCTTTTATTCAACGGGAGAACTGATTTTTAAATAAATATCAAACAAAATCTCGATAGAAAGTAATTTTAAAATCATAGACACCACACCAACTCCTCCACAAAAGCCAACAGACTCGTTCAAAGACAGATGCTATAAGGTAGGGCCCCCCTAACCAAACTACAGGAGCGCGCTCTCGTTGTGCAGGGCGGGTACGTGTCCGGCCGCGCCACGCAGAATCTGCACGTCACTAAGAAGGCGAACGCGCTCGCCGGGGCCAAGGAGAGAGAGAAGGACAAGGATAGGTCGCCCACTCCCGCGCACAAGCGAGACGACAGCCACGCCGGCACTCCCGCGTCGGCCACTCCGCCGCCGGCCGTCAGTGCTGCTATCGTACGTATTTATATTTCAGCTGTAACAACGGCTGCTTTTTATAAATCGTGTGATATTAGTGAAGGCACTAAAAAAAAGGACTAGAATTTTGAAATTCTTCTGTAAGAAATTATTCATCTATCATCATCATCATCATTTCAGCCGAAAGACGTCCACTGCTGGACATAGGCTTCCCCCAAGCAACTCCACTTCGACCGGTTCTGTGCCATAATCAGCCTATAATGTTTCCACTGCTGGGACACAGGCCTCCTCTCTTCGAGAGGGAGTCGGCTATAATCTACCACGAAATTATTCATAATCAAATTCTAGATCTTTTTTGAGTTCTCATCATTTGTACTTCAACGAAAAGATCGACACGATCTTCGATCTTTTATACCTAGTGTCGAAGAATCATTAAACAGTTCCATACATACCACAAAGTTTTCTACAACCTAAAAATCTCTACTAAACTAAAATAATTTTCTACTTTCCCACCATTTTAGGAAAAACAACTGTCAGACCTAGTCGACGAGATCCGCAAACTGAAATCCGTGATCGTCAAACAAGAGAATCGGATCCGAGCCCTCGAGGCGACTGTAAAGGCGCCGGCTCCGTCACCGGCTCCGGCTCCCTCACCAGCTCCGGTAGTCGCGCCGGAGCCCAGCCCCGTGCCGCCCGCCAGTCCGCAGCACAACCATGAAGATGACGGCATGGCGCCGGATGAGGTCTGAGGAGGCAGGAGTAGGTAACTCGCTTTGTGTTGTTTAATCTGGTGGGGGCAGAGGGGGGATCGAAATATTGTTTTGTAACTGTCTATCGTGATATTTCTCAGCTTATATTTTGTAAAAAAATACTACATTAGCAAGAATGGAATTTGCGAAGGTACAACTAAAGATGCATCTAGATTCTGATAACTTCGATCCAGGGAGGTTGTACAGCTAGATTACCTGCATTGATGGACCATCGATTGTTTTGAGGCGGTCAATATCGACGACGCACCTTTATGGAATAATTAAAATTTCTGTTAAAAAGTGACTTTCGGAATACGTGTCTATCTTTTGTATTTCGACTTTTCAAAGACTTTCTAATGTCTTTTATATTATTTCGTTCAGTAAAAAGAACACTGGATTAAAAACACAAAGTTGACGTGTCGATATTAATTTGACATATTATGTTGTCACAGATTATAAATTCTGAATAGTTTAGCAGAGTAAATAAAGGCAGTTGAGAATTAATATCGACGAACTAAATGAATGATGAAAAGTCACTACATTTGAATATAATACAATAAAACTTGACAATAATATTATACTGTAATTAGGATTGGGTAAGCAGTAAGTGCTTGTAAAAATATAAATGTTTTGAACTTTCATTGTTTCGTAATAGGAGTACACTGGCGTGCAGAAATGTTTGCACCACATTTTTCTTATATCTAGGTAGTGTCTCTATATTAATATATTTTTGGTAGAATGAGTGCATAAATTGAGGAATTTTGGTAAATATGAAAACTATTTATGAAATTGTAACACGGGCACATTTAATGTACGCTCAGTCCTGATGAATACAGATAGAGGTGTGTTCCTGTCCGCCAGTGCACTCCCCCTATTTATTTATATAAATAATTTTGTAAATAGTAAGTATAGTGAAGTGATAAAAACGCGGAATAAAATTATGTGCCTTAACTCATTTAATTATATAATTATTTACCGTCACAAGTCATTTGTGTAATGCTAATCATTGGTGGTGTACATTTTTGAGTGCTTTGACAATATTAGCACGATAGCCTTTGGCCGTGGAGCCACAGGCCACAGGCGCTGTAGTAATGTTTAGACTAAGTTGTAGCCTAGCGGAGCAATGATGGAATTGAAAACACGGTTTTTTGTAATAAAACACTGACTAGGGAATGTAACCATAGTGTGACAGGTTCCTAGATTTTTAAATGGCGACTGTGTACAATTTTCGTCTCCCGAAGGACCATAAGTTTTTTTACTTGAAAATCCCGTGAAGGGATTCTGTTTTAAAGACCTCATGTGAACGATGAGTACATGTGATCTTGGTATTCATTTGGTATGCTCCTCAAAGTCGTGAAGGTCCTTACTTTGATACTAAAACTAAACGCTACATTCAGGGCTAGTAGTGTTATCTTCAAATAATTAACGTCTTTATTAGTAACAGGATAGTTAAGGCCCTTTGTATACGGCACGGTTTCTTTACGGTACAATGCGCGCCACGAAAGATGAGACTTGACCCCGCTTCCCGCGCTCTTTCCGCCGCCCCTATGACGTTCGGTCCCGTCCCGCGCTCAGACCTCATACCGCTAAAGAGACCTAAAATCGTGTACTGTGCAAGTCAAACCACGTGGTGTGTTAAGTCTCATTTTTCTTGGCACGCATTGTACGGCGTATAAACCGCGCCGTAGAAAAACGTGTCCGTCAATCAGCTTCCATAGTGACCCTTACAACACTGACGACCGTGCCTACACACGCCGAAGAAACCGTAGTTTTTCACAAAAAGAAAAACGTGTGTTTACAAAGTGCCTAACAAATTGTAGCTTGTCAGTGCATCGTCACAAATAAATTCAAAATGTATGAGGTTTTACTATGACTACCAAAATAAAGAGAACCATTCTGAAAATAATATGATGTAAACGTAATAACTAAATATATATAAATGTTATATTTCACAATAATATAGTAGGAACAAATCAATTATAGTTTTAACGTAGGCACACAAACGTCGCTGGTAGTAGTAAGGTAATTTTATTTATTTTTTTACGTGTCATACGAATATGTGGACAGTATATTGTAAAAGCAGATAGATGCGAATGTAAAGTTTTTTGATATGTGGCAGAAAAACGTTTGACGTAAAAGAGCAACAGTCAGGAGTTGGGCCCGGTTGATGCCCCCCTATTAAATGGGACTTAAACATAATAAGCAACAGACAATGTTTTAATGTTAATATCGTTATCATTTTCAATGTTCAATGTCTACTTGACTGAGGTGAAAAACTGGTCCTATGATAAGCAAAAGACCAATTCGTATCCGACTTTCCTATTTCATTTAACGAACTTATAAAATGTTTACATATTCGTATAATACTAGAATTAACCCTAGTTCACACATGTTTCTCATGAACCCACTATCTTTATAATATGTACTATGTTATGAACTGTCAATATGAAAACCCGTGTGGATAAGGCTTTAAATTCGAATTGGACAGTTGGAATCTTTCAGGAGTGACTATATGACGAGAAGCTGCGACAAAAATGTACTTTGTATGTTACTGTTATTTATAAATTCATCATCATCTGCCTAGCCTTTTCCCAACTATGTTGTGGTCGGCTTCCAGTCTAACTGGATGTAGGTGAATACCAGTATTTTACATGGAGCGACTGTCTATTTGACTTGACCAACCAATGTTTATCAATTATTGAATTATATTTTTATACAACGAAGTGTTCGCGCTCATAGATACGACCGCACTGGTTCCAAAAGTCAAATTCGAAAAGGTTTTGTAAGTTAGGCTTAAGAGTCCAGTAACTTGGTGCTTTTGTATATCTTTTATATTTTCAAATAACTTAAGGCGCAACGCTTCTAAACAAATTGCTGGCTCAATGCATTATTAATAATTATTTTCTACTATTATTCTATTCTAGTTAATATAAGTTTGCTGTTTTAATTATATGATTTGTAAGATTTTTCGTATTTTTGGCGCCGAAATCTGACGCCATCTTGAATTTTAACACACCAGCGCGTCATTCGAGTATTTAGTATCTCTTTTCTCACAAATAAAATAGGATTGTCAACAAAAGGACGCGGTTTTCAATTAACACAATATAAAGTATTAATTTCATATCACTGGATACATTTTATGGTCCTTGGCAGCTAGTCATGTCAGTTACGAAATTTGACATTTGACAGTAAGTCGCGCTGTCATCTCGACAGTTAGTATTATAGTTTACATTTTAAATAGTATTATTACGACAATTATTTTTCTTATGTAATTTATGATGGCGTAAACTTAGAAGTTCGTTTTAGTATCATGACAAAGCAATGTATGAATTTGTATGAAAAAATGCTTGATTTTACCTTTATGAATATTTGTGTAAATTATGGTAGAGGTCACATTTTGTACCGTACTTAAATCTTTACCTTTAGAAATGTTTCAAAAAGTGTAAATATTTTACAGCTATACATTTTGGCATGGTACAAAATTGGTCCTTTCGCCCTACACTTCTCCAATTTGTAAGTGACGCTTTTGTATTTTTTTTTTTTTTTCATAATCGAGTTTTTCTTAGCATTTTTTTAACCTTTTGTGTATAAATACGCGCTATTTTAATGTACTTAGTGTAAATTTTATAATCGACAACAAGGCGAACTGTCCTCCGAATGTGTTGGGAGAAACATCGAACCTATGAAAATAATAGGGAAGAACAAACTCAGAGGTAGAAAGAAGTCTTAGGTATGTCGCATAAAATATAATTATTATAGTCACAAACTGTTTGTGACATATTCAATGAGATTTATTAAATGCTTACTTTATTGGATACAAAATTACCTGCGATATCCGAAATCCTATTCAAATGTTCAATCTAGTGATTTAATTGGCTGTTCTTATTTCGGTCTTTAGCGCTAACATAAGATAACTATGTCTGCAGATTAACGGACTCGAAACTTGTTACTGGCGACAAATCTTTATAGAGAATCAAGTACAGGCTTCGTTCCCCATAATGTCACATTCGCTGGACGTTTCCCCTAATGTTAGGATTTCGACTGTTAATATTTTGACGTTAAATAATTTGTAATGGTGTTTTTTTTTTCCTTACCACCGCTTTAGACGCTTCCCTAATAATAATGTATTTCATGTGTAACGTTGTTTTAGACTTGTTTGTTTAAAGATAGCAAGTGAAAGCTGAAGAACGTAAGATAAAAATATTTGGAAAAAAATCTCGATAAAATATTATAGTTATGTATTTATATCGAATTATCGAGTCTCTTACAACTTTTTGAAGAAGTCAACAATGCAAACTGTCTTTAAACGAACGAGTTAAAAACGAAACCGCAATATTCACGTTAATGTAAATATCTACTCCTTTTTTTATTAGAAAATGTGTCAGCCGAAAACTGAAAATAGTAAAATATTTGACGCACAATTTTGTCTATAAACGTTGTCATAGAATGTATAAAGACTGGACGGTCTAAGACTCAAAATTGTATTGAAAACTAGTATCAAAATGTAATTATTTGCATCTAAGAAAACGTATGTAGAATGTTAACTAATTTGGTGCTAGATATGACAGTGTTTCTTGTCATGGTGTGTAGTTTATTGCATGATCTTTTAAAGGCTGTGACCAAGTGTCGTATTATGACGGTTTAATGCAAGCATGATTCCAGTGTAAGAAGGACGGAGCTATACATGACCGATAGCACCATCCCCCTTTCGGACTGGAGACATGATGGCATTAATATGTAATACGGCCCCTTATATGGATCAGTTGGTCCCATGGCCGTGGAGAAAGTTATTCAGTTTGATGGTCTGTACCCCACCTTTCTGATACAAGCTGAATATTAAAGCACCTTGACAAAAACTTTTAAGGATATAGTATCTGGTTGCAGCCTGCCATAGGGAAGCCTATCAAGGAAGTAAAATAAGTATTATACTACGATATATTGATCAATACTATGATTGTTAATTTCAACAACGTCTCACGGTTAAGACGGGCTCTACAATATTTAAAGCCTACACTAATCTGTCACCGTTGACCGGCACCCTAATTGCGTAACACACCATCAATCGGAATCAGAACCATTTTGAAGCTAATTGCTAATCCATTGCTTCATAAGTTCGAAAAAAAAATCTGTACAACACGTAAATAACGCAATGAATGTTGTTGAACTGTCAAAATGAAACCGATTCCGATTGATAATGTGTTACGCAATTGCCCTGCCGGTATATTGCAAAGTGACTGACAAATTTTACATAACTTAATCGTCAATAAGCCGTGTAATAAATAAACATTTTCAATTTATAAAATCTATACTGTGCATTGTTATCCTAACTCTTTAAAAATCTAACAAATGTAAGCTCAATTTTATTATGTATCAATGTAATCCATTTTTATACAATCTAAGATTATTACCTTAATTCGGTGCTATCGTTACAGTGCCAAATGCTCCCGAGCTAATTTAAAATTGTATAACTTTTACATAAAATTGTCAATATAATATTAAATAGGTGTTAAGTGCCTTGTTGTGTTTTGATAAGTAATACTCAGATCATTAATGTTGCTACGAAAGTTGAACAGAAATATATATTTATTTTACTATTTTCATTGGTCGTATTATTTGAATGACCCCTTCATCAATTTTTGAAATAAATGCTTTAAGTTTCATCATCAAGAAAAAATGTAGCGTGATCGGTGTTGTGATCGTGACGGATTTTTCTGAAAACAGCCAAAAACGCATATTTACTTATACATACGAGGAGTCACTTCATGTTTCGAAAATGGAGGCATATAGAATCAAAGGTAGCTAAGTGCCTCCATGTAAAATTTTCAGGACCCGAAAAAAAAGTTTTTCTAATTTAAGAGTCAGGGGTTTTCATACTCTCCGAGTTTATTCTCCATACTTAGTTAATTTTTTGAAAGTGTGGCCTTAGCTGCCTTTCATTCTATATGCCTCAATTTTCCTATAATCACACTAACATTATAAAAGGCGAAAGTTTGTGAGTGTGTGCGTGTTTATATTATGTTTGTTACTTCTTCACACTAAAACGGCTTGACCAATTTTGATAAAAATTTTGTATGGAGGTAGCTGACACCCTAGATTAACATACTTATAGGTTACTTTTTATGCTGATATTCCCACGGGATCGACACTTGTGCGGGTGAAACCGCGGGGCGCAGCAAGTCCGTAACAAATTGTCCAATCACAATCATACCTAGTATTTTTTTGTGATGATCATTTTGACCAAACATAATTACAAAACATCTTTATCGCTTTAAAAAACAAAGAAATAAACGATCAATAAACTATTTATTACACTTGAAATTCCTGATCGAACTGTTCTTGAGTAATTTTCCGCTTTTTTAGCTTCTTCATAAGCGCTATATCGGCTGCGAGTTCATTCAACTCTTCCTGTGTCACCGCTTTACGTTTCCGTTTCTTTCCGCTCTCTGGATCGCTCTTTTTCAGCTCTTTTCGCTTTTTCCGCTTCAGTTTTCGCTCTTCTTTGTTCTGTTTCGCTTGTAACCACGGTTCAGATTGCATCTGAAAATAAAATAAAGTTCATTAATCCGAGCGCGCATCAAAGCAGGCAGATGCGTACGTCTCAGGTTATTTATTTTCAACTCAATTATAAAAGTCGTAATGTTGATATTTGATTGGCAGTGAAAACCGCACACCATAACGAATAAATCAAAGGACATTTCGTAACTAACCATTTTCTTTTTCTTCTTCGATGGCCACACGCCCGTCTTCTTATACTCGCCCAACTTCTGCAGCCTACTAGCTTCCTTCTGCTTATCTTTGTACGGTATACTGTTAAAATCTATCTGGTCCTTCGGTCCTATGAACTGGTCCTTATGTTCCTGCTTTATTTCGGGCATTAGGGGTAGTTTTAGGAGCCCGTAGCTGGTGGCTATGCGGCCTAAGGGAAGTTCTTTGAACTGCAGTAATAGGTTGCACTCGTGTTTCGTGTAAGCTCGCATGTGAGACACAAAGGCGCGCTGCCCTTTGTCCAAGACTGATCTGTCTTGCTTCTGCTGTTCGTGTAGCATTGATAGGACCTGAAAAATTATAAAAGTTCATTAAAAGACAGCAGGGCTTAGTAAATCTCGGAGGTGATTCAATTCAAAATTACGGTGTTTTACGAAAACCGCCTTTATTGATACCAAGTAAATCTGCTCTCAAACTAAAATTGTTACCATCGACGTGCTGTTGATTGTATTAACGAGTCTCCAGTTTGTAGGTCTAAATGCCCTCTATATTTTTCTTTTAGCAAAAGAGAGCTTTTTACGTAACAAAAGTCCAGTCTTACCAAAGGGTCTACCCAATAACTGGGTTGTGGAGGTCAGATAGGCAGTCGCTCCATGTAAAATACAGGTATTCAGCTGCATCTGATAATATTGGAAGCCGACCCCAACAGGCCCAACATAGTTGGGTAAAGGCTAGGCAGATGATGATTAATTATACGTAACAAAAGCGACATGGCTTGTAGGACATCATCAGCATTTCAGCCGAAAACGTCCACTGTTGAACATAGGCCTCCCCCAAGCATCATTTTGACCGATTCTGTGCTTTCCTCCGCATTCATCGGATCCATTTCTTATAAGTAAAAAAAATGTAAGTTCTGCCTACCTTATCTTTCAACTTCGGACTAATCTTGATCTCATCTTTAGACTGCCTCCAATCCTTAAGCTCCACCATTTGGTTGGTTTTGATGAAGGGCACGTAGGTGTCCTCGCTGGGCAGCAGCGGCAGCAGAGAGCAGCCGGCGGCCCCGCCGCGCGCCGTGCGGCCCACGCGGTGGACTAGGGAGGCAGGGTTTGTGGGAGGCTCCCATTGCAGGACCCATTCTACTTCGGGGATGTCGAGGCCTCTGTAATGAAGAGAAGAATGAGAATTATCGGACTTTCGCTTCTTCTTAGTGCGTCAATAGCAATCTAAATGGACTCGGTCGGCCCAGAATTCTGCTACGAGTTTGGCGCTATCACTAGCGTCCATCAATTCCTGTAACGTGCAGCGGACACGCAGAACATGATATTAAGTGTCCCATCGTTTGTAAAACAGCACCACATTTACACTCCCGAGGCGAGTCGTCCATGAATCTCCACCTGAACAAGTTTCCCTTGTTTCGGCCAATCTGGTTCCTGAGTCTGTTTAAAGACTTCCAGGTTACCCAAGGCAGCCCATGTCCAGGTGGAAGTTTTTCAGCGGGTGGAACGGTGAAATGGTTTGGGTAAGGAAGCACTGTCTCTCCACAGCTGCAGTATTTCTTTAGATAGTTCGCCTGCCGATCGGACTTTTGCTGTTGGAAATGAAATGTAAAAAATGGTCCTAGGAGTCCAACAAATAAAAGTCAGTGTTTTAATATAGGTACAGCAGGCGCACGTGATGGTAACACTTTGACCTTGAGCTGGCCTGGCGTAGTAGTTTCAATAGAATAAGATACCAGCTTATACGGGTTTTGTTACCACTGACGTACAGCCTGCCATTATACATGATTAAAACAGTTTCAAGACACGGTTTTTAGTCCAGATATGTGTTACAAATGGGGATTGAAGTTTTTTATATGGACCCTGGCATACCTACCTGTCCGCCATTATTTTTTTTTTTTTTTCAAAATGGCGGCCACGTTTGAAACCTATATAAATCGATAGACGACATCAATGTGCAAAGAAAAAACATAGGCACTATACCATAATATCTCGAAAACGTGACACTACGGAGTTTTGTCTTATTATGTTTTCTGTTTGCATTGATGTCAGTTATCGATTTGTATAGGTTACGGTCACGGACCTTCAAACCCCTTAGTAAGCAAAGCTAAACTTCAACTCACCTAGCCAACAAGTCCGTACACAATAAAATAGTATTATCCGCCTGCCGAAACTTCTCCAAAATCTTGCTCCTCTTCAACTTCATCTTGCCGTGTATCGCGAAGATTTTTATATCTGGCAAGAACACTGGCAGCACATCCGCCCAGTAATCGACGCAGGCGCACGTTGGCAAAAAGAATAATCCCTTCGCTATCTTCCTGTTCCTTAAGAAGTTTAGAAGAAACAGAAACTTGTCTTCTGGTTCAACAATGACGTAATAATTTTCTAAGAGGATTGGAGTGCTGATGGTAGATTTTTCTTTGACGCTGACGACGACTGGGTTCCGTAGGCCTGCTCTGACGAGGTCTTGTAGCTCTTTGGTCTGTGTGGCTGAGAAGAGGCCGGTGCGGCGCTGTCTTGGTAGGTACTGGAGGATGGTTGTGAGTGTTGAGCTGAAGCCGAGATCTAGGAGGCGATCGGCTTCGTCGAGGACTAAGATGTCCTGGAAGTAAAGAAATGAAGGAATCAATTTTTTGATAAGTACATTTAAAAAAAATACTCAACAAGGTAAATAATGCAATGAATGTTGTTAAACTGTCAAAATGAAAGCTATTGCTACTGATAGTGTGTTATGCAATTACCATGCTGGATGGATTTTACCGGAGCTAACTAGAAAATATCAAGTATGTTATACAATAAGTATTTACACTCAATTGATTCATGGAGATGAAGCAGTCAAATCCACTCATTATAATAAGTAACTAGCTGTGCCCGCAACTTCGTTCGCGTGCATGACGAAAAACGTTTTATTTTTTTTGCGCGTAACCCTAATTCTTTGTCTAAAATAAAAGTAGCCTAAGTTACTCCTTATTACATCAGCTATCTCCCAGTGAAAGTCCCGTCAAAATCGGTCCAGCCGTTTCAGAGATTAGCCGGAACAAACAGACAGACAGAAATTGTAAAAAAAGTTATTTTGGTATATGTACCATGTATATGTTACCGGCCAAACCCGATTTCAGGACAAACTAGTTTAGCCTAGGCTAAACTAGTTCCGTCGACATAGGATGCAAGGGCGAGCGAAGGGCACCCCGAGGTTCGGTTTGGTTAGGTTACTTTAAACCCTTTACACAGAAATAGGGGCCCCGCGAAGCGGGGCTCCGTCGACATAAGATCCAAGGGCGAGCGAAGGGCACCCCCTATCGCGTATAGGAAGAACTAGTTTAGCCTAGGCTAAACTAGTTTGTCCTGAAATCGGGTTTGGCCGGTAACATATACATCCATATGCCTTTAGTAAAAAGCGGTTATTTTAATATTACAAACAGACACTCCAATTTTATTTATTTGTATAGAGGATGAAAACTTAAAAAAAATTAAACTGACGGAAAAAGAATCTGAGACTGACTGAGAAGCAAAAAATAAACCTATTAGTCTAACAAAGAACCTAAATTAATGTAAATTTCTAATTTTCAGTTGGTGCCAAAACATTGATTATAAAAATACAGTGTATTCTAGGGCAAAATCACTGAAGGTTAAGGTTCTGCGGCAGAGTTTGTTGATTGCAATGCAACCACCCATTGTGCCTTTTATCTTATCAAACATTTCTATTTATCATTATATAGACGGTTCCCCGGCCATTTGATCTAAGCGATTGGAATCAGTGAATTTTTCTGATTCCAATTATGTATATACATATAACTCAATTTCGCAAAAAAAAATATGCTTAGATCAAATAGCCAGGGAACCGTCAATATTATTTTATTTAATTTGAAGAAACCAGGCCCTGACAGAATGGTACTGACAAATGGAGGGCTTCAGTCAAAAAATTCCCTCTATTTTTTGATGCAACTAAAAGTTATCAATGGTATTCTAGTGTCAACTAACCAGTTCCCTCAACCTCCCAGAAAGATTGAGCTGCTTCCTTTCGGCAAGTAAGTCCCCGAGCCTGCCCGGAGTGCACACTGCTATGTGGGCTCCTTTCACTATGGTCTCTATGTCGGCCTCCACTGGCCTGCCACCAAGGAGGAGGGCTATTGTTATGTGGGACAGTTCTGGCTCTTGCAGGAACTGTTCTATTACCTGGAAATTAAAAAAAAAAAATTGTGTGTGTCATGTGACTTTTACGACAACTGACATAAGGTTTATAATACAATGATTGACGGTGCACTAAGCTGAGACACATTTTCTATGTGCATTCACAGATTTTGAATAAAAAGTACAGACAGCAAGAAAATGAGGAATTTTCGCAAAAACTAATTTCTTGTGCTAATTGATCTTGCAATCAATGTTTCTCAATAAGTTAAAAACAGTCTCCTATTGCCGTTTGCCTCTAGGTACAACAGTTAAGGTACCGACCCTAAGGTACTGCCCAGGCACAAAAATCCACCCTGAATAAATTATTATTCAGGGTGGATTTTTGAGACCAGGCACCCACCAATGTGTGCAGGGATCCTTGCACACATTTTTTGCTACATGTCAACAAAATTATTCTTTTGCCATAGAAAGCACTTATAGTTAGGACTCTCACTTTGTTAATGCCAACCAATTTGTTAGTTGTTGAGTTACCGTTATGACAAATTAATAGGTACCTTATGAATCTGTGAAGCCAGTTCCCTAGTTGGTGATATAACAACTGCATAAACATAGTCTTTCCTCAACGGCGCCTCCTTCTGCTTCTTTATCAACATTTCTATCATCGGCACAACGAAAGCCAAGGTCTTGCCAGACCCTGTCACTGCCTCGGCAACCACATCTTTACAAGACATGATTAGCGGTATTACTGCTGCCTGGATAGGAGTCATGGCCTTAAAACCTTGTTTCTCAATACAGGATAACACGGGCTTCGATAGCCCAGGTGAAATTTTTGCCCAGTCTTTGATAACCATTTTTAATTTCTTTTAATTTTCGACACTATTTTAATGCCCAAATAAAAACACCATGTGGGTTTGACGTTTGACATAACTTTGTTTATTTTGACATTGACATTTAAGAAAATAAATGGTGTTGCAACTGAAAATAACCTTATACAGGTCTTTTTAGCCGTTTATAGAAGCCGGTTCTAGCCGCAGTCAGTCTCTTGGAACCTCAATGTTCTTGGATCAATGATTTTTTACTTGTTAAATCTGGGTAGCAATCCGGTAATAATTACAATAATAAAAATAAGTGAAAGTTTTGTTTTAGATTTTTTTTCGTTCAAAAACAAAAAGACTTAATTCATGAACTAAAATATTGTTTTTTCATCTTCTTTCATTTATTATAGTTCTAGCCCATGTTCATTATTTCCTTAGACTGCTCACAAGTAATCTGAATCTATAACCTTCATCCAAATATTTTTTTTATTAAATTTTAATAATTTACATCCAAGTTTTAATTTCAAAACTGCTTGCAGATTTCCAATCGTCTATTGGCATTGCAATCAATATGGCGCATGTTGATATGACAAATTGACAGCTGTGTTTTGTCCCGTACGCTCGCTGTGATGTTTATTTTACATCTCCAGACAGATAACAACAATATTTAACCATGACGAAGCCGTTCGGTAACAGCGATAAGCGTTTTTCTATTGACGATGCGTTCGAAGAGGAGACCGATGAAGCCATCAAAGTTTACGGTGCCACAGGAGACAGATCACCTTTACAGAACAAATACAAAAATGGAAGTGAATATATCGCCAGGTAACTCAAATTTACTTGATTACAAACAACATTATTCACATCCTCACTCATAGTTTTTCGTATAAAAATGCTTTTCTTTGTGTTAAAATTTCAGCATGCTCGTGACCTTTTTGTGAGTCATATTTCCTTACTGGGCCAGAGGCAATTGAACCTGGTAGCCGTTACTTGGTTTACAGATATAGTTCGGTGTACGGCCGCGCTAATTAGTGGTTAGCGATCACTAATTAATCGTGTACGCTGACCCATTCCGTATTGATAGTACATATTTTATTGTTGACCTGATAAAGAGATAAAAATGTGCTGCAATGAATACTACTGCGCGTTTGCATGCAGGGGCACAAAACGAGCTAAGCAATTAAGTCCCTAAATGTATAATGTAATAATTTTATTCCAAAAGGTTTCTCATTATAGCTTAAGGCGAATGGGTAGTTGTAGCCCGCGAAATTCAATTTTTCTTACGTTTTTTGCAATTTTCAGGTCAGTGTCAGGTTGTATCTTGATGAAAATTTGATTCGCGACTATAACAGGTACGTATTCACAGAATTATAATCATCAGAATCATTAATACATCTGTTTAAGTTAGATTTCTACCACCAACACTTTTCCATACGAGATTTGTTCTTAACGGTAGAAATCTAACTTAGGAAGATGTATTAATGATTCTAATTATTATAATTCTGTAAATACGTACCTGTTATTGTCGCGAATCATATTTTGATCAAGATACAACCTGACACTGACCTGAAAATTGCAAAAAACGTAAGAAAAATTGAATTTCGCGGGCTACAACTACGCATTCACCTTAATATTACTTTTTAAAAGTATTAGATTATTTCTGAAGACCAAGAAATCTACATGTAATGTCCTAGAAACCTAGACTATAATAGGTTTAGTCAAAGGCCTGCCAATTTATGAAACTGTATTAAACATTCAATCATACAATTCTAATACAAGCATTGCATCACTAATGAAGCTATAGCCAATTTAACAGCATGCATACTTTTTTCAAATATGGGCAAAGGCAAGCACAAATTAAGAAGCTTATTCGAACCAGTCTACCTTGATGCTCTCTTTAGTATGTGAGAAATGTCACAAGTCAATAACTTAAATATTGTATGGTACAGCTGCATATTGCAACAGCATTATGGTTATCTGTACCTTTATTTTTTGCATACCGTTTCCGACACTGCAGCACTGTATAATATTGAAAAGATATTTTCGAAACCCTTTCATTCTACTTTGTGTATGTTTGTGATATCGCTCATTTGGAGAAACATACACAGAAAAGTATTTTTTCCCAAAAATGAGTTAAATATGCCAAAGCATAAGTAAGGCTGGTTATCAGACTTTTGGGTTTCTAACTACCTGTAATGGCTGTTGAAGCACACTGTACCTAAAATAAAATATTTAAATTGACTTTTCTATGTTACATATTTCCTTAAATGCAATAGTATTATGAGGAAATTATAACACAAATAAATAGGTTGGTAACCACCTGTTATCAATATTAATGTGAATTTCATGTATTTTATAGTTAATTTAGCCCATACAACTAATTTTACCTTGTGCTATCAGTCGGTTGAATAGATGAGTGATGAAACTTCTCTCTGTAAACCATTTAAAATCCAATTTATGAAGCTCAAAAATAAACCAAACTGTCAAAGTGTGATTGTATTCCTCTCTGCCTACTCCTTTGGGACAATACAGGCATATTATGTTACTAAGCCTTGTGTTCACCAACATTTAAATCAACTGATTAAATATTTAATCAGTTCTATTATATTTAAAATTTCCTTAGGAAACCAAATACCATTTGACATAAACCAACTGTTTAAATACCTAACTGGTGGTTTGAATGTTGGTGAACTCAGTCTTGAAGCTTACAAAAATAATGATCATTCATTTTCGAAGCTGAGTTGCATTTACCTTGGTCAATTCATCTAAATTAACCCTGGAATGTTAATCATACCAAATGATTCACCTAATATCAAAGTGGGCCCATCTTTTGTTCTGATCCTGTGACCTCTTTGTCATCTTGTTCCTAATGAATGTACTGAGCACTCATCAATTAAAACTATGAGTAATACCATCGCGAATGCCTTCCTTTTATTCATTTTAACTTATATTACTCAGTCGAGAATATCCTCTTAGAGAAGTGACTGGTTTATTGTTTAAAAAGTACTTTTGGTGTAGGAAATGAAGTGCATTCAAGAAAAGAGTTTTGATACCATCTTCGTAAATGTCTGTCTGGAAAACAACAGGTCCATTTTCTTTTTTTTATCAAGCATAGAGTCTTCTTATCTCAGTAAATCCTTTTTAATGCAATTGATCATTTGGCCGGCTTTGTGAAAAACCTTGGACCTTGGTGAAACGTGATTACGAGTTATTTATTACCTACTAATTGTTTATCCGCTGTAGTTCTCAGCAGACATTAGTGTCATATTGTTTACCACGTGTGTTTGTTTAACCCTAATCTGCCATTAAGTTATAAAATGAGCGGCATTCTGTATAAACATGCCAACTAAATATGGAATGCGTTTTCCGAAATGTGGCTTACAACTTATCAGTTTATTTATATTAAATTCGTAGTATTTGGCAGACACGTCAGTCTAGGAAATGTTAACTCTAACTTAAATACTAACCCCCTTATTCATAAAACTTATCAAACCTATTTTAGTTAAAATGGGGTTTGTCTCTTTCTTACACACAGAAATGACAATGTGACAGATAAAGACAAACGTTCTATAAACCTATTTTAGCTAAAATAGAGATAAAATAGGATTATGAATAAGGGGGTAAGTATCATACTTTCAGTACCTAGGTACTTATTGTTTTTTCCTTGTCCCATTTATCTCTATTGTTGATTTCTTTAAAACATTTTACATAGGTACAGTAATCATGTTAACAGTTAACATACCGATACCAGATCATTAACATTCTAGGTAAGTACCTATAGAGAAATATTTAGATTTAAATTATTCCGGTATACGCACTGCCCGCGATTCAGATCGGTAACTTGTAAGTTAAGATTGGTTGTTAAGTAATTTGATATTTTAACATGTAAGTTATCTTCATTCATAACAAGGGCTCTAAAAGGTTACATGCTCTGTGATTCAGGATAACCCGCCTAGGCGGATTTACACATTTGCCGCCAGTAGGTTATTCAAATTTTGCCGTCCCTACCGACATCTACAATAATGTCCCATGTCTTTTGTATACTACTTCGCCTTTTCTCCAAAATACTTAAAATGTTCTCGTTCATCAGCTACGATTGCATAGAGATTTGTAAAGATCGGCAACTGTGATAAAATCTACGGTAGAAGCCTGAATTTGAGCATTCACTTTGTTTATTCTTTCCAAAAAAAAAAATGGTAGGTGTATAAATATTAATATTTTAATGTCAGTACCTAAGACATTTAAAATCTGCCGCCCCAGGCTTCAGCCTACTCAGCCTATTGGTAAATCCGCCACTGCGCCTAGTTTCGGAGTCGAACGGAGTCCTCATTCGTCTTACGATCTCGCAGCATTGTTCTGTTTTAGATATAGATACATAAGAGCTCCCTGAAAATAATTAATCATGAATAATGCACGCGATTAAAAACGTAAACGCATGAATGAAATATGTCTCACAACAACTTTACTTGATAAAAAATAAAATAAACAAAATATTGATAATGAATAATGATAACCGCCCGTTATGAATTGGATCAAGGTCCAAAGTAAATGCACTGAGCTATTATTTTGATTGCTGTATTTGTTGTATAACGGTATTATAACAAATCGGTACGTTACTACGGGGTATCTAGGTATGTATACTAAAATGCATAAACATCGACTTCTGTGAACAGTGTAACCTAGAATTTCTCTTTTGCAAAATTTCTCCAAAATACACATAAAACATACAAAAAACACACACATAAAATCCGCATCAAAAATATGAAAGTGATCAATATTTTATATGATGTTACACCAAGGTTATGTTCAATGCTAAACTTAATATCAGTATAGTCAGCTAAT
This sequence comes from Amphipoea oculea, assembly GCA_945859645.1. NCBI lineage: Eukaryota > Metazoa > Arthropoda > Insecta > Lepidoptera > Noctuidae > Amphipoea > Amphipoea oculea. The sequence goes on from OX243884.1 coordinate 18,066,461, forward strand.
TGGCTAACCGTCTTAGGTACCTACGCATTATATTAATCGTCTACAATTGGCCCTGCAAGGAATTTATGTAGGACGACATACTTCGACTAGGTACTGTTTTACTAATCAAACAGACCGTTTCATCGCAAGCGCACTTTCGGGGCCGTAGTTCGATATCTAGATGAATTTCTGTTATCTAACTCTACTCTCAAATTGTCCGAACATGCAGCCTTCCAAAAAACCGGAGTTGCCCAGAGCTAGATGACCCTGCTCGTCAGCAACCTAGCCATTTCGAAAGTTTCGGGGATCCTCGCAGCGTATCAAGGTGTAGATGAACATTTGAACACTTTTTCTGTAGATAGATATTTTCCACAAAGAAACTGCTACCACCATTCACACCTGCAATTATGTAAAATCTCATCGTGAAAACTAAGCTAAAGTGAGCTGTCAAATGTGTCAATAGCCCTAATCCCTATCACCAGACGTAATGACAGCTCAGTTCACCTAAATTATCACGGTGAGATCTTTACAGAATATATCGGCAGAATCCTTTAATAGGTACCATTTTGCAAATCACGTCGAATCTTAATGTACTCGCAACTTCCAATACTATTTACAACATCGAGCCTTATCAGTGTTGCTAGTCACGGCCATCGCCCATCATGCAACATTTCATATCGATAAGCTATTTCCTAACAAGCCCGTTCTATTTGCAGCAGCAAAATCTACAAATGCACAGAGGACACCACTTCGCGGGATTCTGACTCGCTGATCCACGAGTATGTGGAGGCGACGCAGTCCATGTACTGCTGGAACCATCCCAAGGTCAGGGAGAACTGGAAGACCGTGTGTGCAGCGGTCGTGCTGCTGCTGGTCGGAGTGGGGCTCCTCGGCATGGGGGCCTTCGCCGTCGCCGAGCCCGAGAACGGCCTCCAAGGTGCAGTATTCTTCGTCGCCGGCATGATCTGCTTCGTCCCTGGCGCCTACCACGTAGTTTACATCTGGCTCGCTGCGCGGGGACAGAGAGGCTACGACTTCTACCATCTCCCGTTATTTACCTGATTTATTTTATTTTTTAAGTTTGTGTAAGCTTGTAAAATGAGTGTAATGTAAATTATATGAGGATTCCGAATATCATGTCTGGAGATGTTTGTTTCGCAGTTTGTTTTGTTTTGCTCTCTAAAGAAGTTAAATCGATCAGATGTATATGTAGATAGTGAACAAAAAAATGAATAATAAGAGTAAGTTTTGTAACATCATTGCTTCTCTTGTTAAAATAAAATAAAAAAATAAGAAAAAAATATCTATTTCGAAAGATGCTTCTCCTATATACGTTATGAATTTGATGTTGGGTGATACTGAGGAACTATTTATTAAAAACTACATTTAAATTGTGTTAGAATGTTACGTAGAGTGTCCTCCTAAATAAATGAAAGATAAGAATTAAAATACTGCATTTCCTCTGTATCCAAGACAGTAGAAACAAACTAGTAAGGATGCAGAGGTCCTAGGATATTTCAGAATTGCCTATGTAAATATTAATCACGTTACATATTTAAAATGTTACAATTTGACAGATTGTATTGAACAGTTGAAAGAAAGAGAAATAAATGTATTTTCTGCAAACCACTTAAATGTTTGATAACTAAATATCTAGTGATATATTAATTTTAAACATAATTTTAATAGACTATTGAAGTGCCTAGTTGCATAGATACGTAGAGATTTGGATTACAGTAGCGACTTTGTAAGTTTTTAATCCGAAAACTTTTTACGAATGCCCATCTTTTATTGTGAATGTTGGCGGGAAATTTTAAGATGAACAGGGGCCGTGGGGGCCGTATTACGCAGTATTAATGCCATCATGAGTCCAGTGCGAAAAAGGGATGGTGCTATCTGGTATGTATAGCTCCGTCTCTCTCTTACACTGGAATCATGATGGCGTTAAACCGTCATAATACGGCACCAGGCATTTAATCTATAAAAATAATTATATATTGCTGGTTATTGTGAAGTTAAATGAACTTGGACCTTATGACGATAGCTATTGATTTGCATTTACAGCTCCAATCTCAAAAAATTAAAGGAAGATTCGGACAACCATGATTTTTTGAATTTCTCGCCAAGATATTATTGCGAATTCATTTAAAAGACTACTGAACGATTACTTAGGCCCACTTGCACCAGAAATCACTTAAATGCGTTTAGCGCTAAACGTATTTAGTGATTAGTGGTGCAAGTAAGTAGGCCTCAAGGTATGATCTAGAACTAAACAAGAAATGTATGCCAATATTTTCACTAGACTTGAAAATATTATCCATTTAGAATCATTGTCGAATTAATGGTTTTTTTCTAAGATGCCAATTAAGAAAGATTGATACAACGTAATTTACTGATGTATTATATTCTGTAGTATTTGTTTTTGTGAAGTTTTGAACAACTTTTACTTTCCAAAACAGGATTTGTATTTTAAACTTTTTAATCGAGTTCACTTCACTGAGAGAAAGTATTTTGTTTTTTCTCTCAAATTAAGAACATATTAAATTGAGATAGAATGCTTATTTAATATTTTGATAGGAAACCCAATTAGTATGCGATCACGAACGCATGAGTTGATTAGAGACAAGCGCCTTTCGTACAATATTATTGGAAGATATTCTTGATCAATCAATGTTAATTAAGTCCCGAGCATTTTTTGTCATGTACCGTTATTTTATTACGTATGCATTCTTAAAAACACGATTCCATTTATTATACATCTAGTCAACTAATCGGTCTGTCTTGGATCAGTTTATAACTTTCTACTGCATTATTTTATACATACATAGTAAAAATACTAAGTAACAATCACTGAGCATTTTTATATTTATCGTAGAATATCTTTCTCTATCGGTTTCGCTGTTTCGAAAACGCATAAGCCGTCCATTTGTTTAATATTATGTTTTTGCTAACCGTCCCGCTTCGCCGCAGTCAATAATTTCATTAGGCGAAAATTAGAGATGGGGCAGTAAAACCAGCTTTGCAGCTATAGAGAAACCGTCCACAGCTTTCAGTGAAATTTTTAGCTGCATTTATAGATTCTGATTATGTACAGTGGGAAAAAAGACTATGCACCACACTATACAAGTGAAAACTTACAACTGGAGACGAGTATATGAGGTACAGCGTCACCGACGGACTGGAGCCGAGTATACCCGATTCAGCATCATCGACCCGAGCATAACGATTCAGTTTCGTCCGCTGTTCAGAAAGAGCTCAGTGCGCCTGAAGAAGTTTTCACTTTAAAAATTACTCATATTTTGACAATTTTATTGTATAGACGCCAGCACATCAAGCTACTACAATCTGTCAAATTTCTTTAATAGATTTTCAACTTTATTACTAAAGCATAAGGTTCAAAGTTGATTGGGAAAATTTGACAGTTTCTGTTAGCTTGATGTGCTGGCGTCTGTACATAAAGAGAGAGTCCAAGGTAACGGTCCTTTCTCAGTTTTCCATCCTGCAACGCTGACCTACTATTGGAAATCATTTTAAATGGATTATATTTTCATTTTTAACCTCTTAATCACCGCTAATGAGACACAATTGATTTATTATTGTAATGAGCCGATGTCGGCCCGCGCCGGGACATGTATTGATTACTTGTATAAAGGAGTTTGAAGATTTTTATATGGAGCCTGGCATACCTACAGTGTCCGCCATTTTTTTTTTTTTTTCAAAATGGCAGTCCCTCATGAAGTTTATATAAATCGATATATTTATGTTCATTTTGTATCAAATCAAAATGGCGGACAGTAGGTATGCCACAGACCTTCAAAGTCCTTAACCCGCTCCTGTGATTTACTTGTTCACTAGATTAATATTATTTTTGTCCCTTTGCTTGTGATTTTGCGATTTATAGTATACCTTATGGATGAATGGATGTCGCGAACTTGTGCGTTACTTTTATTTAGCTACCAACATTAGTGAAATAACATAAAATTTCGAGTTTTGTTCCCCGCGTCCTGTTTTCCAAAGATTGAATCAAAATGAATTGATAAACTTACTCGAAATAATTTGTAACTTATAATAATTTTATTACAACGAAACTCGAAATTTGCAATTTATTATTTTAGCATAAAATAACATGAATTATGCTCATTTTAATATTAATTTAAGATGTTGTTCGTATGTGATATAGTGACTGATTTTGTACGACATATCAGTATGTTTATTTTTGAGGATGCGTTGTGGAAATCATAGACAAACTTTCGGGTTTGATGCAATCATTTTTAATTACGAAACTTCATGCCGTAGTACAGTCAACCGCACATCACTACGAAAACCACTGTTACTGCTATAGAACATAAAGGCGCTGTCAGTGTCAAATTCCTACCACTGATGTGAGGTTGACTGTACCACAGGTGCAACCAGAAACTACGCCAAGTTACCATAATAGAATGTCTGTGTGATTGTCATTAGTATTTAGCTCATTAACACGTTTTTCCCACATTCGCACGGATGTAAAAAAATCGCGGGATTTTATCGCGCATTGGATTTTCAATTCTCGGTGTTCAGCCGAGCATTGAGTATCCAACACAGGGCATCCCAGCGCGTCAAAAAAACACTTAGATTTTCGACTCTTGGCGCTAGTTAGTGCGTTGAAAATCGAGTACGCGAAAAACGCGCTCGTTGTTGTTGAAGTATAATATTCGTCATCCTCACCCACTACATAAATCAAATACATGTATTTACAATTATTTTTAAACTGTAATTGACAAAGGTCTGATGAATGAATCATATGTTTTTTTAACTGTTTTGCATAACATAGTGCGGTGAGTAAATTCTGACGTCCGCGTCGAGTCTATAAATACCTAGCTATTGTCACTGCAGGGTTTCCTTACGCATTCTCAAGCTGTATCGAGGCTTATAGTGTGTATATTTGCGCTGATATACTGTTCCTTAGGTTGTGTTCAATGCTGGTTTCCATTTACTATCCTATTTCTATACATATGGAAGTTGTAAATAGTTCTTAATAAATTAGTCATCTTTCTTCAATCTTGTTGTTTTATTTTGGGATTTATTTGGTTTACCCACTACACAGACTGCCTCGTCGGTCTAGTGGTCGCAGGCGCTACTGCTGAGGTCGTGGGGTCCATTTCCGGGTCGGGCACTGATTGGGAGTTTCCATCTGGCCCGGAGTCTGGATTCGTGCCCGGTTGATGGCAATAGGCTCGCCCCCTATTACATGGGACATAAAAATATCTGGCGAAATGTGGGTGTACTATACAGGGTGAAATTTCAAACACCGTTTTCCTCTTAAGAGGTCATTGTACTCATCATTATGAACAACTTTTACTATGGGACCAAACATGAAATCGCGAAAAAAATCAGTTGTTCCCTACATTTTTACGAGTTATGCGTACATAAATGTAGGGAACGACTGGTTTTTTTTTTTCACGATTTCTGGTAATTATTTTCGACTATAATTGAACGTAGGCAATGTTGATATTTAGCAGTAACTGCGAGTATTCATTTCTAAGATCTGCATTACGAAAAGACTTCAGTCTTTACGGAACTCAAACTGATCTAATGGAAGAGATAAGCCTTGAAGCTCATGTGAATGAACGGAAGGCAATCGCTAAAGTATTTTTTAAATAATGTTAGTTGATGATAACGACATCTATGAACGAACACATCAACTAAAGAAATTGTGGCGCCAAAAAAATATCACGCCTGTAAACACAGAGGGAGTGAGCAGAGGTGTATCCGTTGGTGCTCCATGGACCAATTGAAATTTGACCAGTTGGTCTATGGGGAAAATGACATGTTTCCATCATCCAAATACCAACTGGACAATGGAGAATTGAGAAATGTTCCACTGCCCAGTTAAATAGTATAGTAAAGCCTTGTCCATTCTATTAAAAAATATATATCTCTCAAAGTACACTAATGCTTGGGCATTTTCGTTTCATGACTTTTTTACATAACTAAAGGAATCTTTTTGTGTTTTATATTTATAGTCATTTAGCTAAGAGCATATTTTATTAGGTTGATGAAGAATCAAACCTGGGTTATTTATATTAACACTTAAAACCAGACAGAACCAGAAGCCAGAAGAAAAATCCGAGGTCATCATGTAATGGCACCCATTACCACCTAGGTTCTGAGCTGGGAAAAGGAATAATGTTTTTGTTAAACACATTGCGGGACACTAAACACCCCCAGACATTAGCAATAAACTCGTTAACATATTCAATGTCCTTCGCCCAACTAATTTGTATCCAGGACTGTTAAAGAACTGCATCATCTCTGACAACATTGACTGAATAAAAAAATAAGGATAGAATATGGTCACTTTGGTTACTGACATGCTGAATCCTTTTTTAACCACCTTCACCTTGGACTCTGGGGACATGGTGAAGCTACTGTTCAGTAAGTAGAATTGGGTACAAATAAAATACAAGTTAAATTATCTTATTACTATATTAAATGTTTTCTAGCTATTCTTTTCAGCTTGAAATGCTGTAAGAATCTAAGTTCACCATTCCAATTCTTCAACACTTCCATTTGTTGTCGATCTAGGAGGTCAGGCATCTCTAAGCCACAAGTTTCAAACTCTTCATGCTCTTGTTTCTTGGTCATATTTATCATGTCTTCTCTACTGGCATGTTGGCGGTTTCTCCTTTGCCCCATTGAGTTCTTCAAAGCAATCTGTTCCAACTCTTCGTCAAAACGCGCCAAATACTCCTCTATCAACTCCAAAGTTTGTTCTTTATTTAATACCACACATCCTTCCGGTATCCTTTCTTTGAACCATAGAATCTTTTCACCAATGAGGTTTTGCTTTATGTGTGTACCTACTTTATTCTGATCCTTCTTATCGTGCTTTTTTATTTTACTTATGAGTTTAATTGTTTTCCTACTGTTTGGATGCTTCAGTTTATCAATATCCTTTTTAATTTTAGGCATTTTGAGGTTTGTTTTGGTTAAGTTTACTCGTATCCTCGACTCACCTCATCACGTGTTTTCGTTTGTAAATGTCAGTATTGTCAGTTGTCAAGTCAACCACAGAACAGAGATGTCAATTACTATAAAAAAAAAAAAATTGTCAATGTCAAGATTAGTCAGGAATGTCAATAATTTATATGCTACGTTGCGTTTATAGAGATACCGTTGAAAGAGTATAGAGACAGACCTATGATCCATACCGACTTTTTTCACGTCTCCAGTCATCATTGTTATCGTAACTAACCGCTACATATACTTACCAGAAACATAAGAATAACCCAGAAAATATACTAACCACGTGACTTTGGACACCAAATACTGCCCTTTCGGTATGAGGTGCATCTTCAAGTTAGTACCTAATGTTTCAGTCAAGGTTTATCATAGCTGTGTTTTGGCTGTAACGATCTTCACAAAACGGTAGGCACGGTAGCCTGCCTGTCAAAAGTAAGTAATGTCAAAGTGCTGTCAAAACAAATAACCTGGTTTTTTGTAGTTGTTGATTAAAGTTGTTTTATGGTTACTTGTAATTGTAACCACAATTGGTTGTGTTATTAGTTATTTCTTATAAAATAAATTATGTTCAAACGTCCAAAGCCCGGTGAAGATGAAGACGATATCCTCCGCATGCAAGAAGAGTTCTTAAAAGAAAAACAAAACCAGAATGTACAACCTGCTGCTGCGGTGACTAATTTACGTCCGCAAGAACGTACAAAAAGACCGAGCAATACCGAGACAGGTAAAAAGCCTTCAAAATATGCTCAGGCTAAAGGGCTCAAAGGTCAGGCGGAGAAAAAGGCGCGATTTGAGAACACTTCTGTTGTAGGAGACATCTTGGAAAAGAACGTAGAGGAGCCAGAAATAACAGAACCGGATATTGATGATGATAAAGTTTATTATCCTAAAGTTATTCCTTCATTAGTAGGCAAAATTGTCGAAAAAAATATTTCAGATTTTGTTGAATGGAATGCTAAAGAAATGCCTGCCCAGGGATTTCCTGTTGCTGCTAAGAGATCAACTAACTTAAGTAAGAGAAATACAATACAAAGTATAAGTAAAAATGAGACTGTAAATATGGATATTGATGAACCATCAACTAGTGGAGACAATAAGAAATCATCAAACATCAATTTGCCAGAAAAAAGTTTCATAGTATCTTCAAAAGATGCTGATGTCATTCACAGTGAAAATATGAAGCTTCTAAGTGGAATGACAGAACAGGATATTCTAGATGAACGGAAAAACCTGCTTTCAGGCATAGATCCAAAACTTGTGGAGTTTTTGAAAACTAAAAGACAACAAGCTACTAAGTCTGAAAGTAACAAATTAGAACAAGCGCTTGTAAGTAAAGTCGCAGACAGTTCAACTATTGAAGAAAACATGGACACTACTGATGGAATACCTGAAAACAATAACCTATGGGAAAATAATGTCCTAACACATCCTGAAGTGAATAAATGGCTTCATTTCAACTCTTTCGAGAAAGATAAATTAGAATGGATGAAAGGCATAGAGGAGAGCAAGAAAATCAAAGCTGATGGGCCATATGAAGCAAGATTCGATTTTAATGGATATCTCTTACCATACACAATGGAGTACAACGAGAAAACAAAACCGTTGTTCCATCACGGTGATGAACCCCATAGACCAGGGTACTCTATCACAGAACTAGTAGAACTGACTCGATCAACTATCACGCAACAAAGAGTTGTGGCCCTCAACACAATAGCTGGTATTCTAGAGTACTACAGTGCAGGCACATACAACAACGTCATTGAAATACCTGTAAGCAAATTATTTTTCATTGTCAGAATAGCTATGGATGACAATAAAGTTATCATCCTAGAACCTGCCCTAAGAGCCATGAGGAACTTGCTTTACAACAGAATTGATGAAGCAAGTTTAGATGCTTTGATCGGCTTCGAAGAGGGCACACTGCAGCCTTGCTTGGAAAATGATAAATCAGAAATTGAAGAATTACAGTCAAAAGAATCAGAGTTCACCGACTACCATTTAGCAGAAATTGATATAATGACAGCACTGCAACGCACAGATATTCTTCAGAGACTGTACTATATCTTGGAAACGATAAAGCCTAACTTTAACTGTGTACAATACTCATTGCAAATCCTGTCCAGATTAGCTAGAGATTCAGTTGAAACAGCACAGAAGATTGTAGAAATGGAACACTTGATGGATACAATTATAAGAAACTTTGTTCCAGTTACTAGCACAAATTTTGTGTTTGATCCCAACATTGTGTATAATGGAAAACCAATATTGGCTGCTCTGAAGTTCATTAGAATCATGTCTCTGCAGTCTATTGACGTCACCAGGATATTACTGAGCAAATATGATATCCTGAAACCTATTTCAGAGTACATCAGTTCTGGGGTTGACAGAACATATGGCCTGAAAATACAGATTGAAGCTTTTTGTACTCTGTCAAACTTACTATGTTTTGGACAAGGCACTGAGGTGGCTATATCTCTGTTTCCTGTTATTGTAACTGCATTGCATAAGCATGTAAAAGGGACTGATATATTTGTGGAGTGTTCAATTCTCACAGCAACACATGCTGCAGTAGTCCTACAGCTAGTAAATAGACTTCTAAGGTGTATTTTGGGTGGCATGGACAGTTACAAAACCCAAATTTATCCCCTACTAAAAGAAGGTGTGCAAAAATGGATGGGACAGTTGTCAAATGCTAGCAGTTACACTTGCGGACATCTGCGCCTTCTTTGTTCAGCTATAGACTGCTGCAAGACCGTCACCTTGATAGAAAATCTTCCAATGAAGTTCCTAAATGATTCTCTAAGGACTCTGTCTCAGTCTCGAGGATTTGAAATGATTGTCAAAAATCTTATACCCAGTTCGAATTTATTATCTGGGTTAGAAAATAAAGACCTACATTTAACCAAGAATTTGATGTCTCTGGGAGGGTCTGTTATAGACTCGCAACAGAAAGTTTTACCAATTTTGAATATTGCATCCCCTGTGCCGTTTTTGGCTTCACTGTTTAATTTACTGACTTATGTGAATGATAAAGAAATCTCCGAAACATTTTTAAGACACCTATCGATGTATTTAAGTAAGATAAGCAATAAAGTGCCAAGTTTGTGTGATAACTGGTTTACAAGAATGGAAACGAACTTCGTTTTCAGTTTGATAAAACTGTCTACACAATATGAAATCTCAGAAGGGAGCAAAGACTTGCTTTATACTGTGGCCAACAAGCTTTGTTATATTTTGAGGAATGATAAGAAATACGAATTAGATTTTCTGTTTGGGTATGTAGTATTCAACAAGCATTGGTTCACAGCTGAAAGATTGTTACATCTTGTGAACTTAACGGATTCTGACGGCTTTTCTAAAGCTTTGACGTCGATTGAGGAGATAAAACTATGCTATAGCAAAGTAGTGAATATCAATTACAGAGATACAGGTCCTAATATACGGTTCAAGAGTTGGCAGGAGCCGATATTGCCGCGAGACTGGATTTATTTGCCGATCCTAACTCTGTATAGCAGGAGTCAAGAGGTGGTCAATAGTCCCAGAATCGAAGGAGAGCATGCAAAGAAAGTTGCAGAGAGAATTGCAGCTGAGAAAGAATTTATCATCAGATGTAGCTTGGAGTGGATATTATTCAATGAACTATGCTTCCCTGACCTTTTGAACGATATTGATGTAACGGACAGACTTTGCCGCATCATGTGCGTATTCCTTTGCGACAACTCCTTATTTTTGGACCCGAATATAAAACTATTAGTGAGGAAGTGCACAGAGATTCTATTCAAAAAGAAATCGAAGTTGAATTTCGACAAACAATTAGTTGGATTACATAATTTCCAAGATTTTTTTACGCAGTTCTTAGAACAGTTCCAATCAGTGAGTTATGGTGACCCTATTTTCGCTGCTTGTGTCTTGGTACCGATAGCGCAGAAGCACAACGTAAAATGGCGTAAACTTTTGTGGTCAGAGTATGCAGGATGTTTAAGAGCTCTTGATTGCCCCGAGGAATATCTATGTTATGAGCTAAAAGAATATTTACACCCTGAAGAAACAGACGAGTCGCTCATACAATCCTATTTCCAAGCGCTGTCTTCTAATTTACTGCGACCGGGCACGATAGCGCACACGATAGCAAAGCATCACGCAAAAAATTACAAAAAAAGTTCTGTATGTAAAGAATAAAGATTTTGAATTGAATATGTTTGGTTTTTTTTTATTGTAAGTAGTAATTAATGCCACCCTCATCCCAAGGTGGCGTTCTGTAGTTTTTGCCCACCTCCATGGTATAAAGGAAAGGCGTGAAATTATGTATGTATAAATTAATGGAATACATTTTGTATTAATGCTAACGGAAGTGCCATTAGCATAATGGTACCTCTAAACTAAGAGTCAAAATTAAAACATCTGCAGAGCCTGCGATTCCTCAGCTATCATACCAAGGACTAATTAGGCCAAGTCCGGAACACAGCAACAAGTTTTGTATAAATAATAGAGGAGTTTTGAAGAAAAAGTAAGACGCCTTTGCCAAGCAGTCAAACAAAATTGTCTCGTAAGTCGTAGTGAAATCCATTTTTAGGGTAGCTACGGAACCCTAAAAATGGATCTGTTGCGGAACGCCAAATCGTCAAATGATTCTGATCAGTTGGCTTCATTTCTATCACAATTGGCTTCATTTTACGATTTTCGAATTGCGAAACTCTAGTTTCTGCGCAGGGCCTTAACGTTCATAATTGGTTTCATAATAAACTAGAGTTTCGCAATTCGAAAATCGTATGGTTCTATGAAATACAAACTTATTTTTGGGATCGATAAATACTGTTCATGCGTAAATATTCATCCCAACCCTTCACTTTGCGTGGTCCCACTCGCACTTGGCCGGTTTTTATTGAAGAAATAAAACCATCATCCATCCACCACATCATCCATCAACCATCTTTATAGCACAGTTTATACTGTGTTTATAGTGCGCGCCACGAAAGATAAGACTTGACCCCGCCTCCCGCACTCTTTCCGCCGCCCCTATGACGTACAGTCCCGTCCCGCGCTCAGACCTCATACCGCTAAAGAGACCTAAAATCGTGTACTGCGCATGTCAAACTCAAACCACGTGGTGTGTCAAGTCTCAACTTTCGTGACACGTATCAATATCAAGACCCTTCCCACAGAGTACTTTTTGATACCCTTCCGTAAGCGCCAGTGTAACCCGCGAAATTCAGTGTTTTTTTACTTTTTTTTGCAATTACTGATTCTAATGATTATAATTCTGTAAATACATATTTGATACGGTCGTTAATTGTATTGTGCAGCTTAATACTGAACAACAAATTGCAAAAAACGTAAGGAATTTCGCGAGCTACCTTAGCGCTTCCCCTTTTGCTCCCGGCTGCCATTCGTGGATCTTTGACAGTCGGTACGGGTCTTAGAGCATTTAACCTAGGTTAAATGCTCTAAGGTACGGGTAGTCAGATCAAAGAAAGTCTGACAACCAGTCTTTAATGTTGCAAAGAACTCAAGTCTTCGAGTCCTATATAAACGGACTCGGGTGATGAATTAAGGTGAACGCGGACTTGGCCGCACCGCACGCGCCGCAGTCGGTGCATTTGAATTCTTCATATGAAGTTCTATGCAATCTCGCACACCCACCCGCGCCGCAGTCGCCGCAGTACCTAAAGCGGCCGAACTCCCCAAGCCGCAGCTGATGACGTCACCGACGCCGTCCCGCCGGTATCGGACGCTGCGGCCGGCGCGGCGCGGGTGTCTTCATTCGCATTCATCATACTTAAATTAGAAACTGAATTAAAGAAATCCAGTGCGATGCGTGCGGCGACAGGAACGAATGCGGTGACTGCGGAGCGGACAGGTGTGCGAGGCCATTAACAAAAGCGATGACTACGGCGACTGCGATGCGTGCGGTGCGGCCAAGTCTGCGTTCACCTTTACAAGGCTCGACTCATTGCAACAGGACTTCAAGACTCTGTGAGAGAACTAAATTCTCTACGAGTTCTTGAATGTTACATGAAAGCTCGAGTCTCTTTGTGGGCTCGAGTCCTTTTTATGCGGCGAGTCGCACTCAAGTCCTCTTCGTATATGAGTCTAGCAATAAAATTATTACATTTACAGAACCGGGAAAAAGGCTCAGATAAAAAAATAACAGTATTGATTAAGGATATTTTTAATCATTTATAAACAACATAATTTTTTTGAAATGGTTATGAGTTACATCATAACCACTAATTTAAGCTTATCACCAATTCAGAGTCTTTTCGAATGATGAGCTTGAAGTCTCATCTTCATGCTCCGAGTGTTTCTTGAAGACTCGAGTCCTTTGTTAGACTCAAATGGCTGTTAAATGACTCGGGCTCGGCTTGACTCTAAGACTCCGAACCTTTTTAGCACACTGAGTCTTGCATAATTGAGTCGAGTCTTTAAAATTACGACTCGAGGACTCGAGTCCTTTGCAGCACTACCTACCAGTCTTACAATGAAGTACCTATCGTATTACCCAGTCACTGGGTTGTGGAGGTCAGATAGGGAGTCGCTCTTTGTAAAATACTCAGGTGCATCCGGTTAGACTGGAAGTCATAGTTGGGAAAAGGCTAGGCAGCTGATTGAAGGAACAAAAACTAAAATAATTGAGTGTTTAAAAATCAGCTGACTGATACCCACGTTATTTTCGAACGCACCGATATATTTGGCGGGAAAAGTCTGTTTGACATTCCTGACAGTTCGAATTTGCAGGTGTTTTTCTTCAAGTTCCGTTGTTTCGTTCTTATAGTTATACAACTAGTTTTATTTGCTAAAATTATGATTTCCTGATAAAAAACAACGGGTGTTTACGTCCATGACGTGCCAAGATGTTTATAGAAGATATTAAAAACGATTTTTACAACGTACTACTGGGAAACGTGAGTATTGCAAAAGCATTGTTTACTAGTTTACAACCAAACTTTGTTATCAAATTGGATAATATAACTGTGTTTTCTGTTTCAGAGAGTGTTATTACTAGTTCATTACGACGTGGACGCTATATGTACTTGTAAAATACTGCAAAGTTTGTTTAAATGTGATAATGTGTCGTATACATTGGTCCCTGTGGGGGGTATCGGTGAGTTGAAGCAAGCTTACGAGGAGAACAACGAAGAGATAAAGTACGTAGTGCTGGTGAATTGTGGGGGTACCATAGACTTAGTGGACATCCTGCAGCCGGAGGAGGAGGTTGTGTTCTTTGTGCTGGACGCCCACAAACCTACTGATGTGTGCAATGTTTATAGTGATGGACAGGTATCTTTTTTTGCCTTCTTATAAACTGTAGTTGTGAACTATTGTCCTTTCAAAGATTCAAAGAATGTGGTGCATGTCCTTGTTATAGCTAAAAGTCTTAAAAACGAAAAAAAATAAGGAGTACAAAGGTTGGTAGGTACTCAATACAATGTTCAGGCATGAATCTCAAATTTAAACTGGAATAGAATACAGATAAGTAATCAATTATGCTGGAACATCATTCTAGAATCTGGACTCCAATTATCTGCATAGACCTACGTCCCTGGGAACTGGCATTGCTGGTGTGTTTATAGACAAATCTCACATGAACCCAAGTCCCTGAAGGGCTCACTATGGGCCATACAAATAAATCTGTAAACAGTGCTGTTTTTAAGATAAAAAATATATATATTTCAGGTGAGACTAGTGTATAAGGACAGTGAAGAAAACATTCCCAACTTTGATGATATATTCAAAGACGATGAAGAGGATGAAGAGGTGAGTCAGCTCTCCATCTGTTAATCTAATTTCATGTTTTCGTTTGTGATTACTGCTTATTGTAAACTTAAAGTTAAATGAACAAACTATTTCCAAATAAGTAGATTGGCCTTGGAGGAGAATTCTCAAAAATCCTCCTGTCTGTGTGTAATTAATTAAGTTTTCATAGTAACCATTGTCAAGGACTCGTGGTCAAGAGTTTTCTTCTAAGTTCATATTCTATGTCTTAAGACAAAATCACACATCTTTAGATTATACAACATTATTTTTAGTATATGCGAAACCCGAAACACGTGTCTAGTATTTTTATGTAAAGAATCTATGTACAAAATTTCAAAACTGTATCATGAATAATCACCAAGTTATAAGCTTGTTATGTTACCTGTTTGTCCGTCCAAAAACATGGTCTCCCCCACCGCGTGCCGTTCGGTACGGCGGCGCGGCGATTGTATTGTAATTAACTGGTGATAACATTTTCCATCACACTTGCGGGCTTTGGACTGTCGTAATGGTCAAGTGTAGGTAGTTATTATAATGTACTTTATTCGTAAATAAATGCAGCCGTAAGCTACGAATAAGTAATTACTTATTCGTAAGCCGTAAGTGATACAATGTAGTCAATGCGATTTGTTGCACCTTATGTCAACCACAAGTTCAAAGTGGATGAAAAGTGTTAAACATCGCATTACTTAACCACAGCAGGCTGTAGGTACAAATAATAACTTTCTACAATTAACCATCTTGGCGTGTTTAAAAATGTTAATCATCACGGCAAAGCATTGTGTTCCACGATACTCTGATTGCTCCTCGTACCGCCGCACTGCCAGGGAAACGTTATCACTGTTATCGTTGTTTCTGTGTAGGTACTGGACGTTTGTGTATGAGAAAGTCATGGTTACACGACACTTTTTACATACGATAGGTAAGTACACGATCAACCGAAACACAACACTGTAAGGCCCGCGGCGGCCGCGCGCTCGCGATTATGCAGTTGGACCCACGCGACACGTGCGCGCCAACCTGAAGTACCCGGGCGACTGAGGTTGCTGCACCCCCGCCCCGGTCGCCCCGCTCGCTGTGCGCCTGCGCCGCGCCATTGTGCGCGTATGGTAGATAACTACCTACTTAGTCGCTCCTCGGGGTGTCCAACTATTAACCTTTTTTAAATATTTTTGGGCCAAAATATAACATGGGGTAAAAATTATTGGAATCGATTCAGTTACTTATTCTGAACAAACTATATTCAGGTTTCGCATATACTAAAAATAATGTTGTAGATTAGATTTTAAAGTATGTAAAACCAAAGGTCCATCCAAAGGTTGTCTTTAAAAAATCGCCCATTGTGTCACTCTTTGTCTACATTTATATCTGTAATTTTTATGGTGTACATAATAAAGAATATTCTATCTATCTCAAAAATGTGTCTCCTCAAGTACATTTGTTTGTGTCAGACCGAGGAGTCAGAGAGTGGCCGCGAGGGCCTGGAGGCGATGGTGGAGAGGAGACGCGAGCGGCGCGCGTGGGAGGAGAGGAGGAACACACTCATGTTCAACTACACACAGTTCTCTTATTATGGCAAGCCGGTGAGTTTACTGCTGTTTTTCATGTGATAAAGAGATCTAGAAGCATGAAATTTTGCACAAAAGTTCCTTATGTATCGAAAGTAATCAAAGGGAAAGTTTGCATAGAAGTTTCGTATTTTTGAAGTTCATAGTTGGGAGTTCTGTTTTTTATGTAAAAGTTATTTGTATCATCAAAACTCATCCCTAAGGCACCTGAGAATTTGCTGTCGGGAAATCCCATAGGATACATGGCTTGTTTCTCTATAATTCTTGCTATTTATAGCCATTTCTTCTTCCCCAGAGTGCGTGCATAGCCCTGGAGCTGGCGTGGCGCGTGTCCCGCTGCGGCTGGGGCAGCGTGTGGGCCGCCAGCGTGGCCTGCGCCGCCGCCGCCGCACTCTGCACGCGCGCGCCCGCAGCCGCGCTGCTGGACGCGCACAGCACGCACACGCACGCGCCGCCCGAGCACGACCGCACGGTGCGTATAGTGGCATGTACACACAGCTAGCGTGGCGCGTGTCAAAGAAAAAGACAGCTATTTCTAAATGATGTGTAAACAACGCTTAACTGCATCATCACCACCCTCAGGGAGCGCGCGTGACTTTGGAGAAGGACGTGTGCCTGCCGCTGTACCGGCGCTGGTCGCTGGAGGCGGCGCTGTGCCACGCGCCCGCGCTGGCGCCGGCGCTGCGGCTGCACACGCTGGCGGGACACGCGCGGCTGCGCCAGCTGCTGGCCGACACGGGGTATGTACACTACAACGCTACAGGATCGGATACGGAACTAAGTTCGTCGATCTTGTTTTTGAAAACATTTCATGTGACGATTTCTAAACAATTGCACAAATGTTTACCAACAGTGCCCCCTGGCTATGTGTCGCGTAGCCAAAATCGGAACTGACGTCGCCACCTTGTTTTGTCAATATAATTTCACAAATGTTTACCACCCATGCCCGCCTGTCAACGTCACTCAGGCGCCTAAAAATCTACTTGTTATGATACATCATTATATTCGGTTTGTAGTTTCACTTTCAAACATTTATTTCAGAGGACACAGGCCCATAGATAACTAACTTTAACCTAAATATACATATTTATATTTTAAACAAACTTGTGTTAATAAATAAGGCTACGGAAATGATACGAACGAACGATAAACTGGTGTAACCTAGAGATAATCCATACTAATATTATAAATTTAAAAATAACAGCCTGTATGTAACCTTTTAAAACCTAAACCACTGAACGGAATTTGATAAAACTTAGCAAGGAGATAGATGGCATCCTGGGGAAGGACATAGGCTAATCTTTGTCCCATTAGCACGTTCCCGTGGGATAATTTCCGAAATCCACGCGCAGAAGCCGCGGGCAGAAGCTAGTCTAACATACATATACAGACAAAGGTCATAGACTCATAGTTGGTCACCCACACAGATATAGATAGACCTAGATAACGCACACGCAAGTATCACGATCTGTATGAAAACCAAGCGTGCCATTTTTTTTACTACCAACTATGACGTCACAAGCACTATTTAGTGATGTGAACATCAAATCGATTCAAAGACGCCGCCGCGTGCGGCACCCGACTCGCCCCCCCAGCCAGCAGTACACAGGACTGAGCGCGAAAGTGGCAGCTTACGATTTTTGTACGTAAGCTGGTGCGCTTTTTGGCACGCGAAGTAGTTGCTCTTGCCTTATCTGTGGTCACCCAATTAACATTTTCGGGGTCAATACACTGTGTTGTGTTAAAAAAAATGCGTACTCTAACTATGTCACGTATTAATTTACGACATGATCTTTAACCTCATTGTTTGTAGATTTAGATATTTATTTTTCTATCACTTCCTAGGTCACGTTCGCGCAGACGTAAAAATGTCGCGGCGGGATTTTATCGCGCACTGGATTTTCAACTGTCGGTTTTGAGCCGAGCATTGAGAATCCAATGGAGCGTATCCCAGCGTGTCAACAAAACACTCACTGTTGGATTTTTCACTCTCAGCACTAAGCAGAGCGTTGAAAATCCAGTGCCCAAGAAAAAGTCGCCGCGGGAACAACGCGGCCGTGCGAACCTGGGCTTAAAACTTCAGTGTCTACTTGCAAAGTTAAATAAAGAAACTTGACAAATAATTCAATCAATCAACTCAGCCTATCGCAGTCCACTGCTGGACATAGGCCTCTCCCAGGGGTCCATATTGGCTCAACTAAAGTTCTTTACCCGAAATTGTTCTTCCTAACGATTTGTAATCCGAATGATCACTCTTCCTAAAATTTTTCATCCTAAAGTTTTCATTCATACTATTTGTAGTGCTACGGGCGATGTTCATAACACTCATGTTTCCGAAAATTGTAATTAATAATATCATTAATGTAAATATTTTAAACTCCTACTGTTTTTTATCATAACGCTTTTATCCCTAAACATAATTACCATAATATTTTCATGGCCTGGGAGTTTATACGGGTAAGTAATATATGATATAATTACAAAACCTCTAATATTTACAAGATATAACAACTGAACCTATAATTTTATTTGATATAATGATCAGTTAATGTAATAAACGATTGATATAATTTTAATGTAACTAATTTCTATAAGAATAACAGACAATTAATATAAAATCGTTTGATATACCACTCAATAGACATAAAACCTATTTAGTATAATATGATAAAAACTTTTTTTTTCATCCTATGTCATCCTATGTCGACGGAGCCCCGCTTCGCGGGGCCCCTATTTCTGTGTAAAGGGTTTAAAGTAACCTAACCAAACCGAACCTCGGGGTGCCCTTCGCTCGTCCTTGCATCCTATGTCGACGGAACCCCGCTTCGCGGGGCCCCTATTTCTGTGTAAAGGGTTTAAATTAACCTAACCAAACCGAACCTCGGGGTGCCCTTTGCTCGCTTTTGCATCCTATGTTGACGATCTAAACAAAAAAGATATGACTTTGAATAATAGTGTAAAAGATGATTATGTTGAGAAAATATAGGAAAACAAATAAAAGTATAATAGATGTTTATTGCTACTGACATTATGAAGTTGAATGATTCGGAATTATGAACATTAGAGACAGAGTAGTTAGGAATTGTGATTGTTAGGATGAAAAATGTTAGGAAGAACATTTTCGGATTTCCAATTATCGGAGTTGAAAATTTAGGTGAACTTTGGTGCACCCCTCTCCCAGACTGCGCCACAGCACCCTGTCCTCCGCCTTCCGCATCCAGTCTACCCCAGTCACCTTTAGGTCGTCCGTCCATCTAGCTGTGGGGCGTCCCACACTACGCTTGCCGGTACGCGGTCTCCACTCCAGGACTCGTCTGCTCCACCGGCCATCGGTCCTTCGACAGACATGGCCAGCCCACTGCCACTTCAGTTTGCTTACTCTGCAAGCTATGTCGGTAACTCCGGTTCTTTTCCGGATAATTTCATTCCCGATTTTATCCTTCAAAGAGACTCCGAGTATAGCTCGCTCCATAGTGCGCTAAGCGACCTTGAATTTGTGACAAATAATTATAATTTCGTAACCGGATATAAAAAAGGAGGAGAAAGTCGGTAACAATATACAAAAAGAATGTGTCTGTCACGAGACGTCCGACAGATGTGAAACATCGAAAAGAGCGGCGGCGGAGAGGGGCATGACGGCATAAGAGAGCGTCATAACGTTTGCCGTCACGGCATACGCCCCGGTCTTACCGCCAAGAAGCGCTGATGGATATTTCACATAAAAGACAAACAATACCAAAGCCAGCGACTTCCGAAGCTTACATTATTTTTCACTTATTGTAGTCGCAATTTTTTTGAAGTTGGTAATTTAAACCTTCAAAAAATGTATTTTGTGTTTTTGTTACAGAATACCTCTCCAACAAGCTCGTCAAGCCTTCCGCTCGATGGACGTGGAACTCCGGCGGTCCTTACTGACCGCCCTCGAGACCGCCGCGCCGAAGCACAAGCTGCCTACACCCACACACACCACCTTCCTTTTACAACGCGTGCACTCGCCCACGCTGGCTGCGATGGACATCGTGTTCGCGATCATGGGGCTCGTGGAACATGTAACGTATACCTGTAACATACAAACACAAGCTGCCACACCCACACACCACCCACACCCAAACACACCACCCACACCCACACACACCACCCACACCACTCACACCTACACACCCACACACAACACCCACACACACACCCCCACACACACCACCCACACCCACACTCACCACCCACACTCACACACACCATCCACACCCACACTCACCACCCACACATACCACCCGCACCCACACACACCACCCACACACACACACTACCCACACACACACACACCACACACACTCACACACACCATCCACACTCACACTCACCACCCACACGTACCACCCGCACCCACACACACCACCCACACACACACACACTACACACACCACCCACACACACACACACACCACACACACCACCCACACCCACACACACCACCTTCACCCACAGACACCACCCACACACACCACCCACCTACACCCACACACACCACCTTCTTTTCTTGTTACAACGCGTGCACTCGCCCACGCTGGCTGCGATGGACTGAATGTTGCCACTGCTGGGACACAGGCCTCCTCTCTTCGAGAGTGAGGTACCTATTACTCAAACACAAACCTAAATATCTACTGCATTCCACTGCTGACAAATACCCGCATTTTACTGTCTTCTACTAAATTCCAGGATCATGTAACAGATCCAAATAAATTGACGGGTACAGAGAGAGCAGTTCGGAAGAACTTGCTGTTTATAGAACTTGCCCCAGACACATGCAGACAATCAAAAAGTCATTTATTCAAATTAGCACTTTTTAAATGTCAAAATAACATAAGATAGTCTGCCAAACGCTCACCCTTCACTATTTTCTAGTGCTTTAGCTGGGAGGAAGTGGCGGTACAACCCAGTGAAAAGAAAGTACTTTGCCTTGTAGTGGGACCCTTTGCCTGATGCTAATCATCTGTTACCTTATGTTCCAGGAGTCGTTTTCAAAAGCGGAAGGATTCCAGCACGCCCTCGCAGCCCTCGACACGGCGAGCGGAGAGAACGAGAGCAGACGACTGGGATGCCTGTCAGCACAGAGAGCGCTGGAGGCTGTGGCCAAGCTCGTGCATGCCACGCTCAGTGCGCGCAAGCTGCACCTCGCCGGACCGTTCAGTTATTTTATAGTGCAGGAGGTGAAAAATATGTATATTTAATTGTGTTTTCAGTTATTGCTAAAACCGGCCAATCCAGCCATGCAAATTAAAATTGGTTCCTTACCATCTTATAAGCCAAGAGTTACGGGTTCATGTCCTTATTATGCAATTTTATTGTTTTGTACCGTACTTGGTAACCTTCTGGTACGGTAAGCATCAAAAGTTGATTAACACTTCAGTTTTTTTAATCTTAGTTATTGAGCAAAATATTTGTTCAAAATTGCAGCAGAAGAATTTTTTTTTTAGAATATATACTCTTGTCTATTGTGTGAAAAGCTAAAAATCAGTTTATTGAAAAAACTTGTTGTCAATTTAATAACATGTAAAAATGATAGTGTTAATCGACTTTTGATGCTGACTGTACTATTGAAGGTCATACGATATATCGGCAGCCTTGTTCCATCCACTTCTGAGTAAAGGCCACCTCTCTTTTTATGCCATGCCTCCCTGATCTGTGCGAGTCTTATACAAAGTGTAAAAAAATTAACCTTAAAAACTTTAAGAGGTGCTTTAGACCATCGAACTGAACAACTTTCACTATGGGACCAACTCCAAAATCACGAAAAAAAAATCAGCTGTTTCATACAAAAGTTCAATACCTACTCGGCCAAAATGTATGAAACAGCTCATTTTTTTTTCGTGATTTCAGAGTTGGTCCCATAGTGAAAGTTGTTCAGTTCGATGGTCTAAAGCACCTCTTAAAGTTTTTAAGGTTAATTTTTTTACACCTTATATAGTTTTCTCGCGATGTTCGCGATCGATTTAACTTGTATGATGTCCCAGGGCACTCCGGAGGCTCGCCTGGTGAAGGGCCCGCTGTGGCTGGGCGTGGCGGCGCGCTGGGCCAGCGCGGCGGGTGCGGGCGCGCGGGCCGTCGTGGCGAGCGCGGCGCTGGACGACTGCAGCTGCCTGCTGCTGGGCATCCCGCCGCGGTTCCAGCACGAGCCGAGGAAGTCAGTATTCGCCTAACATTTTTTTCAAGATATAAAATCTTCGATCATCGGAGAAAAAAAGTCGAAATACGAATATAACGACATACTCATAAAATAATAAAAGAGATCTCACACAGACAAATGCGCCATTTGTCATGGAATGGCGCAGTAATGATTGTTGAGTTTAGTTTTGGGTACTTACTTTTTTATATGTTTTGTGGTGGGATAAAAAAAAATATCGGGACTATCAATTTAATTTTTTTAGATAGCCCTAATAGTATTTTTTTATGATTATTTTCTTTGAGCACTATGCAAAGTGATTAAAAATAAAATAAAAATTGGTCATAACTTTTGAACCGTAAAAAAATTCACCGACATTCTCAGGGTTAAAAAGTTTGGAAATGACCTTGCCCACGCCCCTATTCGATTTGATCCATACTTCCAGGGACACCCTGTATAATGAATAATGTCTGTCCGCAGCTTATTCGGCGCGGCGTTCGAGCAGGCAGCCGCCAAGTGCGGCGCGTCGGTGTCGCTGGAGCACGCCGACTCGTCCGTCATCACGTTGCCGCTGGCGCAGCGCGCGCAGTTCCTCGACGCCTTGACTGCCTTACTGGCATAGTGTAGTGGTTTGATATGTAGGTGTCCTAGCTAGGGAATAACTGTGAAATTGATGTTACAATCAGCTTCAGCTAAAAAAAATGGCCACACAATCAAATCTACATCTATTTGAAGCGGACTGTAAGTGATACTGAATGTCTAAGAAGTGTCTTTTCACATAGTTCGAGTGCCGATACGACTCTAGATACCCGGGTCAGCCGAGTAAACATTGCGGATGCGTGTGGAAATTAATCCGGCGCCAACTACCCGGTAACCGGTACGTGGTACTAACTCCCGGTTTTTGGAACGGAAACCAACACAAAAATTGGCTAATAAATTTTCAAGCGCCCGTTGCCTGCTGTGATTGGTCAACAGTCAATCGCAACACTTGACTTCCGTTTAATTTGACACGTCGGTTATTTTCGTTCCAGGAACCGGTCGAAATATTCCTTTTACGAAACAGTTCTTTGCTGGATTAAGTTATAAGTATGTAGATAAGTGCGCATGTACCTAGAAGCGAAAGCCGAGAAACATGTAAATATCTATTTTTATACTTGCTTTGCTACAACGCTCACAAGAACCGCGGAGTCTTTCGCATTTCATAAGCATTGAATTATGAACTTTATATCGTGACTCGTAAAGTGGCAGTTTGAGTACAGTTGCTTTAGTATGCGTCGGCCATCTTGAAATCTTCCTGCACAATTCAATCGGCCTTACTAAAGGTCCATTTACACTATGCAAGTTTCTTGCCTGTGGCATACAATAAAATTGAGGCAAAAAAAAATACTTGCGTCATCTAAAAATTGTTCAGACGATGCAACGTTTGCATGCCACAGGCTATTTAGCTTTACCTAGTTACCGGGTACCCGGAAAAAGATATGCGGTAGTCAAGCGTGTGAAAAAGGGCATCACTGTAAATATTGTAGCTCGTAAGTTAAGTCATTGCATTAAAACTTTACAAATAAAGCAGCTGGAATGTTAATATTGATTACGAACGTCTTGTTATGCAGACATTTTGTTATAGGAGCTATCAATACTTAATCCATACTAATATTATAAATGCGAAAGTGTGTCTGTCTGTAACCTCTTCACGCTTAAACTGCTGAACCAATTTAGATGAAATTTGGTATAGAGATAGTTTGAGTGATTTGAGTCCCGGGAAAGGACATAGGATAGTTTTTATCCTGATATTCCCACGGGAAACTTATGCGGGTGAAACGGCGGGGCGCTGCTAGTACTTAATATTATAAACTGGCAGCGCCCCGCGGTTTCACCCGCATAAGTTTCCAGACAGACAGACACATTTTCACCTTCATAATATTGGTATGGATTCCAAAGTAAGTCTGTCTGTATGTTACTTTTTCACGCCTAAACCACAGAATGGATTTCGATAAAATTTGGCAAGGAGATAGATGGCATCCTGGGGAAGGACATAGGCTACTGTTTTGTCCCGGTAACACGTTCCCGTGGATAATTTCCGAAATACATACGCGCGGGCAGAAGCTAGTCTTTTATGAAGTAGGTTTAAATAAGTATGTTTACAGACAAAAATCACCAAATTGATGTATTAAAAACGCCTTTAATTTTATGATAGTTTTTAAATGATTCAAGAATAATACAAGTGCCTACAAAAATGGATTCATTATTATAATCAATTAGTTCTCTAAACAAATAAGTAATAATTAAAATTAATTCTTATCAAAATGCTATTAATAATATTCACAAGTCATCCTTGAGTTTGCTTAATGATTTAATGTAATAATAATAAAAATAATTTTCCTGTATTTTGTTATGTTACTTATTTGATATTCGTTTCCAGTTATGATAAATATGTTTTTTGTAGAATTATTAAGCGTATGTGTTGTTATGTGAAGTAAAAGAACTGTAGTTTTATCTAAAAACAGTCTAATTTCTATAAATTGTATAAAAGAAAACCGTTAACAGCTTGTGGCTACGAGACACGATCAATGTATTCAGTTCCGCCTTTTTCCCGTGGCCACGACCTACACGCTCAAGCGACACGCGTCTTACAACAACCATTACTGAGAAAACAAATAAAAGTTGTTGAGAGCATCTCACGGGACACCGCGACGCGCGGATCGACGCGGCGACGGTCGGGAACAGGTGACGCGCGCGCGTCGCTTGACGCGAGTCGCATCACTCGAGGCCGTGAACGGGGACTACCTCTTGACCATAAGGGTAATTATTATGCTGAAGATGCCTCACTGCGATACCTCGCGACCGCGGTTTAGCTCGCTAACTCGACGTCACCTCCATCATGTAAAACAAATGCATGCTGACATACAGATAGCGCCATCCACGAAGACGCGCCCCACTCTTCTTCCTAATCGCTTACAGTACAAGTGTGCAACATTCCATTAGTGTTTTAGTTTTGTCGATACACAGTAATTACTTATTAGCGAGTAATTAGTGTTTATCGAAAAACTAAAACGCTAGCGGAATTAACTAGCGATTAGTAAAAAGAGTGGGGCGCGTCTTCGTGGATGGCACTATCTTATATACTTATATACCTCACTGCGATACACCGCGGGCTGCTTGAAGGTTTACCTCGACGCCTGGTATGTGCGTGCGTTTCTATTAGCATGCATACGGAGGTGACGTCGAGGTATATAAAAAAAAGTGCTGTTGCTGAAAACCAGCGCTGGGGCTCTGTCTTGTATAGGGTCGCAGCATAATGCTGAAAGATAGCCGTTTTGCGTGGATGTGACGCATGTTTCCCCCTACCTTTTTATTTTTTGTGTTTATGTTCTTTTGTGCGTTATTTTCACCGCAAATAAACGTATTTTCTTTCTTATGTACTCTGTGCATCGAGGTAGCGAGCTAAACCTCGACCGCGAGGTGTCGCAGTAAGGCATCTTCGGCATATAATTACCCTTACCGTTTCATGTAGGGACACGCATCCCGTGACTTTTGCAAGTCCATTTGTTCATCGACTTCTGTTAAAATATAAAACTATCGTTCTTTCATCTTGTTAACTGTGGTAATTGAAGTGACTGTGTTTCTAATTATAAGTTCTTAGTTTTAATAATATTTATTTAGAAATAGTTGCAATATGAAATAAAACAATTGCTGATATAATATTTATTTTCTTTGATATAAAAATAACAATTTTACGTCCTATAATACAATATTGCAGTGCACTAGAAATAATTGATTTTACAACAGTAGCTCTCCTCTCCCACCCGAAGTATTACTACGATCCTTACATTTTCCTTTTGCTTCGTTTACGTTCATACATCCGAGCCCTGATTCACAACCATACATACGACAGGCTATCGTATCGAAAACCTGACATTTCGATAACCTGATTTGACTTGCCCTCAACAGCAAATAGCTGTTGGAAGAATAGCGGGCGTCTATTTGATTTAAACTGACAAAATTTTCGGGTTTTGGACTTGTGAACAGCGCAGCGTTTAGAAGACTCCTACGATAACAATGATTAATGTTCGATACGATACGGAAGCGTATCGAGTGTTTGTGAATAGCTATGCTGGTCATCCACGCATATCGGTTGCGAGTACCTACTACGTACCTTATTATTTATTTAATACTAGTTCAGGCATGCACCTTCATTCAAGCAACTTCTACGGCGTGCACACAAAAATTTACCTAAGTTACATCACAATCGGTCGAGCCATTTTCAAGTTTTTGCGAGATTAACGCACGGCAATTGATTTTTATATAAGTATAACCAGTATAACTAAAATATGAATTCTTAAAAATAAAACTGGGATACAGTAAAGCCCTGATGTTTTTCGAAGCAAGGCCTTGCCAATGGTTTCATATCACTTACGTTCATAACTTGACATACTTTCAAAGTACACTATTGAACGATTAAAATTCAATAATTCAGATTTCCTTTTCAATACAAGTTTCACTGGTCCTGCATGCTTGAACGGAGCTCACATCACGAGGCAAACTCGAACTGGTTTCATTATCTAAATCAGGCCAGTCGGCACTTCATTCCCAATCAGTTCACAGATTCTCTGGCTTTCGCTCGGATTTTACAGAATCATCTTTCTGCAATCATTATTTATAAATCTTGTGATCAAATCCAGGGACCATTTCGGTTGATCCTTAGGCACCATGTGTCCAGAATTACGTACCATCGCCTCCGTAAGGTTCCCCGCACATTTGATATATCCAGCTATTTGATTATCCACTTTCCAAATGCTTCTGCTAACACATTTGTACTCGACAGATGCCGAAAAGTTCAAATTATTTAAAAAGTTGACTGTCAGAGGGTATGCTACAATAATATCCAGCTGTCCATTATAGAACAGCATTCTGTAATGTGATAGTAGTTCGGAGACGGCCGGAGCTACGGACTGCATGAAGTCGAGTGCTAGCATGATTCGCACCATCTCTCCGTCGTGTAACGCGAGGCCCCCGACGTGAATACTTCGTCTGACGTCATTCTTGTTTATCACACTCAGGAACGGTGTTGTATCGTCTGTCTTTGCAGTACGCAAATAGTTGTAGTGGAAATCATACCCCGTGTAGAATTTAAAGAGCGAAAAATGCGTCACTCTTCCGCCCATCAGCCGGTCCATTAGAAGGTTCGCTAGTAACCAATGTTTACTCCTGATTGCAACATAAATATCCATCTGAGTTTTCTGAAATTTTTTTAACTCAATACCATCCAATAACCCATGCTGATACAAGTAATTACCGTAACTTAATTGATTTAAAGGATCGCAGTAAGCATTACCCAACGCCATGCCTTTTAAATTAATTCTGAATTGTCCTTTAGCATTTTTACGGTGGATTTCCATTCCTAGAGAGGGTATATACTTCCCCGCATAAGATTCGCCGGTTATATAGAAATCATTGTTCCTCAATTGTGGAAACATTTGGAAATACTGATGCAAAGCCTGATACAGTCCCTTGGCGATACATTCTTGGTTGGCGCAGAAACCATTGATATTTTCAGTAAAGCTAAATCCGGTCCCAACTGGGTTGTCGATGAAAATTAGGTGATAATTCAGTGCCCAGTGATATTTTCTTGAAACAAATCGTTTTTGTTTGGCTTGGAGAGGTCCTATTTCTACGAACAATCCATACAGAGAGCTACAACCAGGTCCTCCTTGAAGCCAGAGGACGACAGGAGCCGTCTTGTTCTTAGAAAAAGGCGGAAAGTACCAGAAATATAGATTGGAGTTGTACTTTGGGTCAATGGTTAAGAAACCTGCGTAACTTTCGATTTCTGACGAATTCGTCAAATTCACGCGTGATAGATACTGGGCGACGGATACTAAACCCTCTTTAATATAGGGAGATACAAACAACGGATCGCCTGCCTCGTGTGCTGGTTTTGAATCCAGTTTCAACCTCGGATAAATGGGTAAGAACAAAGTGTTAGCGAACGAAAACAAGATGAGTACGATGATCGAGAGAAACAGCATATGATCCGAATTATTACCCCTGTCGGGTGCAGCTTCTGTTCTCTCAAATATATATATCTTCATCTTGAATTATATATATAGTCCAAAAACATTAATCAGACACATGTAGGTAATCCACACTATTCAAAGAGGAATTCCTTGGAATATCATGCTGAAACACTGCTGCGTGAAAGCCACAGAGTACTTTTTGATAGACTCATGGTACAATTATATATGGATAGACTGAGAGTGAAAGCCAATTTCACAACTCTCACATGACATGCAAGTGACCTGTAAATAGTAGGTAGTCTATGCAAGTGACAGCGATATTGACATCGATCAATGAGTTTGTCGTAGAGTATTTACTGTGGGTAGTCTAATGAGGTTCTAAGTTATTTTCATGTTGTCTTCGACATCGCGGATCGTCGTGGTTGCTGTTGGGTCAAGGTGTCGGTTGGGCTAGGGGTCGCCGTTGGATATCATACATCTCCTAATGAAGACCTTATTCCTTTTCTATGCATGAGATTTGCGACAAATTGGTATTATCTCTCAAGTTGACAGTCTGGTGCAGTCTACCATGTAGTCTTGTCTATCGCGTCCCGCTCCGGTTGGGGGTTCTTGCGTAGGAAAATTGACCATGCCTATTATTGTCTATGTGTCCATGTCCATTGTCGCATCATCAGTTTCTGCAAGCTATGTTGGTTGATCCGAGATTTGAATCGCTTTACGGATTTAGTTTGTTCGAGTCAAGTACTGGTTATAATAATACCTACAGAATGTGAAATATCTTAAAACACAATTTTTAGACCATGTCTTACGATTATGTACTAATTTTGAATATTATCAAAAACGAGAGAGTTGCCTAGGAGTTTAATTTCAACATCATATTTCGACAGTAGGAATTAAAATCACAAGCTTATAGTCATGAGCCAAGTAATAAGATGACAAGGACATGAAATGTTTAAAAATTAAAATCATTCTTAATGAATCTTGTGATCAAGTCTAAGGCCCATTTTGGTTGATCGTGAGGGACCATGTGGCCAGAATTTCTTACCAGGACCTCAGTTAGATTGCCAGCTCTCTTCACAAACCCTGCCACCTCATTATCAACCCTCCATATGCCTCTTTTCGCAGTTTTATACTCTTCAGCTGAAGAAAATTTTAACTTACGTAAAAAGTTTTCTGTCAGTGGGTATGCAACAACTATATCAAGTTGCCCGTTATAAAACATTATTCTATAATGTGATAACAGTTCTGATATGTCGGGAGCTACAGATTTCAACATGTCAAGTGCTAAATGTACCTGCACATGATGGCCATCGTGGAATGGTAATCCACCGACGTGCACACTCCTCCGAACATTGTCATTTTGTAATAAGGCTGTGAACACTGTCATATCATCTTCGCCTCCTGATGATTGTAAGAAGTTATAGTAGTAATTAAAGCCTGTGTAATATTTGAAGTATGAGAAATTGGTTAACTCTCCGTCCATCAAGCGGTCCACAAGTGTATCAGCTTGTACCCAATTCCGTTTCTTAATTTGTGTCACAATCTCATTTTGATACTTTATAAATACTTTCAACGCATTACTGTCTATTAATCCAAGTTGGTACAAGTAGTCTCCATAGTTCAATTGATTTTCTGGGTCACAGTATCCATTGCCAATTGCCATACCTTGTAAGTTAAGTTTTTCAAGACTATTTTTATTTTCTTTATGTATGAACAATCCTAGGGATGGTATGTACTTTCCTGCATAAGATTCACCTGTTAAATATAAGGCATTCTTCTTCAAATGTGGAAATAGTTTGAAAAACTGTGTTAAAGTTGTGTGCAATCCTTTGGCTACACATTTTTCATCCATACAATATGCAGCTTCTTTATTGGTGAAGCTAAATCCTGTACCAACCGGGTTGTCAATGAATATTAGGTGATACTTTAGAGCCCAGTGATATTTCCTCAAAGCAAAACCTTCTTTTTTGGCTATCAAAGGACCCAGCTCTGTAAATAGCCCAAAAAGCGAGCTTCCTCCCGGTCCACCTTGTAGCCACACGACGACGGGAGCCTCCTCATTCTTAGAAAAAGGCGGGAAATACCAAAAATACATATTGGAGTTGCAATTCTCGTCGATCGTAAAGAAGCCGGCGTGACTTCGGAAACCTATTTTATCCGTAATAGATACCCGCGAGAGATTTTGCGCGAGTATTATCGAACCATTTTTGAGGTACGGAGTGATCATGAGAGGATTACCAGCATTTTTCTCTGATTTAGCCTCCAGTTTTATCCTCGGGTACACATTTGGAAAGAAAGTCGCGTTTACCATAGAAAATGCACTCAACACTGCGAGTAAACGCGTCCACATTTCGCAGGAATCACGATGTATGTTCATGGTGTTGTATTCAAATAATACAGCCAGACATTCGCACTAGTCAGATCAACATATCATCGACTTTAAGTTTTAGATTTTTTGTTTGTTTGTTTGTATTCAGTTTCGGTATGATGTCGATGACCGTTTGACATTTCTGTCATAGAGGTTCGTCATTGGGAAAGTCGTTCAAAAAGTTCATTCAAAAACCTGAATATGAAAGTGTTGGAAACTCGGGATCGATAAATCCTTCTTAGAATAAAGATAAACAACAAAATAAATACATATGAATCAGTCATCTGTCTTATTTCTCGCCAAAATAAGAACATTTATGAATTTCAATCATTGTAATAATTTGTACAGACGCCAGCACATCAACCTACTACAATCTGTCAAATTTCTTTAATAGATTTTCAACTTTATCACAAAAGAATAAGGTTCAAAGTTGATTGGGAAAATGTGACAGTTAGGTGTAGGTTGATGTGCTGGCGTCTGTACTATTTTAATTCAAACGGATAAATAATTATCATTTATTGAAATCTGCTTGAAGATCAAAGATTAAAGTTTGTATACAAGTTGAAGATTTTCAATTATATTTTTCCGATCACCTTTGGTATGATTGTATCTTAGACAAAGTTATTATTACTCTAATTATGCTGGGGCCAGACTATCGCGATAAGGCGAAGATTTGCGCGATAAGTTTATAATAGAGGTCAGTGGTTTATGCTCATTGGCTGGACCTACGATGTCAGCCAATAAGAAACAACTTATCGCGATTTTCCCGTACAGTGTGGCCCCGGTATTAGGATTGTATGTTACACAGAGCATGTATTGATCTCGAGTATATGTGGTCTGTAGTATTGATTGTCAAATGTCAACACTCAACACAGACAGAAGACCACAGAGTACTTTTTGATAGAGGATTGTCATTGTATTGCGGCCAATTGCGGCGGTCAGCAGAAATAGGATACGAGGAAAAGAATCAACGAACGACATTGATAAGCCGGCTGAACAACAACTTATTATTATTCACTAAAGCATGATAAAAAGTTGAAGCCGACTAATAATTGGGCCAGTATTTGGTTCGAGATGGCGCGAACATTGTGTGTTCTGCTAATATTTCAAGTATTTTTCAACGCCGAGGGTTTCTTCCATCGATATCCGAAATTGAACCTTGGCGAGCGCGATGGAGGTGATCCAGGGCCTCCGTTGTTCCTCACTCCGTACGTCGAGAGTGGGAAAATTGACGAAGGCAGGCGTCTCGCCCGCGTGCCCTTCACGGAAAGTCTTCGTATCAAGAGTTACGCTGGATATTTCACTGTGAACAAAACGTACGACTCCAACCAGTTCTTCTGGTACTTCCCTGCGATGGTACCGGATAACAAGAACGCGCCAGTCGTCGTGTGGCTGCAGGGCGGGCCCGGCGCGACCTCCCTGTATGGTCTGTTCACGGAGAACGGTCCGATTAGAGTTCGTAGAAATAAATTCGAGAGGAGGAAGTACAACTGGGCTTTGAGCCACCACATGATATACATAGACAACCCTGTCGGCACTGGGTTCAGCTTCACGAACGACAGCAGAGGCTACTGCACGGATGAGACGCAGGTAGGTGAGCAGTTGTACACCACATTGATACAGTTCTTCCAGCTCTTCCCTGAACTGCAGCAGAATAAGTTCTTTGTCTCCGGTGAGTCCTATGGAGGGAAATATGTGCCTGCTCTAGCATACACCATACATAAGAAGAATCCTACTGCTCAACTAAAAATTAATATGAAAGGAATTGCTATTGGTAATGGTTTGAGTGACCCTGAACATCAGTTGGTATATGGGAAATATTTGTACCAAATAGGCCTCATAGATTCGAACGGAGCTAAAGTATTTGAAGAATATGAGAACAAAACTAAGAACTTTATCAAACAAGGGAAATGGGACGATGCGTTTACCACATTTGATTCATTGTTGAATGGAGACATGATAGATGGCAAGAGTATCTTCACGAACCTAACTGGCTTTAATTTCTACTTCAATTTTTTACACACTAAAGACTACACTCAGTATGAAGATTTCGGACCGATGCTACAAAAGACTGCGGTACGTAAAATGATTCATGTTGGAAACTTAACTTTCCACAATGGGACAGAAGTTGAGAAGCATTTGAAGCAGGATGTGATGAAGTCTGTAGCCCCATGGATAGCAGAACTCCTTGATCATTACTACATTGTTATATATAATGGTCAATTAGATATCATTGTCGCATACCCCTTAACTGTAAACTACCTCAACAATCTCAACTTTACTGGTGCCGAAGAATATAAGACGGCAAAGAGGTATGTTTGGAAGGTGGATGGGGAGGTAGCCGGCTATGTGAAACAGGCTGGCAAACTAGTGGAGATCTTGGTGAGGAATGCTGGACATATGGTGCCTGGGGACCAGCCTAAATGGGCACTAGATTTGATTACACGGTTTACTCATGAGAAAACTTTTGATGGACACAATAAGGCTGTTTACTTGGGAATGAATTGAGTATTGTTAAGGATTTATTAGAGTAGGTACTTGTGAATTATGTACATGTAACAGCAAAAATTCAGCAACTGTTAAAACTCCTTATAAAAATTAAACTGGGCTATTGATTGGGCCACCTATTAAATGCTCATGTTACATGCATCATTGACAAGCTACCTCACTAGGAATTGATGGTAAAAGGATGCTGGTACTTATGTCATATCATATTCAAACATACATTTTGAACACGTAAATTGTGCATCAAGAAAAGAACATTTATTGGGGCCTACCCCCAATTCATTTGGTCTTTCCCTTCTATAAGTACGAAGGCTGCAATAATGCATGATCCCGTATCCATAGAACCCCTTGTCTGTTAGGCAAATAGAAAAAGTTATTGTCTCATTAGTGACAGTTGAGCTTGTGATAGATGCATTTACATATTACCTTATGTATGCAAACGTAACTATCATGATGTACAATGAACAACAAACTCACTGTCATTAGGTATCTATTGTATTCTATACATACAAACACCAAGGTAGAATAAAATTGCACGACAGTTTGTGAAAGTACAATAATTAATAGTGTTAAAATCGTAAACATCATTGTATTCCGTCAATGATTTAATTATGTCTATATTTTCTGCTTATTGTATAAGTGGACCATTCGAGTACCTATTTGTTAAGTGCTAACGTCATTGTTTATACCTACTTTCAGAACTTGAAACCATGCAAATTATTGCATAATAATTTGTGTTTTTAATGTAGGTATTTGTTACGGATGTTTTGTAAAATAAGAATAAATATTTTTATATTAGGTCCTTACATATGAAATTGGCGTTTTTCGTACTGGCCACTTTAATCACGAATTTCTCCTCTTTGGTAAGGAATTCCAAATTCAAATTTGTACAGCTATTTACTCATGTATTTGTGCTTCGATGACCGTCATTCATTTGTTTTTTTTCTTCTGTTTTTTCTGTTTGCGTCACTCATTTTACAAAATGGAAAATTTAAAATATCGCATTATTTACGAGTACGAGTTCCGCCGTGGCACTAGTGCTGCGGAAACGACTCGAAGGGTGAATGATGTGTATGGCGGTCATGTTGCAAAAGAAAACACAGTTCGTTTTTGGTTCCAACGTTTTCGTTCTGGAAATTTCGACCTGCAGAACAAGCCCCGTGGACGGCCTGAGACCCAAGTTGATAATGGAGAATTGAAGGCTATTGTGGAAGCGGACCCATCGCAAACCACGTCCGAGTTAGCTGCAGGCTTCGATGTTAGTGATAAAACTGTTTTAATTCACTTGAAGCAAATTGGGAAGATTAAAAAGCTCCACGCCACTGCTGCTTCACGACAACGCCAGACCACACACTGCGCAACAGACGGCTACCAAATTAGAAGAGCTTGAATTGGAATGTCTTAGACATCCTCCGTACTCCCCGGACCTTGCTCCAACAGATTACCATTTTTTTCGCAATTTGGATAACTTTTTGCAAGGGAAAAAATTCAACTCCGATGGGGCAGTCCAAATCGCCTTCAAAGATTTTATTGATTCCCGTCCGACTGGTTTTTTTAGTAAAGGGATCAATGAACTACCTATAAGATGGCAAAAGTGCATTGAAAACAATGGTTCATACTTTGATTAATTAAATATATTATATTAAAAAATATTCGACTTTTTGTTCCTTCCATACAAAACGCCAATTTCATATGTAAGGACCTAATATTATTTAATAGCGACTGTTTTATTTATTTGTTTAGTTGATTGGTGACTAACGCTCTTGGTTGACCATGGTGGAATGTGTGGGTACAGTGACAGGCACGAACTTCACAAAAAGGAGGAGGTACTATGTTCGGATGTTTTTTTTTTTGTATGTTTATAAATATAATTCATCGAATATTCCGCCACTTGTCGACGGATTTTCAAAATTCTTTTTTTTGTTCGAAAGTAGATAGTTCTGGGGTGGTCCCACTGTCACGATGGTGACAACCATACATTTGCGTATGGTTGTCACCATCTCAGGTAGCTGGGCTGAAGATGGAAGGTACAACTCCTTAACAGTAAGAAGTTACTCGAACAGGCAAGGACTGTTTTAGTAAATTGTTTTGATGTTTGATAGGGCATTTGCCACATTTGGTCTCAGGATCATCAAGTCATGACCTGATGCTGCAGTCAGGATAGTCTGCAGAGTACCTACCTAACTCCTCGACAACTAACAGCAGATATATCGTGTTTAGGCTCATTGAAAAGGGCTCGATGTGTGGATAAACGTACTGTCAATGAGGAACACCGAAGTACATAGAGACCTGATGCTGAAGCCAGGAGCATTAGAAAAAGTACAAACCTTGAAATTACAGCACCATAGTCGTGTTTGGGCTCATTTTAAACAAGACTAAATTTTAAGTTCAATGCAATGTTGACATAAGTCTGGCCTGATGCTGCAGCCAGGATTATCAGCATCTACTCTAAAAACATCAGAAATCGAAGGAACTCTTCAAATATTATAGGCACACCTACCTATAGCGATTTGGGTATTTTTTATAGTAACTCGTGCACTTGCTCTCGGAAAGCACCATTTGGTGAAGTGGAACTGATGATGAAGACCACAGATGGCCACCGGAAATACTCAATAATATCTATATCTGTATTTAACGGGTTGCGATTCGATTACTTTAATATGGTTGCTAAGCAATTTATGCTCGTCACAATGTGAATGCTGATATGGAGCTGATGGTGGACCTGGAGAACTCCTCAACAATTAACTTCCCTGCATCGGGAAAAGCAATAATTTGTTTGTAAAAGGCGATGAGCACTAAGCTATTGTAACTTAGATAAATTATAAGCAGACCCACTAAAAAGCGTGAAATAAAAACTTTTTAAGAAAAAAAACCGACTTCCAAAAAACACTACAAAGTGAAAAATAACTTTAAGTAATTTCTTTTGAATTGTCAAGGACATAAACCTACAACCCAATGAGTCCCTCCAGCCCGGCAGGCCCAGACGGAGAGGGCGAGATGAGCTGGACTCCTTCAACAAGAACTGGTCCTTAGCAGCTATAAACAGACAGAAGTGGAAAGAAAGTAGAAACGCCTTTGCCCTCAGCAGTGGGACATACTATCATCATATCTTTGTAGTACCTAGTAGGTAACATTGCATTTTGGCGTTATTTACGAAATTTTAAATAAATAAATACTTTACAGACTTTTAATAAAACTGACGAAATGTGGGTGTACTGTACAGTACTATTACACCGCTCTACCTAACCCATTGGGTAGTACAGGCGTGATGTTATTACAATGTAAGGTCCCGGCGCGGCGCGGCGTTTCTAAATTTGCCAGACGTAAACAACAATGGCCGCTCGAAATTTAAGTAATAAAATCGATAGGTATACAAGAACATACAGGTTGAAATTGAAAACATGCGACAAATCGAAATGGGAGATTGTCCTCATCATTATGAACAACTTTTACTATGGGACCCAAACTGAAATCGCGAAAAAAAAATCAGCAGTTCCCTACATTTGGACGAGTTATGCGAACATAAATAGGTAACCTAAAAGTAGGGAACAGCTGATTTTTTTTCGCGATTTCAGGTTTTGTCCCATAGTAAAAGTTGTTCATAATGATGAGTACAATCTCCCATTTCGATTTGTCGCATGTTTTCAATTTCACCCTGTATACACAACAAACAAACATTAGGTACTACCGCTACCGGTTCTACTCTTGTTTAAAAAACTACCATGACCTTTACCATGACATATAGGTGTTGTTTCGCTCGGTTCGATTTCCGGCTAATAGGTAGCTTTTGTTTGTGCATTGTTTCTTGGAAGCATACCATGTTGGAAGCTATCAAGCTACGATCGATTTGATTAGATTGTTGATAGGTAACGGGCCGTGGCACCCGTTGACCCGTCGCAATGCATGACTGGTTATTCCCTAATAAATGGTACAATCCATCGATGGGGGTTGATATTCAACCCTCTTATAATTTGAGGTATACTTCATTGGGAGATAGAAAATCGCAGTAGGTAGCTATATACTAATTACATGAAGCGTAGGTATTTCTTGTCAGGAAATACATGCGCTGCATGTAATTTATGTTTACGCCACTTTCTGCTATGTAGGTAGTTGTAGCATGGTTTTAAAACAACATCAAGTTCAATGTCGTAGGTAATCGAATCGGCATCGTATTGCGTAAGGAGACTAGAAGTAAATTAACTTGAGTTGGATGGTAAAGGCAGCAGTAGGTATCAATATAACGCTAGTATAAATTACTTTCAATGCTATGGGTCTTGCATTTTCAGTGCCACATAAAAGGGAGTTTTTTTTTGCATCTGTTGCGCAGTGTAAACAGCGCATGTGCGCTGTTTGGGATGGGCTGTAGGCATGTAGGACGAGTTGATGAACCACTCGGGTTCTCGAATGCGTCTTACGAGTATTATGTACTGTGTGTCTTACGCTTCATCAACTAAGTACGACTAAATCAATAAATAATATCATATCAGCTCCCGATCACACCCACATGATCAATATTTTAATGAATTTTCTCTGGTGTGAAAATATTTATAAAATAAAAAAAAGGCCAAGTTATCACAATATCAAATGTTACTTTAATTACTCTTTAACCTAGAGTTACTTTATTATCTGGATATGAGCAATCTGTGTTCAAACAAGCCACAAAAAACACATCCCAGAAAAGTGAACATTTTCTTAGTCAAATAATTTGAAACAAACTTGTGTTGACAAAACTGCACTTTCTGAATGCCTGGCATGTTACCATGTCAAAAAAATATATGTATCTGCATGATATCATTTTTATAAATTGTAAATCAAATAATGCTCTGGACACTGTACCAACAATTCTTAAATCAAAGTTCAAGTAGGTTGCACGGCATTCAAAAAGTTCAAACACTGGTAAAAAGGAATGGAATAATCTAGTAATTTATCGGCCTTCTATATAAGTTGATAGCTCAATTTCTTCTGGAAGCTCCGTGATGTTGACATCAAAGCGGTCTTGAACTTCATTAAGGATTTTAGCATCATTCTCATCGGATACCATTGTTATAGCTAAGCCTTTAGTACCGAAACGGCCGGCACGAGCCACACGATGCAGGTATGTGTCTGAGTCTTCAGGCATGTCATAGTTGAATACAATATTCACTCTTTCAATATCCATCCC
This sequence comes from Amphipoea oculea, assembly GCA_945859645.1. Classification (NCBI taxonomy): domain Eukaryota; kingdom Metazoa; phylum Arthropoda; class Insecta; order Lepidoptera; family Noctuidae; genus Amphipoea; species Amphipoea oculea. Next base: position 18,104,973 of record OX243884.1, read on the forward strand.
TCTTCCAAACAAGTTGGTGGCAACTAGAATTCTCTTCTGGAACTCCTTGAACTGCTGGTAACGGGAGAGGCGCTCATCTTGAGTCATGTTCCTATGTATACCAATAGCGGGGAAGTTTTGGTCTGTTAGCAGTTGAGCTAAAGCTATGCAGCGTTGGACAGACTTCACAAATATAACAACTTGGTTGAACTCCAGTACATCAAGTAGCTCAAACAGCTTCTTATTCTTCTCATTCTCCTTAAGTTTAACATAGTGCTGCTGCAACCCATGCAGTGTCAGCTTGGCTTCATCATCCACATACACTTCCATAGGATCTTGCATAAACTTCTTGCACACAGGTCTGATCTCTTTGCTCAAGGTGGCAGAAAACATCATCACTTGCTTACCGTGAGGGGTGTTCCTGAATATTTCCTGGACGTCGCGTCTCATGTCTAGAGATTCAAGCATCTTGTCACATTCGTCGAGTATAAAGTGCTTCAAATGCTTCAGATTCAGCTTCTTACTGTTGACTAACGCCAAAATCCTGCCGGGGGTGCCGACGACGATGTGCGGGCATGCAGTTTTGAGGACCTCCTCGTCCTTCTGTACGGGCATTCCACCGAAAAACACGGATACTCTGACGCCGGCCATGTATTTTGAGAAACGCTCGTATTCCTTGCTAATCTGGAAAGCCAATTCTCTGGTGTGGCACATTACGAGAACGTAGACGTGGTTTTCTGAGGGCTCCAGCTGCTGTAGAGTCGCCAACACAAATACGGCGGTTTTTCCCATGCCGGACTTTGCTTGACACAGGATATCCATACCGAGGACAGCTTGCGGAATACATTCATGTTGCACTTCTGATGGATGCTCAAAACCGCAGTCGACGATGGCGCGCAATATCTCGGGCTTTAACAGGAAATCTCTAAAGCCAGAACTGTGAATAGATACGTAGGATCCCTTAACCTCTTTCTTTGGCGCCGCTTCTGGCGCCCCGTCAGTGGTCTGCTGGTCTGCCTGCTCCTCGTCTTCGTAGTCCAGAAGATCGTCGTTGTCAGCCATGATTTATAGATTTCTTACTAATTTATGTAGTAATTACGAACCGCGCTCGTTTAAAAGCACGTGAAATTTATTTTGAAAATTTTATTTCACAATAATGGCGGCTATGGTTTTGGCGTCAATTTCAACGTTTTTAAATGAAACTGGAAGCATAATATGGAAATTGAAACCTAGGCTTTTTGCCATAGTATATATTCTATGTAGGCTCACTGACAGAAATGGATTATTTCCAGAAAGTACACATAATAATTATATAATATAAAATCGTAAAGCAGTTTGCGTTTATTATTAATAGTAGGTTGTACCCGAGAATTAAATAAATTGTGCTTATAATAGACTATGAAACTAAACCAAATGGAATGGCTATGGTGGTGAATGATGGCAAACAACGACATTCATGATAATATTATAATGCTTTTGGTAATGGAAATATTAAATATTGAGTTAAGATTATCATTGTTATTCTTTGGGATTAAGCATAGATGCAATGAATTAGATCAGTTTGGTAACCAGTTTATTGGTAACGAAAGGATAAAGAATAGAAAACACCATAACCAATAATCCTGTTTCACAGGAAAATTTAACGATAACGTTGCTATTCTAAGTCTTGTGGTGGCAGGCACGTCGCGAGAGTATAATCTGTCACGTTATAATTGCAGCTCTGTAGATATCAATTCTGTGTTTTGGCATTATTATTTGTTTGGTTATCTTATTACCTATTATTGTAGTTGACATAGTACATTCTGAGATTTACTGTAGTTACGGTACGTTAAATAGTTTTTAATTTGACATTTACTTTTGACTTGATTTCAATGTAATAAATTAAGAAAAAAAAATTAAGATGACAAATTGATATTGTTCTTTTTTTGTATTGAATATGGGCCTTTATTTTACCTGATATAAATGAATTTTATTTTTATTCATTTGCTAGCAGCGCCCCGCGGTTTCACCCGCATAAGTTTCGATTCCGTGGGAATATCGGGATAAAAACTATCCTATGTCCTTTCCCGGGCGGGACTCCATTGATCTAATATGGTAATATAAACACACACACCTCTACTATAATTTACGTAATATCACACCGCAAGTGCTTGTTATGAAAACGGACTTAGTTTTTTTGGGAGCTTCACCTGTATATGAATTTACTTACTCGTTTGTGCTCACTGGTTCCTTTAGTACTTAGTTCCTTTGAAGGAACTTACTCCCATAAAAGTATTCAGGTTTAAATAGTTTAGAATATAGTATAGTCTCGACGAAATATCGGATTTCCAATTTGTTTTCGGAGAGCTTTTTCCCAAAATTATATTTTTTTATTATCTCTGACAAATCAATCAGTCAATTGCTGCGCAACGGGGTATATTAATTAATTATGCGTAAAAGAAGTCGCTTGTTCACAAAAAAAAAAAAATGGATAGTGATAGATAGCTAGATTTCAAATTCTTGGACGTTGGATATCAGCGACATCTGAAGTGAGCAGGTGGCAGTTTTTATCCCCTTTGAATATAACATGATTTTCATTTTGCCAACTTCGCATCAGAAACCGCGTCAGCATAGTCAATCAATCAAAATCTTATAGTCTGTAAGCCTTCCGAAAATAATAAAAAATAAAAATAAATGAAACAATAAACGTTGCTTTCTTTAGGTTTTATTTCTTATAATTTTATTAGGTAAAAATCAGAACAAGTTAGAAATGTGTCTACATTATTTATAAAAGTTGCGTGGATTTTTCCACATAGTTTTTATTTAAAATCGATTTCATTGAAGACGGCCACATAATCTCAGCCGAAGGGCCATCGTGGCCTTACGTGGCCCATGGGCGACAACAGTGAAACATTCAGTGTGCCCGTAATAAATATCTACTTTTTTCCTTTCAATAAATTGCATGCTTTATTTTATTTAACAATGTTTTTAATTTAAACACCCATAAAAAAGTACGAGGTTTTGTCCACAGTTCATACAAATTACACACTAATTAATTATACTAAAACAATAAGTACGGACGCCAGCACATCAATACTACAATCTGTCAACTTTAATTAATAGATTTTCAACTTTATCGCTAAATTGTAAGGTTCAAAGTTGATTGGGAAAATTTGACAGTTTCGGGTCCCTAGCTTGATGTGCTGGCGTCTGTACATAATTACTGTACCTACTTCCTAATCACTACTGAGTTCACATGAAAACAATTTTTACAATTATTTCTGAAGGAGACAACTATATTGAAATAATACTGGAATAACAAATGTAAGGCTAGGTTCAAACTAACGTTCCCAAATGCGACTTGAAGTGGTGACAAGAGTATGGACTGGGCCTTCGTTGCAGTGAATTGCAAAATATTATGCAATAACACGAATGAATAACACGCAGTTGTGCTAGGTATTATGTATGTACACAGCTGCGGCAGTGCTGCCGCGTCACTACTGGTCGCCAAACATTTTCTATAGCTTTATATGAGATTACATTCTGAGCACAGCAGCAATGTGACGCAGCAATGTCGCGCAGCATTGCTGCCGTGCTCGGAATGTAATCTCATAATATAAACCTATAGAGAATATTATGGGTACCAGTAGTGCTGCCACAGATTTAGTAATCTGTGGTGCTGCGGCAGCATTCTGCGTGCTACCGAGATCGGAATCATACCTTTACGATATCTCAGAAAAAGGGGTTTGTAAGGTACTTCTTACCTACTGCATTATTATAGCACATATTGGTTGTAGGTATACATATTTAAAATAATCTAGAATAGGTTAGTTGACAGTTTTTGAGAAACCAATTAGCAATGTTTCTTGTGTTTTATTTACCTCAAAATATGATTATTTCAGGGAAATATTAACATTACCAGAAGAAAAAAAAAATTATAACGCAATTTAATTTTGGTTGTCAAAACGGGGCCCTTCGATTTTTTCAGTGTTCTCTATAGAAGGTGGGCCAGTCAGACGATAGTTTGACAAATTGCGATTAAGCTATACTTAGGTTCTAGTTTCGCTAGTCTATACATTCTTTCTGGGCCGGATCTAGACACCTATTTCCCAGTCCAAGTCGCATCGCTCCATCAAAATCTACGGTAACTAACACTTCTCACTATAGGGCTTCAACGGCTTAAAATCAGCATTCCCGCTCAAATAAGCATCAACGAAATTCTGGACCGAGTCCGTGGTAATCTCATCACCATTTTTCATGGTCACCATGCGCTGTTTGGGGAAATCTATGGAGGTAAGCAAGGGGACCGCGTCATCCAGACCTATATGTTCCCTTAGCATATCTGCGCTGTCTGTGCCATCGATGCCAATGTAAAACATGACGTGTTTGAAAGGCTTTTTCTTCATCCTGGAGTGTCGAGACGTCGGGTAGTCAAAGTCCATGGTCTCGTCATCCGAGGAGTTCTGGTAGGGACAGAAGCCAGGGAACTGGATGCTGCATTCATCGTAGTAGGATTCCGCTGAAGGTGTTATCACGGACTCGGCGAATTCTATTTCTGAGTCTTCGTCATCTGGAAAGGAGAAAGGAGTGTGATTAGTTTTTGAGTAGGTAAGTGCGTTAGGTTCTGAGCAAAAAACTGCGATTTCACGCGGATGAAGTCGTGGACAGGAGCTAATCTATACAAATAAATAAAATTGAAGTGTCTGTTTGTAATATTAAAATAACCGCTTTTTACTGAATGCATATGGAATTATGGAAGAATACACGGTACATATACCAATTTTTTTTTTTTAAATTTTTGTTTCTCCGTCTATCTGTCTGTCTGTTTGTTCCAGCTAATCTCTGAAAGGGCTGGACAGATTTTTTTTGGACTTTCACTGGCAGATAGCTGCTGTAATAAGGAGTAACTTACGCTAATTTTATTTTAGAAAAATAATTAGGGTTCCGCGCAAACAAATTAAAACGTTTTCCGTCATGCACGCGAACGAAGTCGCGGGCACTGCTAGTTTGGAATAAAATGGTTTTAATGTTAGAAGGTCTTGTCGTCTTATCGCCATGAAATGGTAAAGACACTAGGCTAGGCAGCCAGTTAGTTAGCAAGGTCCTTAGCGGGGCCGACGGCCAGTCTAAACTGGATGAATTTTTCTAGTATAACATTAAAATCTCACCGATAAACAAGACGACTGCTGGGTGTCGCGCCATCTTCAGGAGTGCTTGCTCAGTCAGCACCGACACCGGCCGCTGCGCCCATGGGAAGTTCTGGCAAGATAGAAGAATAATGTTAGTTAAGAAAATTTATATGAAGAGTTATTTTTCCAGCTATATGTGAAGATTCCCGGGAAGTCCAAAGCGGCTTCCAACAAAGAATACTAGGTCATTTTATAGGACCTACCGGATCCCTGTCCCTGTAAGTCAATCAATCAACTCAGCCTATCGCAGTCCACTGCTGGACATAGGCCTCTCCCAGACTGCGCCACAGCACCCTGTCCTCCGCCTTCCGCATCCAGTCTACCCCAGCCACCTTCTTAAGGTCGTCTGTCCAGATGGACAGACGACCTTAAGAAGGTGGAAGGACGTCCCCCAGCTAGATAGCTGGGGGACGTCCTACACTACGCTTGCCGGTACGCGGTCTCCACTCCAGGACTCGTCTGCTCCACCGGCCATCGGTCCTTCGACAGACATGGCCAGCCCACTGCCACTTCATTATGCTTACTCTGCAAGCTATGTCGGTCCCTTTAAGTGCTCAGGGCGATCTCGTTTGGATTTTTGGCGTAAGAGATACACAAAGTCCTCGGACGGACTGGCGAAGGATGAGAAAAACGTAAAAAGACCTTTTGGCGAAAAGCGTTCCATACAATAGAAGATTTTCTACTAGGCTGTCAACCCAGTCTATCTCAGATCGCAGTTCACTGCTGCACATAGACTACATCCCAGTTGCATCACACCGTCCGCCTCTACCATCCAATCCAGCCAGACAATAAGATACTAATTACTTACGAATCCAAGCGGATCAGCCGACAGATGTTGCCTTCCATTCGCAGTGAGGATCTTTCCTGTTCCGTCCGTGATGACCAAGGCTGGTATGCCAGCGACCCCGAGTGCAGCCGGCATGGTCAGGCGCGCGTCGGTCGCTGACCAGGGCACGGAGAGGGCACCTACAGAAGACACTGACTGTACAGTGCGGTTGAAGGACTGTTCACTCCTGGAAAGAGAGAGATGTTCCTTTTAAGCATTCGGTTTATTATGTGGCTATGAATGCTATGATTTATCAGGCATGTGGCATTGCCACCATCAATGGAAGTGGGTCTGAGATAATAATTAAAATTATCAATGCAACCCTCTAATTTCATATACCTACATGATTATGTAGGTAGATTAATATTTCATGAAATAGTCATATCGGCCAAAGAATCAGCATTGCCATACAACGTGGCAATGCTGCCAGCCTTTTGGGCACGTTTCCCGTTGACAGTGATGCGGACGAATTTTTTGATGCCCTTTGATTATTTTCCCTCCCTTTTTATATACTTGTACATATTATTATTTTAAGATTGTTAGCTTTTTAAGGTATCTAGGTATAATAAAAAAATAATAATCTATGGGATTATATTATATGAGGGTTGTATTTTAATGATTATAATTCTGTAAATCCCACCAAAAACAATTTCATGTATCTAAAATGTTGCCAAGACGAGACCACATATGGCTCGCACTGTTAAAAAGTTATCAGATCTCATGTAGAGCCAAGCTTCTAAACTACACGCCCAAACTCTACAAGCCCTAAATTCACAAAATCTACACCTTATTCAAAATATGTGGCCGTTTCGCTACCGTCACATTGGCGTAAGATGAAACATTTATTTACTGTTCATTACTTTTCTGTTATCTGTTATACAATAGTTCTTGTAGTAACGAAACGGCCAAGCCTCATATTTTGACTAAGTGTAGAGTTTGTGAATTTAGGGTTTGTAGAGTTAGGGCGTGTAGACTTAGATATGCGCCCTATCTAAAAATGGCCGCCACAAACGAAGGGATACCAAGTTTCAGCTTTCTTCCTAGAAAGCTCCTCTTCAGGAAGTACCCTAAGAGTTTTGATGATCATCAGTCAGTGACGAAATCGGGGTGTTTTAGATATCAATAAAATCTAAAGCTATGCAATTGAAGGAAACTTTTGAATAAATTCACTATTGACATCATATCTCGAGAATTTTGTTTATCTGGTATAATCCAAACCCAAGTTATGAGGGTTAAAAAAAGGATGAAGCGCTTCGAGAAAAGGTAGGTAGTGCCTTTGCACTTCGGCGGGGCAACGGGAGTGTCCCCATCCCCAGATTAGTTACGGTCGCGAATCATATTCCATATACAACATGCAACATGATTCTGACTGCGAAATTTGCAAAAAACGTAATTTTAATTTCGTGAGCTACCCTGGTGTGGTTTTGCTAAGACTACTGAGATATTTTAAGCCCTAAAAAGAACGTTATGTTATGTAGGTATATCGGATCCAAACAACTTACGGCAGCATGCATTTCATGGCTCCTTTTTTAATAACGGGGACACCTGCTTGTTTCAGCTACCAGGCCCAGCGCAAACATTTGTGTGAAGCGTGTTTTAAATTTATTGGTCTTCCCTAAAGCTATTATTACCTAGCTGTGCAATCGCACTCGTGCAATTTAATTAATAAATTAATGACCGTACTGTATCCAAATTTTGATTTACGTTACTACTGCTAAGTACCTAAATAAAAGGTTATTTATTGACGATAACGACGATAAAGAAATAAGGAATATTAAATACAATGAAATAATAAATTAATAGATAGACCTGCATATAAAATATTAATAAAACAAGTAAATAAATGGAAATATAAATACATAGATAATAGCATGTAAAATATTTTTATAGTTAAAGTCAATAATAATAACAAATAATTATGAATAACAGATATATATTAGGTCCTTACATATGAAATTGGCGTTTTGTATGGAAGGAACAAAAAGTCGAATATTTTTTAATATAATATATTTAATTAATCAAAGTATGAACCATTGTTTTCAATGCACTTTTGCCATCTTATAGGTAGTTCATTGATCCCTTTACTAAAAAAACCAGTCGGACGGGAATCAATAAAATCTTTGAAGGCGATTTGGACTGCCCCATCGGAGTTGAATTTTTTCCCTTGCAAAAAGTTATCCAAATTGCGAAAAAAATGGTAATCTGTTGGAGCAAGGTCCGGGGAGTACGGAGGATGTCTAAGACATTCCAATTCAAGCTCTTCTAATTTGGTAGCCGTCTGTTGCGCAGTGTGTGGTCTGGCGTTGTCGTGAAGCAGCAGTGGCGTGGAGCTTTTTAATCTTCCCAATTTGCTTCAAGTGAATTAAAACAGTTTTATCACTAACATCGAAGCCTGCAGCTAACTCGGACGTGGTTTGCGATGGGTCCGCTTCCACAATAGCCTTCAATTCTCCATTATCAACTTGGGTCTCAGGCCGTCCACGGGGCTTGTTCTGCAGGTCGAAATTTCCAGAACGAAAACGTTGGAACCAAAAACGAACTGTGTTTTCTTTTGCAACATGACCGCCATACACATCATTCACCCTTCGAGTCGTTTCCGCAGCACTAGTGCCACGGCGGAACTCGTACTCGTAAATAATGCGATATTTTAAATTTTCCATTTTGTAAAATGAGTGACGCAAACAGAAAAAACAGAAGAAAAAAAACAAATGAATGACGGTCATCGAAGCACAAATACATGAGTAAATAGCTGTACAAATTTGAATTTGGAATTCCTTACCAAAGAGGAGAAATTCGTGATTAAAGTGGCCAGTACGAAAAACGCCAATTTCATATGTAAGGACCTAATATTAATAAGTAAAATAACAAAAATAAATGATAACATAACACTAATTAATTATACTACAATGAACAAATAAAATGAACAAATCTTAAGTGAGTAAAGAAATGAGCAATATTAAATATTAAATATAAATATATAATAAGGAAATATAATAAAGCGCTCTTCCTCTCTCTTACCTATATAAAAAAATGCTGTGCCCGACAGGGTCCATAATTGTTTCCATTATTTTTATTTACCACCATTGTACATTATGGATTGCAATAAACAATTTGAGATTTGAGATTTGCCTTCGAATTCATTACGAATTCAGTCCCTTTCAGTATTCACGGCCCATAAAAGTTTCATTCCATCGTTAAAATAAAATATGACGTCTTCATAGCATCGACCGGTGAGACCAATAAATAACACAACGTTTCGTTTCAGCGTTATTTATATGGGAGCTATAAAGTAGAATCCATGAGTGGCAATAAGCCCACCTAACCTCGTGGTCTACAGCTATCTACGCTCAAGCGACATGCGACTCGCGACAGCGACTGCGGAGAAAACAAATGAAAGAAGTTGCTTAGAGCATGCCCGCGACGTGGGACGCGCGGAGCGAGCGTCCGACGCGACGTGACGCCGCGCCGCGACGGAAACAAGAGAAGCGCGCGCGTTGCCTTGACGCAAGTCACAACGTTCGAGGCATGGTATAATATTATAGTATATTAATTGTATGTACCATGGTTCGAGGCACAGATATAGATAGACATAGATAACGCAAGTATCACGATCTGTATGAAAACCAATCGTGCCATTTTTTGACTACCTACTATGACGTCACAAGCTCGCGCTCTCGCTCACGCTTACCCAGCCAGCAGTACACAGGACTGAGCGCAAAAGTGGCGGCTTACGATTTTGGAACGTAAGCTGGTGCGATTTTTGGCACGCGAAGTAGTTGCTCTTGCGTTATCTAGGTGTATCTATATCTGTGGTTCGAGGCTTTTAATCACCCCCTTACACCTTTCTATGTTGCTATATTTTTACAACAGCAAGAAGATACGCTCCAAGACAGGCATCGCTGATGTGGGCGATAAGTCTGCGAGGTTAAAATGGGATTGGGTAGGACATACGTATAGGATACATCAAAGCAGATGGGCCAGGATCGTCACACAGTAGATGCCTGAAGACGGGGGTCTTGCAAGTCACCGAGACAGGCCTACGAAACGTGGCGTGTCGATTTGGACCTGAACTTGACCGAATGGCCGCAGAAGGCACAAGATTTCTTATCTTGTTCTTATGTCGTTTTATCCCATTGCTAGGCAAGGCTCCACCTTTGCCCAGCGGTGGGGTAAAATAGGTTGAAAAAAAGCTATATAGCTATTCGCACATAATCCATGGCTATTTGACAGAAGTTTCGCAACTCTACATGATAAAATTGACCTTCTTTCTAGATTGGTGATGTTCTTTACTGCAGATAGGGCGAGTCTGGCGATATAACATTTCAAATTGCGGAGAATATGGCTTGTGCGATGATGCAGATCGTGGTACAGTCAACAGCACATCATTGGTAACTCTTCTTCAATCGGTCCCTCATTACCGAGAATTGTGGTTACTGGATCCTTTCAAACGGACAATCTGCCTCCATCAACTCCGGTCATCATTGGTAACAGTTTGACAGCGCCTTTCTGTTGCAGCAGTAAGGGCGATTTTCGTAGTGTTAGTGTTACCACTGATTAGAGGCCAACTGTACTAATACCATTACAAGCAAGCAATGTTTAAGACGAGAACCGATACCTAGTCTAGACTGATAGTCAGTTATCCTAAGAAAATTGGCAAACTGTAGGATTTTCAACTCTCGGCGGCAATGTGTTGAAAGTGAAGTGCGTGAAAAAAAATCCCGTTTGTGCCGTCCAATTATACGCTGCAGTAGGTATCTGTAGATAGTATAGTAGGTAAAGGACTATAGTCTGTTTAAAAAGTATCGGGTAAAGGATACACTGTTGTTAAATTCTCACACATCCACAGCAGGTAGGTACATATTCCGATCCATTTGTTTACATTTTCATCAGAAGCTTTTGGAACAGACCATACTATCGATAATGTAAACGCGCTCACTGAAGTTCTCCTCAATATTAAGGAAAAACAGGCAATATATAAATCACTCGAGGAAATAGTGGCAAGCTCCTCCGTCGGTCTCACAAGAAACTTGATTGAAACATACATAAATAAATTGTTATTCTCAAGTAGCCTCAGTGCGGGATTGTGTTAGTAAATCCCGAACCAAGTTGGGTGCAATGAATACGGATTAGGACGGGATTGCTAGTTGTACATTCTTGATCTTGGATTAAAGGAAATCTTAGGCTGTTTCGCATTTTCTTCAAGATAAGACGTTTTTGTTTCGTCATCCTAACGAAAAGACCGTCGCTTTTCGAAATACGAATTTCAGAAGGGATTATCGCAAATCACGATGATGGGCACTTGAGAGATTTTAGCGTTGTCTCTGGTATGAAAACACAATCTACGGTACGGTTTTCAGAATAGGTAGGCACTAGGCCGGGTCTAGTCTAGGCAAACGCGGTCACTAATCAGAAAAAAAGTGAGGTCAAAAGTGTGGTTATTTGGGTAGGCATGCCTACTTAAGGGTGATAAATTACGAAGGTCGAACGTCACGGTATTACGCGTGAGACGTACGTATTTTTAATTTTGTCGTAATAACTTGAACGAGTAAAGACCAATGACAATGTGGGAATAGTACGGGAGCCGAGTAGGCCGTCCGGTGACTGCCTACTGCCGCGCGTGTTTGTATGATGATTTTGTTTATTGTTAGGTATGATAATTTAGTGAGTTTCTTAATTGTGCTGCACACACACTAAAATGTAATTGACAGGCTTATGTTTATATACCGAGGTAGGCACTGCTTATATGCCTATATGCAATGCACGCAACTGTGTAGGTATCACCTCTTCCGATCAGAAGCATTTGCCGTCAAATAACATAAAAAAACCCGCGTAAGGTCCATTCCGTATCGTCACGGATCACTGAGGGTGAAAGAGGGTGAAAATAAGTGCCAACGCCTGTATATAAATGATAGCATTCACGCAAATATCAAGTTAGTTGGCGCAACAATAAATTACACTCACTGCCACTGTCAGCGGAGGCGGGAGCGATCAAATTGCTTTTTTACGACGTAACTTTATGCTATAGTGTTGGGCCTGGTGGACAAATCCCGGGATATACCGGGATGTATGATATGGATGAACATATAGGTAGGTAAGTCTGTATTGATTTGTTTCGTGGGGAAAATGCTAGGATGAAGAATGTTTTCTTTTTCATAGCTGATGCATCTACGGCCTTGTTTAGTATGGTCTTTACCTATCCAGATCAAGCGTATCGTATCCACTATTCCCACTTATCCTAAGAAGTATGTATGCCAATTACGACCATATGGTATCACAAACCGAGTGTTCTGCCAAAAACTGCGCCCATACTTTATCATATCGTCGATTATGTCAACGCATCTGTATAGGACATAAGTAACGTAAAACGTTCTGTATACAGGGTGAAATTGAAAACTGGGGATTGTACTCGTCACATGAACAACTTTTACTATGGGACCAAACCTGAAATCGCGAATAAAAAATCAGTTGTTCTCTACATTTATGTTCGCATAACTCGCCAAAATGTAGGGAACAGCTGACTTTTTTTCGCGATTTCAGGTTTGGTTCCATAGTAAAAGTTGTTCATAATGATGAGTATAATCTCCCATTTCGATTTGTCGCATGTTTTCAATTTCAACCTGTATATGGACGCTACAAATTTCCTTTTGTCCTCGAATGATACAAGTTTGAACAAGGCACGGGATGTGGTAGCCGCCGTTTCCACGCAAAAACTAATTTACTACCAAATTACCAAAGCGGCCGATTTCCGATGTGTTGCCAACTTTAAAGTAACTTCATTCCTCGCCTCTATTATAATTTCTCAAAGCGATTTTTCGCTTATAGATACGCACAGTAACGACCTAAATGCACATTTAATAGCTATGATCTATCTATTAGTACTTAAAAGAAAGCTGAAAAGTTGGTTTGAACGCGCTAAGCTCTGGAACAACCAGTCGGATTTAAATATTTTTTTTTGCATTTGATAGCCCAATTCTTCAGGAAGGCTAGAGGCTATCTCACATCAAGCTAGGATCACTAGAAGCCGAGCAAAAACAAAAAAAAGTCAGAATGCTAAGCGATAACGAAGTAAAAGCGTGGGCCGGCGCAGGGACCTAATTAGGGACCTTTTGAATGTATTCTTGTTAGTTGTTAAGTAAATATATGTATTATTATGTGCTTTTACTTACTATTCCATATCAAATTTAACTTGAAAAGAACTTACGAAAATAAAAAATGAAGCTTTTTATTCTATGTACTTACATATTTTTTAATTTTTTTTTCGATCTATTTATTTTTATGCACATATTCATAGCATCAAATGATAGTAGACTAGACAAGGTATAAGAAAAATAAAGTTACAAAGCGGGATCACACGCTAATCCGCTCCATACAAAAAAATAACAAAACTCATTTTTCTGACCAAAGTATAAAGATTAGGAAAAAACATCAGGGCAATTATTATTGAGATTTATGAGCTCTATCCATCCGCATAAAGAAAAAGTAAAAAAACAAAGTTGGTCCCTAAGTCACTAAAATCATAGTTTCGCGACCCACTGTGCGGCGATGCGACGCGACGCGACAGGGTGGGTCGGGGGACAAGAAATTTCACGCGGACGAATTCGCGGGCAGAAGTTAGTAAAACTAACAAATTGAGTTACGGAAGACGATAAACCTACTTCTTCGTTGTCATGTCAGCAGGACGTACCTAGTTAACGATCACATTAACTACTTTTTACGAGCGTAACTGAGTAGTATTATTATTATGATGACAGGGGGTGGTGGTAAGCAGCCATTTTATATTGATGAATAGACCTCACCTTGTCTTCTCGCTGGTGACGAAAAAGAAAATCGAAGGTGTAGAAGAGGGAACAGCAAAGATTTTTGAACCGAGAATGCTGTCGACACCAGGAATAACTCATTTAATTTGACTAGATACGAGTACTTTATGCAAAATTTCTTAAGAGTCAAAAGTTCAAGACTTTTTAAAGAGGGTGAATCACTATGGTTTTCGAAACTAGGTATACAATCGTTGAATATCACAACTTGAAGATCAGAACGAAAGTGCTAATGGGATACTTCCCATTAGCATTTTAGCTTTGGTATTTAAGTTTGTTAAGGCTTGTATTTTTAGCAAATACTTGTTTATTGTATCGCTATAAGATTAAAAATAATTTATTCAAAATTAGGCTAAGAATAAGAACTTAATATACGTCAAAATTGCGTAAGTCGGTCCACCTAAACGCCCGCCCTTCACCACTTCCTAGTGCTTTAGCTAGGAAGCAATGGCGTAACTATAGAGTGGCATTGGGGCCAAATTCCACGGGCCCCCCGCTAGAGGGGGCCCCTGGCCCGAGAGGGCCATGAGCACAGGAGGATCCAAAGTTTATAAATGCAAACTTTTTTTGAAAATGTGCAACAAAGGACATCATTCAGGTTTCGAATATTTTGTACCTCTTTCCCATTGTTTTCTAATTTTTTGGACAGGATCACAGGACCTCATGCTCAGAAGTAGCGCTTGCGACCACTAGACCAACGAAGCAGGCAGGTATTAAATTTTGTAGGGGGAAATATGAAATCTACGCGGAAAAGTCGCGGGAGATGAGCTAGTCAAAAAAAAAACAACGTTGATTGAGCTTCTTTACATCCCTTACATTTGCCACGGGCCCCAAACGGTATAGTTACGCCACTGCTAGGAAGAAGAAGTGGCGCACCTCGCCAGTATAAACGGCTTTAGATTGTCAATATGCGATCGACATACTCGCAGAAAGGCAAGGTCCATACATATTCCATAACCACATAAATACATATTTGCTGGCTTTCAAAGTTCACACAAAAAGCAATATTATAAAACAAAACACATTTAAGTGTAACACGCGGTTGAAACTAAAGTCTCGATGACTGTAACTGCTGTTGCGCTTGAGTTTAATGTAAAAAGTTTGTCAGAACTGGGAGACAAACGACATCTTGACGAGCGACGGCTTATCTACTTGATCTTCCTCATGTTATGGAGTGAAGACAGACTACACGGTTTTGAAGCTGGCCAAAATGTTATAGATTTGCAGGTGAAAAGTTGGTCATTCGTGTATCGGCACTCTAATATTATTACGCTATTGTGGTATAGTAATTTTATTTTAGGTGCATCGTCCTCACATATTATTACATAATGAATGTACATAACTTGTTAGGGTTAATGGAGGAACACCAAAGTAAAGTCCGTTTTAAGGATTTCAATAATAATAATACGTTTATTATCCTTTTAATTATATATTGGAAGGTGTGTTTACTAATATATCTACATATGCCAACCAAATATTGTAAAACATTTTAAAAGAGTAACGGTGGAGTTTCTTGCCCATTCTTCTCCATACGAAAACTACCTTTTGGAAGGGGCGACTAGAATCAATTCTATTTTAATGTAATTTTTGACGTTCAAAAGTGCCTTTTATGCAATGCTTTTATTATGTGCCTATTTGAAATAAATGCTTTGACTTGACTAATTGCGTCACTATCAATCACACTGAATCCTTTTGAAGGATATTGCTAATCCATTGGTTCCTAGGTTCAAAAAATTAGTCCGTTTAACAAAGTAAATAATAAGTAATTGAATTTCGTTGAAGCGTCAAAATGACAGCCATTCCTACTGTTCTATTGTGTTACGCAATTATCGCGCGGGAAGCTGTAGCTGTCACTTTCAATATCAGAAGAAGTATGATACGGTCTACTTTGTTATTGCTAGATTATGTCGATATTATTTTCGAGCCCACATTATTACCTATCAGACCTTTGGTTAGTTACAATCTTTGGAAACGCGAAACCTTCCAAGCTATTACCGTAATCTAGGTAGTAAACGTTCTATCTAGGGCTGGGGTCTCTGGCTTTGGATTACTAACAGTGAGTTATTTATACAGGGTGTTACAGAAAGGGTATATCAATACAAACGGGTTGAAGAGTGTATCTGGTCTAGAATCTCTGTACAAAATTTCAGCTCAAAAACAGTAACTTTGAACATGCTTAATATTTTTTTATTTCGATAGTTTATTAAATTGAAATCATAACAAACGTGTCACCGCACTACGAGGGTCATTATCCATTATCTGTAGTGTGTCTGTGCGCCTAGTACACGCACATCACGCCGCCGCGCGCCAGTGCAGCACCGTGATGTCGAAATAAAAAAATATTAAGCATTTTCAAAGTTAATGCTTTTGAGCTGCAATATTGTACAGAGATTCTAGACCAGCTACACTCTTCAACCCGTTTGTATTGATATACCCTTTCTGTAACACCCTGTATAGGTATTGCTAAAATCTGTTCAATGATACCTAGTGTATTTTGAGATTTTTAAAAGAGCGCAGAAATACCATAAATAATGCAACGAGTTTCTCTTTTGTTTTCAACACGTACCTACCGGATCGAGCTTAATCCTATTTCTTTCAAATAAAATAAAATATCCCTCCAAAATCGAGTTTATTCGCAACTGTATCTATCTTAAATAAGTAAGCCATATTCTCTCACAATGTCTTGACAATACTTTCCTGCCATAATTCACTTGCGCGCCATTACGTCTCGGCGCCATGACAGGACACCCGTCGAAAATAAGCATAACAAAATAAAACATTGTGCAGAAAGTTTGCTTCTTTTTTGTAATAAAAGAAGATTAGCATATCCATGGGAGCTTTTAGATTAAATTTTTGTTGGAATGAAATTTTGTTTGAGACGTAGTAGTATTGTTGAGAAAGTTAGGGAATTCGTCGAAAGGAATAAAATATGAATTTGTATTTCTGTGTTGGTTGTTTGTCTGAAAGTTGTGATAGTCGGAGGGATTGTGCTCTGTTGTTAGCGTACACAACACAATAATGGACTATTTAACTAAAATTATTTGTGGCTTTTTTAATATTTTATCCTTTTGAGTTCTGGCAACCCATAGGTGACTTTTGAAGAAAAACGGCGGGAAAACTAGCCCTTGCATTTTCAGCTAGAGACGACGAAAGTGGTCTCGAGTTACAATAATTATTATTTTAATATGTTGAGTACCAACAAAGTGATATACAGGGTGTCCCTGGCCCTGGAAGTATGGATCAAATCGAATAGGGGCGTGGACAAGGTCATTTCCAAACTTTTTAACCCTGAGAATGTCAGTGAATTTTTTTACGGTTCAAAAGTTATGACCGATTTTTACTTTTTTTTTCAATCACTTCGCATAGTGCTCAAAGAAAATAATCATAAAAAAATACTATTAGGGCTATCTAAAAAAAATAAATTGATAGCCCTGATAGTTTTTTTTAAAGATTTCTTTAAAACAATTCGATTTCTCTTCTTTTTTTAGTTTTTTTTCGCTAAAACTTTTGGAAATGACCTTGCCCACGTCCCTATTCGATTTGATCCATACTTCCAGGGACACCCTGTATAGTACATGAATTAGAGTTAGTCCTTTTTTTACGCTACACAATAACGTATTCCACATGCACGAGTTGGTAATTTTCAATATTCGAATGCTACTCAACCTAACCCTTACGCATTAGAATCCTATAGGTAATATATTATGTTTATTTTTTTATTAATATTGCCCAAGGGTGTGTTATTATGAGGGTGGGTCTACATTACGAAACGGCCTACCCTATTTACTTAGGTTATGTGGAAAACGACGAAGGGATTATGATTAGACGGATGGACAGAGCGCCCACCTGCCCCTATGATTTAATGCGGACATCACTAACCGACCCGTTTGTTGTGATGAATGAGAGTGAGTTGTATGCAACTTAGGTGAAGTGAGCGTGAAGTGAGTTGTCATTCCGGCTGATTCTAGGGATTGACACTTGACAGCTCACTTTAAACTCACTTCATCTTAGTTTTCACGGTGCAGCGGTGAGGTGTTTACAGAATAGCACTACACGTATTGGTCTGTTTAACAAAATTAGTATAATAATAATATCACGCCTGTTCTACCCAAAGGGTCGTGGTGACAACGAAATTTTCATACTAACAATTAACAAAAAACAATGATACGAAAGTTAAAAACTCCTTGTGTGGCTGTGGCTGCAAAGTTTAGTACCTGTGCCTACCTAGTTAACAATATCAGAAATTACGCTTTTAGAGGGCACGTTAAAAGGATTCGCTTTAATATTACAACTTATTGAAGTAGAACTTATTAAAAATTGAAAGCGAAGCTTAGTATGGTCTTTATTGATGTAGCGGCTGCAAGGAATAAGCTATAATTGGATTTTTCTCTTAGAAATCTTGGTAGCGGCGGGTATTGGACTTTGAGGCTGGTAATGGTGCCTTTCATCTTGGAGGTTTAATATTTTCGTAGATCAAATGGGGAGAAAAAACTTGAAAACTGTTTTAAGCAGTGTTAAAGTTTTTCATTTTATTTTTCGTTTCTTTTGTGTTATTTCTGCCGTGAATAGTTATTTACCTAAGTTTGAACTTTTTGCTAAGTATTCAACTGAATATTAAACTGCTTGCACGGCTTTTCCCGTGTTACCTTTTCAGGAATGTAAAGAAGATGTTTCCAAAGCAAACACTGCTTACGTGTGTGGCGCGCTGACCTAGACTCATTTTTAGGGTTCCGTAGCCAAATGTAAAAAAACGGAACCCTTTTGGATTCGTCATGTCTGTCTGTCTGTCTGTCTGTCTGTCCGTCCGTCCGTATGTCACAGCCACTTTTTTCCGAAACTATAAGAACTATACTGTTGAAACTTGGTAAGTAGATGTATTCTGTGAACCGCAGTAAGATTTTCACACAAAAATAGAAAAAAAAACAATAAATTTTGGGGTTCCCCATACTTACAACTGAAACTCCAAAAATTTTTTTTCATCAAACCTGTACGTGTGGGGTATCTATGGATAGGTCTTCAAAAATGATATTGAGGTTTCTAATATCATTTTTTTCTGAACTGAATAGTTTGCGCGAGAGCCACTTCCAAAGTGGTAAAATGTGTGTCCCCCCCCCCCCTCTAACTTCTAAAATAAGAGAATGATAAAATTAAAAAAATATATATAATGTACATTACCATGTAAACTTCCACCGAAAATTGGTTCGAACGAGATCTAGTAAGTAGTTTTTTTTTAATACGTCATAAATCGAAAACCGCAATTTACCTTTCACAAAGTTACAACGAACTACAAGAACTTTTATATTATGTTACTTGCTGCTACGGAACCCTTCATGGGCGAGTCCGACTCGCACTTGGCCGGTTTTTGACTGATTGGCTGGAAAAGGAGACAGACAAAGATAAATGGAAAAGTATGGAGCAGACATTCGCCTAGCAGTGGGACAAAAAAAAAACGTTGAAAAAAAGTACAAATTACCTACGTGCCTTTGTAGTTTTTATATCATTCACAAAAATGACAAGTTTCTATATTAGACTGATTGAATCCTCTTCCATCGTATTACATCTCCCCACAAATTCTAAAACATATTAAGAACTATTAGCAGCGCCCCGCGGCCTCGCCCGCGTAAGTTTCGATCCCGTGGAAATATCGGGACAAAAACTATCCTATATCCTTTCCCGGGACTCAAACTATCTCTAAACCAAATTTCATCTAAATCCGTTTAGTGGTTTAGGCGTGAAAAGGTAAAATACAGACAGAGTTACTTTCTAATTTATAATATTAGTTAGGATGTTTATATTTTAAGAAAATTCAATGAAAGGTAGCCGAGAAATGCTCTCCTCATTAAAAAAAAACGACGACGATCCCGCACTTAGAATCTCAGCTGAAAACTGCAATAGCCTAGCCACGTAGTCAGATAGCACGGGGTCGGCCATTGAATTTGATTCCCTTTTCTACCGGATTATAGCCATGAACTGCCACGAGGGGGCGCGGGGGAGCGGGCTAACGCTATAAAACTGTGATAACGCTCAAAGTAGGGGACTATGTAGATGGGTCGAGAAGATCCACTCCGTACAAAGCTTAATACTAAAGTGGGTTTAGGTTTAAACTACCTTAGCATAATCAGGCTATAACGTTCCCACTGCTAAGACACAGGCCTCCTCTCTGTAAGAGGAGGCACGCGGGCTCCAGTGCGGATTGGTAGATGTCACATGTCTTCGAATTTTTGGTTCTAGAACATGCCGGTTTCCTCAAGATGTTTTTCTTCACCGTTTTGAGAGCAGATTGGTGATCAAATTAAATAGGTACACAAAGTAAAGTGCCTGCTAGGTTTGAACTCACGACAAACAACTCGTACCTAAGTCGAAGCCGATAGCACTGCCACCACTTATTTTATAAGTGGGAAGATTTGAAAGGAGCATCGTTTAAGATAATTAGAGCTTATTACAGGGCGAATTTTTCAAGTGGGCGTGCATGGCCAAATCCAAAACTATGAGGAATAGCGAAAAGTACTCAAAAGAGTTACGGGCTCGATTTTGATGAAAACTAAAACTGCATCATTGAATTTTAAAAAAATCAATATTTCTAGCCAGGAATCGAACCCATTGATTTTGAAAAAAAAAACACACTGTATTATTACACCATTCGATAGTGTCGCTAATAAGGATCAAATTCTGGGATGTAATGACATACTGTATATTATACTATGATTGATTTTGATGAGGTCATCAGAGCCAAAGAGATATAGAATTCGTAATTTTGTGCTCGAGATTGACTTCCCTATAAAACTTTGCTCGACATTTAAAGCCTCTCGTGAGAGAGTGTTAATACAAGAGTCAGAGATATCTGATAAATTGGTAGTACATCTACTCCCTCAAAATTTCCTTGTGTTAGAGTCAGTTTTCAGTCTAACTAAATGCGGTAAAATATCAGTATTTTACCAACGACCACCATCTGATCCGTACCTAAGCCAATTAGCGCAGTCCCCAGCACGAGTGGCCCTTCTTAAGGTGCACATTATACGGTAGGGTGGTTTATCAGCACCCCACAGGCGGGTAATCGGCGTTTTAACCGAATCGGGTATCCCCGTAACGGGTTACCGGGTATAATAACGCCGGTTTTATTAGGACCCGGGCCCGTGATAAATCTTAAGGGCCAAGTTTGTTTAATGACAATTTGCTGTGTGGCTTTAAAGGGCCATCGTTTCTGGTCATGCGGGAGTAGAAACAGTATGGGAATATGTGTCTACAGGGTAGATAGTTCTTAAAAACTTGGTTAAGTACCAAAAACTAGGCAGTAAAAGAAGCTAGGTAAAGCGACTGATGGCATCTTATCATCGCTTACCATTAGTTGAGAGTGTGGTCCATAGATATATGAATTACATTTCTATGGTGTGGTCAAAGAAAAGCAACCTATAAAGATATCAACCTATACAGGCTTATTTTTTTTTATCGCCATCCAAATTTTTACAGGGTGTTCTACCCATGAATATGAAGAACTTTCACTATGGGACCAACTCTGAAATCACGAAAAAAAAAATCGGCTGTTTCATACAAAAGTTCAATACCTACTTGACCAAAATATATGAAACAGCTGATTTTTTTTTCGTGATTTCAAAGTTGGTCCCATAGTGAAAGTTGTTCATATTCATGGGTAGAACACCCTGTAAAAATTTGTATGGTGATAAAAAAAATAAGCCTGTAGAGATATTGGTGGAGGTAGGAAAAGGGTACCAAGTTCATTTCATGCAGATTTACTTGATACTGTTAAATTGTGTTGAAGTTTAAATTGCCAACCGCCCTTGGTTCATCGATTCCCCACAGGCGTTTTGTAATGAGGAGGGCCTGAACCCCAATCGGCTGTAACAACACAAAAACAGTTTTGTTTGCGCCCCAAAACAGTGAAATTCGACGAATTTAATTTCATTCGTCACTTTGAGGAAAGTTGTTGTGTTTTGGGCTTTCGTTTTCACGTAGATTTCCTTTTTATTTATTAAACACGTTACTCAGATTAAAAACCTGTTACCTGTGACCATTTATTTTCTTTTACAAATAAATTAAAAACAGCTGGTCTGTTCTGTAAAAATCGCATCAAATCTTAGGTGAAATGAGCTTAATAAAAAGTGAGTTGTCAAACCTCGTGATGCTAGTAGGTAGGCGTTAATTACAGCTGACTTCACCTAAGTTTTCTTTCTTTCAGCGCACAATGACGTTCCGTCTCCGTCTTCCACATTGTATCTAAAAGACTGGAACACTACCCCGCAACGTAAAGCCGGGAAATGGGCCGTAATAAACGCCTTGGCTTTATTACACGTTCAGAGATAAATAAAGATAAATCTCAAAAGTATACGCTTACCGTTGGAGTGTTTAATTTACATTTGTTTGTTCTACCAATCCCGTTTTAATTAAGAATTTACTGGGACCATTTCGAGGGCTGGCTGAATACAGTAATGCCTTGTTTTGATATTATGAAGAGATTCGAACGCGAGAAATTGAGTTTGCTATATCCATATATCTGTTTTGTTGAGTTAGGTTATATAATTCGAAATTCGATTCGGTTTCAAATTCCGCTTTGTTTGACGTATGATTTTTTAAACTTATTCCAGTTTAGTTTAGTTTTCATTATGCCACTCAGAATGTTAAGATTAAGGATAATATTTATTTACCCTTAATGTTTTCTTTTACCTACATTCGATTTATTTGGAAGAGATGCAGAAACGACATTAGGCCAGCATAAAATGCTTAGATTTCTAATTCGTTGTTAGCGTGCTTGTGAACAAGCATTCTACGAATAAAACCTGTCGTGTTGCCAACTTTTTGTTGCCTTTACGTCGTGCATTTATTGCAGAGAAAATGACAAAGAATGCACAATACTGACACAGCAATGAGAATTCTTATCTCAGTTCTCGTAGGATACTGCAAATGCAGTCGTTGTGAAACGATTGTCATCGATGTTTTCAAATAAGGTAGGCATTGCTTGGCACTACTCCAGAATATAAAAACCTAATATTATGTTTCGAAAAGAGTGATTAAGTATTGGTAAAATTAAAGAAACACTAAGTATCTACAGTCAGGGAAGCACTACTCAGCTTTACTAGGTCCTAGTTTTTCAGAAGATATTTTGACGAAAAAATGTATCATGTCATTAATTATTGGGTGGTTCTTGGGAGATTAAAAAAAAATAAACTGTAGTATGTCCAATCCCGGGCATTTTTCTTGCCTACCCTACCTACCAACAAAAATGCAGCACATTGTCTAACCTGTGGCTTAGTATGCATTCAACTGCAGTAAGAAATCCAGACCATACCATACCAATACAAATAATAATCGCGGAACATAACTTCCGTGCTTCTCCGATATTATATCACGTATCGCATTTTGTGCGACTCACAATCAGTCGTGGGAACGGTGTTTGATGCCCGTTGGCGTTTTATGCACAATCATTTGTATTTTAAGCCTGGCATGCTGCAGGCTAACATGTTTATTGTAGTTACGAGTACTCGTATATTGAACTAGGGTTGAGTTTTATTTTCCTAAATAAATCCGGGAATCAAATGAAGCGCATTTTTGTTCGATGAATGGCAGATTTGGTTTTTCGAGTCATTCAGCAAATCAAATCTTGCTATCGTGGGATCCTTGTCCTTAGGCCTATATTTATCTCAGCGCTTGGATCAACCTCGATTATATTAATTGTGTTACAAGCAACCATCAAGTAACTAATAAAAGAGTCAAACGTTACATGACAATTCAAAAGTGCCTGTATTGGTTGATTTGAAACAAATGCTTTAAGTTTGACATTACCTACTTAAAGAGCGAGACAAGCCAGGAGTAACTATTGTTTTGTTTACGCCCAATATTTCGTTTCCTCAATTTATTTACGAAAATGTCCTTAACAAATCAGCGCCACATTCCCCAGGGCTATACTTAACATCTATTCATTCGTTCAAAATGGTGGCGTCGCGTTTATACGTAGCCTGTATTTGCAACAAATTCCATTTACAACACAAACAAATGAAGCGGTGGCGGAAAGCCATTCAAAATGGCACTACGAGGACGAGCCACGGGCACGGGCTACGCAATTAAATTAAGCTGATAACTGTGTAGCGAGAAGAGGTCGGAGTTGTCGCGATGACTGTGCGTAGTTCCCGGCTTCCCGCGCAAAATTCCCGCCCTTTTCACTGAATGACGTTTGTTTTTTTTTTTTTAGTGCAAACGTCTGCTGGCTTATTATGCCAATGCAATGGAGTGGGATGATGGAAATGTAATACAGATCTGTGAGAAGTGTGTGTGATGTTTTGTGAATGCGCTTTTGAATGTAAACGGATTCTGGTGAGAGCGAAATGAACTAGATTCGTGTTGGATTTTATTTTATTTTGATGGCTTTGATGAATAGGTTTACGAATTTACATAAGCGTTTTTGGATCATCTGAAGACCTCTAATTTAATAAAAAAAGACGGGTTGCACTCCGGGAGTGCCGGCAGAAGTGAAAACTTGAATATTAAAGTTGTGCATTTTTGATATTTTTCATTAATAGATGCACATTGTTCAATTTCCATATTTTAAACACTATCCCCCTTATTCATAAAACTTATCAAACCTATTTTAGTTAAAATGGGGTTTGTCTCTTTCTTACACATAGAAATGACAACGTGACAGATAAAGACAAACTTTCTACAACATTATTTTTAGTATATGCGAAACCTGAATATAGTTTGTTCAGAATAAGTAACTGAATCGATTCCAATAATTTTTACCCCATGTTATATTTTGGCCCAAAAATATTTAAAAAAGGTTAAAGCTTGGACACCACGAGAGCGACGCGTTCGAGGAGGTATATTATAGTGTACTCTGTGTTCGAGGAGCGACACTAAGTAGGTACAACAATAGCGGCGCGGGCGCACAGCGAGCGGGGCGACCGGGGCGGGGGTGCAGCAACCCCTTCAGTCGCCCGGGTACCACAGGTTGGCGCGCACGTGTTCGCGTTCCCGTCCAACTGCATAATCGCGAGCGCGCGGCCGCCGCGGGCCCAGTTGTGTTTCGGTTGATCGTGTACCTATCGTATGTAAAAAGTGTCGTGTAACATTTTTAAACACGCCAAGATGGTTAATTGTAGAAAGTTATTAAGGTGCAACAAATCGCATTGACTACATTGTATCACTTACGGCTTACGAATAAGTAATTACTTATTCGTAGCTTACGGCTGCATTTATTTACGAATAAAGTACATTATAATAACTACCTACACTTGACCATTACGACAGTCCAAAGCCTGCAAGTGTGATGGAAAATGTTATCACCCGTTAATTACAATACAATCGCCGCGCGGTACGTTTAGGCACGCGGTGCCCATGATTTCATACGGACAAACAGGTAACATAACAAGCTTATAACTTGGTGATTATTCATGATACAGTTTTGAAATTTTGTACATAGATTCTTTACATAAAAATACTAGACACGTGTTTCGGGTTTCGCATATACTAAAAATAATGTTGTATAAACCTATTTTAGCTAAAATAGAGATAAAATAGGATTATGAATAAGGGGGTTTATATACACGAATTTTACGAATACACAGCAGTGTGGCCACTACACAGACGGTCGAGCCATCAGCTGTCACCATCCATGGATGCGCGTGTCACGCTGTAACATAAACACACACGAACATTCGCGCAAGCGCCCTGCGCCGCCTAAACGAAACATTTTCGCCGCGCCGTAGAAAGAGAGGGGGATACATCCTATCCTACGCCGCGCCGCCCGGCTGTCTACTCTCCGTCCGTCTTACGAATTTTCGATCAGGTCACGTGTCCTGACGCGATGTCCTGACGCGATATCCTGACGCGATGTCCTGACGCGAGTTTAACATTTTTTGCCCATTACAAAAAAAGTGTACAACGCCGCTAAAGAAGTTTTCCTTCAAAAATATCTGATGCCACAATCATTTAACTTTCCTATCTTTCGATCAATCAAAATTTTTTGTTTGGAAACTACTTAGGTACTAGGTATTTATTACCTACTTATTACCAAATATAATATAAGTAGTAGCAATGGAGCTTTTTTTTTTACGAGTTTTCTCAAAGTTATTTTCTTTCAATGAAAATTACTTTTGCGGTGGAAAGCTATCAACAAAACAAACAAATCAACTTTTACTACAAAAATAATTTGTATCCGAACGCTCGTAGTGCATTTTTAATCATAAATAGCTCGAGTTTTTAATTAAATTTTAACTTCTAACATTAAGTATTCTGGGCTTCTGAGAAACATTTTGAGCACTCGAAAGGTTACAAGTAAAAAAATGCGAAGTCCCCGGGTTCCGAAAGCCCTTGGAGGCTCGGAGTCGGAGTTTATTGCAGACATTCATTTTTATGTGAAAATTATCTTTTCTGAGGGAAAAAGGCTCTACTTATAAACTTTGCGTTTGGTCCTGTGGAGATAAAAACGGGTTTATGAAGGTACCTAATCATTTTTATGGTGTACAACTACAAAGCAAGAAAATTGGTGCAAGTTTATAGTGGTTTTGTTGTCGCCAGTTAAAGGAACTTTATGGAGTTTATTTCTTTGCGTTTGTCGCAAGCACGCTTTTCTTTAGCTTCCAACTAAATGTTTTTTCGAAAAAAAAAAAAAATCGCATGTTTATGATAGAATACCTAGTGTATGTACCTACCCTATTGTAGGTATAGTAAAAGTGCGCAGTGCTGCACAACCCGGGTGGGGTTTTTCAACTTTATTTAAATGATAATTTGTCAGACTTTCGGGCTTCTGACGACCCGTAATGACTGCGACGATATACTTTTAATCAGAATTTTAGACTAATACCAGAGTTTTTGATTTTAGAGTGACTAGTACTATTGAAAAAGTTATAAAAATGTTTGAAGTTATAGCGTAAACTGAACTTTATTGTGTAGGAATTAAAGTTATTTTTCTATTAATTCATATTTGTTTACATTTTTGGTAAATAAATCGCGAACGCAGATTAGCTTCTCTATGGCCATTTTAATTTTATTATCTTATTGGCCGTTCATGGCTGGCGGCTTAAGTGGGGCCAAGTAAAAACGCCGCCACTGCAGGAAACCATTAAGTAGGTACCTATTATGCATTGATGTAATTATGTCTTATTCATTCGAAATACAGCACATAACTATTTACATAGTACATACATATTTCATCTTTCGTTTAATAAACCGCATTGGGTTCATTTTACCACATTTTTAAATGAATACAGCGTAAATTGGCGGGAAGCAGATGCAGAATTTGTCAATTGCCGCCATTATTGTTCCGGCACTGCCAACTCACGGACAAATGGGATGAAAAACAAATACGCGCCAATTTCGTATTCCATTTTGGAAAAAGGTTTGCTGTATTTTTTCTCTATGGCAGAATTCTTAATTTGTCAAATATTGTTTTCGACTAATGGTTGATATTACTGTTAAATATGGAGTTGAAGTAGGACTTTACGTAGCTATTGATTATTTACTGATTTTTATTTTACTGTTTGTATATTTACTTGTAATAAAACTACAGCAGTGTTGTTAGTTGTCAACAAGACTTAGTTTTATTTATTTTTGTAGATACCTAATACAACGATAGTCATGGTCAACGTATCTACAGATGCTGTCACGCAGTTTGGCAGGCATTGATATATATGTTACACTAGATCAGTAATTACCGCGCCAAGGCGTTGCCACTTGTCATAAGGCCACAGCCGTATGCGTAGCTAATGTCACTTCAGTGCTCTGTGTGGCGCCAACCGAAGTGAACCAAGTGACACATGACAAAAATATCGCCAAAATGGGTAAATTCGTAGTGAAAGAGTGCGATTCAAGATCACAAAAACATAATAAATTAACCAGAATTACTTTCCACACGTAATTTTATTGTTTCTGTGTTTATATCAACGTAAAATAAATTAATTGCAGAATTTTGTAAATTATGTTCAGTGTTACCACTAAAAACTTAGTTTTAGTTTCCCACATTTATGGGAGTTTTTAATTTATTGGGGAAAGTGATTTTAAATATTTTTAAAATAATAACAACGTCGCAGGGTGCCTAAAGATGCAGCACACCGTGATAAATGGGTGGAAATAATCAGATTGCTGAGAAAAGAGACTAACTGAATAAATAAAAAAATATTTAAAAAGAAAATGTCTTAATTATTGTAATTAGTTATAAACTTCTAATACACATCGAATAAGAAATACATAATTCAAATATTTTATAAATAATTTGGCCTAACGTTTTTTTTGAACGTCATTTATGGTTTAAAAAGTTGGGTAAAATTTTGCATGGGTAGGCAGCCCCATCCCGCCATTGCATGTTTATATTGCGGTCTTTGTCTAATCTAAGTGACAGTATTATTCTTGCGACTTGTGTAAGTGAGACAGATATATGTTTACTTTTAAATGTTTAGTGGTTTCAAAGCTACGTCGTCACATTTATATAGTGGTTACACTTTTTTGACACATTTTATTGAGGTTTGCTTCTCTAGTTATTTAACTCAATGTTGGCAGGTTTATGAAATGTGTACAAGTATCTGGTGGTTTTCTTTTTTTTATTAGGTATACTTATACTAAAAATCATGGTATTTTCTACCTTCATAACGTCTATTGTTCAGAGACTATAGACACGGGGCTATGCTTCAGGTATAATGTAAAAAGAAATAAAACAGCTTCCCCTACAATTTTCAGCCGTAAATGAACGAAACGGCATTACGTAATTTAAAGCCGGGTCATAAAAACACCTTTCAGCATTTCAGCGTTTATTTTTTTCCAAGATTTAACTCCACAATTCTGCCAACCACACAAAATTACAAGGCTGAACGTACACTTCCTTTCTACAAGCTTAATAACCGACGCACGGACAACCCTATTAATTAGGGCTGTCGCGAGGGTCGAAACAAAAGCGATTAATTTGCGCGAATTGCTTTTAAGGATTAAAGGTGGCGTTACGGTTGTCCTGCGTAATGGTCGACTTTCAATTACCGTACTTGGTTGTTTTGCCTGTGTTTCTGAAAAGGGTAACGTAAGCTGTGCTGCCATGGATGTGCTAGACAGCTTCGGTTGGCAACACCGTTGTGGGCTAATTGTCAACGTTACAAAAATCTTTTGACGCGTGGCCAAAATCGTAACTAACGCCGCCAACATATTTGTTCAACACAATTTCTGTGACATTTCAGAAAAAAATTACCAATGTTTCCTATCAATGTCATTCAGGAGTTAAAAGATCCACAAGGATCTTTTGGAAAAAGAGAAAAAAATAGAGCGCGCTTTGCTTAGAGTGCTACAATGTGCGCGCTCAATTTTTCATTCAACAAATATAATTTTTAATTAATAACTGTAGAGCGCTGAATCGATGTCTCGTCTAATATAAAGCGTTATACTACAAACTCTCTACATGAGAAATACGATTTTAACCACAATGATGAATGATGTCGTTAGCTTACAAACA
The DNA here is from genome assembly GCA_945859645.1 of Amphipoea oculea. Classification (NCBI taxonomy): domain Eukaryota; kingdom Metazoa; phylum Arthropoda; class Insecta; order Lepidoptera; family Noctuidae; genus Amphipoea; species Amphipoea oculea. The sequence goes on from OX243884.1 coordinate 18,134,199, forward strand.
ATAATTCTACGACACGATGCTATCGATTCTCAAGTGACATTATGGAGAAGCGACACAAAGTACACAACATCGCAGAAAACAGACGATGACACGACGGCTGGCATACAATCCAAATGAATGAAGCTACTCAAATGGCTCTATCTATCTTTAATTTAATTTACGTATAAAATCATAATGGGGTTTATTTATAAACGAAACGTCAAAATACAGGTACCTATGGTTAAACAGTCGCTAATCATTACTTAATTTTAAACAACGTTTATGCATGAAGGGTATAATGTTTTAAAACAAAATACATCACATCAATTAAATATAACCTGCAGGGCTTCAGAAGCCACAATAAAATTGGTTATAAGTTTTAAATCCTTTGTTCATTACATTTGGTATCGATCGGCGCTCGACAGCCCTATCGCCACCCTTCCATTAGTCTGGCTACCTGTCGCGACTGCCGTCTGTGACGTCAGCCACCCCCATTCTACTGGGGGAGTTAGTGCCGAATATTTGCAATTATTGTTGTGCAATTCTATCAGTGGTGCATGGAGAATTGGCTATTTGACAGTTGTAACGATAAAATATATAATATGTTAGATATAGTAGCATATAGGTTCACAATAATCATACAATAGGTTTTATGCATTAAAATAAATTGTAAATATTTTATTTTTGAAAAATAAATTAGAGATTTTTTATCTGTGGATTACAAAAACTGAAACGCGAACGGCCATGATCGAGCATCGTATGACGTCACATCACAATAAATAAAACGTTGTGTGTTACTGTGTTTTATCATCGTTGGCAGTTTGCTGATTTTCCAAACAAAATATACTTTTTATGCAAACTTTCCACACAAAATATGTTTAAGAGTTGAAGCGTCGTAGTTAGCTTTACTTAGTTTATTGAAATGTGACGTCACAGCCATAAATGTCACGTGATCGGCTGTTTCCGCGCGAATTTCAAAATACGGAATGAAAAAACATTTTTTTTCGAATAAACAACGCTTTTTTAAGAAAAAAATAATTGTAAGAGGTATAAAATAAACCTACGTATATTTAAAAATATCTTTTCGAAAACTGTCAAATAGCCAATTTGACAGATTTGTCGCAGTTGAAAGGGTTAAATTTGACTCTAATTTAGAGAAGAAGCGCTTTCAAGTGTTGAAACGTTTTTTTTTTGTGTATAGGAATTAAGTAGGTACTTATCCAATTTGATGATCAGCGCTCCAAGAATTTGACAGATGGTGGGATTTCTATTTTGCGGTTTTGAGGCTTAACCCGTTGTGTGGGAACGTGTATATCTACGCGAGACATATCACATACCTACTATGCAATGAAAGAATGGAACTATTGCGCCTATCTATGATTGATCAGTTGTTTATGGACTCTTACTTCTATTGGAAAACGCTTCTAATGTTTTTCTTGTTATTAGATATATTATCTAAAGACAAACAATTCAGGTTTTTTATACTAGAATTTGGACTTAAGTGAGTGACTTTGAAATAATTATGAAATCTTCCAGCCTAGCCAGGGTGTTTGGAGTATAAGCTGGCTTCGTATTGTACAATACGAAGTCACCTTAAACTGGAAACGTACCTATAGCTTGATATGTCGCCGTGCGTACCATACTTTATATAGGTACTTTACGTATTGTTGTTGCTTTTTTTTTTTGTTAGGTTGGTAGCATTGTCACGGTACGGCTAACATCTGTCTGCCCTTGATTGTCCTTTGCATTGTTTGTTTGGGGGCTATGGACTAATTTGGTGACGATTATGTTTCGCATTTAAAATAAAGTTGATTGGTCTGAGTGCAGTAGGTATTTAAATCACCTACCAGATTTTCTGTTGATCATAGGATCAACAGAAAATAAATTAAATGAATATTATAACATAACCAATACAAATACCTAACAAAAAAAAATTACTTTGATTTTGACCTTAGAGGCATTTTGTTTTGAAGCGTTACTTTTTTTTTTAATTTTAACCTATTTTATTTTTGTTAACCACCTTCTGCAAAAATAAACAACATTCTAATCTGTTCTATGTATTTTATGTGCGCAAAAATTATTTGACAAAAAAAGAGTGAAATCATTACTCGTAGCAGTCGTAGCAGTTCGTAGCTAAAGAGCTACGAACTATTCGTTATTGTTGTATTTTGACATGTTTTTTTTTTTAACATTTTTCGTGTGCATTAGAATCTGGCACTCGACTTTTGAGCCTGAGGTTTAATTGAAACTTCTAGTACAGCAACAATCTAAAAAAGTCAGATGAATGTCACAACACCCTTATTGCGTAACACAGTTTCAATCACAATCCGAGAGTTTTGAAGGATATTTCTAAACCATTGCTTCATAGGTTGAACAAATTCGTCTGCTCAACAACGTAAATAACGCAATGAACATGGCTGTACTGTCAAAATGCAAGGAAATGCGATCAATTGTTATTTTATTTAAGTTACCTATGCAAATATCCCGTCGAACTATAAAGTGCTAAGTTTCCATCATGCGTTCCCTCTAGTTTTCTCCCCCCGTCGCTAGTGGTCGACTCCAAGAAAATATCTTATTGTTACAGGTAGTACCATAAAAAGAAAGCTTTTAAATAAGCCAGTCGATCTTCAATAACAAGTTCATTTCCCTCAGGTGCCGTTCAATTTGTGAGCTAATATAAGGAGCTAATACAGCCTATTTTCGTTCTATTTGAATCACTGGGACTCGTTATTTTAGCTTTATATTTCCCATCGGAGGGTCTTAGAAGAATTTGAAGAGAAAATAGGCTATCGTTGATTGAAGATTCTTATTGAAAAAATTGAGGTAAAAATCTAATATAGTAGGTAAAGATATGATACGATATATGTAGTAAAAGACACGGTTTGATATTTTTCTTTGAATTATAATGAAAAGTATTTATTTACTTTTCATTATAACTGCTTGACTGAAAAGTGCTATTTTTCTATCATCATAATAACTTTTATTTGAAGAATAATTAATATGGCGGTTTGACATATTTTCTTGTATAGAAAATATGTCAAACCGCTATATTTGCTGTCAAACCATAATTTTTATTCCTCAGATATGTAAGTTATTTGTAGATTGAAAAATCAGCCCCAAGGCGAATTTCAATACCTAAGTCTTATCCTGAGAATACATTTTGAATTTTTGACAGTTATTCCATACTAGAACTGTCAGATGTCATTTTTATTCCACGGATGAAAGATGTTGGTAAAATCAGCCCTAACTGAAGAAAAACTATCTTATATTATTATAAGAGATTCATGTAACGTACAGAGGCCAGCACATCAAGCTACCCCAATCTGTCAAATTTTCCCAATTGAATATGAACCTTATTACTCTGTATTAAAGTTGACAATCTATCAAAGAAATCTGACAGATTGGGGTAGCTTGATGTGCTGGCGTCTGTACATACCTATTTAAACGATTGGAACCTTATTGGAACCTTTTTTTTTAACTTGGAGACTTATAAAATATTATTCTTTTCAATTAACTTTTCTATTCCCACTCAAAAAACGTACGACAAAAGTAATTTTCAAAATAGTTTTATAAAAAAGCTGTTCCGTACAGCAACATTGCCTGTGCCCGCCACAAAAGAAAAAAAAGTAAAACTGTCACATGCATAGTGATGTGACTTCACTATAAGATCAAAGGGCCTAGTCCAACAGAGCATCACATAATCATGACGCGACTATCAGGACCCTTTGAGGGGGTTAACGAGAACCCGCTTAGATCACAGTGTGGGTAGTGTTAAGAAAAGTAATAAAAAAAAACTTATTTGGCAGTAAATTAATTAATGACATTTGTATTATAATTATGATTTGGCATTAAAAATGGGTAAAATGAAGTGAGATTTATTAAAAAAAAAAACTAGCTTCTGCCCGCACTTTTAATTCATTTTCGCTTAGCGTTTTTTCTGACTTTATGTCTTTTTGCTCGGCTCCTAAGGGTCATGAAGTAGCCTATAGCTTTCCTAAAGAATTGGGCTAGGTAGGTGGATAGTTTCAGAGATAAGCGCATTAAAACAAATAAACTCTTAGGCTTTATCATTAGACATTATTAGTATAGACATATTGGTATTAGCATTGTTGCATATTTACGAAATGACTGATAGGTAATTCTTGTTGATTTTGAAAGGAAGTATCTGAATGACCTTACACAAACTGGCACTCGCAACAGTATATGACCCTCCTTTTTGCTTCGCCGTAGTCGGGTAAAAACTGGCTCTTATAGCTTTAATTCTAAAATTCAAAACGACAAATCCTTATATTCAAACGACAGCAAATTCCGAACCGGCTTTTATTTCCATTTCATACCAAAGAAGTCCTAATCTTCAAACGCATCACATCTATGCTTCGACAAAAAAAAAACTAAAATTGCACATGCCTTAAAATGACACTTCAGTGACATCCACGGATATCTATGGTGACATCAAAGAGCTGCAATCACGTGCTTAGCTCAGTGCAATCGCGACACGATCACACCCCTTTGAGGCTTTGACAACATAATGAGATGCAGTTTCAAATAGATTTGCTAAAGAAGACCTAAAACTGATATGTCTGTAAAATATTCGACGCAGATGCTAGTAATCAACGTTCGATGTTTGAAATTAGAGCTGAAATGCCGTCTGTGCAAAAGGGCAGGATTTTAAAATGGGAACTTTTGATGTCGTTCTTTTGTGATTATGGGGATCTTAATTTGGCGGGAGATTGCTTTTAGCTTTTGTCTGTGGTTACGTAGTTTATTTTTCTTCTAAATGAATTCTAAAGAACTTTGAAAGAAAAGTGGTTTTATCTCAATAAACTTTCGTTAACATACACCTTCTGCATTTAACGTAAACGCCCGTATCTATTGACTGAGTTGACTTAGAAGTTTGATTTTTTCACTGCTTCAAGGGATTGCAGACCTGGAGTATATGATATCGATTTCAACTTGATGCGTTCCTGAGAAAAAGGGTTTTGACAGACGGACAGACCGACGGACAACGAAGTGATCTTATCTTCTTCTTCTTATTAGCCTGTGACATCCCACTGCAGGGCAAAGGCCTCCCTACTCTCTCATGAGAGAGTAGGGGTTTAAGCAAATTAACCCACCGCGCTTGTCTAGTGCGAGTTGGTGGGTGTACAGTGGACCGCCTGACTGGGTCCGTGGGCGCCGCCTTTGACGTGCTAGATGTTCATCAGCCGCCGCCCTGAGTTGATATCCTGCACTAATATCGACTGTTCCATCCGAGCCTATTTGGGTGTATTTATCCCATAGCCTACAGGTGGCGTTCTACATTTAGTTCAATACTAAATGCACGACAGTTTAAAGTCATATCGAGGACTAAAAGTAAAGTGATCTTATAAGGGTTCCATTTTTCCTTTTGAGGTACGGAACCCTAATAACAACTACTTACTTAAAAACATCTCATGGTTGTCTCTGCTTTATGATTTCGTGTTATTTGGAAGCGTGCCAAGGAATACGGGTTACTGTGCCTACTGCTTGACTACCTTTCGTAGATCTAGGTAAGTAAATGGTTCATTCATAAGTACAAACGTGACATTTCCTTCCATTTCGCATACGTTTCCTAGTTCAAAAAAAACTTCTAAAGCCTTATAATATCTACTTTAAATGTACTCCGCCTTTAGGTCTAAAAGAGCAAAAATGTAAGTAATATAACGCAGGGTGATGCGGGCAAGGGTTTCTATGAACAATTCAGAACTGCTAACCGTCCCAGCCTGAATTCTAATTACCTACCAAACTCCTTTGCTTCTGAAACTGATTCCGTTTTATTTACACTGGGGAAATTGGATTTAAAGTCGGTGTCGTTTATTCCGCATTTTCGTTTTTTGACACCGACTTTCGAGATTAAATTTATTTTTCACTTTGTAGTTTGTTTTTTGAAGTCGGTTGTTTTTTTTTGCTTTTTAGTTCTACTTACCGCACACCAATTAATTTAACACTACTTGCTTTGTAAATATAAGTGACAGGAAGGTTAAAACATCATCAATATAAATTAAGTGGAAAAAAACGTATTATTATAGCTAACTCTAAAACTAGGTACCTACTTACCTAAGTAAAGTTAATTATTTTAACGATATCGATGTAGGTATTTGCTCTGTCTAAACAAAAATTTAAAAAACAAATTATTAAGCTCCTTGCTCTAAATTTTTAATTATTATGTATTAATTAACTACCTATAGGATTTTAAGATAACGAAAAGATTGTATTGTTGTTATATTGATTTTGTTTAAATTTTTCCAAATGTATCATAAACTAGTAATATGTGGAAACGTATTGGATTGTACCTTTACTTATAGCATAATTATGTTATTTCTAGATGTAATATACAGTGTACGATTGTTTGTTTTCCCAAATAAAATAAAATAATTAAATTTATATGGGACCACCCCTGAGGCATAAAAATATATAAACATCCGAATTGAGAACCTCTTCTTTTTGAAGTTAATAAAATGGAATTGAACGTTTGTGATTCATTTTGGTCTAAGGTATGTATTACTTGAATGTAACTATGTATTACTCATAGATAATAAAAGTCAACCATAAGCGTTTTTGGAAAACTAAAAAAAAAAAATAGATGTTGACTTTTAAAAGCTATGTATGTGTGTGTGCTATGTGTGTGTTTCCAAGAAGAGCCGCCACATGACGGCCGAAGTGACGGCTGTCTGGATTACCCGAACATACATTAAAAAAAATTATATAGATATTCGTAAACATTCAAACTGTGAACCTCCTCCTTTTTTGAAGTCGTTTAAAAATGATGGCTTTACGGTGTCAAAAACCGCTCTCTAGGTAAAAAACATCAACTTACTATAATAAATCGTATAGTTTCTGTGTCGTCATTCGCCGGTAAATTGCGCAAACTATGTGGCAACTACCCCTCTTCTAGGAAACCTTAGCTGAACCGAAGATTTTTCATAGGAAGATAACTTCATTTAAATAAAAGCTATCGTCCGTATAAATTCTCCATATTTTACTCATGCAAAAAGAAAAGTAAAAAAAAAACTTCAACTTAATCAATTTTGCGAGAATATTCGCAAGAAGTTTCGAGTAAAAATTCGCAACCTATCGACCGGCAAGCAAACGGATTCAATTTGTTATAACGACACTGTCCTACCTATGAATACTGCATCAAGTAGGGTTGCCATAACAAACGATTATGATGAATCAATTAAATATTTGACGAGAAAATCAAAATTTTCATCAAGGGTTATTTTCAGGGGGGTTACCTACCCGCTGTTATTTTCTGTTTTGTAGGGGTTTTCATTACCATTTTAATGATGATATATCGACCCATCACGTCTGCAGAGTCCAGCTAGCTAATTTAATTTGACCCTGCATAATTTTGCATAGTTTACTTATTATTTTACTTTTGGACGCAACATAAATCTTATTTCAGTTTTAGCAAATATTTAGATAGTGTACCTGTCTACTTAAAAGTAAGTAGTTAATTTTAATATTTGCAAAAACTTTAATCAGATTTATATTATTAACTAGCAGCGCCCTGCGGTTTTACCCGCGTAAGTGTCGATCCCGTGGGAATATCGGGATAAAAAGTATCCTATGTGTTAATCCTGGTTATAAACTATCTGTGTGCTAAATTTCACCCAAATCCGTCCAGCCGTTTGTGCGTGAAGAAGTAACAAACATGCAAACACACTCACAAACGTTCGCCTTTATAATATTAGTGTGATTGCGTTCAAATTGTTTACCTACCTACTATAAATGCCTACCACCTTTTAAAGAATAGTGTTTTTTCCAAGCCAAACTAAAACTTGGCAACCCTAACAACATCTAACTCGAGAACAGCCGGGGCGAGCCTCCGTTTATTATTCAGCATGCAAACTGTCTTATTGGAGTAAATAATACCCGAATGTTTATTTATATTTACTTCCGAGGTGGAAAATCAACGTATACTTACAACTACGAGTACCTAGTACCTACCTACCCACTTAAAGTGGCTCATTTATATTTCAGGAGTATGAAGTGGATAGGTAAAGCTCCTTGGGAAAGGGGTCGGGGAAGAATATACGGGGTTAAATTAAATTAGCGAAACTTTAGACAGTTGAAATTTTCACAAATTATGTATTTCTGTTGCCGCTATAACAACAAATACTAAAAACAAAATAAAATAAATAATTAAGGGGGGCTCCCTTACAACAGACGTGATTTTTTTGCTGTTTTTTGCTGGATATTAATAACGGCAACAGGTAGACGCTTGAAATATTTACAGAATAGCTACTTAGTTGTATATTCACTTTAAAAATAAATAATGAAATTAAAATAAAATAAATAAAGGGGGGCTCCCATACAACAAACGTGATTTTTTTATATTATGTAATGTTAAATATTGTACGGTGGCACGGAACCCTTCGTGTGCGCGTCCGACTCGCTCTTGGCCGGTTTTTCTAAATTTAGAAAACTTTTTGCAAGATATTGAAATGGGGGACGGTAATTGACTAGCCAATGTTAGTTGCGCTCATTCTTGGTGGAGGGGTGCCATAAAGAACATAGAGTAATGTTCATTCCGAAAAAAATAAAATCTACCGGCGGGTTGATTGTTTTGTTAGTAACAATAGTTAGTGGTAACGGACGAGTTGTAGGCACTTGTAGGTCGTAGGTTCGAACCCAGACAGGCGCTTTACTTTGTGTAAATTATTTCGTTACCACTGCTCTCAAAACGGTGAAGGAAAACATCGTGAGGAAACCGGCATGTCGTAGAACCAAAAATTTGAAGACATGAGACATCTACCAACCTGCACTGGATTGCGGCCCACTGCCTCTCACCTAGAGGAGGCCTGTGTCCCAGCAGTGGGAACATTATAGGCTGATGATGTTACTATAGCCTCGTGCACTATCAGAAACGAAATAAAATTGGAAGGATGAAAATACTCAGAATCTACAGAAATTATTTCCCACTAGAAGCGCCCCGCGGTTTCACCCGCATAAGTGTCGATCCAGAGGGAATATCGGGATAAAAAGTATCCTATGTGTTATTCTGATGTACCTATCAGATAAGTTACCGCAAAACGGGGCTACTTTGACTTCCAGGGTTACTTTGACAGATTTTGTAGCTACTTTGACAGAGCGCCAAAATCGGTTTTCACGTGTGCTCAGCAAGTGTGCGTGACCTCGAGTAATATTGCGCGAGGCGCGGGGTGTGGGGAACGCGTCATAGCGTTGTGATCGGCCTGGTCAAAGTAACCCTGGAAGTCAAAGTAGCCCCGTTTTACTGTATATTATTGGTGTAAAGTTTCATAAAAATCCGTGCAGTAGTTTTTGCGTAAAAGTGTAACAAACATCCATCCACCCTCACAAACTGTCATGTTTATAATATTAATAAGAAATAAGATTTCATTATCCAGAAATGGAAAAAACATTCATAATATAATTTAATTAAAATATTCCGATTGGTAACAAAGGAAATCGTCGCTTTTTATTCCGAGTAAAAGAAAAAGAAAGGAAAACACTGAACGCGCCAGCTGTTTATCTTTTACTGGAGTTGTATTTTCTTTTCTTTGAGAATAATACTAATTATTGGACAAATTGTAGCTTGAGTTCGAGATCAGAGTAGAGCTTTGTAGTTTTTAAATCTTGTAGATTGAAGAAAGACGCTAATTTTCTTCTCTCTAGTGTTGCATTCGATTAGAATAGATAATACCTGTTTGCAATGTATGTAGGTAAAAACAAAGCTATGACATACGGTGCTGAAACGTGGACAATGAAACGATTTTTTCGCCTCCTGTAAAATCATGATTTTGTAGAGATATTGATACTACACCGTCGGTATGCCGCTCGTGTGTATGACCACTAAGGTAGACTGGTAGAAATTGGTTCAGGCATTAAGTCCGCCTTTGTTGGTACAGTATATTTTTCACTTGTGCATAAAATGTTAAGCTATACAAATAAAAAAAGACGGGTTGCACTCCGGGAGTGCCGGCAGAAGTGAAAACTTGAATATCAACGTTGTGCATTTTTGATATTTTTAATTAATAGATGCACTTTGTTCAATTTGCATATTTTAAACACTTTATACATATACACGAATTTTACGAATACACAGCAGTGTGCCCACTACAAAGACGGTCCAGCCATCAGCTGTCACCATCCATGGATGCGCGTGCCACGCTGTAACATAAACACACACGAACATTCGCGCGAGCGCCCTGCGCCGCCTAAACGAAACAGCACGCATTCATTTTCGCCGCGCCGTAGAAAGAGAGGGGATACTGCCTCTCCTACGCCGCGCCGGCTGTCTACTCTCCATTCGTCTTACGAATTTTCGATCAGGTCACGTGTCCCGACGCGATGTCCTGACGCGAGTTTAACATTTTTTACCCATTACAAAAAAAGTGTAAAACGCCGCTAAAGAAGTTTTCACTTCAATAAAGCTGTAGAGTTTGTTTGTTTGAACGCGTTAATCTCTGGAACTACCAGTTGGATTTGAAAACACATTTTTCCTTTTGATAGCCTAATTCTTGAGAAAGGTCATTTAACATCACGCTACAACAATCCTTAGGAGCCGATCAATCAAATAGACAAAGTTAGAAAGAACGCTGAGCGAAGTAACAGGCGAAGGTATGTGACGCGGTGGTGAGGGGATCTAAAATTTCACGCGGGCGAAATCGCGGGCAGAAGCTAGTCGATACTTCCATACTATATAATATACTATATATATATAATATTATAAATTCGAAAGTAACTCTGTCTATCTGTCTGTCTGTCTGTTACCTTTTCACGCCTAAACCGCTGAACCGATTTAGATGAAATTTGGTACAGAGATATTTTGAGTCCCGGGAAAGGACATAGGATACTTTTTATCCCGATATTCCCGCGGGATCGAGACTTATGCGGGTGAAACCGCGGGGCGCAGCTAGTAATAAATAAACGAATAAATGATTTTCGTTACAATTCCTACCCAAACCACATCCTTATCGATATATCAACACTTACCAGAACCAGCCGGATTTCGACAATTATCTCCAGCCTGCCGAGACCTTAGAGGAGGCACAGAGGCCACGGCGCCATATTGTTTCATCATAACAAAGTAAACTTGGATACTTGCTTTCAACTAGATTGGATTGCTGATTTATTTCCTTTGTTTTGTTAGTTTTCTGAACGCGGTTTAAGAAAGTTTTGACGTGCAAACTCAAAGGCTTGTTGGTTTCTTCGTTGATTTTCGCCGGCGCTTTCCAAGGTGCTCAAGTATGATCTAGATACGTTTTAGTTTAAAAGTTAGGACTATACTAGGAAGTTGGGAACATGCTTATTGAGTAGATTATTGTCTACAGACAGTGTCTATGACTTTGCCAGTTACCTATATGGTCTAATGTGGTTTATTTTTGATTGGACATACTTAACCTTTCGTATGCCGGAACGTAGATCTACACGAGACACAATGGCTTTTTAATTGTGTCTGTAATTACGGCATTCAACTAGGGCATGCAAAACCGGTTTTCCGGTTTTGCGCAAAACCGGAAATCGGCCAAAATTTAACGATTTTTGAAAACCGGTTTTGAGAGCCAAAACCGGAGCTCAGCTCCGGTTTTGTCAACATTTTTTTCGAAGTAATGTTATTTTGTAGTTCGTCTTCAAAGTTACAAAAATGTTGATTTTTTTGGTTATTGTGGGTGGCTGTGTTTAATATTTGAAGATGCTGATTGTGTTTTCTATGTTTAAAATATATTATTTTTGATAGCAGACTTAATAGGTACCAAAGATACCAAAAACTTACTTGTTGTTGATTTGATCTCAGTTAATTAATCTTTATACTATTATAAGTTCATTGTTATCTGTACAATTATTATGGTTTGGATTAAAAAAAAAAGTAAAAAAACTAAAACCCGACTACGACAAAAAAAAAACGACGCTGAAAAAGTATGAAACAAGATTTTCATACTTCGAACAGAACAAAAAGAAAAACCGTAGTCACACGTTATTAAAGTGTTTCGGTTGGTACCTATAACGTGTGACTACGGTTTTTCTTTTTGTTCTGTTCGAAGTACGAAAATCTTGTTTCATACTTTTTCAGCGTCGTTTTTTTTTTGTCGTAGTCGGGTTGTAGTTTTTTTACTTTTTTTTATTTAAACAATTTTGGTGTTAAATTTAACACATGACTTTTGTCCGCTAGAGGGCGTCGCTTTAAATTTGAGCAATATTTTGGAAATGTACAAGTGAAGCCCTTTCAAATGATACCAAACATGGCGTATTTATCTCAATTTTATTTTTAACACATTACTTTTTGTCCACTAGAGGGCCCCGTATCGAGTTTTGTGCAACGTCACGTAGCCTATGTTCAGCGGACAATTAAGACGGTTCTAACGATACCTCATATGTCGAGTTCCGATAAGTAGATTAGGAGCTATGAGGGAACAGATGAACATACTCACATACATACATAGCCTGTTAAAATCATAATTACCCTCCTTTGGCTTTGCCGTAGTCGGGTAAAGAGAAATGTATTATACAATTTGTTTTATTTGTAGACTTAGCGGGTATTTAAAAAAAACGGTGTTTCTTTTTAAATTATACTACATTCGATTTTTTTGCTAAAACCGGACCTAGCTCCGGTTTTCGGTTTTGGTCCCAAAAAAACGATGTTCAAAACCGGTTTTGATGACTTTCCGGTTTTGCATGCCCTACATTCAACCGGTTAATAGGCCAGTTTTGCAAAATCTTGTGCAGAAAATCTATCGTGCAGCCAACTTCAGCACCTTCAGCACCCTAATTGTGTAGCACTGCTTCGTATGTTCGAAAAATGAATTTTGTTGGACTGTCAAAATGAAAGCCATCCAAGACCGCCCACCGTGTCACTCCTTGTAATATTTCTACATTTATATCTGTAATATTTATGGTGTAGGTACATAATAAAGAATATTTTATTCTATTCTTATAGTTGTATTTTAAAATCGCACATTTTCAGACAGGCGACTTCGTTAGGCTTTAGAATGAGCGTAGGTTACACCTTTTTGGCAATTGGCATTAAACCACGCTGGAACTGGAATCAGACGCGCAACCCATCAAAATGGACCCAGAACCAGTCCTTTAATAACTGCCTACCTGTCACTGGAGACCAGTATCAGCTGCGTGTTCGCGTACTTGGTGCGTCGCTTGCGCACCGCCGACAGCGCCGCGCACAGGCTCGGTGAAAACGACCGGCAGGGCGGGCACTAGAACAAAAAAAAAATAGGGTAAGAAAGGGTTAATCAGATATTGTTATATGAAAAAAGTTTGGAGCAAGAGTTTCGTAGGATGTTCCCTTGGCTCTCCTAAATTTTGTGTCACAAAAAGCCTAATGAGTCTCATTTAGATGTGGATTGCAGGCAAGAGGTTTGTTTGATTACATACTTATTATGACAGAAAGACAGACATCTAAACTCAAAACAAACCATCGTCTCAAAAAAACCTAGTGTGCTTATGACCACACGACTGAAGTGAAACTTCAAACGTATTTGGCTATGAGAGGAAGAGAGAAAGAAAATGTTCGCGCGCACTGCTTTCTCTTGCTTATATCCCCCACTCAACTCCCGTTCGCCTCGCCCGATCACACTTTTCGTAACGCTTACGTCACGCGTTCGCCAGCTTACTCCCCAAGTCAAGCGTGCGTAAAGAAGTTTCACTTCAAAAAGAAGCGGGGGTAAACACTCTGAAGATATCGAGAAGCAGGCTTATTGCTACCTTACCCAATGTGCTGCAAAGTAGAACACCCTGACAGCATCAGCAGGTAGCTGCTCATAGAGCCGACACTCCCCGTCTCCCTGCAGCTGCACGCCCCTCAGAACTTCGGTGAGGGGAGGCGGGGGCCAGGGGAACCTCTCCCCTAAGGCATCGTCCAGGAGCGCATCTCGCACGTGCCGGCCGCGGACGACCAGCGTTGGGACTCCTACTGCGATGCTGTATTTCTGGGTTAGGCGGCGCTGTAAAGAGAAAAAAAGAAATTAAGTACCGGAAAATGTCATTTTCGGAACAGGGATTCTTTATTTTTGGGTATCTTAAAGACCGGAAAAAGAGCTAAAGAAAGAGAGGATGAATCAAGAGGATGGCCATCTGTCAGCTTTGTTATTAACAACTATGGTTTCCAAACCTAATGCATGTTTGCATTGAGATGAGGCCTTTTACATGTATATGTATGGATTTATATAGTTTCAAGCTTAAGTACCTATCTATCTGTGTCTGTACAGCTATCTATTGATGGATCCATTTCGAGACAGATTGCAGTAACACGGGATGAGTAAAAAACATTCATAGAGTCTAACCCATTTATTCATAAACGTTTCTTAAACTTAAGTAGAGATTAGCGACTGTTTAACCATACATTTTTGATGTATAAACGTCAGTTTATAAATAAACCCCATTTTTTTTTTTGGTTAGGAAATCATCAAATGACCCCTCCCGCTCTGGGTGGAGCGGAAGGGATTGTCAGACTCTTAGGGGCTGTCTCCACGAGCGAGAGAATCGCGGCGATAATATCGTCGTGCCACGTATTTCTATACACTCTCTATGAACGCGTCTCCACACGGCGATGTTATCGCGGCGATGCGACGAGTGGCAATATGCGCGCGTAACGTCGTCGTATCGCCGCGGTATCGTCGCTACTGGTGGCGCGCACGCCGCGCGCTCGCCGCAGAACGTGGCGCTCTCGCAGCGAGCGCGCGGCGGGCGCGCTGTCAAAGTTTCTTGAAAGTAAACTTAACAGTTCATCGAAAACAGGAATTGGTATTAAATATTCATCTTCAAACCAATCTGCATGATTTCGATATTCTTCATAATTCACATGGAAATGTCCATGACTTTCAAGACGTAGTAACATAGGATGTGTTCACCAACGGCGCTTTTTTCCTTTCTTAATAACAATAACTGCATATTCACTAGCGTACTAGTACAAGCACCCCAGAACACTACATCCATAATAAAAAATTAATTTTCACTTCTCATGCTCTAAAAGTTCGTCTTTATGTTGTGCTTAGGCGACATAAAATCGCTTTTTATGTTCTAGTGCATAAAGTAATTTTTTTTTTCTAAGACTAAGGTGATCAGGCCCAACAGTCACACACACGCACAATAAAACTTCGCAGATTAAAGTCGTGATTTATTTCATTTTCTTTCATTTATACCACTTTCGTGTTTTCTATAACGATAGAACGATAAAATTTAATAAAATCAGGTAAAATAGTTGTCATTTATTATTTAAAAACGCAAAGAAACGTTTTATGACTTGGCAGTATGAAGTACCCAAGTCGAATGACAAATGTTGAAATTTAAAAAAAAAACTTTTAAAAAGTTTCGTGGCGGTATTATCTGTGGTGGCGGGAATTAGCTATGCTTTGCAACATTTTTGATTAATTATGTACTGTATACTTTATGCCTGTTTAATTTTCTCGCAATCGAAGTGAAAAGCAGAGTGTATAACTCAGGCATAAACGAGCCATTTTACCCCTCGACTGAACTATCCACCCTCGCCTGCGGCTCGCGTGGATATAAACGTCTCGGGGTAAAATAGCTTCTTTTATGCCTTTGTTGTACAATCTACTATTATTGACTGAGACACTACTTATTTCGCTCTCGTCTGGCACCTAACTGAACTCTTTCAACAAAACTATTGCACAACACCTCGTTGCGGAAACACGGCGATTCCGTTACGAATCGTCGCGGGCACGCGGCGATTCCGTTACCAGTCGCGACGATACGCTGGCGGAATAATCGCTCGTTCGTGGAGACGACCCGACGATAGAAGCGCGGATCCGTCGCGATTCTCTCGCTCGTGGAGATGGCCCCTTACTGACTAAAACCCATCCGTGTCTCTTCATTAGCCCTTTGTTTTCCGGGGTAGCGGTAACCCTTTCGGACAATCCCGCTACCCAAACCCCATAGTCTCCTAATAACCTAACCATAAACTATCCACACCTCATTTCTCACACCTCTATCCAAAATAAAAACTAACCAAAAAGCACACAGAGTAATTGAGGCAGGTCAGTAACTCAAAGGGCCTGGTTACTGTCACTTGCGTCAGGAATAACGTGCGTCTTCCTGTGCCGCCACCGGCTATATTTAGAAGACTAATTATTAACAAGGTGCGTTTAGTTTATGGTAAACTGTGGTGAGATGTGTGGCCCTGGTTTTACGTCGTGTACACAATGAGCCATGTCTGAAATTGTTCATTAATAAACACCTAGTTACCTATCCAATTAATGATGGACTAGTGTTTCTGTTTTTGGTCTGGGATTGCTAGTGTTCTAAGGTCGGTTACACCACAAATCATCAAAGCGTTTAGCCGTAAACGTATTTAAGTGTCTCTAAACATACTATGCCGAAGGTACGCGACCGAAGTTCGGCACGATTACGCCTGCAATGCTATTTAAATTACTGACGACACATTATGCCGAAATTACGTTACGTTATAGCGATTCAAATAGCATTGCAGACGTAATCATGCCGAACTTCGGTCGGGTACCTTCGGCATAGTGTGTTTAGACACTAAAATATCGTGTTCTTTCTGTCAATCATTTGAAGATGACAGAGACAGAATGATAATATTTTAAACTAGCTGTGCCCGCGGCTTCGTTCGCGTGCATATTGGAAAATAAATCTGTTTTCATGGGATTACGAATATTGAAAGTCCCGTCAAATTGGTCCAGCCGTTTCGGAAATAAGCCAGAACAAACAGACAGACATATATTTTGAAAATTGTTTTTTGTTATAAGTAAGTACTGACTACTGTGTCTATTTATTACATTTATATGCATTTAGTAAAAAGAGTCACTCCATGTAAAATACTGGTATTCAGCTACATCCGGTTAGACTGAAAGCCGACCCCCAACGTTGGGAAAAGGCTAGGCAGATGAGATGCATTTAGTAAAAAGCCGTTATTTTTACATTACAAACAGAATGCGCTAACCATATCTATTAGTAGTTAAGTATAGTTCACTAATTAAACACAAGTGATCTGTGGTGCGTGCGGGCCTAACTTTTATTACTGAAGGCTGGATTGGATTGGATAACCCGAAAAAATACATCCAAAAGTCCACCCAGAAACTCTTCAATCCGGAATACACATTTTTTCCTCCGAAAATTACCGTCGAAGCGTAGTTCCCTCTATTGGCCCCATTGTACACAAATGTACTTATATGTATTTATACGCACAGTGGTTAGTTAGTATGCAGGCAGCGCCTCCCGAGGTTGGTCGTACGTGAGGGGAATGATCAAATAATATATTAATTTCCTATCGAAGTTTTAGATAAGTTAAATATATTGAGTTTGGTTTTGTGGTCCGTTTTTGCTGTTATTTTTACCGCATGACTTCATAATGACGTAACTATAATAATGCTTGAGTAATCACAAGCGGTTAGTCGACTCTTCACGTGACCAGAGGGCTGGCCTATTTCTTGGCCAAAGAATTAGCATTGCCATACAACGTGGCAATGCTGCCAGCCTTTTGGTCACTGTTCCTGTTGACAGCGATGCGGACGAATTCTTTGATGCCCTATGATTAATTTGTTTATTTTTTCATATAAATGTACATATTATTATAGTTTATATGTTAGCTTATATTATGTAAGTAAATATATAAATCCATTATGAAAACATAATCATAAATTCATCATAAAAAGGATGTAGCCAAAAAATCACAGTCAAAGCCATACAGCCAAATATAAAAATAACTAGTACCTATAAGCTTTTAAGTGCTACGTCCTTCGGCGATTTTTGAAGTGTATACTTCTTTAGCGGCGTTGCACACTTTTAGTAATGGGTAAAAAATGTTAAACTCGCGTCAGGACATCGCGTCAGGACACGTGACCGTCAGGAGAGATTTCCCCCCCTCTCTTTCTACGGCGGCGCCAACCGAAGTGAAGTGACACACGGACACAATGGATGGATGGATGGATGGATGGATGGAAGTGGAAGTGGAAGTGGAAATGGAAGTGGAAGTTGAAGTGGAAGTCGAAGTAGAAGTCGAAGTGGAAGTTGAAGTCGAAGTGGAAGTCGAAGTGGAAGTCGAAATGAAAGTCGAAGTGGAAGTCTAAGTGGAAGTGGAAGTGGAAGTCGAAGTGAAAGTCGAAGTGGAAGTCTAAGTGGAAGTCGAAGTGGAAGTCGAAGTGGAAGTCGAAGTGGAAGTCGAAGTGAAAGTGGAAATCGAAGTGGGAGTCGAAGTGGATGTCGAAGTGGAAGTCGAAGTCGAAGTGGAAGTCGAAGTGGAAGTGGATGGATGGATGGATGGACAGCTGATGGCTCGACCGTCTGTGTAGTAGCCACACACTGCTGTGTATTCGTAAAATTCGTGTATATAAAGTGTTTAAAATATGGAAATTGAACAAAGTGCATCTAATAATGACAAAAGTGACGCAGAAATAGTGAAAAAAAAATGAGTTATATTAATTAAATTAATAATTGATTTATTTCAACGTTAATATTCAAGTTTTCACTTCTGCCGGCACTCCCGGAGTGCAACCCGTCTTTTTTTCATTCGACCATCGCCTTTGATGTCAGTCACTAACAGACCACTAACACAACATAATCACGCCTGTAAGCCCTGAAGTGTTGGGCAGAGGTATACTTATAGTACACCCACTTTTCGCCAGCTAAGTTTAAGTCCTATGTAATCTAGGAAGTGAGCATAGTGCCATCAACTGGACACAAATCCAGACTCCGGTCTCTGCTACTGCGAAATTCCTGATGGAAAAAGCCAATAGCACTTTGCCCGACTTTTGGATCGAACCCAGTGTAGTGCTTCTTCTTCTTCTTAGCGTGTCAATAGCAATCTAAATGTACTCGGCCCAGAATTCGGCCACTTATTTGGCGCCATCACTAGCGTCCATCAGTTCCTGTAACGTGCAGCTGACAGGACACGCAGGGCACGATATATTTACACTTCAAGGCGGAGTCGTCTATAAATCTCCACCTGAACAGGTTTTCCTTACTTCGGCCAACCTGGGTCCGGAGACTTCCAGGTTACCCAAAGTGTAGCGCTTGTGACCACTACACCCACGAGACAGGCTTTCACACTACTAAACAGTAAGTTATCAATCGCGACAGATTACATCCATTGTGTGGTTTAGAACGTGTCCATCACGCTGATCGATGGAGTACTTACTAGGTGTGTTTAACAAGATAAGCACTGAAATAAATTTCGAATAATGGCCAAATTATCGATTTGGCTTTGATCAATGTATAAATGGTTATCTAGAGCAGCTTGTCGTAATGCAAATACATATTCACATAATCAGACTATAATGTTCCCGCTGCTGGGACACAGGCCTCCTCTCTGTAAGAGGGAGTGGGCCATAATCCACCACGCGGGCCCAGTGCGGGTTGGTAGATGTCACATGTCTTCGAATTTTTTTCCTCACGATGTTTTCCTTCACCGTTTTTGAGAGCAGTGGTGATGAAATAATTTACACAAAGTAAAGCGCCTGTCTGGGCTCGAACCTACGACCTACAACTCGTAAGTCGCGACAAGCGAGCAAGGTCAATGGTCATGGTCAATCAATTTTCATTCTGTTAATGAACTGTATGTGCTTACTTACACCTAATACTTATTTCCATATTATCTACAACAATACTTACCTGTTATTTCCGTAAAAATGTCCATGGCATTAAGTCCCACGAAGTTTTCGGGATATAATTGTGAGCGAAATACAACGAAACCGAAGTTTCCGGCACTTGAAAGTTACAATAAATAAAATGGAGTTTCCTTCAGTTCCACAATGGCGGAATATTATTGTCTAATTTTTATGGACGAAATATTAAATTGATATTTATTTTTTGTTTTTATCTGATGTACGAGTTTGTATCTGGTGTATTGTGTGTCATTTAGTCTGTGCTAAATAAATGTATTTTCTTTCTTTCTTTATTCTAGATATAATCTAATCTATCTAATATACTATCACACACATTATATCTATCCTACCGATAGATATAATAGATGACTTTTTAAGAGTTGTCTGTATATTTCAACATCGAAGTCGAAAGTCAAAGCATTTATTTCAAATAGTCACATAAAAGGCACTTTTGAACGTCAAAAATTATCTTAAAATAGAATTGATTCTAGTCGATTCGAAAGTCCTAAGTAGGTTACTGTTGCTATTTGTAAAAGTTTAAATGCTGGTAAGTGATAGTACAGACGCCAGCACATCAAGCTATCCGAAACTGTCAAATTTTCCCAATCAACCTTGAACCTAATGCTTTAGCGATAATGTTGAAATCTATTAAAGATATTTGACAGATAGTAGCTTAATGTGCTGGCGTCTGTACTTCACTGTTTAGGGAATCCTGAAGATAGACCTGATATCCAGCCAACCGAGAATGAAAATGGATTGAGGAAAGAAGAATTTCGAAGGCTCGAAAACTCGAACACAAAAAAGACATTTCCTTTTCACGATGAAAACCGTTCGACGCCAAATACACCTGAAAACTCAACAAACAAAATCCTCTTAACTTCTACAAAGTATGATAATATCCTGGTGTTGTACATATAATGTAAGTATCGAGCACGATCTCCCTCTACATCAGGTCGGTGGCGCGGAAGCGTACATGCTATGTGCACACCGCGGAAACATTTTGAAATTCAGCCGAGTAAACATTATTATTCACGTAAGGTTAAGCTGGTATGTCTGCAGGTGATGTCGAAGATAAAAAATATAAGAGTATTCTATGTCCTAACTCAGGTTGTCTACCTGTCTAATTTCATGCAAATCTCACCCTAATTGCGTAACACACTATCAATCTTAATCTGAATCATTTTGAAGGTTATTCGTAATCCATTGCTTCATATGTTCGAAAAATGTGTCTGCTCAACAACGTAAATAACGCAATGAATGTTGTTGAACTGTCAAAATCAAAGCCATTGCTACTGAATAGTGCGTTACGCAACTACCCTGCAGGTCTCAGGTAACAACTTATAGTCCATTGGTAAACTCAGGCTTATTCCCTAAAGGAAGGGGTATTGGGTGGTATTGGGTTCGGTTTATTTGAATTTTGAAATCATCCCCTATCTCACCTCCTTTGGGGATGATAACAGATATAGATACACCTAGATAACGCAAGAGCAACTACTTCGCGTGCCAAAAATCGCACCAGCTTACGTTCGAAAATCGTAAGCCGCCACTTTCGCGCTCAGTCCTGCGTACTGCTGGCTGGGTGAGCGTGAGCGAGAGCGCGAGCTTGTGATGTCATAGCAGGTAGTCAAAAAGTGGCACGCTTAGTTTTCATACAGTTCGTGATACTTGCGTTATCTAGGTCTATCTATATCTGTGGGGATGATTGTACAAAAAACGTTCGAATGTATAATATAAGTATAGATTAACAGAAAACTGATGAAACAAGAAGATGATTATGTCAGCTTACTCTAAAAAAAGCTTTCAGTTTTCGACAATTTGGATGTCCGCAGTTGACCGTGTTATCGTATTTCTTCAGGCACTTTATTATTTTCTTTCTTCCATTTACTTTAAAAGCTTCGAACCCGATAACATTTTTCTTTTGCAAGATTATGATGTTTTTGGTTTGCTCTGTTGAACGATAAATAAATTCGGTGACGTGGAAATATTCCTGCACCGTACCTCGTAGGTCGTATGGTCTGTTCCAAAAGCATCTGATAAAAATGTAAACAAATGGATCAGAAAACGTACCTGTGGCTGTCAATTTGTAGTGTCACTTATAAATTGAGTGCTTTGATCTGAACGCCAATTCCCGTAATTTAAAATGTTCAAAATCTAGTCGCAGTCTCATCTCGGCGACGAAAAAATGTCAAAAACTTGTCATAATGTAGGGAAATTAGAATTATTTTTAGACAGATTGAGACTGAGATCAGACTGTGAATGTTCTTAAAATTACGAGAATTGCCCCTCTGATTATTTGAATACTTAAACCCAAAATTCCAATTTTAAGAAGTTTTTCATTTGACAACTGAGGTTAATTTTATAACTTCAATGCTCGTCGATGATTTTTAAATCACAATTTAATAATGTTATTCAAACAATAATTTCTCGAAAAAGTGGTGAAATATAAAGATGAAA
Organism: Amphipoea oculea; assembly: GCA_945859645.1. Taxonomy (NCBI): domain Eukaryota; kingdom Metazoa; phylum Arthropoda; class Insecta; order Lepidoptera; family Noctuidae; genus Amphipoea; species Amphipoea oculea. The sequence continues at coordinate 18,156,209 of OX243884.1, forward strand.
CCTTCTAAATACATGTGTGTCACTAATTCTCTTTACTGAGTGAAATTGCATAAGAATTGAACATGAACAGGTTTTGTTTACACTTTTGTCAGATATTCCTGGAACAGACTATAGTAACATTGTAGACACAGCATTTTGTTATAGTTCTGCAGTCATATCCTTTAAGGCCCTACGTGCCACGAACAGAGCCGTTATCTTGAATTTATGTGCGTAAAAATGTCTGCCAAGTTTTGCGAGGCAGACAAACATATGTAAATAGGATTTATGACGCAGCAAAGCTAGGAAAAAAGGTGGCTAGGTTTGGAAAATCATAGGTTTCAACTTTGTGTAGACTTTTCATAAGTTACAAGTTTTTATTCATGTCGAAACTTTGGCAAACAGTCTGGGTCCCCGATTGAAAATGATAACATTGCAACCCCTCACGGGAAACGGCTAATGGGTTCAAACCAAAAATTGCAAAAGATGTTTATCTGTTTGTTTGTTAGTAATATTCTTGTACAGTTACGAGCATGTTATTCAAAATTTTATGTTATACAGGGTGAAATTAAATTCATGGGCATCCTTTTAAAGGGTAATTGTACTCATCATTATGAACAACTTTTACTATGGGACTAAACCTAAAATCGCGAAAAAAAATCAGCTGTTTCTTGCATTTATGTTCACATAACTCGTCAAAATGTAGGGAAGAGCTGATTTTTTTTCGCGATTTCAGGTTTGGTCCCATAGTAAAAGTTGTTCATAATGATGAGTACAATGACCCCTTAAAAGGATGCCCATGAATTCAATTTCACCCTGTATACATTTTTACTTTGAGAAAAGACAATGGTAACACCAAAAAATATCAATAAATAGTTTACAATTATTTACAAGAATAATTAAGTACTTCATTTTTCTTTACTTCTTCTTCTTTATCAAAAGTCCCTCCCTTCCTCCTCTAGCCCTCAAAAACACTCCTATTCATAGCACACGCACTGTCAAGGCACAGAGCCTCAGTTTTCATCACGATTCGCGTCGGCCATTGAAGTAGACAATGCGGGCAGCCAATCACGCTAAAAGCTGTCTCCGTCATTTGACGTATGGTTTAATGAACCATGACTGTTGCTCGGTAGCTCGGCTGGCTTGCCCGTATGATGCGAACACAAGTCGTAAGCCTCATGGGATTTCACATCGTGAAAAATATACAAACTTTCATTCCCTATTTAACTTTTTAGATGATGAATTTTCAGAAATCCATTCCATAGTGCTCACCTTCGTTATACCATGTGGAGAAAGTTAAACTATCAAATAAATCCTAGCAACGACTTTAAAAATTAGATTTTTGGAACAGACTGAATAGTTATGGGCCGACAATGGATTTTGCCGATCAGCCGACTAGTATAGTGAATGACTATTGCATATATTTGATTGAATTTTCGTAATCAGACCACGAAAATCACACACACCAGTTTAATTTATTGTCGTAGTGTCGTGTATCTCCACCAAAAATGCCTCACTGCGATACCTCGCGGTCGCGGATTAGCTCGTAGCAAACTTGTCTCGACGTCACCTCCATGTAAATAAAACAAATGCCTGCTAATAGACACGCACGCACCCTCTGTGCGTTGTCTGTGAGTGTTTCTTTTTTATTAAGTACTAGCTGCGCCCGCGGTGTCACCCGCGTAAATGTCGATCCCGTGGGAATATCAGGATAAAAACTATCCTATGTCCTTTTCCGGGACTCAAACTATCTCTATACCAAATTTCATCTAAATCGGTTCAGTGGTTTAGGCGTGAAGAAGTAACAAACATATAAACACACACACTCACAAACTTTCGCCTTTATAATATTAGTGTGAAAAGAAGGGTGCTGTTATGTAATGCATGAAGAAAAACTGTTGAGATTGCTTGTAGTAAAGGTGCAAATAAGCGCGTGGATTGGCACAAATAAAGAGAAGCCTATATGCCCAGGGTGAAGTCGGGCTATGAATGATGACGATGGCGATAAAAGGTCCAGCACCTCATCAATCATCATCAATCGGAATCAGAATCATTTCGAAGCCAATTGCTAATCCATTGCTTCATAAGTTTGAAAAATTTGTCTGCTCAACACGTAAATAACGCAATGAATGTTGTTGAACTGTCAAAATGAAACCGATTCCGCTTGATAAAGTGTTACGCAATTGCCCCGCAGATATGATAATGTGGGATTTGAGGTGTTAAGATTTCAGGTCGGATGAAGGCAGGAGCACTTGAATGACTCTCGTATTGCAGGTGCAGAAAGTGATCGATACTTTGCTAGTTTCTGGCAAGATTTAAGAAGAAATAAAAAGAGATGAAAGATGAAGAAGGGATGCAGTAGTGAAGGGTGAATTTATGACAGACATAAGCCGGAGCAAAAAAAAATGCCAAAAAAAATTCAATTATGAATTGACTATAGTGTGGTTATGTTCTGAATTTTCGAAGGGAAGCCGGTGGGAATCGAGTTGCATGGTACCTTCGCCACTGAAGGGATGTAAGAAGAGTTCAATCCCGGTTGATCTTGAACAAATAAAAATTATCTTATCTTATCTTGTGATGGCCGCAGGAATCCGTTAGATGCGAGAAGCACAAAACCAGACGATGGGAGGCCGTGAAAGTCTTTCGGCTGAAACGATGATGATGTTGACGATTCCAGATACTTTACCGGCAAATACTAACAGACTACTATGATCCGCCAATTATAAACTCTCACTACTGGGCTACCATAGATCTTCCTGTGCGAGTGCACAGGAAGATCTATGGTAGCCCTGTGGTTAGGCCGCTACTTACGAGTTGTAGGTACCTAGTAGTTCGAACCCCATCAGGCGCTTTACTTTGTGTAAATTATTTCACCACTATTGCTCTTAAAACGGTGAAGAAAAACATCGTAAGGAAACCGGCATGTCTTATAACCAAAAATTTGAAGACATGTGACGTTTATAACCAACCCGCACTGGGCCCGTATGGTGGATTACGGCCCACTAACTCTCACTGAGAGGAGGCCTGTGGTCGCAGCAGTGGAAACATTATAGGATGCATATGTACTAGCATATGTATATTATGAGCTACCTAAGATGCAAGACTCTAAGGCCAGTTTTCAAAAACACTACTCGTAGGTGATACATAATTAAATGCCTAAAAAGCACGGTGTTGGATTTTAAGCTTTCGGTTCTGGGATGAACGTTGAAAATCAAACAGCGCTTTATTTAGGCTTTAATTTAGGTGGTGCAAACAAAGGTGGTTTTTCTAGCCACATGAGAGCCCATGATAAACGCCAGTAGGTTGATGATGAAACGGTCGCCGTAGCCGAAAACGGCATGGAAGGATTTTTTTTTTATTTATTAATTTAGGTGTCGCCCAGTATTAGTGAAAACGAGCATAAAGAACCCAGCAGAGAAAAAAAACATGCCTATTTCTACTCCTTCCCGAAGTTTGCTATAAGACGTCGCCATACTACTCAGAGGTACTCAAGTACTGTTTCTAAAGGTACGTTCAACAACCTTTCCGATCACCTAGTTCCCATTCATACAATAGGGGAAAGTGATCTCTTCCTTAGTTTTCACGTCACGTACGCAACCCGAGGCATTCTTTGGGAAATTTCATTGTTGGTCTACAAATTTAGAAGGGTATATACTGAGTTGGAATCCTATGGATGTAATGTTAGGGAACTTATCACACTTCACACTAATATTATAAAGGCGAAAGTTTGTGAGTGTGTGTGTGTGTGTTTATATGTTTGTTACTTCTTCACGCTCAAACCGCTGAACCGATTTAGATGAAATTTGGTATAGAGATAGCTTGAGTCCCGGGAAAGGACATAGGATACTTTTTATCACGGTATTCCCACGGGATCGATACTTATGCGGGTGAAAGCGCGGGGCGCAGCTAGTATCTAAATAAAGAAAAACAGAAAGAATAAAACACGGTATTTTTGCGAATATTGGAGAAACCACCGCTCGGGTCAATGGTTAAGATACGCTTGCCGCGGTTGGTCCGTGGATGGGTGACCATCTTTACATATCACAAAACCCCCCGTGCCTCGGAAAGCCGTTAGTCCCGGCTCTCGTTTGTGGCCCGTGGATCTATGACAGTCGTTACGGGTCGTTAGAAGCCCGAAAGTCTACAACCAGCCTTACCAAGGGGTATCGTATAATCCAGTAACTGGGTTGTGGAGGTCAGATAGGCAGTCGCTTCATGTAAAATACTGGTATTCAGCTGCACCCGGTTAGACTGGAAGCCAATCCTAACATAAGGAAAGGCTAGGAATATGATGATGATGTTTGGAGAAACCACTTGTTTTTTTTTTAAACAGAGTGGCTTCATTCTATGTCAAAACCTATTGGTGCCGCTGTATTACCTGCTACAAACGATATAAAACTCTTTCTATTAACCACTGCATTCTAAATAGTCCGAGAACGCGCATTCCCACCATAAACAAATTCTTGGGTGTTGTGATTTCCCGCTGAGCCAAAATTACTATAATAATTATAATCTCTGTAAGTACCAGTCGGATATGAAAAATTATTTTGGCATTTGATAGCCCAATTCTTGAGGAAGGATATGGTGAATAATAATAATAATAAAAAATAGGACCAGAACCACGAGTACCAAACATGATTATCAGATCTGCAGCCGCACGTGGTCGTGACTGTGATAAGAAAGCTCAATAAGGGCTCAGGAAATATAAGCATTGCATACAATTTTATTTGTAAAGTGTTCCATGGTTAGAAAATTTAAAACTCACATTAAACGTACACTTTGTAAACAAGCATACTACTAAATTAGAAGATTATATCCAAGATAAGAACGCTTGGAAACATGCTGGTCCTGCTCCATAGGACAATCTTAAGTCTAGACAAAATCAAACTGGTTGCTAATTGAATTGTAATTTTTTTAAATTCTTTTTTACATTCATTACTCACATCCTGACTTATTACTTGTATTTTTTTTTTATTAAAATCGTTTTGCTTGTACCATGTTTGTAAATATGTGAGCACCATGTTTCTATCAGATAATTAATTTATATGTCATGGTTTCGTTTTTAATTCTTTTACCTATTGTAGTATAGTAATTTTATTTTAGGTGCATCGTCCTCACATGTTATTATATAATTAATGTACCCATGCAAAATATTGTACCTAAAACATTTTAAAAGAGTAACGGTGGAGTTTCTTGCCCATTCTTCTCCATACGAAAACTACCTTTTGGAATGGGCGACTAGAATCAATTCTATTTTAAGATAATTTTTGACGTTCAAAAGTGCCTTTTATGTGCCTATTTGAAATAAATGCTTTGACTTTGACTTTGTTAGTTATTTCTTAAATTAACTCCATAATAAAGTAAAGAATTGCTTGAACTTGCTACAAATAACTTGTAAGAAACTTGGCGCACTTCGCAGACAGGCTCCGAGTGGTGATATATCGCCTGTCTGCCACAGCCTCGGACCCTTTTCACTAAACAGAACATATTTCACTAATTTCGTGAAAAGATTAACACCTGTCGGTCTGTTCTGTAAAGATCCCACGGTGATCACTTAGGTGAAATTAGCTTGAAGTGAACTTAGCGCGAGTAAGTGGTCAGATAGCTTGAAGTGAGCTTAGCGCGAGTGAGTGGTCAGATCATGTGAGGACCATGTACCATCGCGGCCTTTTCCGCCTGATCACTTAAAAAAAATTTCGCCTAAATCCTGCGGCGCCAAGCCACGCCCCCTTAAAGTTTTCGCCTATTAGGAAAGCGATAACGCAATTAGTTGCAACCTGCACTGCACACCTTAGTGATGCCTCACGTGTAAGTACTCCTTTTGTGAATTTTACGGACGAACTATTTGACATTGGCGGGCTTACTCGAGAGCGCTTCTATTTTTTGAGTGCAAGCAAAAATGAACTTTGTGGTGGTCAGGCGGGAGTGTCCGCGATAGTAAATTAGTACCTATCTGAAATATAGTATTTTGAGAAAAGTACCACACTGATTCCTACTAGTTTTAAGGCTCCCGCAGACAGACATAACGCGACGGTGCGACACAATTTTGGTAGGACAATTTCCATGAAGTTTTCATACAAATTGTTTTACTAGAGTTGCGTCGGGACTGCCGCGACTACGGCCGGTAGGTGCCATTACGAGAATGTGGATATGAAGATATCTGTCGGTGTCTCTGGTATGTTTTAAGGAAGAATACTATATCGATATATTTAGGAGAAAGAAAGTTTGGTATCTGGATAACGACAGGATACTTTTAACATTTTGACATAATATAGTTTGTAACACATAGGATACTTTTTATCCCGATATTCCCACGGGATCGAAACTTATCCGGGTGAAACCGCGGGAGACTGCTAGTTTCTGTAATGAAATCACTCTACGCATGCGTAAGAAGTCTGTTTTCACCATTATCACTTCTGCTACGGTTTCCTCGAAGATCGGTGACCGCCACGTGCTGCCGTAATGTCCAAATACAAAGCGTTTTTTGACAACTTAATCCAGTTCCAAACCAGCGTCAAGCACTAGTTGTCTTGCATTTTTCCTGAACTGGGCCTTTTTGGTGCAGCACTTTCCTGCTAATTTCTAACATCGGACTTTACACTTTCTATTTGACTGTTATTTGTTGCTATCTGATGTATTGTGTGTCTTTTAGTCCGTGCTAAATAAATGTATTTTCTTTCTTTCTGTAAATACTGGCGAAAATGACAAATTTTCTTGAAGTCCGTTATAAACATGACGGAAACGCTCTTATGCTTAGGGCCCTACTAATTAGACAAAAGGTCTCCCCTCTCCATTTCCACCAACATTTTCAGAATAGTTTGGTTTTAAACTCCCAAAAGTTTGACATTTCTCTTCCCTTTGCCTCGGCCCCTTTGCTCAGTGCAGCAATGTCAGCATTGTATTGTTCTGACAGCATTGTTTGAACTCGGCTATCATGTCATGTCCCCCAAATGCATGCTACTCGGAAGGGGAAACGAGAAATTCGCGAAAACGGAAAGGCGGGATAGTTATGTCAAAATATTAACCAAGCTGTCACTAACATTGCCCAAAGCTTTATTTTTACGGTGTTCTGAAATGGGATTTTGCCGATTTTATAGCCTACTAGCTTCTGCCCGCGACTTCGTCCGCGTGAAATATACATACAAACTTTTACCTCTTTATAATATAATATTATTATAGATTAGAAGACCGGGTTGCACCACACAAGTTACTAAATACGTTCGGTTTAACGCTGCAGTTATAGATCATTAAAACATCAATCTGTCTCTGCCAACTTCATATAATTGACAGAAACAGAACGATGTTTTAAATTCGTTTTAATCGTTAAGGGGGAAGAGCCAGGGTAGCCCACGAAATTCAAATTATCTCAATTTTTTTGCAATTTGCAGGTCAGGTTTGCAGGGTTTTATGTTGATCAAAATATGTACTTATGTTATTTTTTATTTTATAGTGTTTAGTTGTCGATACCCACCACGACTGCAGTTTCGCTAGCTGTAATTTGACCTGTATATTTAGTGATTTGTGGTGCGAGCAGGATAAGTAGCCGATGTGACTTTTTCTAATATTTCACAAACTGGAATCTAACTATCTATTAACTTCCCTAGTTAGAAAACGAGGTACCTATTTCAGAATTACTAGTACTACTGAAAATGTCACAAAAGTTTTAGCACAAACTGTACTTTAGGTGTGGGTATTAAAGTTGTTTTTCCAAAAACACATATTTGTTTACATGTTTGGAAACTAAATCGCATATTAGATACAGGCGATCATATATGAAAAATCGGGAGGAAACATGTCTAAAATGGCCAATACGCAGTGATCAATGGTCCTACCTTCAGGATATGCTTCTTGCATATTATGCTCTGGATCATTTCAATTGTTTTCTGTAATTTGTGCTTAATGAAGACTGAAAGCTAGACTGATATCTAGGACGTCCACTAATTGACCCTTTAACCCTTAGTTCACTCACATTTCCATATCTTCATTGCAATATCAAACTTGATAATTATGATCACTGTACCTCCTTATTCGTTGCATTAGAGCTTTCGCAGACGGCATACAATCCGTGAGAGGTCAAATGTATCAACGCACATTTCCTAATAAACATAGGTTTAAATACAAAAACAAGTGCTTGTCGAACCACGCACAATGAAACATGTTCTCCCATACATTGCAACTGCAATTTTAAGTTTGTACGCTCAATATTGAATGATTGACCATGTTATTTTAAGACCATAGAGATAGACCTCTTATAAGTTTTCCTGTAATCTGTAAGCAAAGAACTAATTTCTGTTTATTTCAAAATTTTAGGCTCATAAGTTTCCGAGTAAAGGCAACCCTTTACTCGGAAACTTATGAGAATTTAAGAAAATATGTGATATCATTCCTCAACAGGAATGGTATCACATATTTTCTTAAATTACTTTGGAACTGTTTATTTTAAAATTATACAAAAAATAAATATATTTTTTGTAGGGTATCATTTAAGCTATCACCAATTTAATTAGTTTTGTGTTTCTTAAATAATAGGGTTTGTCCTCCAAATAGTAGATCTGTCACCAAAATGTAGTCACCAAACAATGCAAGTGACCTAACCAAACCGAACCTCGGGGTGCCCTTCGCTCGCTCTTGCATCCTATGTCGACGGAGCCCCGCTTCGCGGGGCCCCTATTTCTGTGTAAAGGGTTTAAAGTAACCTAACCAAACCGAACCTCGGGGTGCCCTTCGCTCGTTCTTGCATCCTATGTCGACGGAGCCCCGCTATCTGAGAACGAAAATATTTCGTGGCGATAGATCTATTTATTAGGTGATACAAATATTTCGTGGCGATAGATCTATTTATTAGGTGATACAACTTGATGACAAATATAAATTTTGGTGATAGAAAATATAGTTCCCTTTTTTGTATAGCCCATTACAACAAACTCTTTCATTTGATATGTCACACAGTACAGTTTGCAAAAAAATTGTTTTTAATTTTCTAGTTTGCCCCGCAAAAGCAACTCCTATATTCAAAGTTCATTTATTTACGTTACACGTTCGTGTTTGGGTAACAAATATTTATATAGTGTACCACTTACCTGACACACGAGTGATCTTGTAAGGGTTCTGTTTTTTCCTTTTAAACTACGGAACCCTAAAAAATCTGACCGATTGTTCCTACAAAGAGTATGTAGTGTGCGAGCTACGTTCTACTTCCCTCTGTTTACTAGAATTAAGTTTTCACAAAAGCGAAAAACATGTTTTGAAGCATTCTTCAGAAATTTTCCCAGTACCTAATTCTATTACGTCTGAAACTTTAGAGAATAATAATTTTTGATAGGTCTATTGCACAAGATACTGCTTCGAGTACAAGCTGACATTGATAAAATTAATTACGGTAAGAGGAAAGTGGTTTTCCCGAAATGATGCAAAATCTTCTCATGTCAGCTGCCAGCAAGACAATTGCGTAACACATTATCAATCGGAATCGATTTCATTTTGACAGTTCAACAACATTCATTGCGTTACGTGTTGAGCAGACAAATTTTTCGGACTTATGAAGCAATGGATTAGCAATTTGCTTCAAAATGATTCAGATTCCGATTGAGATAGTGTGTTACGCAATTAAGAGCGCTACAAACGGCTAAGATATTATGATATTTTATCTAAAGATATGTACAATATCGCTCGCCGTACAATTCAATGGAATATGAAATAAATATTATCTTCGTCGTGTGTAACGGTCCATTGAATTGTATGGCGAGCGACATCTTAGCCGTGTGTAGCGCCCTTTAGGGTGCTGAACGTTTTCTTAATAAAATGGTTCTACTAAACCCAATTACCCCAACCTAACCTAGGTAATTATGCGATTCACACTAATATTATAAAGGCGAAAGTTTGTGAGTGTGTGTGTGCGTGTGCGTGTGTGTGTGTTTATATGTTTGTTACTTCTTCACGCTCAAACGGCTGGACCAATTTTGATAAAATTTTGTATGGAGATAGCTGACACCCTGGATTAACATATAGGCTACTTTTTATCCCGATATTCCCACGGGATCGACACTTACGCGGATGAAACCGCGGGGCGCAGCTAGTAAATTATAAAGCTGAAGAGTTTGTTTCGGTCTGTTCTGTTACAACCAGTTGGATATGTTTGTTTGTTTGAACGCTCTAATCTCTGGAACTGCCAGTCGTTATTTGAAAGATAATTATTGTTGCATTTGATAGCCCAATTCTTGAGAAAGGCTATATGCTACTTCACGTCACACTAGGACTCTTTGGAGCCGAGCAAAAACAAAAAAAGTCAGAAAGAACGTTGAGCAGTCTATTAGCGCGGGCAGGCGATGTGATGCGATGCGACGGGGTGGCTCAGGGGCCGAAATATTACACGGACGACGTCGCGGCAGAAGCTAGTATTAAATAGAAGAACGAAATAATCTAAGTACTTTTACAAAAACCCAAAGATAATCATTTCACAAACTCCGATTCAGTTTATAATTTAAGGCTTTCCATTTATAATATCGACGTCCATACATCGGCCACCGGTCGGCACACCACTACAAACCGGCGAACCTTGCATTTTTAAACAATCGTCGTCAGTCAGCCGACTTCACTCGCCTCGCAAAAATATCTCCATTGTATGTCATGGAGGACAACGTGGTCATTTTTTCGTCGGTTCGTTGTGGGTATGTACCTGGTCGCAGTAAGATGGTTAAAGCAGTGATATAGTTAGGTATATCCTTAGGGATATCCCCAAAAGGCATAGAATAGAATAAACAAAAGTAGGCTAAGTACCAGTGGCGGATTTACACATTTGCCGCCAGTAGCCTATTCAAACTTTGCCATCCCTACCGACCTCTACAATAATGTCCCATGTCTTTGGTATACTGCTTCGACACGCTTAATTCCATCGTCTTTTCTTCAAAATACTTAAAATATTCACGTTCAGCTACGAAAAACTTGCAGATCGTAAAGATCGGCAACTGTGATCAAATCTACGGTAGAAGCCTAAAGAGCATTCACTTTGTTTATTCTTTCCAAAAAACCATGGTAGGTATATAAATATTAATCTTTTTCATTTCAGTAAAACATTAAAAAAAATGTTAGTTTGCCGCCCCTAAAATCTGCCGCCGTAGCACATGGCCGTAGGCTCCAGCCTACTCAGCCTGTTGGTAAATCCGCCACTGCTAAGTACTTTATAAAAATGTTGTACATAATAAAAAATATATAGGTAAAACAGATTGTTTACATTAATGTGAATTATGTTGAGCAAATCAAAGAAAATATTAACTTATTAATTATTTCACTAGATTAGTAAGGTAGTTAGGTATATTCCTAGTAAGACAGTTATGAACCGCTTTCATATTCCGGTATATAGTTATATCCCTAGGGATATAACTATACCCATTACGGCTTTAACCATCTTACTGCGACACACCTATGGGAACAAAATTGAAGATAATAATGTTTGAAGGGTGGGAGGAGTAGATGACGTAACAGGGGCTGATGGTTTCAGTGATGAATTTGGGAGTTTATTACTCAATTTTTGACAGTGCGATAAAATGGGTGTGGTGTCCGGATCTACATTAAGCTAGATCAAGCTTAATTCTCATTAAGCTAGGTCGATTAATTGTGTCTTACTGCGTAACACACAATTAATCTGAATCATTTTGAAGGATATTGCTAATCCATCACACTAATATTATAAAGGCGAAAGTTTGTGAGTGTGTGTGTGAGGGTGTGTTAAGAGGCTTACTAGACCTAAGTGTCCTTGAAAAACGCATGCACACATATGCAGAATCGACGCAAACGCCATCTAACGACGACGCCCATCACAATTATGACATAAAGCATACATGAGATTTAGAAGTAACGGTTTTGTGAGATTACGCCCTAGTATTCTAATAGATAGCGCGGAAACGATGTGCAAATAAGTTAAAGATCTAACAAACAAATTATGTAGTTATGTGTGACAACATAATAAATTTTATTCGTTTTGAGTGTGACTTGAAAAACTTAAGGATGTGGGTGATTTTGAAATAAAACTGATTCAATGAAATTTAAAACATTTTTAACCGACTTCAAAAAAGGAGGTTGTGTATTCGACCCGTATGTATGTACCTATATAATGTATGTATGTGTGTATGTTTGTATATATATTTGTAGATTTTCTAAAAAACTGATGAACCAATTTTGATCATTCTTTCACTAATGTGATATACCTACATACTTCCAGGAACGTTTTAGTATATAATACATTAGGTAATTATTCTTATGTAGTATGTCCGAAGTTAATATGCATAAATGTACTGCATCTCCGGCATTTCTATGCGAATTTTGATGATTCTTCAATGCACTAGTGTTAATTGAATTTTTGTGGGGTAGGTACAATTAGAAAGAAAAAAAAACAACCGACTTCAAAAAAAGCACTACAGCGTGATAAATAACTATTAATTTCGGAAGTCGGTGTCAAAAAACGAAAATGCGGAACCAGCGACACCGACTTCCGAAATAAAAGTTATCACTTTGCAGTGTTTTTTTCTAAAACTATGAATTTTGGAAACATCTAAGAAAGTGCAGTCATTTCGAATAAGCTAAGTATTTTCGACTTCACGTACAACTGTCACAGTGGCGTATGTGGACGACGTGTAGATTTGTATACGAGAGTCCCCGGGTTCGATTCCCAAGGTTACGAAATCGAATTTTCTATTTAAATGTCATTTTGAATTTTTAAATATATCTATTATATATTTTTATAAATAACTAAAAAAAAGTCTACAGGAGAAAGAAAGTCGAAAATATCAACACGGAAGTTAGGTATTTCTAATGCGCAAGTACCTACACGTTTTCTAAGCTATTACATAAATAAAAAAAAATCTGACCTAATGTTTTTATTAACAGACCGCGACTTATTGATAATGGGCATAATGAAATAGGTAACAGTTTCATCTGAAAATTGCGATGAAAATTATCAAAAGCAAGAAATTAGATTTAAAATTGATTTTGTTTATAATAAACTAGCGGCCCGCCCCAGCTTCGCACGGGTGCAATTTTTTTTTCGAATTTCCAAAATTTTCTTTCATACAAACCTTGTCCCGGCAATACCGATCACAACAAAAAAAGAATTAGCGAAATCGGTCCAGCCGTTTTCATGTTATGTCGTGACAACGGATACAGGGTGAAATTGAACACATGCGACAAATCGAAATGGGAGATTGTACTCATTATTATGAACAACTTTTACTATGAGACCGAACCTGAAATCGCGAAAAAAAATCAGCTGTTCCCTACATTTTGACGAGTTATGCGAACATAAAATGTAGGGAACAGCTGATTTTTTCTTCGCGATTTCAGGTTTATGCACATTATCAATAAGTAGCGGGCTGTTAATAAATTTAGGTTTTTTTTATTGTTACAATGGCTTAGAAAACGTGTAGGTACTTACGCATTAGAAGTAACTTCCGTGTAGATATTTTCGACTTTCTTTCTCCTGTGAAAGATAATTACATTGTAGACGTTTTTTTAGTTATTTATAAAAATATATTTAAAAATTCAAAATACATTTAAATAAAATTAAATCGATGTCGTATCACTGGGAATCGAACCCGGGGACCCTCGAACACAAACCTGCGCGTCGTCTACATAAGCCAATGTAACGGTTGTGTATGTCGTCGAAAAAACTGAGCTTATGCCTAATAAGTGCATTTTCTTAGACTACCAAAATTCATAGTGAAAAAAAATATTCAGTAATAATAAAATGCTCTTACTTTTTAATTTCGTTCATATGTTCGGCGTTTGTTTTATATGAACGTTTTGTAGTCCTCCTAAGGGAATGTTTCACTTTATTTCCCATATTTACAAATTATATAATTGATAGCAAATTATTACGCTATTTTAACTTAAAGTATTTTATATTTACATGAAATAAAAATATTTACAGAAAGAAGATATGCAAATAGTAATAATAAACAATGAATGTATGTACAAATAAAACGTTACAAAAACAACAATCTTGACGGAAATAATGCGGCGAAAAGAGCGACACGTCCGTATAGTAGGTATCAGGCCTCGGCCGGCATTATCGCTACACGGGGTGACGGGCGGGGGTTTACCGTTTACGTACACATGCGCACTTATTATGTTCGGAACTATGAATACGCTATTTACAATAAAACTATTTGAACTAAAAAATTGAAACACTATTATTTTAGTATGTTGCTTGTAGAATGATCTGACAAAAAATCAGAATGATTGTATGTATATTAGTATGGTTTCTATTGTAAAAAGAAAGTTTTTAGAGGTATCTTCATGATTTTTTTCTATCGTACCAAATTAGTTGTATTATGTTTTCAAAACACTATCTATCTAAAAATTCAAAATACATTTAAATAAAATTTAAAAAGAAAGTACGTTTTCGTAACCTTGGGAATCGAACCCGGGGACTCTCGAATACAAATCTACACGCCGTCCACATGCGCCGGTGTGACAGATGTACACGGAGCCGAAAATGCTTAGCTTATGCGTAACATAATGACTGCACTTTCTTAGATGTTTCCAAAATTCATAGTTTTATTGCAAAAATAAAAATATTCAGTTAAAAATAAAATGCTCATACTTTTTACTTTCGTTCATATTATGATCGGCTTTTGTTTTATATGAACGTTTTGTAGTCCTCCTTACGGAATGTTTCACTATATTTCCCATTTATTTACAAATTATTACGCTATTTCAACTTTGTTAGGTAGTACGCGGACCGCTGCCGGGAGACACAAGTGAAACGACCGGGAGTTGGGACTAGCCGTACAATAGATGGCGCGCGCCTTGCACCCATACATAACAAACTTAAAAGTATTTTATATTTACACGAAATAAAAATATTTACGGAAAGAAGATATGCAAATAATAATAAACAATGAATTTACAAATAAAACTTAACAAAAACATAACAATCTTGACGGAAATAGTGCGGCGAAAAGAGCGACACGTCCGTATAGCATCAGGCCTCGGCCGGCAGTGTCGCTACACGGGCGTTCACGCACACATGCGCACTTTTTATGTTCGGAACTATGAATATTCGATTTATAAAAAAACTATTGTTTTAAATAAAAAAATAAAACACTATCATTTTAGTATGTTACTTGTAGAATAATCTGACAAAAAATCAGAATGATTGTATGTATATTAGTATGGTTTTTATTGTAAAAAGAAAGTTTTTTAGAGGTATGTTCATGATTTTTTTCTATCGTACCAAATTAGTTGTATTGTGTTTTCAAAACACTATCTATCTAGCATATATCCTGAAGAATATCATATATTTTTCTGATTTTGTTTACTGTAGGCGATCATATACTTTTATTGTTTCGAAAACTACCGTTTTTTTGCGTTTAGGTCCTGTAAGCCCCTTAATATGTTTTGTTACTTCTTCACGCTCAAACGGCTGGACCAATTTTGATAAAATTTTGTATGAAGGTAGCTGACACCCTGGATTAACATATAGGCTTATTTTTTTATCCCGATATTCCCACGGGATCGACACTTACACGGATGAAACCGTGGGGCGCAGCTAGTAAATTTTAATAATTTTAGATGAATCTACCAATAGTCGAGCAAAAACAAAAAAAAAGTGTTGCCAGTTTCGTCTATCCTACATAAAGTTATAGCTCATGAATTTCGGTAGTAAAAAAAAAAAACAACGGAGCCTAGGTAATTTTTTTTGGGCTGTGTAATAGGTAGCAGACGACCCCATCTATCTGCCATTTTCGTGTGTTCAACGTTCTGCCCACAGATATAGATACACCTAGATAACGCAAGAGCACCTACTTCGCGTGCCAAAAATCGCACCAGTTTACGATCGAAAATCATAAGCCGCCACTTTCTCGCTCAGTCCTGCGTACTGCTGGCTGGGTGAGCGTGAGCGAGAGAGCGCGAACTTGTGACGGCATAGTAGGTAGTCAAAAAGTGGCACGCTTAGTTTTCATTCAGTTCGTGATACTTGCGTTATCTAGGTATATCTATATCTGTGGTTCTGCCGAACACCCTGTATATTGGATGTGCAGTACGTAGGTACACCATACAAATACCACCCTACACCACTTTCATAGATAGCTGTTATCTTCACAGTTCGTATCGAATTCCTGACTCAGCCGAGAACACCTCCATAATAAGACATTGTGTCCAATCGTAAAGCAACAAATAATTAACATAGCTTCATTATCGCCGATTGCTATCGGGGCGTCGAACCCGCACTCGTTATGTGCACAACACACGACAAGGTTCACGGAACTACCGGGGAATGTATTGAAGAAAATCAATAACTACCCTCTTCGTTTAAGTGGAAAATATGTTTCGGTTGTCTTTTTAATGGGGTTGTCGAAAGGTAAAGTGATTCTCTTTGCTATTGTGATGGGTTCTTTTTATCAGAAATATATTCGGTGAATCATTGTTTAGAATTTAAAAACTTTTGTTTTTTATTGACAGGTAAGTCTGTAAATATGAAACATTTTGACAGTTCAACAACATTCATTGCGTTATTTTAGTTGTTCAACAGAGAAATTTTTCGAACATGAAGCAATGGATTAGCAATGTCCTTCAAAATGATTCGGATTGTGATTCAAAGTGTGTTACTCAATTAGGGTGCAAAGATCAATAAACTAGTTTTATAAAATGTTATTGAATATCCTGCAAATACTCAAATACACACTATGTTCTGCTTCTGTAATTATGTCCTATTCCTCCCTATATCCCTCCTGGCCCCAATAAACTAAGGAAGAAATTAGATGGGGAAGATGTTCCAGCGAATCATTAAATGGCTAGGACTATAGGACTATAAGGGTCGATTTTAAACCGCTTGAAACGAAAAATGGCGCCTACAGCTCTTGTTAAGAGCCTATACTACCTCAAATGGCTTAGCGTGATCCTCCGTTATGTCTAAAATCCTGCACCATTAATTTTGAAATAAATATATGGTAAAGTTGAGGATTAATGCAAAGTCTTATGTTAGACGAAAACACGATTCCATAAAATTTTCTCGATAGAAAAAAAAAACCAAAGTTACCTCTAACCCGAACAATAAACCGCTGTCATTCAAAAAATACTCCAAATTAGATCATGAAACTTTGCATACTAACTGAACTTACTTTAAAGCAGGTCTTATGTTATTTACTTTTTTATAATTACCATTATTTTCACTGTAAAAAGCAAATACCTAAACTATTAGCGCTGCCTGCCGCCCAGCACCGCATTCTGTCTCGCTCTCACTCAGTCCGCGAGCAGTATCGTATGAGCGAGATAAAGAGCGAATTTTAGCTGAGGTAGTATAGGCTCTTAAAAATGAACAGTTTGTAATAAAATACTGTACTAAATAAAGAAGACTTCATAAAACTCGACCCCGACTCGTTGGAAAATAGCCGCCATTCTCTGCAGAACCCACACTTAACGACTGACAGTTTAATATTTTTCCAGCATCTATGACGCTATAACACAAGTACGTAACCATTTGTGGCAGACAAGATCGTGCCTCGCAAGAAATAACTTTTTTTTAAGTACCTAATAGGTACTTTAAGTATTAATGTTACCTACTACATTATTAGCAGAATCTTAACTTTGTAATAACTTTCATCTTTGTGGCTTTTCTTCGTACACTCTTTGGTATGTTACCGTTTCCTTACCACACAAGATTTTCTGAAAAGGAACCCTGGAAAATCCCATAGAAACGTCATTTAAAAGAAGCAAGGCGCTTGCTACTCTTGTAGCTAGACGAGGTAGGTTGTCGTCACGGCGAGGGCCCTCAAAGCCCCTTGAAAGCCGCCCTACAGCGCTTTCTACAGACATTTACACTGCTTTCAAGCGCTACACCCGCTCTAAACACGCTTTTTATACTCTGTGGCTAAGGAAATGGCGCGGTCGCAACCCGCCATCTTGGATTTTATAAATATGCGTGTGTTGCAGTTGGCAGGTTTGAAGGACTTTTGCGAAAAGACTTTAATACCTATTGACCTGTATTAAAAGTGGTTGTATCAATTGATCAGTTTTTGATTTGTTTTCCATCCACACATAATTAGTAGATACAGAGCAAAGGACCTATAACTTTTTTCGTTACTTATTTTTTATCTCAGATCAATATTTTCCATTCCAGTTGCAATGGTAATAAAAATTTCCCAGACCCGTTGTTTCAAACTCCAAACAACCTCAAACTATGTTTCGAATCAACGCTGCAACTTCCAATTACTGGTCGAGTGTATAACAAAATTCATAAAATTCGCAGCTCTGGAGAGCAATCTACAGTTCCTATCTACTTTAACACCGATAAAAACTTGTTCAGACTTCAGACACTGTTCCATTCACCCAAAAATAACCGTAAAGGATCCAATCTGCATCGTAGCGTATCAAAAGATATAAAGTTACTTGTCTTAGGGTTGTAATCGCCTGTAATTTGCGTGGGGTGGCTATTCTTGCGTGACACCCCCTTAGTCTTGGGCCACTCAGCCGAAGAGCTCCTTAATCTTGGTTATTTGGTTGCTGGATGACTTAATTAGGGTTCTGGTGAAGAACTTCTTGTTTTGGGTAGAGGC
Source organism: Amphipoea oculea (assembly GCA_945859645.1). Lineage (NCBI taxonomy): Eukaryota > Metazoa > Arthropoda > Insecta > Lepidoptera > Noctuidae > Amphipoea > Amphipoea oculea. Next base: position 18,174,736 of record OX243884.1, read on the forward strand.
GTTGAATTTCGCTGTGGTATAAGGTATAAGATTTTTATGATTCGTTAAAAGAGCCTCCGAACCGCGCTCTTAAGTCCGGCGCCACCTGGATAGTCAACCCTTGATAGCTCATTGATAAGATAATCTTATAGCTTATCAACATGGTATCAGCAGTAGTACGAATGCCATGGATAACCTTACATCATAATGTACTTACATATCGATTAAGAAAGAATGGACTTATCTTAACTTAAGTCGCTCAGACGAAAAGTTCATACAAAAGATGGCTACTTTATAATTATGTTTACGAGTTAATAAAAGTTAGTTAAAAATGCATAGAGTTTAAAGTGAAAGAAACCTCAAATGATGAATGTAAAAACATAACCCTGTATTTGCTGTCGCGCAATTGGGTAAACGAGTCAATGATGTATAAAATTATTTAGGCAAATCCAAAGTTTACAAAATGTTGAATAAAAACTCATCAATGATGAATATGATGATAGGTACATACTTGTTGCCGTATAAAAGTTAATTAAAGGTTTGGGAAATTGATTTCACCTTTCAAACATTGAATTTATTTTGATCAACAGAAATTGAAATTCCGTATCAATCAAATGAAAAGGAAAGAATTTGTGAAACAAATTGATAATTAACGGAATTGACACCTAAAGTAATCGTTTCTTGTTAAAGTTACTAAAGCCAGCTGATAAAAATCTCTCCGTGAACACTCTATACCTAAGTGAAGTGAACTAAAAGAGATTATGACCCCAGAGTTTGTTCCGCCATTTCTTTTCGCAGGGGTTGTCAGATAACAAATTTCGACTCTAACTTGTTTTTTTTTTGTATAACTTGTAAAAGCTATTCCTCGGGGCTCGTGGTTTATAATGACAGTCGCACGGGTCTATCTAAGGTTAAGTTACGCTTGCCGCGGTCTGTTCGTGGATGGGTGACTCTCTATTACATATCGAGACCCCTCCGTGCCTCAGAAAGCACGTTAAACCGTTGATTTCGGCCGACATTCATAGATCTTTGATAGTCGTCATGGAGTCAGAAGCTCGAATATCTGACAACCAGTCTAGCCAAGGGGAGTAACTGGGTTGTGGAGGTCAGATAGGCAGTCGCTCTATGTAAAATACTGATACTCAGCTGCATCCGGTTAGACTGGAAGCCTACCGCCTGACGCAGGTCCTCACCGGCCACGGATGTTTCGGAAGTTTCCTGCACATCATCAGGCGGGAGGAGACGCCCGGGTGTCATCATTGCGAGGATCGCCCAGAGGACACAGTGGAGCATACAGTGGAGGTCTGCCCCGCTTGGGCGGAGCACCGCCGTGCCCTCGTAGAGGCGATCGGCAGCGGCGGCGACCTCTCGCGTCCGGCTCTGGTTCAAGCCATGGTCCGGGGCGAGAGGGAGTGGGAGGCAGTCACCTCCTTCTGCGAAGCAGTCATGCTAGCGAAGGAGGTGGCGGGATGGCTGAGAGAGAGCCTCACGTCCCAGCCGCCGCGGGAGTCGGTCCGGGCGTCGGGAGCCGCGTGACGACTCCGACGATAGCTCACCGTCCGATCAGGACCAGGCCCGTGCCGGACGGCGCGTACGTGTTGCACGCGCGCCTCAAAGAGATGTCAGCAAAAAGGAAGGGGCCTGCCAGGGCCGAAGCCTGCCGGGGGTGCGCGATTGTCCGAAAGGGTTACCGCTACCCCGGAACATAAAGGGCTAAGGAAGGAACACGGATGGGTTTTAGTCAGTAAGAGTCTGACACTCCCTTCCGCTCCACCCAGAGCGGGAGGGGTCATTTGATGATTTCCCATCCATAAAAAAAAGATAGGCAGTCGCTCTTTGTAAAACACTGGTCAGCTGCATCCGGGTAGACTTGCAGCCGACCCCAACATTTATTTATTTATTTATAACAATCTTACCTACACTATCATTACAGATCTATGATCCAATGCGACAGATTGGCCTTACTAACTAAATCCTAAATCTACACCTTATACCTAGTTAAAAAAATCTTAATCTAAATAACTTATTACATATAGTGTACCTAACTTTTGCGAATTCACTCAAGTTGCACCACAATACATCAGCCCTCCCGTGAACCTCATTCACTACGCGTATGGTTCTAGTGAGAGGAGTTCTCGCCAGTAGGTTGGTCCTGGCTGCAGGCACAGCGAGCAGGGGCAAAGGCTAGACAGAATGTTTTTTTTTATAAGTAATATTCAAAGTCTTTTCATTTCATTGCTAAAATGACCTCCGCAACAAAATACACGATCGCTTTATCTAGAGTGCATGTAAAGGTTGTTTGGCAACACAGCCACACGGGCTCACAGGGCTTCGATATGGTCGCGGCTCGAGATAACGCCCCCGGGAACAATGCGATAGTGACTGCTGCCCTTTGTAAACGTGTGTAAACAGCGGTCCAGGGATACCCGACGCAGATTAAAAAGGATTTGTTTTTGACAGAGATATGCGAGTATATAGCGCTTTGGATGTACCTACCTATTGGCAGGGCAGAGGTCGACAGAAATTCTGGTTTTGAAATATCCGGTTAGACTGGAAGCCGACCAGCAAAGCTATTCACAACCATTCGTTACGCTTCCATACCGTATCGAACATAAATCAATATTATCGTAGGCGTCCTCTAAACGCTGCGCTGTTCACAAGTCCAAAACCCGAGAATTTTGTCGACTAATACCTAGACGACCGTTATTCTTCCGAGGGCAAGGTAAATCTGCGGGTTAATTGCGGGTAAATTAATCGGTTTCATTTTGACAGGTCAACAACATTCATTGCGTTATTTACGTCTTGAGCAGAAACATTTTTCGAACTTATGAAGCAATGGATTAGCAATTTGCTTCAAAATGAATTGATTCAGATCCGATTGATAGTGTGTTACGCAATTAGGGTGATGGTTATCGGAATGTGTCATAGCCTGTCGGATGGTAGTAAATAGCTGTACAGCACCCTGATTGCGTAAAACACTATCAAACTCAATCTGAATCAGTTTCAAGGATATTCGTTAATCCATTGCGTCATCTATCTATATGTTGCAGTCAAAACTCATAACCAGTCAAAAGTACTTTTAACTGAAAAAATCAGGCAAAAGTAATTTAATAATAATAATTTATTTATTTCTCAGACATCAGAGGTCCATGTGTTAGTTACAGAAAACTTATAAACTATGTTAGTAAATTCACAACTTATTTATTCCAAACCATTTTTGATCATAATAAAATTTATATAATATACTACATTTAAAATGACATTAAAATTAAAACATTAATCATTATTCATTATATTTAAAAATAAATAATATAAATTAAATTAAAATGATAAAATCAAAATTATAAAATTAAATTAAAAGCATCAAACAAAAATAAAAATTATTAATAATTTAAAAAAAAATTATAAAAAAAAAATAATTTATTTAATAAAATTCAAAGTCCTGACTGATTGACTGTTATATCAACGCATAGCCTAAACCGCTGGTCCTAGAGACATAAAATTTGGAGGGTGTGTTCTTAGTGAAGATTAGGTATCCACTAAGAAAGGGTTTTTCGAAATACCACCCCTAAGAGGGTGAATTGGGGGAGGGTGAAATTTCATGCGGACGATGTCGCAGGCAGAAGCTAGTCATAACATAATTTTGTTCGGAAAATTTACAAGACATGTTATCAGCTAATCCATTAAATTGACAATCACTTAAAACTTACAGCCAACTGTTTCAGGACTCAGGTAGATAGGTGTCGTCGAGGTTGAAAGTTTTAGTGGTTGGTTCCAAGAGGGAAATGTACATAGTAGGTGCTTACCACAGATATAGATAGACCTAGATAACGCAAGTATCACGAATTGTATGAAAACTAAGCTTGCCACTTTTTGACTAACTACTATTACGTCACAAGCTCGCGCTCTCGCTCACGCTCACCCAGCCAGCAGTACGCAGGACTGAGCGCGAAAGTGGCGGCTTACGATTTTCGAACATAAGCTAGTGCGATTTTTGGCACGCGAAGTAGTTACTCTTGCGTTATCTAGGTGTATCTATATCTGTGGTGCTTAGGTACCTACTGGGTGACGTAGACTGATGATGTAAACAACGCTAGCGCCAAGTTCGAAGCAATAAAGTTTTCTGCTATAATTCACTCACAGTCTCCCATACAAGGAGTTAGGGGAATATTGGATTTAGCGTGAACGCTACATAAGGATTTCATTTATTCTTGTTCGAAGTAAGCAAGTAATAAAGTTCATGCGCGCCCATTTAGCAATAAAAAAAAAGAAGTAAGGACCTAGGTACAGATGCCAGAACATCAAGCTACTACAATCCGTCAAATTTATTTAATAGATTTTGAACTTTATTGCTACAGTATAAGGTTCCAAGGTTGATTGGGAAAATTTGACAATTTCGGGTAGCTTGATGTGCTGGCGTCTGTACATTTAATTTGCTAGACGGATAATAAATGACAATTATCATTATCATCGTTATTAGCTTGTTCCTATACTTAGTGTCTGACTTCTCACCATTTAAATCAAAAGTCATCTTATTCAAACTAGGCTGAGAATCATTGAATCATTTATCCGGCGAGGCAATTGCGTAATCGGAATCGGTTTCATTTTGACAGTTCAACAACATTCATTGCGTTATTTACGTGTTGCTGTTCAACACATTTTTCGTACTTATGAAGCAATGGAATAGCAATTTGCTTCAAAATGATTCTGATTCCGATTGATAGTGTGTTACGCAAATAGGGTGCCGGACAGGTAATATAAACAATAACAAAAAGATACAACCCTGTGACAGACAGAATGACGGACAGACAACGGAACCTTAGTAATAGGGTCCCGTTGGCACCCTTTGGGTAGGAAACCCTAAAAATTTTACACAAAAAACTTTTTTACAAAAAAAAAAAACAACCGACTTCAAAAAAAACACTACAAAGTGATAAATAACTTTAATTTCGGAAGTCGGTGTCGTTGGTTCCGCATTTTCGTTTTTTGACACCGACTTCCGAAATTAAAGTTATTTATCACTTTGTAATGTTTTTTTTTTGAAGTCGGTTGTTTTTTTTTTGTAAAAAAGTTTTTATTTTCCACTTTTTAGTTGTACCTACGGTACCTACCCCACAAAAATGTCGGTAAACGAAAAGATCGTTAATGTAGACAATATAGATAAATTTTTAGATTTTTGTTGATTTTTCGAAAACTGCTTGTTCGATTTCGATAAAATTTTCATGGGACTATTTGGTAAGTATACCCTTTCCAACAAAAAAAGAATTTTTCAAATCGGTTGGCAAGCGACGGAGTTATGCGCGAACAAACACAAAAAAAAAAAAAAACAAACATCCGAATTGAGAACCTCCTCCTTTTTTAGAAGTCGGTTAAAAACTAACAAAATCAGCATTTTTATAAATTCAAAACTACGAAGAAGAAGAAAGTTCCTCAAAATGCCCGCACTTCACCATTTCCTAGTGCTTTAGCTGAAAAGAAGTGGCGCAACAAATTCCACAGCATTGTTCAAGTTGTCTAGGTTTTTTTGCTTCTCCACTTCTCCAGTATGAGTTGCGGTTTCAAATGACGGAAATAACAATAACTTGCCATCATCATAAACGCTTCGCCGAAGTGGCCGAAGTCACTCAAAATATACCTTTGCCCTACAAAAAGATAATTAATCTTAATTTCTTAACTTTTAAACCGCTTTACTGAATTATAATTTTATTTTTAAGACAGGTACTCAGAAAGAGGGTTCGTGACTCGTGGCTAAATAATAATCGCCGCATGGGTCGCTCGAAGGTTAAGCTTCCTACGCTTGCCGCGGTGGGTTCGTGGATGGGCGACCATGTATTACATATCGAGACTACTCCCTGCCTCGGAAAGCACGTTAAGCCGTTGATCTCGGCTGTCATTCGTAGATCTTTGGCAGTCGTAGTTGATAGTAGTTACGGGTCAGCCCAAAAGCCTGAAAACCAATTTTACCAAGGGGTATTGTGCAGTAACTGGGTGTTGGAGGTCAGAGAGGCAGTCGCTCCATGTATTTTTTTTTCTTTTTTTTTATTGCTGAGTGGGCCCGCTCTTGACCTCGATCACGCCGGATGGAAAGCGAAGGATGAGGTCTATGATGGAACGAGCGTGCCCTGAAGATGCCTAAGGCACTGGAACTCCCACGCATTGACGAAACACAGCAGGCTGCTTGACGCCGGACTCCGGTGGGAGGGTGGTCGCAAATCAGGCGGGCGTTAGCCCTACCACCGCAAGGGAAGAATTGGCCATTGAAATAAGGTGTTGGGTGTGACTGTCCAGGATGCGCCGAGCGCTCGGTTTAGTTGAGTAACTGGCGGAACAAACTGCGCTACACGAGGAGGGTTCTTCACGCATCCCAATAATGGTATTCAGCTGCATCCGGCTAGCCTGGAAGCCGACCCCAGCATAGAAATGAAACGAAATTATTTATTCTATAAACAGGATATCGGAATCGCCTTTACAACTCATACCATAAAAATAAATAAGCTAGATGAGGTCGGCGTTTCCTATGTGACTACTCCGGAAAGAAAGGCCGAAACAAATTCAGAGAGCACAGTCTCTTTTATAGTTGGGATAAGGCTAGTCAGATTAATTTATTCAGAAAGAGACGAGTTCCCTAATATGGCGTTGCTATTACGTTTTCAATTAGTTGGTACACACGGCGACACATCAAGCTATACATTTTCAGTTTTAGCTGATCTCGCATTATAAAGATTTATCGTACAAACAGAAGTTAGCTTATATTGATTATGTACACATATCTTGATGGGTAGCCGTGCGTACTAGAGCTACAGCGTGGGTTCCCCAACAATGTTTTTCCCCACATCGGCTATTGTTTTCCAGGTCAGTGATGTTACAAAGCAGTGATATTTAAAATAATCGCTGCAGGTTCAAGTAGCAGCGACAAACAATGCTTGGCTGGTGTTGCTGGTTTGGACAATGCGTCGTAAACGTTTGTAGGGCTGACTGTAAGTGCTTCGAAACAAGAGGTGGTTTTATGAAAGGAATCATTTGAACCTTCTTTTGGCTAATAAATTATCTTTCAAAGTCAAAGCATTTATTTCAAATAGGCACATAAAATGCACTTTTAAAAACTTACGTACTTACTTACTTTCGTATTTTAGCTTCAGTAATAAAATGACACACGTAAACTATTTCAAACAAACCTTTCGTACGTGTTCACTTAACCTTACAAGGTTACAAAATTATATAGGTACTGTTTTTTTTTAAACGTGCTAATCTCTAGAACTAGCATAGCCGTCAGATTTGAAAAATTGTTTTTACGAAGGTTACTGTATTTAAAATCACGCTAAGGCCCTTAGGAACCGAGAAAAAAGAAAAAAAGTCAGAAAGAAAGCTAAGTTAAAACTAAGTAGGTAATAGCGCGGGCAGGCGATGCGATGCTACGCGGTGGGTTGGGGGAATAAGAAATTTCACGCGGACGAAGTCGCGGGCAGAAGGTAGTATTTGTAGAAAACTGTGGCGCGGGCGGGACTTAAAAACTTTTTAGTTTGAACCATTTTATATTTGATATCAATATCGTGCCTTTCGCTCGCGAGTTCATTCTTATGGATTTTGTTGATTCCGGACATAATATCGGAACTTCTAAAAGATTTTGATTCACCATCTAACTCATAAGTTGGATTGTGAATCAAAATCTTTTAGAATTTCCTCTATATACAAATGCTGTTGTAAGAAAATACATGTTGATGTCCTCAGTGGTTTAGGTTAGTGGTTGTGAGTTAACAGAATCGTTTTATACGCGGATATATACAGATTTTGTTTCAAGCTAATATGATATGCTAAACTTGGTTTAATTAATTTCCTCACCACTCTCCTCAAAACGTTGAAGGAAAACATCGTGAGGAAACCGGCATGTCCTAGAACCAAAAACTCGAAGACATGTGACATCTAGTTACCAACCTGTGTGGTGGATTACGGCCACCTCCCTCTCACAGAACGGAGGCCTGTGTCCCAGCAGTGGGAACATTTTAGGCTGATTATGCTAATATGACAATTAATTGATGTGAATAGTGGCGTGTGGCTTTGTCAATGAGTTGTCGATAGGAATACCGAGAATGGTCAGTGTCATTCCAATTCATTCATCGATTATTGGTTTTCTCACCCTGTTTGTGAAATATTTAACTGTTCCGAGTAATGTTATCTACTATGAGAATTTATTGGACAACTTCCAATTTAGTTGTAGATATTCTATATTATAATGAAGCCGTACTAATTCATGACATTTAAGATACCATTTGTAATATGAAACTTTTGACCCTAGAACAACCTATTTTAGATTGTAATAGGTACACTTGTTTTGATATTTGATCCTATACGTATAAACGACTAGCTTCTGTCAACGACTTTGTCCACGTGAACTTGTTTTAACACAATATACGTATAACCTATGACATTCGGCAATACTGTAGATTCCCATTCGTGAAAGATTTTTCGGAATCAGAGCAGTAGTTCCGAAGATCACACCCTACATACTATACAACAAACTCACAAATACCTCTTTACAATACCTATTAGAACCGAAAAGACAGGTCGTAGAGTTCTGCTTTGATTTTGCCAAAACAACAACACAAACTGATTTCTGGATTACTTCATTCGCTCCAGCAACGTGGCAGCGCTAAAGTATATCTTTCAAGTCCTAAAAAGACATTAAGCTCACTGAACCACTGAACCACATAATAAAGCCTACGTATGAACAGCTATCAAGAACACGTGTGCCTTTATACTTTAATTGTTTGTGCGAATGTGTGGGTCCGTCTGACCGGTCTCGGGGCGTTCTATGTTGGTGTGTGTTGATGCGGTTTTCAGATTATAAAATGAGAAGCAATCGTCCGTTAATGATGAAGCTAGGGAAGGTAATTTTTCTGTTTGTTTGTTTTCGCAAATATTGGTAGTAAGTCAGGATCAGGCAGGTTGCTATCATGAAGATTATTCTCTCTAATCTATGGGTTCAAGAGAAAAATAGTACTTAGACACTTTTCATTCTATATCTCTCCTGTTTGGAGCTATCTTATCGTTGTTAAAATCAGCTACGCTGCTCTTCCCTACGGCAAAAAGAATACGTATAACCCAAGTTCTCATTTCATCGGAAGGTTCATCTACTTTTACATCATAAGTATCGTGGCTTCCATCAGATTTTATTTCATCCCATCTTTTATGCTCGTATAGTTTGCGCCGTCCAATGAAAGGCTGAGCTGCTGGGTCAGTATCATTTGCACCCTCTTTCACGAGTAGATTCCGAGAAATTCCTTACTTAATGGGTGCTCGCGGGTAAATGGGGTCCGTGGGATGCGCGAACGAAATCTTTAGATCTAAATACATGAGCTTTCATTATGTAGGGTCCCAAATCGAAGACCTGGGAACGGTTGGGTGAAACAACAGACTGAATTGTTGAATTTATTCACAGGATTCCGCCAGTTGCCAAATTGGTATCTATAAAAATGTAGATGAAATGAAATTGCTTGAAACATTGGTAGACAAACATTCCCAAGTATAAAAAGAAGATTGTTTGTGTAAAAAACCTCACTGTTTTCTGACTATCGGCTGGGTAAATCCGATCCAAGTTAATACAATTATTAGCATTAGTGGAATTGCTTGTTCAGTAAGGTTCCTTTTAATTTACATAATGGATACAGCTAAGAAATTACAAAGAACGTGCTTGTCGTGGGTCTTGGAACGAAATTAGATTCAAGTGAAGGTTTGCATAAAAGTTTTATGAGTTTTTCTACATAATCTTGTTAAAGCAAGAAGTGTATTGTTTCAAAAGGATCTTTATTCCTGTGCCAGTAGAGGCTAGTTTAATCTAAACAAACGACGTTAATGTATCAAATTGCACCTGTGTACATGTAAAAAAGCCCCTCTAAGCGAAAGTGTGGGGTGGAGAGAGTAATTTAGGGTGATACATGGCATTGACGCAACCCTCGGCTCTTACCCGTAATTACTAGGGGCCCCCGTTTCAATGAACCTAGGAACTTTCTAAGGTAGTAGTAGTTATGCAGATGTGGGCGAGGTATTCATTCCTTGGGTTTTATGGACGCCTGGGAGTTATTGAGGGCATTTCGCGTTCTTGCTTGCGTGGGGTGCAATTCTTGCATCTTTCTTGATACATTTTACGTTGACTTTTGAAATGATGTGGTGCGTAAAATATTCAGTCTTCGTAGTTTTGTACATTTTTAATGAGAACTGTACTGTCATGATCATTTACCTTTTTCAGATTTATGCTATTATTATCTATACTAATATAATAATAAAGCTGAAGAGGTTGTTTGTTTGAACGCGCTAATCTCTGGTACTCCAGTCGAATTTGAAAAATTAGATATTTTTGTATTTGATAGCCCAATTTTTAAGGAATTTTATTTGACATCACGCTATGTGTATGACAACATATGTATGACAGCCGAACAAAAAGAAAAAAGTTAGAAAGATCGCTAAGCGAAAACGAGTGACAGGCAGGCGATGCGATACGACGACGGGGCCGAAATTTTACGCGGACAAAGTCGAGGGCTAAAGCTAGTGGTATATATTGATCTATTTGATCAGCCATTTCGGAAGTCGTCCAACTTCAAGACACTCGCACCACCTAGTATTTCCTCATTTAGGTAATCTTTTTCGATATCATTCTCTTTTGTTAGCCTATATTTGGTCCCACAGCTGGGCAAAGGCTCCCCTTTTTTCATCCAAAACCTCAATACATATCGCTACCAAATAAAATTACTGCCCTGTTTTCAGACATTGGGTTACATAATGACAGAGCCAATCCATTACTGCCGACCTCCATCGTTTCTCCCGACGACAGACAATTTGCGTGGGACTCACCAGCTGGATGCTGATGACTATTTTCTTCACTCCCAGATGAACGCGGAAGCGGTTCGGGATTAATGACTTGTCTTTACTTAGAATAGCATGATATTGATCGTACGTACTAATCTACTACTGCCTAATGGATGGAAGTGGGTTGGAATGTTATTCTGAAAGACAATGGTGGGTAATTTAGGCGACTTCAAAAAGGACGAGATTCTTAAGTCGATTGTATTTTGCTTTCTTAGTGACAGGGTACAGGGTATGTACCTAGGTAGTTTTTGAGTTAGTTACAATAATACGTATTGTTCCCATTTAGTATTGATGATGTTATAATAACTCCCTGCCACATATTTACATAACAAGTAGTGTTACACGAATTATGTGTGGGGCAGGTACTACTAAAAAGTGAAAAATAAAAGAAAGAAAGAAAAGAAAAACTGTTTTACAAAAAAGAAAAGAAAACATTGGTGATTTCGGTAGACCAACATATCAATAACAAAGTGGTTTGGTTGAGTAACCAATCATCAATCATTATGAGTGTTATCATTTTGTCTGTTGCGTTTCGGACTTCAAAAGGATTGCATACAATGGTCCATTAGTACTTTATCTAAGTTTAGTAAGTAGGTTTGACGGAACGGTAGCAGGCTGTGGATGTGGAGCCGTGTCGCAAACTATGCACCACCTCCCATCCTGCCCGTTGTGCTCCAAAAAATGCAGCCAAAGTGACCTCTGCGCTGCCACCGTCGACGCAGTGGAAGTGGCGAAGTTTTGGCTCAACAAAATTTTATAAGCTGTCGTGCCATCGACATGACGAAAAAGAAGAGTAAGTAGGTATATGTAAGTTCTAGTACCTTATCTTATCTATGTAGATAGGCTAGGCTAGGCGTAGGCTAGTAGTAGCCTACGCTGTCCCACTTTTGGGCAGTGGCCTCCCTCCACTCCTTCCATTATTCACGAGCTCGCGCGTCCTCCTGCCAGTTTTGTCGGAACCTATCCAGCACCCAAATTGCGTAACATACTAACAATCTCAATCTGAATCATTTTGAAGGATATTGCTAATCCATTGCTACATATGTTTGAAAAATGTGTTTGCTCAACAACGTAAATAACGCAATGAATGTTGTCGAACTGTCAAAGTTGTAAACTGTAAAACCCATTGCTACTGATACCCCGCTGTTCTAGTAGGTATATGCCATTGAGATATAATGTAATAATGTACTAGTACATTATAACTCAATGGTATAATATGTAGCTATAATTATTTGAATGTAACATAATAATGAATGCGAACATTGTGTCATCAATTCATCATTTATTACCACCACCGACATATTCGCAGAAACTATACGTTTGTTATCGACAGGAACAAAGTCTATAAATGTCATAATAATCTGTAATAGCGATGCATGTCGTGTCGGTAGCGGCAAATTGTGAGTGTGTGGAAATGACCGACAAAGAGCCTGCATGATATTGTTATAGTTATGTCCACTGTTACTGCGGGATATATGTAGGTAATATAGTTAAAGCTATGTTTGTTGCAGTTGATGCAACGGATAACGATATGGATATGCTGCGTTTTGTATTGCTTGATAATTTTATTGCAATGTGAAGAATATTTTTGTCGTGATAAAAACTGTCTTACGATTTGGTATCGATGTAGCTCGAAACTTGTAGTTTAGCTGTTATGTTGGCCTGTAAGAACGTTTTTTTAAGACTTGTTCGTACATTCACATTGCTTGAAAGTATTTTTGGGGTTATGGGTCTCTATGAAATACTAGCTCCTGGATTTACCTATTTTAATGGTTTTTGGATGATAAGTACTAAAACTAAATACGGCTGTAATCATTATAAAAGATAGAAAAGGGATATTTAATTTTGATTCTAACGTTGCTAGAAGCTAAAAAAGGCCATACAAACATACCTTTATCAAAACCAGCCAGCAGCACACTCCCGCAAAGTAACAAATGTAATATTTATAAAATAAATTAAAACAAAATTAAAGGCAAATCCTCAAGTGTTTGAGCAAAGTTTTAGCTCAAGCGTTTGAAGTTGTAAGCAGTTTAACGTTTGAGTTATTTTGCTTTCTCATTAAGATTTGTTTAATTTGCTTGAAAGCTTCCGATGTTTGTTTTGCAAGCCGTCGAAGATTATTAGCGGTTTCATCATGGAGTTTTAAGACGTCAATTAGTGAAGATGAACGTACGAGTAGATATATAAACCATTTTAAAAATGAACGCCCCTTCACTGCTCCACATACACATTTCAAATGTTTGTTTGATATTTATTTCTGTTATTTACTATTACTGTTACTCTTAGCTTGCATCATTCCACTGCTGGGCAAAGGCCTGTCTCCATGATTTCCAACTCTTGCGATCCATGGCTTAAGTCGACCACTGGTCGTAGGTTTTTTCCAGCTCGTCCCGCCATCTTCTACGAGGTCTGCCGCGACACTTTTACACGTCAAAATTAAATTGTTTTAAAATTATATGAGTTCAGCGTTTCCTAATAGACTACTCTGAGAATAAAACCGAAACAAACTCAGAGAATGATCTCTGAGTTAGTTTCGGTTTTCTTCTCAGAGTAGTCTATAATGAGTCTCTTTTAAAGTCCAGACATAATATTGGTCAGACCATATCGCTCATTTGGAGAAACATCGACGTAACTGGTACTTTTTTTGACGTCTATGCTTTCCTAACGTAAATACGCTTTCTAAGGTCAAACACACAACAAACATTAATTTATTTTAAGTAATGTTGGTTTTCGTTTAGTTAGCTCGGAGATTTAGGCCGGCCGCAAACGTCCGGTTTCCTGATTCGGAATTCAGTTTCGGAATTCAAATTCGGAAACCCGAATGCAAGCATTTCATACAAAATGTTCTCTCCAGCGCACACGTTCTTAAATTTTCCGTCAGGGTTTCAGAACAGAAAATTTAAGAACGTGTGCGCTGGGGAGAACATTTTGTATGAAATGCGTGGATTCGGGGTCTCCGAATCTGAATTCCGAATCAGGAAACCGGACGTATGCGCCCAGCCTTAGACGAAAACAAACATTAGGTACTTAAAATAAATGTTCTTGTATATCGATTTTATTCAATTTCGAGGGGCTATTTGTTGTTTCCATCTTTGGCAAAAGCGCTTGGCTTATTTAACTCATTTTTGGGAAAAAATACATTTAAGTCGATGTTTATTCTCCAAATGAGCGGGATTAGGACCATGCAGATTATCATCTGAGATAATCTACTACTCGGATATCTATGTCTACTACCTACATAATGTCTATATGCTTTTGTTAGCATGACCGAATGGTTGGTTGCTAGAACTTATTTGGGGAATTTAGAAACCACAAAGTTGGAAAGTGGTTATACGTAGGTTCTTGTCCAGAATACCCCGGGTAGGTATAAGGTAGGGATTCCATTATAAAGTTGGTTATTTCTATAAAACATTTTTGCACGCGTGCATGAACAATATTAGATGAAACTCTGACCGTAATGGCGCAATGGCGAAATTGCAATGAAATTATTGTGGTCCATGGTAACTACGCTGCTCTTCTGAGTTATATCGTAAAATCAGTAATATTTCCCACAATAATTGGTTCCGAAGGTTCCTGATTCCTGTGGTCGACTTTCAACGTCGTTTGGATCCATTTCTATACAAATGATGTCTGTATGCACTTTGGAGTGTGGCCAGACTCGCTACTCAGCCAAAACGACTCTTATCGAGAATTATGGTCATTTGGGGCCAATATATTAAGCTGAAAAGTAAATAGTTCTACGTTGTCTACCAAATCTATTGTAGATATTAGCTGCTATAACTCTTAGTACTTACTAACTTTATGGGGCATAAAAATTAATTAGGCTGTACCTAAACTGCTGAAAACAGACACATTTCTTTCTAAATTATTTTGTTTTTGTACTAGGTATATACTTGCCTTTGTATCAACATCATGGAAGGGCACAGCAAACCACGGCTTCCCCGTCAAACTCCTCCGGAACCCTGCCTCCCGTTCCACCAGTCCCTCGGGAGTGCCAACATGAGCCCACAACACCACCTGCACAACTCTCAAACGAGGATGCACCCGTTTGTAGACCTCCTCCAAACGAACACCAAAATCGTCACTCGTATCACTTATATTCGCGAATGAAAAGTATATTCCGCACACTGCTCCCTCACCCTCATCCACACAGTCGGACAAAGCCTCCAATGTTGATATATTCTCGAATTTCCCATTTTGAGTTCCCGATTCACACTTGACCAATACCTTCCCAAACAGTTTTTCGCGCCAATCCATTTTTACTTTTTTAAGAATTAAAAATTCGGATACACATCCATAATTTTTACACGTGTGCACTAAAAAAAGTTTGTTTATTTATCTATGTTCGGCTTTCAAATATTTACACTATGGAGCAGACGTGGTTGCATAGCACTATAAACTTAGCAATAAAAATACTGAAATATTTAGCACAAGTTTGCACGTTTGGAATGGAATGCGAATCAAAACTTTTTTTTGCTTGGTCGCAAACTTAGTTATGATGACTTAAACTTTGATAGAAATAAGTTAATGGGAATAAGTTTTAAGTCAGTTTAGTCATGGAACACAGGATGTGCAGCAGCGAATATAAGTTTTATTTTTAAATTAGTCACGCGTGCGCGTCGGCGAGGCGGGAGGTGCAACGCCCGCTCGCCCCCGTAAACAAAGACGGACTGGAGTGGAGGGAACGCGTAGTCCTCAATGCAGACATAGAGCAAACATTTTAGAACAAACAGACACGAGAGATCAAAAAAAGCTTCGTTCATTGTTTTGTTTGAACGTTGTCGCCTGATTTGTTTGCTTCAAATATGGCCTGTAGTCGTACGGCAGTTGTGATGTGGTCTTGACTCTTGTCTCCTTCGTGATAGGTCTATTTTTATTTGTTTGTAGATTTAATTAGTGGGCCAGTCTGTCTGCATTTATGTTTTCTTTATTCTTTTCACGGTTTCTAACCGCTGCCTGTGGTGTAGTAGGAACTTAAACGTGCACTGACTTTTGCAGTATTGTTGTTGTGGTGCCTGGAGAGTTATAAATGGGCAATTGAGTTTCTTCATTGAATAATTTTCTAATTGCTGCAATGAAACCGGGGGAGTCATCAAATGCACGTTCCTGCTTCATATCTCTCAAGCAGAATGAAGCGATAATTTTACAAACGTGGATGAGATACCTAATTGCGTAAAACACAATCAGTAGCAATGGCTTTCATTTTGACAGTTCAACAACATTCATTGCGTCGTTTAGGTACGTTTCTGAGTAGATACATTTTTCGAACATATAATATAAATGAATGGATTAGCAATATCCTTCAAAATGATTCAGATTGTGATTGATAGTGTGTTACGCAATTAGTGTGCTGAAATATGTATTGTACAGACGCCAGCACGTCAACCTACCCGAAACTGTCACATTTTACCTAACTGTACACGTACAGTCCATATTTCAGCACACGTACAGACGCCAGCACATCAACCTACTACAATCTGTCAAATTTCTTTAATAGATTTTCAACTTTATCACTAAAGCATAAGGTTCAAAGTTGATTGGGAAAATGTGACAGTTTGGGGTAGGTTGATGTGCTGGCGTCTGTACATGTCATACCCAATTTAGATTCTTATTAAAATTTCGGTGGTTACAAACATGGTACCTAACTAAGGATAGGTACAGGAAGTTTTAAAAACTTATCATTCTAAAAAATAAGGTGGACTGTGATGACCTGCACCCTAATTGCGTAACACACTACCTATCAATCGGAATCTGAATCATTTTGAAGCAAATTGCTAATCCATTGCTTCATAAGTTCGAAAAATTTGTCTGCTCGACACGTAAATAACGCAATGAATGTTGTTGAACTGTCAAAATGAAACCGATTCCGATTGATAATGTGTTACGCAATTGCCCCGCGGGTGATGGTCGCAGGAACCAGCTAGATGCGAGAATCACTGACAACTCCATCTAAGGAGGGGTAAGACGGGGCCCGTGTCCCGGGCGCCTAATTCAAGCGTGGCAAATCAAAGTCAAATCATTTATTTCAAATAGGCCCATAAAAGGCACTTTTGAACGTCAAAATTCTCAAACAATTGAATTTATTATTTATTGTAGTCGCCCCTTCCAAAGATAGTTCTTTTCGTGTGGAGAAGAATGGGCAAGAATCTCCACCGTTACCTACTCTTTTAAAATGTTTTACTTACAATATTTTGTTTACGATAATTAATAACAAAGTCACAAATAGCCAAAACTGCAAAATTGAGGTAATGCAAAATTGTCGCTGAACCATGCCTATACTTGGGGCAACAAAAACATCCGCGAAAGTATCTCATAATTCTACTAGATGGCGCAGGTGCATTTGTGGTTATAAATGCGAAAAAACGAGGAAATAAATGCGAAAAAAAATAATTAAAACTCCTCTCCTGTAAAATTAAAAAATGAGCTGTTGTGACTTTGTTGCACCGAAGGTGCGATATGTGAAGACGATGCACCTAGAATAAAATTACTATAAGTACCTACTACAAAAGGTAAAAATAATTAAAAATAAAGCAATGATAGGTACCTAAATTAATTAAGTTTAGTATGTGATAGATAGATGGCATTTTGTAGTTCGCTATGAGGTTGTTGTCTGCATAACGGCTTGCCTGTGGATGCCTAAAAAAATTAAGGCTTCCTATCTTTGCAAGAGAGGGGGCGCGGGAAACGGAGCAGCGAAACTGGGAACGCGCGCAGTCAGCGAGTGCCGCCCGCAGCACCAGCCACGGTCGCCGTACACAGACTAAATTGAATAATATGGCCGTACACACAGTGACACGACACGCATCGTTTGCAGTGTGCATCCGAAAAGGATAAGACTATATTTGGTAACTTCGTTATCAGTCTTCAAGATCGGATTTTGCCTAGTTTTTGTCGATCAGCCGAACGCAATACTAGTGCCGGAGCATCAATCACGTCGCACAATCACAGCCACAGAGTACTTTTTGATAGACTGAAAGTCACATCTCACCGCTTGTCCCTCCCTATTAGAGGTATGTAGTATTTTATCGTATTTCATCTTGTGCAAATTTCCTGTTTCCGTATCTATTTTGTAAATAATGGAAAACTTTGCGTATTTACCTTATAGTCTTGATACAAATACTTATTTATGTAGTCCAAAAAGGATATTGCGTACCTAGTGTGCAAAATTTTATTATAATAACATAAATATATTACCAACTTACTTAATAAAAAGTTTTTAAAATAATAGGCATTATTCCGGATCTGATTTAAGTATCATTAATTAAAATGTGAGGCTGACTGCTTCAAAATAATGCTAAATATTTACTAGATTATCGCTATCCTTCTCAATTGTATGAACAAATATCATGCCCACTCTCTTTCATCCGACCGACGCGCCGCAGCTGCAATGCTGCGTTCTCTTCTATCCCACGGGATAGTTCGCTCGGACCTTTCTGTCGCACATTTTCGTTCGTACCAAAATGGCGACCAAGCGCCGATGTTGACGTGTGAAAAACAAAACACTAAATTATTTTTGTTCCTCTCAACTAAAGCACCTGCCATCTAATCTCTACACCAACCTTGGTTGACTGGTAGAGAATGCCTAAGGCATTAAGTCCGCCTTTGTACCTTTTTGTGCGAAAAGTTTAAATAAATAAAAGAGACTCAATATAAGAGACACTACGGGTCTCTTTTAAAAGAAAGAAATCACGTTATAATCTACAGGGGTGCTCAAGCTTTTCATTCATTTAGTAAAATCACTCAGAAAATCACAAGTCAGTGTGCTCAAATTTTCATGCTCACTACGCTCGCTCTTGCATTCTTTCAGTAAAGTCATAATGACAGCTAAACCTAGCATCACAGTCAGGAATTCAGGATGCTCCAATTTAATTATTGAATTCAGAATGATCCTTTCTTTAATAGTTACATACTGACTTGGAAGAGTTGGAAGATCTTGGAAGAATTGTTTATTATTTTAAAGATTGAGATTTTGTGTTATAGTCTGTGTCATATACAGGTTGAATTTGACAATGCGCACATCCTCAAAGGGGGTTGATTTACTCATGTGTACAAATAACTTTTAGTATGGGACCAATTTTGAAATCGCAAAAAAAACAGCTGTTACGTTCTATACAATAGTGAAAATAAGTAATCGTAAAAAGTACGGAACAGGTGATTTTTTCTGATGTCTGATTCAATGGGTGAAGGTTTTATTATTTTTATATTTTATAGGTTGAAATTATGAGCACGTCAAGAAAAAAGCTTTCGGTAGCGGGATACAGAAAAAAAGCCAAAGAGAGGATCGAACAGGGAAAACAAATTTCGGGTAAAATGAAAAAGTTGCTTGGTGGAAAAGGAACCCGGTCAGCCTCGACCGCAACTTCCCAAGATAATCTTCAGCTAGAGTTTATTTCCTGCACTGTGCACGACCAAGCGGACCAAGACTTTTCATCTACCATGTCCAAACCGTCTACGTGTGCTGATCTGAGAACACAATCTTCTTCGATGATTTCCAATGAGCAGTTCGGGGGAATAAAGTCAGAATATAAAGAATCTGAATCGACTCTTTCGGATTCAGATGAGCAGCAAAAAATCGAACTTGATTTGGCGGACCCAGGCAGTTGGCCAGACATGGAAAAAATTACCGATCAGCAAAGATCTATCATAAGTAGTCAAGCTGAGTTATTAGCAGAGAATCACCCAGAAAACATAGAGTTCAGGTCAACCAAACGCGATGGCAGATATTTGACATCCTCTATGTGGTACAGAAGAATGGCAAATAACGAAAAGGTCAAGAGATCTTGGCTAATATATTCTAAGACTAAAAATGCAATTTTTTGTGCGCCCTGCAAGATATACCAGAAACAACGTACCCCTGCCGCAACATCTGCTTTGTGTTCTACAGGACTCACTAATTGGAAAATGGCTATAGAAAAATTACATGAGCACGAGGTATCCCAAGTGCATAGAGACTGTATGATTAAGTGGAAAACTAGAAAACAACAAATTAAATCATACCAGGGTATTGATCAAGACATTGAGCGGGTAATTTATGCAGAAAAAGAAAAATGGAGACAGATCCTGCATATTGTTATGGATGCTGTATTGTATCTATCAACAAACTGTCTTTCTTTTCGTGACTCCCATGAAACCTCTAGCGACTTCACCAGAGATTGTCCTCAGCCTAGCCAAGGAAATTTTTTGAATTTAATTTCCCTGCTCGCAAAGCATAATTCAACTTTAAAATTCCAATTAGAACTCCTAGAAAAGGGACAGGTATCATATCTATCAAAGACAATACAAAATGAAATTATTGACATAATGGCGAAAACAGTTCGAAATAATATTGTAAACGACATTAAAGAAGCCAAATACTACACAATCATGTTCGACTGTAATCCGGATGCATCGCATACAGAACAAATGAGCCAGGTAATTCGATACGTGAAAAAATCTGGTGATGTGTTTGAAATAAAAGAAAGTTTTATAGACTTTATAGAAGTTACTAGAAATTCGAGAGATATTTGTCAACAGATTGTGGAAAAACTTACAGTTGATGGTTTAGTTATTGGACAATGTCGAGGCCAATCTTATGATAACGGGTCTAATATGGCCGATACCTACAAAAGACTGCAAGCCAAGATCGCAGAAAGAAACGAGCTAGCAGTGTTCGTACCGTGTTTGGCTCACTCCTTGAACCACGTCGGTGTCCACTCTGCCTCCTCATGCCCGGAAGCAATAAACCTATTTGGAGTGATTCAAAAAGTATATTGCTTTTTTGTCGAATCCACTGCTCGATGGGATATTATGAAAAAAAGTATTAAAACCAGTTTAAAAGGAAGCAGTCGGACGAGATGGTCGGCAAAACATGTTGCTGTGAAAGTTCTTTTAAATAATTTGCCAAGAGTAGTGAAATCCTTGGAAGAAGTTAAAGAAATTTCTCATACACCGGAAGCAAAGTACGAGGCAGATCATCTACTAAATGCTGTAAAGAATTTTGGATTTATTATCAACTTAACGATTTGGGCAGCAATTCTACAAGAAGTCAATCGAGTAAATATCGAAATTCACAAGGAAGACATAATCCTCGCGCGATCTGTCGCTTTAATGGATGGCCTGGTCAAAACTTTGCAAGAAATGAGAGATAATTCAATGGAATATTGGATACAAGAGGCTAAAGAAGTAGCCGAAAAAGTTGGCGTTGAGCCTGTTCTGCCAATAAAACAAATTCTGAAGCGCGAAAAACAATTTGATGAAATGTGCGAAAACGAATCACGGACACTTCAACCTGTTAAACTCTCTGAAGAAAGAATTATGATATTTGATCGAATTATAACAGAAATTAAAAAGAGGCTGGACAGTGCTACCACACTAAACTCGAATTTTGCCTTTCTCAATGGTGCTGAAATCTTGAATATGTCAACTGGTGAACTGCAGAAGCGTGGAGCAGTTCTAGCCCAAAAATACGTGAGAGATTTAAACACAGCTGAAACCTGCCAAGAACTCTCCATTTTCAAAGAACAAGCTCCCCTTTTGTTTGGCGATATAAAAAATTCTAGCGCTTTCAATCTCTTACAACAGATTTATACGCACGATTTGCAGGATTCTTTTCCCAATATTTGCATTGCGCTGCGGATTTACTCCACGCTTCCGACTACAACAGCTAACTGTGAGAGTAGTTTTAGCAAACTTAAACTTATTAAAAACTATCTGCGTTCCTCGATGAGCCAGGAACGTTTGTCGAGTCTCGCGATTTTAGCTATCGAAAATCGGACCGCAAATCAGATTAATTATTACAAGGCCATAGATTTGTTTGCAGAAGAAAAGGCTCGGAGAGTAAAATTGTAATGTTATTAAAATCTCTCGTTTTATTTCAAACCCTCTCCTTCTTATCCTAATTCAAATAAATGTACGCCATATCCACATAAAGGGTTATTTTGAAAATGAGCACAACCTCCACGGGGGTTAATTTACTCATCTATATCATAGAGTGTGACATCTATCAACCCGCACTGGGCCCGCGTGGTGGATTACGGCCCACTCCCTCTTAAAAATAGAGGAGGCTTGTGTCCCAGCAGTGGAAACATTGTAGGCTGATTATGTGTTAATGTGTATCATAGATTAAATCATTCGAGGTTGTGCGCATTTTCAAAAGAAGCTGTGTATAAAAAAGGCTTTAATCGATAAACAAAAAGATTAAAGAATTGGCGTGGGGTGGCAGATGGTGGTCTTTGCCCTGCTTCGAAAATATTCAAGGTCCGTCCGGGGCTGGTGATGTTTGGGAGAGCCCTAGAACCGTGTCCAGCAGTAGATGTCTTTCTGCTGAATGATGATGATGATCCAAAACAACAAAAGAGACAGATCACACCGATCAACGTAGGCAGACGTAACATAAGTTAATTAGAACTTAATCTAAATAAAAAGTAATAAAAAAAACGACTTCTAAAAGAAATTAACTCAAAATTGTGAAATTGTCTTGGGATCTGTATTTTATTTTTAGTTTTTTGCCACCGACTTCCGAACTTTAAGTTATTTCGTAATTTTGAGTTAATTTCTTTTTGAAGTCATTTAATTTTTTTTTAATTACTTTTTTTCGTAATTTATAGTTTTAAGAGAGCTTTCAGCTCGAACTTCAGAATCGTTTCGAGTGCCTGGGGAGCTCCGTGGACGAATATAACGATGGGTTCGTGGAAGCTGTCCATACGGTCGGGTCTAAGATCTTCAAGACCCGTCGTACGAATACGATAAAGAAGCTCTCTGATCCTACTTTGCGGCTCATGAAGGAGAGGCGCGAGATGACCCTGCAGTCTTCAGATGATGTTCTAAAGTACCGGCGGCTCAACAGACAGATCTCTAAGTCCTTGAAAAGCGACCTTCGCCGCTTCAATACAGATCGTATTGAGGAAGCGATAGAGCAAAATAGAGGCTCCAAGGTTTTTGCTAGAGATCTGTCTATTGGGCAGAGCCAACTTATGAAACTGAAGACTGATGATGGCAGGATCGTATCCGCCAAACCTGAGCTGTTGAGAGAGATCGAGAGGTTCTATGGACAGTTATACACGTCAACAAGCAACCCCGTTACGAATCTGGCAAACGACCCAAGAGCTAGATTGACCCGACACTATACCGAAGACATCCCGGACGTCAGCCTGTACGAGATTAGGATGGCTCTGAAGCAACTTAAAAACAACAAGGCACCGGGTGATGACGGAATTACGGCCGAGCTCCTGAAGGCCCGAAAACCCGTTCTTAAGGCCCTTCAGAGGCTGTTTGATTCCGTCATACTCGAGGGTAAAACACCACAGGCATGGAACAGAGGTGTGGTGATACTTTTCTTTAAGAAGGGTGACAATGCCCTTCTTAAGAATTATAGGCACTTCTGAGCCATGTCTACAAGCTGTTTTCGAGAGTCATCACGAACCGTGTTGCGCGCAGGTTTGACGACTTCCAGCCTCCCGAACAAGCCGGGTTCCGTAAAGGCTTTAGCACCGTAGACCACATACATACGCTGCGACAGGTTATACAGAAGACCGAAGAGTATAACCTGCCTCTCTGCTTAGCGTTTGTAGACTACGAGAAAGCCTTTGATTTGATCGAGACATGGGCTGTACTGCAGTCTCTTCACCGGGGCCAGATCGACTATCGGTACATCGAGGTGCTGAAGTGTCTGTACGAAAACGCCACTATGTCAGTTCGACTCCAGGACCAGACCTCGAAACCTATCCTTCTGCAGCGAGGTGTGAGACATGGAGACGTTATCTCTCCTAAACTGTTCACCGCTGCTCTGGAGGATGTCTTCAAGGTTCTGGACTGGAAAGGAGCTGGCATTAACATCAATGGCGAGTACATAACTCACCTTCGGATTGCCGACGATATAGTAGTCATGGCTGAGACTATGGAGGACCTCAGTACAATGCTCGATGACCTCAGTAGAGCCTCTGAAAGAGTGGGTCTGAAAATGAACATGGACAAAACGAAGGTCATGTCAAATGCCCATGTAACACCCACTCTCATGAAGATCGGAGACGCTACACTCGAAGTCGTGGACGAGTATATTTACCTAGGACAAACTGTCCTGTTAGGTAGGTCCAACTTCGAGAAAGAGGTCAATCGTCGAATCCGACTCGGCTGGGCAGCGTTCGGGAAGCTACGCAATATCTTCTCGTCCCACATACCGCAGTGTCTCAAGACGAAAGTCTTTGACCAGTGCGTGTTGCCAGTGATGACATATGGCATTGAAACGTGGTCGCTCACAATGGGCCTTATTAGAAGGCTGAAAGTCACCCAAAGGGCAATGGAGAGGGCTATGCTTGGAGTTTCCCTGCGGGATCGAATCAGAAATGAAGAGATCCGCAGGAGGACCAAGGTAACCGACATAGCCCGAAAAATTACCAAACTTAAGTGACAGTGGGCCGGGCACATTGCTCGCAGAACAGATGGCCGATGGGGCCGAAAGGTTCTGGAGTGGCGACCGCGTACCGGAAGGCGTAGCGTTGGAAGGCCTCCCACAAGGTGGACCGACGACCTTGTGAAGGCCGCAGGAACTCGTTGGATGCGAGAAGCACAAAACCGGTCGAAGTGGAGGTGCTTGGGGGAGGCCTATGTCCAGCAGTGGACGTCTTTCGGCTGAAATGATGATGATGATAGTTTTAAGTAAAAAGTTCTTTTTTGTAAATATTGCACAAGAACAATTTGACTAAGGCTTTGAGATGTTTTCCCTTTGACACTACACACCCGTAGCACAGATAGTACTACGCCCGTAGCTCGTATCAATAAGCCAGGCCGCCAGGCGGTCACACTTACACGTATTAATCCATATCTTGAAAATTACTGAATCGATTTTAATGAATGTGACCTAAGTTGAAGTAAATGTAAGCCAATAAAAATGGTTACGATCCGATTAATAGTTGCGGAGAAATGCGTGGACAAACATACATACATACATATAACAAAGATACATCTATGAAATTTTTTATATTTGTTTGGAAGCCCTAATAGATTGTCATATTATTAGGTGAATATATTGCAGTTCCAATAATATTACATACATACGTGTCAAATTGATAACCTCCTTTTTTTGAAGTTGGTAAAAATAATAAAGGTTTGATGTTTTTTTTTGGGGTCAACGACTGCTGGTTATTAAATCACAAATAGTTCAATTTGCTTAGAATTTATTTCACAATCAATCCTTAATTCGTTGTTTGCCCATTGATATTTGGTCCATTAGCGCGTGACACTTGAGCTCCTGAATAATTTAGTTGACTACGAACGATTTTAAACCTATCCGGAATTTGGGTAGGACCGCGCAACGTGGCCGGAATTTAGCCTGACTTGGATACGTAGGATGATTCGTACGGGCGTAGACACATAGGTACCTGTACGTAGTTTGTACGTAGTCCTGTTTTTTTTGTAAGTAAATGATTGATTGAGCTTCCCGAAGGACAAAATTGTGTACTGAATTTTTAATTGAACGCGACGTGACAAGCATGTTACATCTGGATGATTCCTATTGCTATTATCCATATTGGTAGGCAGACTGGGACACCTTATTGAAGTCCGAAAGAAAGTAATGAAAGTGAATCCCAATATCTGTAAGTGTTTTGTTTCTCTTAGGACAGAGGACGGTGGAACACTGATGGTTATGTCCAAAGTTTCGTCTGTCGGGACTGTTTTTATTGTCGTGAACACAATAGCTAGGTACTATGTTGGCGCTTTGTCGATCTACATTTAATTAATTTACCTACCTAGGTAAGTGCTTTTTAATGCTGAATGGGCCTGCTCTTTACATCGATTACGCCTGATGGAAGCGAGGTCTATTCCTAATGGAACGAGCGTAGGTACCTATTACTAAGTAAGTCCTATTAGTTATTCTGTGCTAGGTATTATTTCATTTTGTCGTTCACTAATTAGGTACCTACTCTTTTATG
Source organism: Amphipoea oculea (assembly GCA_945859645.1). Taxonomy (NCBI): domain Eukaryota; kingdom Metazoa; phylum Arthropoda; class Insecta; order Lepidoptera; family Noctuidae; genus Amphipoea; species Amphipoea oculea. Next base: position 18,200,481 of record OX243884.1, read on the forward strand.
CTTTTTAACCGACTTCAAAAAAAGGAGGAGGTTCTCAATTCGACGGTATGTTTTTTTTTTTTGTATGTTTGTTACGCGATTACTCCGTCAATTTGTGGATCGATTTTCAAAATTATTTTTTGTTCGAAAGGAGATACTTCTGAAATGGTCCCATAGTCACCAAGTCTGGATCTGATCATTGGATCCTGGAGAAATAGAAGGAACTCTTCAAATATTATAGGCACACCTATAGCGATTTGGGTATTTTTTATAGTAACTCGTGCATTTGCTCTCGGAAAGCACCATTTGGTGAAGTGGAACTGATGATGAAGACCACAGATGGACACCGGAACTGCTCAATAATATCTAAGTATTTCACGGGTTGCGATTCGATTACTTTAATATGGTTGCTAAGCAATTTATGCTCGCCACGGTGTGAATGGTAATATGGAGCTGATGGTGGACCAGGAGAACTCCTCAACAATTAACTTCCCTGCATCGGGAAAAGCAATATTTTGTAAAAGGCGATGAGCATGTTGACACTGGCTATTGTAACTTAGATAAATTATAAGCAGACCCACTAAAAAACGTGAAATAAAAACTTTTTAACAAAAATACAACCGACTTCCAAAAGAAACACTACAAAGTGAAAAATAACTTTAATTTCGGAAGTCGGTGGCAAAAAACGTGAATACAAAACCAAAGACACCGACTTCCGAAATTAAAGTTATTTTTCACTTTGTAGTGTTTCTTTTGGAAGTCGGTTGTATTTTTGTTAAAAAGTTTTTTAGATGCCAATATCACACTAATATTATCAAAGTATTCTGTGATATTATAAAGGCGAAAGTTTGTGAGTGTGTGTGTGTTTATAGATATGTTTGTTACTTCTTCACGCTCAAATGGCTGGACCAATTTTGATAAAATTTTGTAGAGAGGTAGCTGACACCCTGGATCAACATATAGGCTACTTTTTATCCCGATATTCCCACGGGACCGACATTTACGCGGGTGAAACCGCCGGGTGCAGCTAGTACTTAATAAAAATCTTAAATTGACTGACTCGAACGTTGAAATTTTGCACAAGAGTTTCTTTTATTACGAAGGTGAGCACTAAGGAAGGATTATTGAAAATGTATCTCCTAAAGAAGTTAAATAAGGGATGACAGCTTAAACGGATATACCTACGTCAGTTTTGCCGATGGTTAATCCTATCGGGCACACGATTCGTAATTTGTATGATAATAAGTTTGTCACCAAGATGATGTCATTATTCGTGTCATCGTCGCGTCGCCGCCTCGGCAGATGTTTCTTGTCCAGCAATAATTTAATTTAACTCTCTCCATCACCAAGAAAATTAATGAAAGTGACAAAATTAACAAACAAAACGCGAATACGAATAACACGATACAATTTCATCGCAGCCTTTCTGCACATGGCGAAGCTCAAATATTGCGTTACATTAATTCTTTATTTTAATTAAGAATTCTTTTCTGTGAGTGATGGGACAAATAAATAAAAAGAAATGATAAGCTTGGCAACATGCACGCATGTGCAATTTGTTTTGTTTGTTTATCGCGCAGCGCTGCAGCGGTATATTAATGCTTGAAGATAAACTGTGTAGAATAAACAGGAGAAAGAGGAAGAAATAGGTAGAATAATTTGTTTCCGAATTACTCGTGCAAAAATATTCTGATTAAAATGGTGGCAAATGATTTTAAATCGGCACCAACAAGGAGCACCTATTATTTAAAAACACGACCCTAAAGGAGGAATGACAATTATTGTTATTACCTCCGTGTATGTAGGTAGGTACCTTCTTCGTTAGATATAGGCGTAGAGTATTATTTATTATCTGTGGTATATGTAATCTATTCTATATTATTATACCTACCCAAGTCGACCCAAGTAGGTACACACGGCTACACATCAATCTATGACCTCACATTGTATAGGTAGGTTGTTTGTGTAATCAGAAGTCAGCTTATATTGGTTTTGTATAGCTTGATGTGTAGCCGTGCGTACATTAGCTCATTCCATACACATTCTGAAACACGATCAATTATCTCTCATGAAAGCGCCAATTAATAGAGCAGACAATATAATTCCCAGCAAAAATTAATTCACACTAAGTACAGTACCTACCGTCCCTACAGAGCTTTAATCTACATCTGGTCCGTATCATCGCAGCGTCTAACGGAACACAGCGCTACAGCGAAAACAGCGCTGAAGGGTTACTAACATGATTTATGTGACTGTTTTATGGAAAATCAATAGGCGTAGGTAAGGCTGTCGGGCTCTTGTCGAGCTGTCAAATTAGCTATTTTTAGGGTTCCGTACCAAAATGGTAAAAAGGAACCCTTAGGGACTAATCACACTTATTCAGCTCCGTTCAGCTTTTGTCCATAGAAAACAACGATTTTGTATGGAGTCCGTTCAGCTCTCTGCGGCTGAACGGATGCGTACGCATCTCATACAAAATCGTTGTTTTCTATGGACAAAAGCTGAACGGAGCTAAATAAGTGTGGTTAGTCCCTTATGGTGCGACTCAGTCTGTCTGTCTGTCACAACTGGATATCTAAAGAACTGCTAATGCTATTAACTTGGAAAAGTTTAATTTAGATGACGTTTGCCCAACTATTTTGCAAATAAGAAAGAATTTTTTTTTTGCAACAGGGACTGAAAAGGCGTCTGAAAAATTTTAAGTGGGGCTACTGGGGCATGTGGGGTATTATATGAAAGTGCGCAGTTTGCACATTCTCAAACATTTTTTTAGGCCGCATAGTTTTCGACTTTTGATGAAAAGTGTAAAAAAATACCCCCCCCCCCCCCCTCCCCCTTATCTCTGAAGTTTGCAAAGGGAAAAATCTGAAATAATTCGATGTAATAGAAGTTTATGTAATACGAGCTGGTGTCCGCAACCCCCATAGAGCAACGCGGGCCACCGGCGGACCGGAGCGCCGGTGGCCCGCGTTGCTCTATGGCAGCTCCACGTCTTCTTAGGAAAAATAAGAAAAATAAGAAACCGATGACTTAACTTGGATTTACTTACTTATGGAAAAATATCAAACTAATGACTTCAACTGGATCTTAGTTATCAAAAAACTGATGAATCTAACTGAATTTATAAACAAATACGAACTAACTAATGACTAGGCAGCATGGTCCCTGACCTTAGCGTCTTCCACAAGGAACAAAAGAAAAAAAAAGTGATTTTGTGTCAAGTTGACAGGTGAGGTGACAGCAGACAGCCGATTGATTGCCCGATTGACTGGTAAAATCACGGCGAAAAATAAAAACAAACAATTCATGCGGAGAATTTTGCTTTCAACGATAGAGTAAAATTAATTAGTTAATTAAAATGTTACAAATATACACTTCAAGTTCTGGAGAGAGTGATGATGACTTGGATGGCGTACAGCCGCTGGCAGGAGCTGGAGACAAAAGATCATGTAAAGATCCCGACGGTTTGTACCTCATCAAGACTCATGAAATATTCGGTGACATGTATGGATGTCGAATCTCTTAAGTCGTTATTGTACAACTTAAAAATCAAAATAAGAAACTTTGAAAGTAGGAAGTTAGGAGTACTTGAACGCTTGGTATTTAACACAGGCCCAGAGCTAAAGAGCTACATTAGTTTAACTTGTTTTTAACATAATTAAAAACAATCTGATTTCAGATGAAAATTATTCTTAATTACTTAATGTTGTATATGTACCCATTGAAATTTTGATGGTCCAACCAAACTGCACTACGGTCACAAGCAGACTATTGCAGCTCATGCCCTTTGTAAAGAAGATGTTCCTTCGTCCACCACTCGTCACCTCATTCTCCCGCCCCTATCCCAATTTATTTATTGTCTTTTTCTTCCATACTTCTCTATCAATAGTCCAGTCTTCACCCCTTTTCTAACCATATCATCATTCACACCGTCCATCCATCGTTTCTTTGGTCTTTTCCTATTCTTATAGCCATCCACATTCATACTCAAAACTTTCATCACTACATTTTCCTGTAAAGCATTAATTTTTAAGCTAGTAAAAATGTTTTCAGCTGTCTTAATGGATCATGAATGGCATACCAACAATTACTTCAATGGACGGAGCCTCCCGTGTGAGATTGACATGGATGATGACAGTACCCCTATCCTTGAAAATAAGTCAGTTGGAGAGTATAATCTTATTAGAAAAAATAGTCTTGTTGGCGATATTACCCTGGACCCGGTACAGCTGAATGACAATAATGCTTGTATGTATGTTTTAAACTATAGTATACAGTGTCTATACATTTACTTCCATACTAATAAATGTATTATATTTCGGCTCGAGAGAAGCTTGACTGGATAATTGGTGAAGGAGACCGACTTCTTACGGGCTCTATGTTGTCCTGAGGGTTATCATTCGCCATTGTTAAACAAAAATCAATATTTAAATACAAAGTATTTAATAACAAACGAAATTTTATATTACTAACAAAACCAAACTTATAAATAATAAATAAATAAAACTAAATTAATTAAATAATCAATTAATTGAATTACAAACGAAAATCAAATCAGTAAATACAAATGATTATAAAGTAATAAAATAACAATAAAAATATTAAACAAATAATGATTCGATTCAGGCGTGATCCGTGTCACAATTAGAGTTGTGGACGGGGCGCTCGCTAGAATCGGAATGACCGCATCGCTCGGCGCTCCGTCTTATAAAGGCCGACCCCTTCCACAACTCGCCTGATTCATTGAGTGGTACGATGATTACAGAGCGTTGCGTTTCGTTTTACGTCGTAATAATTTGCTCACGCCGACATATATCAGGCGAATAGTTACACACCAATCTCTCTTTTAGTTGTCAGTAATTTGACTTTCGAAAGGAGAAGACAAAGTATTGTTTAACTATACAGACGCTATTCAGCGTTTATTAGTAAGGAGGCTATACAATAAAGTAAAATTTAAGTGTTTGTAACGTCAAAATAACAGCTTTCTACTAAATGCTCAAGGAAGTATTAAGGTACTTATAACAAAAAAACATTTATTTTTGTCTGTCTGTTTGTTCTGGTTAATCTCCGAAACAGCTGTATCGATTTTGACAGGACATCTACTGGCAGATAGCTGATGTTAAAAGGAGTAACTTGGGCTACTTTTATTATCGATAAAGAATTAAGTATGAGTTCCATCGTATCCATCTATAATTTCTTGTCTTACGTGACATTTCCTTTTAGGGCCTGTGCACACCACGTTTTTTAAACGCGCCGTCGACGCGCGTTTTCGAAACGCGCGTCGCCGGCGCGCTTTTATCCTATTAAAAGTCTACAGACTCGCGTGCGTATCGCGTCTGTATCGCTACAAACGCGCGTCAACGGCGCGTTTAAAAAACGTGGTGTGTGCAGGCCCTTAAATGTAGCAATAATAATAATAAAATATATATATTTTTTGCTCTAGATAAATCGTATCATTTAGAATCCGATGACCGCAGCAGTAGTCCAGATGTTGAAATGGAACCAACAGAAAATGGAGTGAAGCGGAAAAGTGCGGGTTGGTACAGTTCTTTCTACTTTTATCGTGAACTTGTCTTTACCCTTTCCTGTTATGATCACATACAATTCAAAGGTGTAGTGTTGTTTAACTATTAAAGTGTTGTCATTCAGTGTGCGTTGTAGATGAATAATTGAATGTTTTAATGCAATCTATTGTTTTGTAATACAAAAATGCAGACGTAAATTTGGAATGACTGCAATGCTTTAAGTTCTTAATGAAGCACCAATTATAATTTCGGAAGTAAATAGATAGGAAAATAGTCGATTTTGCCACTCTTTCATACTTTACTAAATGTACAGTTAGCCAAATAAATATGTAAGTATACAAAGCGAATACCAAGTCAGAATTTCAGAAATTATAAACAGCAATAATCATATATTTCGCTCAGCGTTTTCTCGCTATCCATTTTTTCCAGGGGATAGTTAAAACCACGGCTTACATTTTTTTAATGTCATGATTTGACTAGTGCCATCAATTAAATGTTTATGAATACTTCATTAATTTCAGATAGCCCAAAAGGCAAAGGTAAGAAGACATTAAATGCAGCGTTAGAGAGACAAGTTAAGAAGCAGAAGTTGGCAGAAGAGAAGGCTGCTAAGAAGACAGCTGCTGAAATGAACAAGATATACAGGCCAGGGGAGTGTATGAAGGTAAACAGTTGATAAGCTAACTGATGCCAAGTCCCTTTGAATCGATTGATCAGCTAACTTCTGTAAAACGTGAAATTCATAAAATAAATCCCACTAGCTGCGCCCCCCGGCTTTACCCGAATAAGTCTTCATCCCGTGGGAATATCGCCATAAAAATTAACCTATGTCCTGCCTATGTTCCTATGTTTATCCGAACCCTTTCAGCCGTTTTTGCGTGTTCACATTCGGTTCTCCACAATATGGTTGAGCTGGATGGTGCTGATCCACGCGTCATGTTCGTGAATGGGCGCCGTCGGTTGAGACTGATCATCTCTTAACTGCCTAGACTTATTTTTAATCTTATATTTTGAATTGTTACTTCATTTGTGTTTTTTTTTTACATTTTTCTCACATATAGAAGCAACAACATGTGATGAGAAGGGACGAAACGCATGTGACTAAAAGAGTGATGAATATACATGTTGATGGATGGAGAGGGAGAGGAAGGCCGAAGAAAAGATGGATGGATTGTGTGAGGAATGATATGAAAGAGAAGGGAGTGAATGATAGCGCGACGGTTGACAGGGGAGAATGGAAGAAGAAAACGTGTTGCGCCGACCCCAAGTAACATGGGATAAGGGCAGGAAGATGATGATATAGAAGCAACAAGAATAATGTACCCAGGATTTTTTAACATCTTGATTTAAAAGAGTGTTCATGGATTTTCTTGCCCATTCTTCTCCATAGAGATCTACGTTTTGGAATGGGCAACTAGCTTCAACTTTCTGACTACCTGACCAACCATTTGATTTTGACAATTCAAAAGTGCCTGTACATGGCTTAATTGAAATAAATGCTTTGAGTTTGACAGCATTTTTATTCTAGGGTAAAATATGATTGATAATGTCCTTGTAAATCCGCAGTATATAAACGTAGAGGGTCACCCCAGCCTGTGGGCGCGCTGGTACATGTCGAACGTGCCGAGCGAGGTGTCGCAGCTCGGCGCGCACGTGTTACAGGCGCACACGCTGTGTGACCCCGCGCTCATTGTGTGGACCAGGAATATACCCAGGACACTGGATAACGAGGATGGGCAGGTTAGTTATTCTATCTTATTTATTCGGGAGACAAACAGTGATACATTACATTTTGTAGGTAAAAATCCAAAAAATACATTATGTAGGGTTGCTTGTTGTGAAATTAAAGCCCCGTTGAACTTGATGATACTTTATTAGCAATTTAACTTATTTTATGTTACATGTTACAATAGTTATACAGGGTGTCCCTGGAAGTATGAATCAAATCCAATAGGGGCGTGGGCAAGGTCATTTCCAAACGTTTTAGCAAAAAAAAAAAATACTAAAAAAAATACTAAAAAAAAAACTAAAAAAAAAAATACTAAAAAAAAAGAAAAGAAACATCGAGCGACTACACGCTAAGGGCACCCCCTGTGGGGTACGGACCTCGGCTTATTGCGTCGCTAGGGGAGGGCAGCAAGGGACAGGCTGGATCGGAATTATTTAGGGACGAATTTAATACTAGAGGCTCAGCGGCGCGGGCTGGCTCGAGCAAGGGTCGGGGTGGTGACGATTTGTTCGAAGACAGCTCTGCTTATAAAGGCGGATAGTCGACATATGTGTGCGTAATCACTACACGTAGTCACCTGTTGTTGTGGTGCAGATTACTCGCGGGTTGGCGCTTGCGCAGATTGTTCACACGAAGATTGTAGATGGCGTCACTTGTCTATAGACGTTTGTAGTTGCTGTCTTCTAGTTTGTGAAGCTGCTCATCGTAGTGCTTGGATAATTAACACTAGATGGCGCTGTATGTTTGTTACAATTATAATTTTATAATTTTTCTTTTAGCCGAATTAACATTGTCGTTCTATTTGAATATATTTCTTCTAGGTTAGACTTAGTCCATTACGACAGCCGTGCGAGCGCGCGCTCTTTGTAGCCGACGCCGAGGAGCTCTGTGAGATGGTGAGCTCACACTCGCTCAGCGCATATCTGTCGCAGATACGACAGCTGTGTGACTGCAGGCTGACGCTGATAGTGTTCAATGTGAACGACTACTTCAAGTGAGTACCACTCATCATCATCATCATCATCATCATTTCAGCCGAAAGACGTCCACTGCTGGACATAGGCCTCCCCCAAGCACCTCCACTTCGACCGGTTTTGGGCTTCTCGCATCCAACGAGTTCCTGCGGCCTTCACAAGGTCGTCGGTCCACCTTGTGGGAGGCCTTCCAACGCTACGCCTTCCGGTACGCGGTCGCCACTCCAGAACCTTTCGGCCCCATCGGCCATCTGTTCTGCGAGCTGCGCTGTTATTTTAAACTGCAACTGCCACTTAAGTTTGGCAATTCTTCGGGCTATGTCGGAGTACCACTCGTGCGTACTGTGTTATGTAATAAACTAGCGCAAACATAGTCTTTGACATATCAGCAGAGGTCCACGCTCGAGGTTTGCCAGAGGGCTATGGAACGGAGTATTCTGGGTATCAAACTAACAGATCGGGTTAGGAATACGACCATCCGCTCCATCACAAAGATAACTGATGTCACTTGGAAAGCCGCCACGCTAAAATGGAACAGAGCTGGACTCATCTGCCGCATGTTAGATGAACAGTGGGCCAAACTTAGACCCAATGGGTCCCTCTTAATGGCAAAATATCGTGGCAGGCCCAGACGGAGATGGCGGGATGAGCTGGACTCCTTCAACAAGAACTGGTCCTTAGCAGCTTTGAACAGAGAGAGGCGGAAAGAGAGTAGGGAGGCCTTTGCCCTGCAGTGGGACGTCACAGGCTAATAATAATAATAATAGCGCGGAGTTTTGTGAGATGCTGAGCTTATAAGACATATCTTACAAGTATCTTTTTGTTTTTAATTATTATTTTCGTTTTTAAGGCTTTAAAAAAATACGAAACCTTTATAAATCACTTTTTTGTCCGTCTGTCACAGTTTTTTTTTCTGGATTACGAATCGAATTGTTTTATTTTCATTGAGTCGATTTACGTTGAATTTAATTCAGTTTCGTTTTATTTTATGATTTTTGTAAATATTTTATTTACTTTATCCTTTTGTTCCATGTGATCTAGAAAGAAAGGACGTAGCACTGAGCCCTCTGTTCACAGCGCACCGCGGCGGAGGACATCGAACAGTAATAGAACGCGGATGACTGAAATAGAGTTTGAATTAGCTATAACAGGTATGCCTGTTTCTTGCTATATTATTTTTATTGTAACACTAGCTGCGCCCCACAATTTCACCCGCATAAGTGTCGATCCCGTGGGAATATCGGGATAAAAAGTAGCCTATATGTTAATCCAGTGTGTCAGCTACCGCCATACAAAATTTTATCAAAATTGGTCCAATCGTTTGAGCGTGAAGTAGTAACAAACATATAACCACACACACTCACAAACTTTTGCCTTTATAATATTAGTGTGAAGTCTGCAAACAAATAACTGGTAAAAATATACCTCTGCCAACCCTGTTTTCTGCAGACAGGCGTGAATATATTTTTACATGATCTTTAACTAGCTGGCGAAACTATGGAAAGGTGTTGGGTTAGATATCGATACTTAAATAATAGGATAAAAAAAAAAAAAACTCAAATAACTGCAACCTGAACTGATACTAGAAATAGGCATGATGACATTTTTTTATTTTAAACTCTTGTAAATAGTTGCCAAGTTATAAACGTTTTAAACTAACTGCTAGACAAAGACGGCACTATCATTGAAGTGACGTCACGACTATGTAACTTTATACTAGCGCCATACATTGTCAGTACCGCACGACAAGGACGGGAATAATCCCCACCAAAATCATTCAAAGCGTGTAGCTTCTCCAAACCATTGATTTTCCTGTTTTTTTTTTTTCCATTATATCATTTTACTATGCCTTCCGTGAAATCATATTATTTGTTCGAACATTTCTAATATTAGTCATGATTCCTATTATGGGTTTAGAAAACTTGTTTTTTTTTTTTTGTATTATCGTATTCAGCTATCGATATCCATCAAGTCTATGAAGTTTCGCCAGCTAAATTTCATTACAACCTGTATATTTTTTTAAATAAATTTATAAGAAAGTACAGTACCCGGCGATAAATATCGCACATCGATCTTTGGAAAGAGACAATCGGCTAATTTCGGCTGCGTAGAGCGTTATCTCTGTCGCACGAAATACAAACAGTCCGGTATCTATTAGGAGCTGTTAACACAATTATGATTTGCTTCTTTTGATAATTCTTTTTATTCTTTGTATAAAATACACCAATTTTTCTATAAATGATTGCTTTAGGTTGGGGTAAAATAAAAAGGTTCCCCTATTTTTCCTAAAGATGCCATAGTACAACTTTAAATGATTTAAATTTGGGGGTGTTAACAACTCTAGATATATATTTTGAACTGGACGCGACCGCACTCTATCGCACTTGAACAACGACTGACAAAACGTCAGTTAACGTCACATAGGTAGTGTGCGACAGAGATAACGCACTACGAAGCCGAAATTAGCCGATTGTTTCTTTCCAAAGGTCGATGTGCAATATTTATCGCCGGGTACTGTAAGTATGTCCTTCATAGTCATTTTTATTTATATTTTCCAGATTTGTTGGTAACTGCAGACTGCGACACAGTGATTGCGAACACTGCAAGTGAACTGGCTTCGAGTATCGTGCAGTTGACTAAAGCGGTCGCCGAAGCACCAGCTAAGTTAGTATCATATTTATCCAAATTATTGTTGAGCTCCTCAAGTTCTGAGTTGAGCTGCACGATTTTTGACAAATGCGTGCACTGACTGGACAGGTCCGCTCAATCCGTGTGGTTCTTTCCTCAACAGACCATTTCAGACACCAATCTACATGGTCTTCACATGATCTGACCAAGATTTTGTCTGGACTAGACTGTGTCCTCTTGAGTTTGTTTCGAAGGCCGAAACAAACTCAGAGGTCACAGTCTCTTTCTTCTTCACAGAGTAGTCAGATAGGAAACGCCGACCTCATCTAGTTTAAAAAAAATATGATTGACGTGTAAGTGTTTGTACAAACCTACTTACAGAAAATAAATCATTTATCATAAGGGTCAGTTCACACCGCGACGCGACGCGGCGCGCAGTTTTCAAAAAAGCAATACAATTATAGACCTTACCTTCTACACAAAAAGGTACACAATTCTGTGTGCCTACTACGCCGCGCGGCGCCGCGCGGCCCTCCTCACTGATGTGTACCTTTTTGTGTAGTAGATAAGGTCTGTAATTGTATTGCTATCTTGAAAACTGCGCGCCGCGTCGCGTCGCGGTGTGAACTGACCCTAAGATCTGAAGTAAGACTCGTCGGTTTACCGAATGAAAATGATACTTGAAATAGCAAAATTAGCTCTTATGAAAACGGTCACGCCGCGTTGTGACAATCATTGGCAGACCACATAGCAAAATTGTCACAACGCGTTTGGTTATATAGCGCGTTACCCACGACACGAATTTCGCTATGTGGTCTTTCAATGATTGCCACAACGCATCGTGACCGTTTTCATAAGAACCATAACACGTTCGCGATATGGATGTTTTACGGCGACTACACCGCGCGGCGTTGTGAGCTGTTTTTACGCTCAATGAGCGTTTTCGGTCTCTGAGCGTAACATATACACTAAACGACATGTTTAAGAAAAACTTATAAAATTGCTTAAATTTTTCAGAAAAGCGAAACATGCTTGCGACGACAAAGCAGGCTTCTATATGAGAGGTGACAACAAAAACTGTGTTGCTGTCGATAAAAATGGTCAGTTATATTGGTTTTAGAGTTTTTTTGATGTAACAGTAATAAAATATGGTTCAGTGGTCTGAAGCGCCGCTATGGTTATAGCCCAAAGTAAACAAAAAATGCTTGGTTTGTAAGAAAGGAGAAGAAAATAATAATACTGCGTATTAGGTCAAAATGAACCAGGTCAACCTGATGAGAGGGGCTTGTGGCTAAGTAAAAACAACCGCACAGGTCGATCGACCAGGTTAAGCTAAGCTTGCCGCGGTTGGTCCGTGGATGGGTGACCGTCTTTACATACCAAGACCCTTGGAAAACACGTTAAGCCGTTGGTCCCAGCTGTAAATCGTGGATCTTTGAAAGTCGTTACGGGTCGTCAGAAGCCTGAATGTCATTTTTTTTTTTTTTTTTTTTTTTTTTTTTTTTTTTTTTTTTTTTTTTATGGATGGGAAGTCATCAAATGACCCCTCCCGCTCTGGGTGGAGCGGAAGGGAGTGTCAGACTCTTACTGACTAAAACCCATCCGTGTTCCTTCCTTAGCCCTTTATGTTCCGGGGTAGCGGTAACCCTTTCGGACAATCCCGCACCCCCGGCGGGAAGCCTGAATGTCTGACAACCAGTCTTACCAAGGGGTATCGTATTACCCAGTAATTGGGTTGTGAAGGTCAGATAGGCAGTCGCTTATGTAAAATACTGGTATTCAGCTGCATCCGGTTACACTGGAAGCCGACCCCAACATAGTAGTTCAAAATGAACACTGAACGCTTTCAAAATCAATCATCTATTATCCTAGCGTTCAGGGGTAAGATACGCCCACTTTTGCTCCTTTTATATTACATGATTTTGACGCCTAAGGTCTAACATTCTGCCTATCTTGTTAAATACAGGCATGATGATACATGTTTCAATCCTCTGTTATTCATTTCCAGGTGTCGGCGTAAACAGGCTGTGGCAACAGATGTTAGCGATACTGCCACAGTCCAGTCTAGAGACGTCGCGAGCGATCTGCGCGCAGTACAAGTCGCCTCTTGCGCTGTATGAGGTAACATCTTACGTTATCTATATGTATACATTATAAATTAAAGTCGCTTTTCGTGTCTGTGTCTGTGCATTATTCTTTTAACCTACCGGCTCATACAAAAACTACAGACGCCAGCACATCAATCTACTACAATCTGTCAAATTTCTTTAATAGATTTTCAACTTTAACACTAAAACATAAGGTTCAAAGTTGATTGGGAAAATTAGACAGTTTCGGGTAGGTTGATGTGCTGGCGTCTGTACGTAAGTGATGTGGGAGGATTATTGCGTTGCGTTGCGGCTCGCCTTAATGTGCGCAAGCCTTTAGCAAACACGTAATTTTTTTTGGTTTCATAGTCTTACACATTACTATTACACACTGTATTAACTTTTCTTGTAGCGACAGCATAAGTAGTCACGTACAAATTGATTAAGCATTAACTTGTTTTCAGTCCCTACAATCATCGGACAGTATCGCCCAGTTAGCAGACTTAGGAGTATCTCGTACAGGAGTGGTCGGCTCACGAGCACGGCGAGTTGGGCCCGAGTTCGCTCGGAAACTCCACACGTTATTCACGGCTACAGATGGAGACCAAGTCATAGAATAATTATTAAGCTTTCGAATGTAATGTTGCGTCTACCTTGTGCGTTCGATGAAGGCCTATTGGTAGATGTGTAAATTGATCTCATTGTTAATAAATTATAAATACTTATAAGATTAATGTGGATTTTATTTGTAATTAACAGCTTGTAGGCTAAGAAGGGACTTGGCAAGATGCAAGACATGAGATTGCTTGAAGTACTGGATAAAATAATTAGTTATTGTGGAAGTAAGACTTAGAAGGAGTGCTTCCTAGATTTCCATACATAAAAAACCTTACTTTAATATTTGAAATCTATCTAAAAACTAGCCTATACTCTGTCGTCGAGTCCTTGCTTACATTGGACCATTATAGCATTTAGAGCAAAAAGACTCGTATCCAAACTCAAAAAACGTAGAATCTAACGTCAAATTAAAACTATTCAATGTCAAAACAGTAAATTTAAGCATAACCTCAAACTTTATGTAATAATTACTAAAGCGCATTTATAACTGCATTATTACACGTTTTTACAAATTTTATAAACACCACGATTCAAACATGACTGTGTATTTATCAAGAATTGCATTTAACGCAATTCGGTGCGCGACACCGAAATGTTTTTCAGTGAACTCTGTTGTCGGTTTTGTCGCGCCGAAAGCTCGATTGTTGTTGCCAAATAATGATGTATTTAGTATCGCAGGGATAGCAACGGTAAGGAACTATGCTAATGATATGATACAACCGACTATACCGATAGAAAATGGCACAATACCGATGAAAAAGAAGACTGTTCATAAGAAGGCAAGCCCGTCAGATTTGACGATCAAAGAAGGGCACTACCTGACTATGGCGTATGCTACAGCGAATTCCTATGACCTAAAGAGTCTGAAAGAAGCTCTCATTCAACAGAAACTGTATGAACCCGGAACGTAAGTGGTTTTTTTTTATAATTATTGGCTCTAAACTTGAATGATGAAACAGTTGATAAGAAACTGCAATCTTCATAGTTAAGATAATGGTGACCTTAGTAGACAATGCAAAAAATAAACTTAATAACAATAAAATCTGTAAGCACTTAAACATTCAATTTTGCACAGCTTCAGCTAAACTTAATCAAATCAACAATGATTGGTCATAAAGTTAATAGAAAATCTATCAGTGATCTATCAATATTTCTTTTAACTAGGAATAGTATTTTAAATGTGAAAATTTTGTAACAATTTCAAGGACAGTATACAGCTTATAACCATCATAAGAATAAAACTTCTATTGTGTCTTGTATACCGCACTGGAATCTGTTAAAAGTGTATGGTACTGCAGACATATTTTATCAGGAAATTCTACAATATGCTTCTAAAAAAATGTTTTCAGGTTAAAATCAAATGAAATAGGAGATGTGGTGATAGCTAATGCAGTGTACAGTGTTGGTGCTGAACCGAGGGAGATCATATTCTTCAGAGAAGGTGGCATAGTCTTCTGGAACTGCACCGAGGTGGAAGCCAGCAATGTACTGGAATTTGTGAGGCCGTATGTAAATAAATTTCTTGTTTAAAGTTTAAAGAAACGCTAACAGCTAAGTTAAGCTAAGCTAAGTTTAATTACCCACATATTTGTTACTGTTGTACAGCCACGTCTAAAAGTATGTATACACTTGGCTTTATTCAAAGGCGATTTTCTCCTTTATTTTTTAATTAAATTTTATGTTATTATGAAAATAGTATTTTCGAACCCATAGGTTTATGTTAAGTGTCTTATTTCAATGTTACATTCGTTATTTCACGAAAAAATCGCAATTGAATTAGACGTGACTGTACACAGGCAAAAATTGCTTAAAAGGAGCCCCCAAACACAACCACCCATAGTTGTAACAAATTTTTTGAATAAAAAATTTTTGTATTTTTTTTGTATACTTACCTTATTAATTTGAAATATTTGGAATGGTGTTTTATTGTATGTAATACTCACCACCTGCAACAACTATACAGGATGAATAAGAACAACTTTCACTATGGGGCCTACTCTGAAATCACGAAAAAAACAATCTGCTGTTTCATACATTTTGGTCAAGTAAACTTTTGTATTAAACAGCTGATTTTTTTTTCGTGATTTCGGAGTTGGTCCCGTATTGAAAGTTGTTCATATTCATGGGTAGAAAACCCTGTAAAAATTTGGATGGTGATAAAAAAATCTTCCTGTATGTTTTTTTTTATTGCTAAATGGGCTGATTCTTGACCTCGATCATGCCTGATGGAAAGCGATATGTTTTAAAAACATCTAATGTTCCTTTCACATAACTCTCAAACAGTTTCTGGGAAGTAAATAAATATTACTCCATCTTTTAGACATAAATAGGTTCTGCTTGCGACTTTGTCCATGTGAAATTTGATTTTTGGAACAAAGTTCCTTAACGCGGCTTGCGGTAGTAGTTGCCTGGTAGAAATTAAAGTAGGAAAAGGGTTGGACTTGTTAGCATGAGGCAGACGTGGCCCGTCAGCTCAGGCTCCGCAAAGTAGCAACAAAATATAGAAATGTTTGTCGCGCTTTAGTTTGTCGAGTGAAAGTTGTGTCGCGCTATCGTTCGTCGATCAAATCAAACGTTCCGTCGTCCTGTCGTTTGTCGAGAAAACAATCAGTCGCTCTAACGTACCTCGAGCTGATGCGTTATCGCACCACTGATGGTCGACATATCGTATTGTCGCCCTAACATTTGTCGCAACTATGCGGAGTCCTATAGAAGTATGGTACGGAACAAGGTGTAAAGTTTACTAATCCTCCATAGAAAAGATAGGATCCTCCGACCAGACGGGTGTTATGTCTGGTGGGCAACTGCCCGACGATTTATGTCGGGACGTTGTATATATGCTATATGCACGGTAAACTCTGCTAGCGCGATGCAGGATTTTGCGTGACGTCAGTATGACGCGAAGTTCGCATGTTGCGGTGTAGATGTCGCTACAGTCCTTTGTCTGAGATGAGAAATAAGTAAGTTTTGCTAATATTGGATTGTATATTTCAGTTACGAGATAGAGAGCTACCCTAAAGATGTGGTGGAGAAAGAAAGAGAAGTCATGACCTATGTTTATCACCAGAATTCGTGAGTTGTTAATCACAAATATTGCTTTTGTGAAGTTTTGTGTGCTTTATACGTTTTTAAGTAACTGCATACAGTATGAACATTGTAAATAAACAGCACCCTAATCACATAACACACTTTCAATCTCAATATCCTTCAAAATTCGCAATGAATGTTGTTGAACTGTCAATATTAAACCCATTGCTACTCTTAGTGTGTTACGCAATTACCCCGCTGGTGCTGTTATTTTTGAGAGTGAATATTGAAATTAGATGTGGTGGACGGTGGCAAATGAATCGTAATGGTTTTGGTTTCTATTTAACCTATTGACTGCCCCAGTCAGATTAATGGCCGATTCCTATTTATGGACCGTTATTGTTTAAAATTAAGGCCCTTGTATCTTTACCAGTATTGAAGCAAATACCTCATAGCTTTGCATAGTATAGGTACCCTCCCATATGGAAGTAGCTATCACAGGTCAAATTAGCTTACAAATCTATGTATATGGCCAGGTTGCCAAAAAAAAAATGCTGCCATTGGTACCTAAGCAAAACGATTCGTTTTTGTTTATAGGAACCGAGCATTATACGACAAAATGTTTTTGTGCCCATGTCTTATACGATTGAGGACCTATGATCGATTGTTCGTGATTTATTGAATTGCACGACCCTATTCGTTGTAGATATTTATTTTTCGATTTATGAGCTGGGCGCTGGGGGCACGGCAATCGAAATAAAACCAAGTGGTCAATAGGTTAACCTACTTATTCATAAAACTTATCAAACCTATTTTAGTTAAAATGGGGTTTGTCTCTTTCTTACACACAGAAATGTCAACGTGACAGATAAAGACAAACGTTCTATAAACCTATTTTAGCTAAAATAGAGATAAAATACGATTATGAATAAGGGGGTAAATGTATAACAATTTCTCTCTTAGGCCGTATTCAGTGCTCTCCTGACGGTCAGGACTGACGGTCAGTGCGTACGCACGCGCTATGCGTCCGTATGCGGACGCGGTCAGTGCTGCTCTGAATGCACGCATGGTTTCTATGGCGATAGCTACGGCAGACCGACGTCAGTCCTGACCGTCAGGAGAGCACTGAATACGGCCTTAATCCTAACTTTAAGTTAGTTACCTATATTACATAATGTGCATGCACTTACCCAATTGCTTTGCTTGTGTTTTATAGACAGTACCTAATTTGGTT
This sequence comes from Amphipoea oculea, assembly GCA_945859645.1. NCBI lineage: Eukaryota > Metazoa > Arthropoda > Insecta > Lepidoptera > Noctuidae > Amphipoea > Amphipoea oculea. The sequence goes on from OX243884.1 coordinate 18,218,282, forward strand.
TCTTGTAATAAAATTCTCAACTGTAGCCTAAGCTTCCTGTACAACTTAATAAAAGATAGTTTTAAAATTATGTGAAAAGTCATTTTTGTATTCAGGATTGAGGCAGTAATTGGTCCATTACTCCATCTACCTGTTTGTCACCCTGAGGGGCTCGTGGCTAAATAATAGCAGCCGCACGGGTCGATCGAAGGTTAAGCTACGCTTGCCGCGGTCGGTTCGTGGATGGGTGATCATCCATTACATACATATAGAGACCCTCCATGGTTGAATGGTAGAGAATGCCTAAGCCATTAAGTGTGCCTTTGTACCTTTTTCACAAAAAAAGGTTTAAATAAATAAACTGGGTTGTGCATGGAAGTCAGATAGGCTGTCGCTCTATGTAAAACACTGTTATTCTAGTGAATCCGGTTAGACTGGAAGCCGACCCCAACATAGTTGGGTAAAGTCACACCCCGGACACTCCATACAACGCTCGCAAAATAATTACCTACTACTACTACATTAAAAAATGACGTTTGTATACGTATGAATATGTGCGTGAGGTACTTGTGTTTGCGAGCGCTCTTGTTAAAGAACTGCGACGAATACGCCGAATTGCGGGGTGAGGTGCGGTAACTGATGTTAGTGCGGGGAAGGGAGTGTCCTTTCTGTACGTAGTACTTTAAGTATTCTGTGATAAAGGTTAGATTAGATGATTAATTGACTCAATCCATCTGTTTCAATCCAATACTTCCATATTTGTATTCTTACAAAAAAGTAACCATATCTCAAACTTGGCTATAATTGAGAATAAATAAAAAATGCTGACTTATTTGTTACCCAAGCCGGTCTAAGAAGTCTGGACTTCAATCCGGTGCTGTCACTAACTCAACTAAAGGGCGCAGGTGTGTGTTTTCCAAATTAATCGGGCTGTGCACATTTAGCAGATGATGATGATTGTAAATAAATGCGAGCGTTTGTTTGTCTGTTTTTGTGCTGTTTTACTGCAAAACTATCACGGCCTTATTACAAGACATTATCTTTAGACCCAGGTTTAAACCATCGAGCCATTTTTAAAGGCGATTGAATATTTTTATTTGGAGCCTGGCTTACCTATCTGTCAGCCATTTTGTTCTTTTTTTTCAAAATGGCGGCTACTCATGAATTTGTGGGAGAAAAATGCGTGGCCGCCATTTTGCATGCCACGGATCTTCAAAGCTTTTTCGAAGTATAATCCAACAAAGTTAAAGTTCTTATTACAAAAACTGGCGTTAACCCCGAGTCTCAGTTGTTAATGCGTTTGTCGGAGTGAAGTTCGAAATACAGTAACTGGTTCGAAGGTTTAGGCTTCCGCTGTCTTATTACCCGTTTTGTAATAAGGCGGTCAGACTTTGATGGTTCTGAGCATAAAGGAATGTACTACTAATATTATGAATACTAGAAATTTCTCAATAAAAAATATTATTAGGTACTAAATACACTGGCGGAGTTGCAGCCACAGCTTTATTCATCCGCTAAGTGTGCCCAGCACCTTTAACCATGTATTTCTTTAATGATATAAATAAGGTATTGAGAATGATGTAATTTTTTTATTTAATTTCATCCTTTTTCGTTTGTAGGAAAAAGTGTCAATTACAGGAGTCGTCATTTGTGCTGGTGCCAAAGAGAGATAACTCATTGGAGAGGTATACATTTAGGTGAGTGAATTTTTTATGCCATTTTCTCTTGGCTTTGCCATTTTTCATTAAAAAAAAACATTAGATGTCTCTGTCAATTAATCAATCAACTCAGCCTATCGCAGTCCACTACTGGATATAGGCCTCCCCCAAGCTGCGCCACAGCACCCTGTCCTCCGCCTTCCGCAACCAGTCTACCCCAGTCACCTTCTTTAGGTCGTCCGTCCATCTACCTGGATGGCGTCCCACACTACGCTTGCCGGTACGCGGTCTCCAGTCCAGGACTCGTCTGCTCCACCGGCCATCAGTCCTTCGACAGACATGGCCAGTCCACTGCCACTTCAGCTCCTCATTCCTTGTCAGTAGTTCGTCGGTAAAAAAGGAGCGATTTTGTAGGTTATTTGTAGAAAACTATATGATCAATTCGCGTTCTTCGCGTCTCTTTTTAAAACAAAATGGTCTCTCAAAACGGTGAAGCAAAACATCGTGAGGAAAGCGGCATAGTCCTAGAACCAAAAATTCTAAGACATGTGACATCTACCAATTGGCAAGGGGCCCGCGTGGTAGATTACAGCCCACTCTCTCTCGAAGAGAGGAGGCCTGTGTCCCAGCAGCGGCAACATTATAGGCTGCGTCTCTCTTCTCGGCAGAATCTGCGCTCCTAATATCATGAAGTACTCATTTTTGTGGGGTCATTCCATCCTTATATCCCCAATTACACGGCGTTTGGCATACCATAAAATTGAAGCAACAAATTACTGGCACCGTTAGACTGTGCAACTTTTTATTGTAGCTACAACTTATAGCAGGCAACTGACAATTAAATTGCACTGTACAAGTAAATCAGACCTAGTCCAGGCCAGAATCAATCTACTGGCGAAAGCACCCCTCACCCGAACAATCCGTGTGGTGAACAAAGTCAATGAGAGGCTGGATATTTTTTCGTGCTATTTTTTATTTTAATTTTATTGCTGAATGGACCCACTCTTGACCTCGATCACGCCTGATGGAAAGCGACGGATGAGGTCTATGATGGAACAGCGTGCCTAGAATATGCTTAAGGCTCTTTGATGAAATATGGTATAGAGATAGTTTGAGTCCCGGGAAAGGACATAGGATAGTTTTTATCCCGATATTCCCACGGGATCGAAACTTATGCGGGTGAAACCGCAGGGCGCTGCTAGTAAATAAATAATTCTTTAAATAAAACTAAAGGTACGGTATTTATTCCAGCCACGCCATGGTCCAGTCAGCCCGCCTTGGCGCTTGGGAGTCAAGGCTTGAGGCACTGGCAGCATCCGTCAGCGCACACACATCATCTATGCAGCATGACGGGGCCATACACGTTGAAAAGAAAGAGGTGCTTACAAATGCATATTATACGATCTTTGAAAAGCAAAGGCGACAGGTGTTTTGAGTCTTTAGTTACTTTAGACCAATTGCTACAATGCAAGCAATGCAATGGAAGCAGTTGCTACAATGTGCGATTATTTCATGGTATGTAAGCATAACTTGTGGCCTTCCCCTCCATGGTATGCGAGCGTGATAGTTCATTTTATTCCAATTTGCAAACGCCGCTCTACCTAGGGATAACAATATCATAATGAAATTAAGACAATGGCGCCGATTCCCTTGTTCACAAACTAAACTAAATTTAAGTTCAGTGCATCTTTTTCTTTCTATTTCATTAAGAAAAGGACAGAACATAAATATTAGTTTAGTCCTGTCAAATCAAGATACTCCATAGACAAGTTTAGACGTGATTAAAAAATTGGCTACTAAAAATACGTCAATTTATGTCAGGCGCTGACTAATTTGACAGGACTAAACTAATATTTATGTTCTGTCCCTTTCTTAATGAAATAGAAAGAATAAGATGCAGTGAACTTAAATTTAATTTAGTTTGTGAACAAGGGAATCGGCGCCATTGTAATGGTCAAACCATGAGTGGATTTTAAAAGAGACTGCCGTGCGATTTCCGAGTTTGTTGCAATGTGTTTTCTTCGTTAGTCGTATAGGCAACAACACCAACCTCATCTAGATTTAAAACATAATTTATTTTTTAACCATTACTGTATCAAAATAAATATAATTTGTCAGAACAAAATTTAAATTTATAAAAATCTTATTTACAGGTAGTTCGCAAGCTAGGCGAGCTGTTCGCTCTCCGTCACGTGCTGAACGTGGAGTCAGACCTGCTGGACACTCCTGACTTCTACTGGGAGGAGGAGCAGCTGGAGCGACTGTACTCCTCAACCGTGGCGTACTTCACCATCTCGCGGCGGACCAGGGTGAGTAGTTCCTCACGAAAGGACGGTCTTTTTTTTTTAGGATGACAAATCATCAAATTACCCCTCTCGCTCTGGGTGGGGCGGAAGGGAGTGTCAGACTCTTACTGAATAAAACCCATCCGTGTTCCTTCCTTAGCCCTTTATGTTCCGGGGTAGCGGTAACCCTTTCGGACAATCCCGCACCCCCGGCAGGCTTCGGCCCTGGCAGGCCCCTTCTTTTTTGCTGACATCTCTTTGAGGCGCGCGTGGAACACGTACGCGCCGTCCGGCACGGGCCTGGTCCTGATCGGACGGTGAGCTACCCGAAAGGACGGGCTGTAATGATTACTTACTTCATTTTGGTAGACCAACTGGCAATTGCGTAACACACTAAGAGTAGAAATCGTTTTCATTTTGACAGTTCAACAACATTCATTGCGTTATTAACGTTGAGCAGACAACTTTTTTGAACATAATTATGAAGCAATGGATTTGCAATATCCTTCAAAATGATTCAGATTAATTTGATAGCTCAATCAGTAGAGTCAGGATGTACTGGTTATTTTAACCGAGAAGGTAAAAGTAGGTTTTACTGACTGGTTTAAGGGTTGTTCCCAATGATTTGGATGTGATTCAATCAACCTACCTAGCCTTTCTCCCAACTATGTTGGGGTCGGCTTCACTCTAACCGGATGCAGCTGAATACCAGTATTTTACATGGAGCGACTGCCTATCTGACCTCCACAACCCAGTTATTGGGTAAATACGATACCCCTTGGTAATACTGATTGCCAGACTTTCGGGCTTCTGACGACAAAGATCCACGAATGACAGCCGGGACCAACGCCTTAACGTGCTCTCCGAGGCACGGACGGGGGTCTTGTTATGTGATTTTCACTTTTAAATCAGCAATTAGAATTAATTGCTTTTGCATATTTATTTGTGATTATATTTATATGTAATTAGTTGTATATTATATTCATAGTTTTAATAGGTTTATGCGTATCTTTATATTTAAAAATACTTATTCCTCAATTTTCATGATGCACCTACCACTGTTTGTCTCTGCATCACCCAAAGGTTGACTGGTAGAAAATTCCTATGGCATGAAGTCCGCCTCTGTACATTTATGTGCTTGAAGTATTAAATAAATAATAATATTGCCTCATGACGGCCGAACATAGCTCATTGTGATATTGCTCTTTTTCGCCAGGTCCTAAACGAGCGTCTCGCCCACTGCGTAGAACTCCTAGAACTGCTCTCGTCCTGGGCAGCAGACAGGCACCACGTCCGTCTAGAGTGGATGGTCATAGCCCTCATTCTTGCAGAGGTCTGCTTTGAACTGCTGCACCTCTTCGAAAGGTGGGTCGCGAGGAACGAAGTCATAGATAGCTAGGGCTGGGACATTCCAGACCCACTTGAATCAGAATTGGTTGGAGTGGATTCTGGAATTTCTGGTGAAGTAGAATTGGAGTCTGGAATTTCTGGAAAAGTGGATGTGGAGTCTGGAATTTCTGGTAAAGTGGAATCTGGGATTTTGGAGGATAAGGGATGGAATGTAGTGATGAATGTTTATTATGGGAATTATATTGATAACTTATGGTAAGACGAAGTATGTAGCTTTAAGTTTTTTTGCAAAAGAGAATTATGAAACTACTTAATTAAGAATCGATCAAACGAAAATAAAACTAAACACCAGAAAGAAACAGCAAAACCATTTCTGTGCTGATGTAAAAAAAATATGATGAAAAAATATGGAGCCTAGCTAAACCTATTGTCGCGCGATTTTTTTTTTTTTTGTCAAAATGACCTGAAATATAACCACGGAAACGTGATACTATGGGATTTGGTCTTTATTATGATTTCTGTTTACATTGATATCAGCTATCGATTTATACAGGAAGATTTTTTTATCACCATCCAAATTTTTACAGGGTGTTCTACCCATGAATATGAACAAATTTCACTATGGGACCAACTCTGAAATCACGAAAAAAAAGTCAGCTGTTTCATACATTTTGGTCAAGTAGGTATTGAACTTTTGTATGAAACAGCAGATTTTTTTTTCGTGATTTTAGAGTTGGTCCCATAGTGAAAGTTGTTCATTTTCATGGGTACAACAACCTGTAAAAATTTGGATGGTGATAAAAAAATCTTCCTGTATAGGTATCATGCGTGACCGCCATTTTGAAAAAAAAAAAAACAAAATGATGGACAGGTAGGTATGCCACGGACCTTCAATGATAAGGCTCAAACAAAATGAATCGATATTGCCATTATACAAGGCTAGTCTGTATTACTATTACAAGTTGTTTAAATTCTATAAAGTAGTATATAATTATTGTTACTTAATTTTAAAGATACTGCTACGTATTTAAGTACAATCTATATAAATTTATGTCATAAAAATAGATGTGTAAAAGAAGTACTCAACACATTTGATCAAAGAAATCGTCATCATGTAACGTATTTATGTATATTATTTTAGATTAATCACATTTTAAAAATCGGTTAAGGGGTAAGCTCCATCGTAGCCCGCGAAGTTACTCCTACTGATTGCTATTTCATGAAATAGTCATTAAATAGGATCATATTATGAACCTAGAAGGTTGTAAGTATTGATTTATTTACAGAATTATAATGATTATAATTCTGTAAAGTCATATTTGTTACGCTCGCGAATCATATTTTAATCAACATTCAACATGACACTGACTTGCGAATTGCAAAAATCGTAAGAAAATTTGAATTTCGCGGTCTACCTAGCGCATGCCCCTTAAATGTCTTCATTGATACTTAAATTTTTAATAAATTAACTTGACGTTAAAAGATAGTAAGCTATAAATATAAGATATAAGAATCCATCTGAGCCAAATAGCCGGTTTATGGGCATCGTGTGTACAGTCAGCAACAAAAGTTGATCAACCGGTCAAGCGGCGCGCGTCGCCCATTGGCGACGAAATAATAGAAAATTAATTGTCTCACTAGCGGAGCTTGACAGATTAACACTGTCATTTTTACATGCTATTAATAATTATTGTCAACAATTTTTTTCAATAAACTGCTTTTTAGCTTTTCACATAATAGCAGAGAGTTTATATTCTAAAAATTGTACTTCTGCTGCAATTTTGAACAAATATTTTGCTCAATAACTAAGATTTAAAAAAACTGAAGTGTTAATCGACTTTTGTTGCTGACTGTACATAAGAAAGTTATTGTTATTATGAGTACCTACTTATATGTATATATACCAGTTTCAAATTGATCATTATGTTAGTGTATAAAGTATGTTGCCAAAATTTTAGAGTATATTGTAAAATTATTTGAGTAAGTATGCAAAGTCTTATTTTGTAGCTACTACTTAATTAGAAATTAACTAAAAACAATTTTATTTTACTATGTGACATAAAAAAATATTCAGCACACTGATTGCGTAACACTCACTATCAATCATAATATGAATATTTTTGAAGGATATTGATAATCCATTGCTTCATAAGTTCGAAATATTTGTCAGCGCAGTAACGTAAATAACGCAATGAATGTTGTTGAACTGTCAAAATGAAAGCCATTGCTACTGATAGTGTGTTACGCAATTACCCCGCAGAACACGATTAATCTTTCGTTGATAAGTAAGTTTAACATTTAAATAGATTTAAGTAAATTAGTTTTCTTATTGCATAGATTAGTTACGAAACTATGCACCTATTTATGTATAATAATATTATGTAAATTACGTAGCCAAGCTTCAACTTGTTATTTATTTTATTTTTAATAAAATAATGTATTGTTGAATCTCTGTGGTTTTTTATATCAGACTAGCTTCTGCTCGCGACTTCGTTCGTGTGAAATTTCACCCACCCCCATTCACCCTGTTAGGGGTGGAATTTCGAAAAACCCTTAGTAGATACCTACTCTTCACAAATAACACACTCTCCGAAGTTCATGTCTCTAGGACCAGCGGTTTAGGCTGTGCGTTGATATATCAGTCAGTCAGCACTTTGAATTTTATATATATAGAAGACTAGCTATTGCCCTCGACTTCGTCTACGATCCTGCTGGATGAATAGTAGTCGATGTCCTTCTCAAGGTCCCTGGTTTCGCAATCTCTGTACAGCCCAGCTATCCCTAACACGAAAATATAGCAAAATATAGTCAAGACATTGAGTTAAGCCATTGCGTCAGCGCCATGTGACTTGAAAATATAGTCCGTCCCAAAATTATCTGATAAAAATGTAAAGAAATCCTGTTTTGGTTTAATTCTTACGCAATCACTCACTCGAAGGAATAAGTAACACATCTATCTGTTTATAGAAGGTTTCAAGAATAGCAATATTTAGTCGGAATTATAAAATCACCGACGAAAATTGAGGCTAAAAATTAACCCCATTGACGAATGAGAAACCTTAAAAAAGAACAAGAATAATGTTTAATCAAAGCTGCATTTTCTGCTCCATTTGTTTACATTATCATCACATAATTTTGGAACAGACCATACAAGAATTGTCTCAACAATCTTATAGAAATGATCGATGGAACATAGAAAGGTCCATATTCTAGGAAGTACCCACTTTTCCTTGTCCAGACGCTAGCACTTCAAGCTACGACAATCTGTCGATTTTAAAAATAGATTTTCAACTTTATTGCTTTAACATAAGGTTCAAAGTTGATTGGGAAAATTTGACAGTTTCGGGTGTGATGATGTGCTGGCGTTTGCACCTTTCCAACGTCCTGATTTCCACCTTTCTTTGTACCTATAAGTTCCACATTTTCTTCCTTTCTAACATTTGACAACTATACAGGACCATATTTCGCTCGGTGGAGGTGGAGCGCTCCCTTCAACGACAATACATCTCGGCTGATATGGAAGAAGCAGTGCCGGTACCTGAACTAGCAGTCCTAACTTGAAGAAAAATTAAAATATCAAAACAAGCGGTAATAGTCCAATGGCTTTGGTGTTCGAATGGTGAGTCTTAGAGGGCATCCATTAATTACGTGAGGTGTTTAGGGGGGGGGGGGGGTCAAGCCAATTCTCACCCAATCTCACGTTGGGTGTCCTGGCGAGTATCACGACTTTTTTTTCCGCAAAAAACAGTATAAAATTGCGTGAAAACTGGGTTGAATTGAGCTAAACGTTTAAAAATTTTTTCACTGTGATTCTAGACTGTAATACAGGATGAATTTTTCAAATGGGCGTGGATGGCCAAATCCGAAACTATGAGGACTAAAGAAAAGTAAGTAAGTACAGTAGTACCACACCCCGGACACTCCAAACAACGCTCGCAAAATAATTACCTACTACTACTACATTAAAAAATGACGTTTGTATACGTATGAATGTGTGCGTGAGGTACTTGTGTTTGCGAGCGCTCTTGTTAATGAACTGCGACGAATACGCCGAAGTGCGGGGTGAGGTGCGGTAACTGATGTTAGTGCGGGGAAGGGAGTGTCCTTTCTGTACGTAGTACTTTAAGTATTCTGTGGTAGTACACTAGTAGTAGTACTTAAGTTTGCCGTATGTCATTACTTCCCAGAATTTGATCTTTATTAGGGACACTATCGAATGGTGTAATAATACAGTGTTTTTTTTTTCAAAATCAACAGGTTCGATTCCTGGCTAGAAATAATGATTTTTCAACATTCCAATGATGCAGTTTTAGTTTTCATCAAAATCGAGCCCGCGACTCCTTTGAGTACTTGTCGCTATTCCTCATAGTTTAGAATTTGGCCATCCACGCCTACTTGGAAAATTCACCCTGTATACGATCTTAGTAATCTTAATACTAGTCTTAGATAAAAATAATTTAGCAAATTGTTCTATTTTTAATAAATCCAACGCAATTAAGCATAGATTAAAGTATTTACACTAAAAATACCCATTTTGAACAATCTCACGTGAGTTTAGAGGGCGGGGGGAGGGGGTCGAGCCAAATCTCACTTTATCTCACTGAGGGGGGAGGGGGGGTCCAAAAATCGCCAAAATCACCTCACGTAATTAATGGACGCCCACTTACTTGAGTCACAGGTTCAGTTCTCGTGCCGAACAAAAGTTTGTGCACACAAGATTTGGTGGGTCTGGGTGCGCGTGAGGTTTGGGGTCTCACGTTAAAGTTATTAAAATGAATAATTAGTTATAGGTAGTCCGGCCGTCGAGGGAATGCGGTCCTGACACCTGTCACTTGTCAGTTTCGTACAAACGAATACGTGTTTTGCGAATTTGATCTTTATTACCTACTCGAATTGTCGCACTGACAGCTGTCAGGAACGCTTTCTCTCGATGGCCCGGATTATAATTTAAGATTATTAAATTTATTTTATTGATTATTTTGTCGTGTAAAGTGAGCTGGTAACACTGGCATGGCGTTACCTTTTGAGTCAAGTGTGATAATACGGTATTAGATAGTCGATTGTGTATTGATATAGCATTAAGTGATGAAATAAAGAAAGATTGATAAGAAACATGGACTCCTTTCTAATTATTGTTTTTATCACGGGTTGTTTTCAGCAAGCGCCTTTCGTATAAATCATAGCAATCTGTTTCAAATATGCGCTTTAGTATAAACTTTAATAAGGAGGGAAACTGAACTTGCGATCTGCCGATCAGAGGGGAGGGGGTTATTTTGAAGAATGTTCGCTTGAGTCTCAATCTGTCAAAAAACCTCTATTTTTGACAAGTTTTCGACATTGAGTGTCGCCGGGATGAGATTGCGACTAGAACTAGTGTTGCCTTACTATCGATTGCCGATGTAGCAAAACTATCGATAGTATCGACAGTGATTGCAGTTAATACGTCATAATAGTGATAGTATCGATACTATCGATAGTATCTATACCCAATAGTATCGATACTATCGATAGTATTGCACTTTATCAATAGTATTGCTCAATTTCTTGGATAGATACTATCGATAGTGTCGATAGTATTGTAAAATTTCAATAGTATCGATAGGGCTATCGATATTGTGACTATTTTTCGAGGTCAACTATCGATACATCAACTATCGATAGTTAGGCAACACTAACTAGAACGCTTTTAGTTATGGGAATTGGCTTTATCATCAGACAGATCGTCAGGTATTCTTTGTTTTCACACAAACATCATCTAACAAAATTGAAAAAAAAACCTTCATAATCAGAAACTTTTTGTTTTGTTGATCATAACGACTGCACATGCTTTTAGAATTGGCAGTGACTAGTCAAACGTTTACACAACCAGTGTACAGAACCGGTCGAAGTGGAGGTGCTTGGGGGAGGCCTATGTCCAGCAGTGGACGTCTTTCGGCTGAAATGATGGAGTCAAATGTTCTATAGACAATGGTAAAACAACATAGTTTAAACAATACCTACCTAGTAGATACACAGTTAGCTAGTCATTGTATTGTCCACACGTTAACAATCGACACGATTCTATTGGAACACGTCCACTGCGACAAAAGCGAACCTGTCGCGTGTCGGTATCGTTCCCGTGTCGTGACGTGTGCCGGAAACGTCCCGGACGGCGCCGGTCTACGGACACCTTGTTATAGATGCCGCTAGGTGGCAGTGTGAGCGATTCGGATTTTATAGAACAACAATGGAGTGACATACTTCTCCATTGACATTGTTGATCTATAAAATCAGCAGGTAAGTATCGTATGAATAATGAGTGCCTTACAGGTTCCAGAATCTGACTTACAAAATTTTTTTTACAAAAATAACAACCGACTTCAAAAAAAAAAAACACTACAAAATGATAAATAACTTTAATTTCGGAAGTCGGTGTCGTTAGTTCCGCATTTTCGTTTTTTGACACCGACTTCCGAAATTAAATTTATTTATCATTTTGTAGTGTTTTTCAATTAACACTAGTGCATTGAAGAATTGAAGACACCGACTAGAAGAATCATCAAAATTCGCATAGAAATGCCGGACATGCAGTACATTACCCTTTGTTCTTTACCTGATTTAACTTCGAGCTCATCATTTTGTACCTCCTGACTAATCTGCAACTCTTCTCGATCAGCAGTAGCATAGACTCAGGAAATAGTTCACTCCTCTGTTGTTAAAACTGTGGTCCCTCTCATTCTAATCATCACAGAAGCTAAAATACAAATTACTTTCCGAAGATGTCTCACTGGCTCACTGTGACACCGCGCGATCGCAGTTTAGCTCGCTACCTCGATATCATCCCCATGTCAAACAAATGCATGCTAATAGATAGACACGCACGCACATGCCGAAGGATACCTCACTGTGATACATCGCGGGCTTTTTTTTTTTTTTTTTTGATGGGAAGTCATTTAATGACCCCTCCCGCTCTGGGTGGAGCGGAAGGGAGTGTCAGACTCACAGACTAAAACCCATCCGTGTTCCTACCTTAGCCATTTGTGTTCCGGGGTAGCGGTAACCCTTTCGGACAATTCCGCTACCCCGGCAGGCTTCGGCCCTGACAGGCCCCTTCCTTTATCTGACATCTCTTTGAGGCGCGTGTGGAACACATACGCGCCGTCCGGCACGGGCCTGGTCCTGATCGGACGGTGAGCTACCCATTACTCTCTGTCCGCAGGCCCATGTAACTACCCTAAGGTACTTATATAACAAATTCCGCTATCAGTCGCACCTCGTCTCTATCCACGTTTGTCGGTAAATCGTGGTTATTGTTCACTGTCACGCGTTTGCAGAGTAGGCAGAAATGTAACGTGACCTCATTTTATGTAACGAGCTAATAAGCTACCACTTCTGAATGTTAATATTTTTAGTATTGTTTATTAGTAACCTTGTTTGTGAATTTAAAAAGCAAAATATTTTACTTCACCGACTCACGCTATGAAAATGACAAAGTTTTTGGGCTGGGAAAAATTCTCGAACGAGGTCCATGATTTAAACAACTGTGACCCAGTCTAATGTGGAGATGACGCGGATCTTTGGATCTGCAGAATTTTACAGCTTTTGGACTGCGGCCTGTTAGAGGTTTTACCTAAGCGCGATGATGCCGACACAGTTTATTGGCGGTTTATGTTATGTCCCATCCCTTCACATTTACTAAATGACTGGTTATATTTACACACCGTGTGGTGGGACCCTGGTAATCTGCTACACAGGTATTCCTAGTGAAGACACCAGTCTCTCAGAAACGAATGTCACATACTTTTTAAGCTTGTCTGAGTTAATATGATGCCATTGTTTGTGAAGAGAAAATAATTATAAAAATAGAACAAAATTATGGTTCGTTCAAGGATACCTATTTAGGCGCGTGGCAATAATCGGGAGTCGCCATCTTGTTTTTCCATACAATTTCACACAATTTTTACCAACAACGCCCCCTGTCAATGTCATTCAAGGATCCTTCTAGAAACTAATCAAGCGATCTGTGCTAGTCTAGGTTACATGCTCTGTGATCTGCTTGTCACCACCACGCTCGTCTCTCAGAAGATGCAGCCTGGACAGTGAGCGAAAACGGCCACGTAGATTTTCTGCTACCTTCTGCCAGTTTTAATTCAGCAAACCCTTATATTTTTTCAGATGAAACTAATAGTTAGCTTTATTTTGTACATTCCAACTTTTTGTACTTATACAAAATCTGCCTTTTCCCAACACAAAGCCTCAAACAGGTAGGTACAGTGGTAAGTAATAAAATCCAACAGCGGCGCTTAATTAAGCCAGTAACAGGCTTCCCTTAGACATTCACTAACAAGGCAGCCGGAGGTCGCGTGTAATCTGTCAAGCAAGCTTCATTACTTTTTTTCTTTCATATTTCATGCTGGCAGATTAAAAAAAGCGCCTGTTGTGTTTATGATAGCAAATTAATTACGATTTTGTTTAGGTTTAAATTGCGCTAAGAATTTTTATAGTCATTATTTTAAATACGTAATTCCCTTCACTCTTTTTTTAAATCTTAAGAATAAAAAAAGTAAAATATGAAAATAAATCAAACAATAAACGCATGATGAAATAATTAGTATGCGTCTTCTTTCATAGGCTGAAGGAGGGCTTTATCTATTGAGCTTTCGACATTCTGGAAAGTGCTGACTCGCCATCGTGGCCCAGTTTGATAAAACAAAATTGACAAAAAATTTCCAAAACAGCTTCCTATATTTTTGCGCGGTTAGCACGTAGTCCTCATTGAGAGTCAAGCGTCCTTGTCATAACAATATATTACGATATTTACGGTGTGCCCTCCCTCGTTATGGCATTTTTATGGCACACCAGATTTATTATAGGTCGCAGATTTTTTTACAGAACGTTACCTACTAAAATGTTGTGTTTACCTCCTGTAGCCTCTAAATATGACGATAAAGTTGCAGCTCAGAAATACCGACAAAGATTTGAGCCTTGTGTGACGTTTAAATTATCCAGGATTTAAACTTGAAGTAGCGGAAAATTCTTCAACACTTTAAAGGATGACTGTTTAATATGTTATGACAACTAATATTGCATTTGGTAAAGCTAAGTGTATCAAGTCTTCATCTCTTCATAAACACTTTAAAACATAATCTTCCACCATCTTTTCATAGTAATCTAATGTCCAAACTTCGTCGAGGGCTGATTGAGCCATAATTCACAAATTTCGCACTCGACGGCGCGGAAGAGATTAGACATTAAACTAACAGGGTCGGACGTCATGTTCTAAGGGGGATAATTAAATTCGATGGCCTTGCTTTTAGGTATAGAGCTGTTCCTAATGAGATTATGTAGCTTCTTACGTAGGTACTAGTAAGCACCTTACCTCGATGCTAGTGATCCCATATTCCCAGAATTAGGTTGTTAGAAATGTCAGATTAAGTTTTCAGACCTTTCAAAGTTGCATGACAGTTTTAAGTTTAAAATTCTAATTTGCAACATAGGTGCTCGACATGAAGATGATGGAAACTTTTAGAATAGACATTATAATAACAGTTCGAATGCCAGATAGTATCTTCAGTCACCACATGATGCGACGCTGACATCGGCTCAGTTGCCACAGAAGAAAGAAACGAGGTAGTCTCCGTTTCTACACTTCTGCTCACCCCAATAGCTTGAAGGTCTCCCAATCAGCTGATATCGTGTCTGCGAAATATTCCCCTCACGTCCCCTTATTTTGCAGCACGCATGCGCGATGCCGCCGCCCGAATACCGCGGTTCGCCAGTCAGCTGTCATCCGCCGGGGTGGTCCAAACGCGACAATATTATAAAATAAATCGACATTTCTAACATAAAAAGAGGTTATAATTTAGAAAATACATAATTTATGGTACATTTATTATCTGTGGACGTCATTTTGGCGGTAAAACGCGGTTTTGTTATGTGATAATATTGTTAAAAGGTTTGTTAATCAGTGTTCGCGATTCAGTGGAGTGCTAGACAAAAAACAATCTAGGTTTTGTGCTGTGATTTTTAGGTTTTCTCTTTGTTGGAGGTGAGTTTTGATGTTTTAATTCTTCAGCTAGGCTGTATGGAATGTTACCTATGTCTACAATCTGATTTGAAAGGGTTTCAAAAGAATTAAAACCAAAACACTATTGTTTTGTGAGCAGAGATGTTGTTTTTTTTATTACCTAGTTCTTTTCATTTGTTTTTATTTTCTACGTATTTGTGATATTCAAACATTGCATTCAGAAGGTAGGTATTAGGCAGGTAGGGTATTTTGTTACGCTCCTGACTCCTGATTTATTTTGTGAACACCTTTGGTATGCACAATGGAAACCGAAAACCGCATGAATGCCCGCAATGCACCGTGTTTAGGTACGTGTCATATTAATAGTTACTAAGAATGCTAAGAACCTAGATATTTTCCTAAGTAGGTGCCTATTAGGTATGTGGGCTAGGTATAATTTGGTTTATGTTTTCCGGTGTAGGGACCTAGCAGAGACCTGAATGAATTAAATTACTTAGACTTGAGTACTCATTGACATAACATCACGCCTGTAATTCCCCAAAGGAGTTAGGCAGAGGTGTGTCTTAGTTAGCATGTAGGTAGGTACACCCATATTTCGCCAGATATGTTTAAGTCCCATCAAGTCCCATATAGGTAACAGGGGGTGAGTCTGCTGCCATCAACCGTCACCAACATCGTCATCACCAAAAATCAACATTTAATCAGACTTTACAAAATTATTTATTTTAAGTAATTCAATGCCATTAAGAGAGGGACCCATTGGGTCGTAAGTTTGGCCCACTGTTCGTCTGACATGCGGCAGATGTGTCCAGTCAGTTCCATTTTAGCGTGGCAGCTTTCCAAGTGACATCAGTTATCTTTGTGATGGAACGAAAATGGCAAACGACATCGTGGCAGGCCCAGACAGAGATGGCGGGATGAGCTGGACTCCTTCAACAAGAACTGGTCCTTAGCAGCTTTGAACAGAGAGAGGTGGAAAGAGAGTAGGGAGGCCTTTGCCCTGCAGTGGGACATCACAGGCTAATAATAAATAATAATAATTCAAAATTGACATTTCTCCATTTGAATAGGAACTTATTAGGTTTCTGGACCATCCATTTTTCATTATAATCAATCAATAAAATCAAATTATGACCAACGACTAGACAAATCCCTAAAATCGTTACAATTCGCAAAACATCGCACCTTTTCTAAAAAAAAAAAAAAAAACAAACTAAGTATAGGTCCAAAAGAAACAGAAAAAGTGCTTGATTTATTCTCGGGCCGATCCCAGAGGCCATTATTTACATTTTTTGTTAAACTTTTAAGACGATCTGCGCCCGAGATGGCACGTTCCTGTCTGGGATGAGGTTTTTAGGGTTCCGTGGGTAAACAATGAGTTGTCACAAGCAGCCCCAAAATGCCCTCAACATAGCAGACTATTCTCCGTCTCCAATTCGACAAAACGTGGATCTGTATATTTTGCTTCCAATATAATGTCATAAAAAGTGAAAATGCCTGACCCATTCTGTGATTCCGAAGGCTTTGCCAATGACAGCTAGTAAAGGATTAGGTAGTTAAAAGGTAGCTGGTGGACAAATCTTGGGATTCGGGCTCAACGATTCCTATAGTCAATATTCCAGAACAATCATGCATGACACTGACAGCTGAAGTCCGATCGCGTTCGATTTCATTGATCATATTGGCATTTATGTACCTAGATATAAATTAACTGCTGCTGATGACCAATAATCATTTTTTTTTTTTTTTTCTTCTCGCGGTGGAAATCCTCATGGACTTCCTCTATCGTGGGGGTGACAGAGGGGCATGCCGGACTCTTACCGGCTAAAACCACCGCGGTGTTCCACCTCTACCTATAGCCGGGGGTGCGGGATTCGCAAACAGCATTCACCGCTCCCATGACCAATAATCCTACATACTTAATATCTTGTTCGCTCTTTAAGTATCTACCTAAGGACTTTAGTACTACCAGTTAATTATTTAGGACGACAAATCAGAAGACCAATAAAATTATTCCCGTAATTAAAAACTGTGATAATCAATGTCAAAAACTTGTCAAAAATGTTGGGAAATTAGAAAAGATTTTGACAGATTGAGACTTGCCTGTTTCTAAGAGAACTAAGTATGTACGTTTTTAAAAGCACGTGATAAGTTAGCGTGTAGAACGACATTCTTATTATTTATTCACATGCTTCGATTCAACGATTCGAATCGATTGTTTTGGCCTTTTGTTGGTCTTACTTTCAGTTTCATGATACTTCTGGGGTTATTGGTAATAACCTAGCTTTCAGCTGAATAGGTTTTAGAGCAAAATGGAATTTTAAAGATTGACTCTAAAGTTAGTCTGTAAGTACAGACGCCAGCACATCAAACTACCCGAAACTGTCAAATTTTCCCAATAAACTTTGAACCTTAGGCTTTAGCGATAAAGTTGAAAATCTATTAAAGAAATTTGACAGATTGTAGTAGCTTGATGAACTGGCCTATGTAGGTACATCTACAAATGTTTAACGGAAAGTACCTACTGGAGCTAACAGTGCGTAATCTTGTTATGATTGATAATCATAAAATGGCTCCTGCCTGCTACTAAAAGTAGAAAAGCTTTTAGTTTGGAAGGAACATGAAAAATCAAAGTTTGTAAAACAATACGTACATAACAGTAGCAATGGCTTTCATTCTGACAGTTACTGTTCAAAAACATTCATTGCTTTATTTACGTTGCTGAGCAGACAGATTTTTCGAACATATGAAGCAATGGATTAGCAGTATTCTTCAAAATGATTCAGATTGTGATTGAAAATGTGATACGCAATTAGGGTGCAGGTTAGGTACCTACCTAATATCAAAACTAAACAAAAGATTAAGTATCTGATCCGTCATTCTTTTCTAGGGAACCATTGACCCAAACCGCTTATCGCTCCTGACATTAAAGCAGGTAGTTCCAGACCCTTGCATCTTTAACCTTTGCTGTCATTGTTCGGCTCCGCGGCGGTATGGAACCCATTATAACACCATGCACTACACCATATAGGTAGCTATTCATGGTATCTTCAATATATTCATGGGTTTGTAATGGAAAGCTGTTCGTGGAAGGTTTAGGAGAACAATTGATTATGTGGTAGTTAAAATTCAATATGGTGGATAAAAGATCGATTTCGATTTGGATTGTGATGTGTGGTCGTAATTTCTGGAGTAGAATTGGTAATACAAGTTTCGTAGACGATTTGGTTAACGCATATAAAGGCTATTTTGTGGGTAGGTAGGTAGATAGAGATAAACCATTTTAAAAATGAACGCCCTCCACTGCTTGTAGCATACACATTTCAAATGTTTGTATAGAAATTTTAGTGGAGGGGCGTTCATTTTTAGAATGGTTTATCTCTACTTATCATACATAATGACTGAGTAGATAGCCTATTCACTTTACCTACTTTAAATGACAATAGGTATTAGTATTATTTACTTCTTTTTCTCTCATATCGACACAAAATAACCGAAATAAGTATTTGAGAACGTGGTTTAGCGGCTAGCAAGGTAATCGCGAGTTTGACATATTTATAACCCATATTTTGTAAAGCAAAAGGCACCCTTTCAAACAAAATCAAATTGTCCCACAATAGGTATAATCTTGGCTTTAATTCTACCATCACAATTCACTGAATAAGCCATCTTAATCCCATAAAAGCTATAATTCAGCCTTACGTATAGTCTAGGGGCAATTATCCTAACGCCATGATTTGGGGTGACTATCGATTTTCATAATGGTACCTTATTTATGCGAATAGCGACCTTTTGCTATTTTATTGGTGGCATATTAGGTCGAATTAAGGTCATTCGATGAATTTAGGTTAGGTCTCTAAACCAGGGCAAAAACGCGCTGTTGAATTTTCAACTTTCGGTGCTGAGCCGAGCGTTGAAAATCTAGCAGCGCGCTTTTATTTAGGTACTTATTGTGATGTCACCTATAGTGCTACTCGTAGTAAAAATAAAAAATATTTTAACTGTTGCGATGGCCACACTGATGTTTTGTTGGTACGCTGTGTCTGTGTGACCATTTTAGTTACTTGGTCGAGCTACGCTACTAACCAAGCGAAACTCTCATCTTTGGCTACGATCTAAAGAATTTACATTGCGAATGGAATATCTCATCTTATCATAATCTTCAATGTTATTTTCTTCATGCGGCAATGTTTACACCGAATATGAAAATAATTGAGTCCCTATGGTAAGTGTCATCGTTTTATGAATAGTAAAGGAATGATCTATTGGGAATTCAGAAAATGATTAGATTTTAGACGAATTGCTTAAATAGCCTTTTTAGATACGCTATCTCAAAAATCTAACACGGCAATTTTTAAGAATATCTATTTACTAAAGTTTAAAAAAATAGAAATGACAAAAAGAGTCATGCGACCTTGCCAGGATTCGAACCTGGAATCTTCTGATCCGTAGTCAGACGCGTTATCCGTTGCGCCACAAGGCCGGTTGTGTAAGTGGCCGAAATTATCGACTCTATTCTTGAGACAACTAGAACGCTTGGAGAACTAGTGTTGTTTTTTGTTGGTTGCCGCGTGACGTCATCCCGTTATCTGTGGTACAGATAAAATTAGAATTCATTATCGTGGTTCATGGTTAATTCATTATTCATCATGCAGTATTTATATTCTGTGATATAAATAATGTGTTCAAAGTAGGTAGAACTATGTAAATATAATAATAATATTACTTGTGAATATTTTATTTCAGACATTACTTATTAGTTATTATTACACAGTCCATAATTATCACAATATATACAATTTTAAAAACCGGCCAAGTGCGAGTCGGACTCGCCCATGAAGGGTTCCGTAGCAGCAAGTAACATAATATAAAAGTTCTTGTAGTTCGTTGTAACTTTGTGAAAGGTAAATTGCGGTTTTCGATTTATGACGTATTAAAAAAAAACTACTTACTGGATCTCGTTCAAACCAATTTTCGGTGGAAGTTTACATGGTAATGTACATTATACAATATTTTTTTAATTTTATCATTCTCTTATTTTAGAAGTTAGAGGGGGGGGGGACACACATTTTACCACTTTGGAAGTGTCTCTCGCGCAAACTATTCAGTTCAGAAAAAAATGATATTAGAAACCTCAATATCATTTTTGAAGACCTATCCATAGATACCCCACACGTACAGGTTTGATGAAAAAAAATTTTTGGAATTTCAGTTGTAAGTATGGAGAACCCCAAAATTTATTGTTTTTTTTTCTATTTTTGTGTGAAAATCTTACTGCGGGTTACAGAATACATCTACTTACCAAGTTTCAACAGTATAGTTCTTATAGTTTCGGAAAAAAGTGGCTGTGACATACGGACGGACGGACAGACAGACAGACAGACATGACGAATCCATAAGGGTTCCGTTATTTGCCATTTGGCTACGGAACCCTAAAAATGATATTACAGCTCTAATTAACATTAACAATTAACAGTTTATAATCGTCTGTAGTCGTCATTTATTTTCGTAGCTTATATTTGTAGGTATGTAGGTATGTATCTATTATATAGGGTAAAATTAAATTAGCTAACGAAACTCTATAGAGGAGATGGGTATCGATATACCTACCAGGTGGGCCTCCAGGGGGGCCAGGTACAGGTACCCGGACGAGGTCGCAGAAAGCGATAAGGCCGCCCCACGTTGTATGTTTTTAGTGTTAAATGTTTTTTTTTGTTACTTATGTATTTTCTGGTACTTAATAAATAAATAAGTATAATTTGCAACTTACATAAGTGTGTTAATTAAAAAAGAGGTGTTTTTTATGTAGGTAAGTATGTCTTCTCAATTAATTCAATTTTAACATTGCCGTCATATTTTTTTTATATTAGGTATGTAAGTATGCGATTTATAAGTTAACTTGACCAAATAATGAAAGGGATTCCAAATTAATCAAGAAACTACTATAAATATTTTGACTATTATAAAACTCACAGACTCGGCAACACGCAATAAATCTGTCAAAAACATATTTAAAAACCCGACGTCAAACTTATGAAGGTAATTATGTCGTCGCGACGTTTGTGACATCGATCGCGTTACGGCGGGCTCTCTAGGGCGGGCGGCACACGCGACCGTCTAGGGCAGATATACCTACCAAGCAAAGTTTTAATAACTTTTACTTTCAAGTTCGATTCCATGGTTCGAATAGAGTTTATTTTAGTTCTTTAAAAAAAATAAACTTTATAAAATCGATAACATGTTTTGATTTAAACAATTAAATAGTTCGCGAAATTATTACGATGTTTGAGTTGTGTTTTTGTATTCTTGTGTGAGTATTTATTTCTCCAAAAATTAAATATTTACATAATATAAGCTAAAATATAAACTATAATAATATGTACAACTATATGAAAAAATAAACAATCATTATAGGGCATCAAAGAATTCATCCGCATCGCTGTCAACAGGAACAGTGCCCAACAGGCTGGCAGCATTGCCACGTTGTATGGCAATGCTAATTCTTTGACCAAGATATAGGCCAGCCCTCTGGTCACGTGAAGAGTCGACTAACCGCTTGGCGATATCCCGAAATACCAAGTGGGCACTCGGACCCCATGGCCCTAGTGTTTCAACCCCAAACGGCTCGAACATATAAGTCCCAATCAGGTTGCAATATTTTCGCCGTTTGAGGTTTTCTGCACCTGCAGCAGCCGCCCCAGCACAGCCCACCGTGCTAGGAAGATGGGATGGCGCAAGGGTGTCGACACATGTTGCATCCCACACCAAAGGTCTGCCTAACTTCCAGGGCATTATGGTCATTCCGTCTGGTCTCTTTCCATCGTCGCGTGCCAGGCCGTTGGGTTCTAAAACAGCTGGCACCCCGGCGGTGACAAGAGCACGACGGATGATGTCATTAATGCTGGCGTGCCGTGCTATCCGGCCTGCGCTCCTACTGCAGGATAGGCCATGGTGTCCAAGGCAGTCGACAGCTTCACCGCACTGACAGCGATGCGGAGCCCCGCAAGGAGCGCCCAAACGCAGGCAGGTAGCGAGCCGAAAGGTAGTGTCACCCAGCATAGTGCCTATGTTGGGTGACGGGAGTGCTTGAAGCCACAGCCCCGACTCCCACTCACCCACAGCCAGCAAGCGGGCACGCTCAGCAGAATTGGTGGACGTATATGTGTATATTTTTACTTCTAGTAATACTTATCCTTCAGAGGGGTTATCGTAAGTAAGTACGGTCAGGGAAATTGTTTATCAAATTACGTTCATTTGCCTTGCCATGTTAGCCATTTCATACAACTTCTTTTTTTGGCGTGTCGATGCTAATCTAAATGGATTCGGCCCAGAATTTGGCTACGTGGTTGGCGCCATCACCAGCGTCCATCAGTTCCTGTAACGTGCGCGTGCAAACGACAGGACACGATATTTAGTGTTTATACAACTATCAAGGAACAATTGATTTCCCTGAATTAACAATTACTTAGCAGCATATCTGCATATTTTTAAGTTATTGCCAAGGAATTGAACAAACAAGCATGGAAGAGTTTCTACAACATCACGCCTGATGAAAAGCGATGGATGAGGTCTATGATGGAATGAGCGTGCCCAGAAGATTCTTCACTCTTGCTTTGAAGGCAGACGGGTTTTTGGAAGGGAACACAGATGCCGGCAGAGAGTTCCACACTTTGGCTGTGCGCATAATAAACGTGGAGGAGAAGCGCTGAGTACGACTCGTCGGGATATCAACCAAGTGTAGATGGTACGCTGCAGTACGTCTGGTAGTCCGGTAGTAAAAGGGCGATGGAAATTCTATACAAATTCTATAAAAATTCTAAAAAAAATCACAATACAAATTCTATACAAATTCTGTAAAATTATTTTTGCGGCAAAATATTATTTAGTATTGTTTTATTGATTAATGCAGTCGTCGCGTCGTTTACTGCATTGATTGTATTGCTACGGCGGGCGGGTAAGTAGGGCGGGCGGCACACAGGGCGGGCGGCAGACACGCGACCGTCTGCGGCTGAGAGAAACACTTGAACTAAGTGTTTGTCAGTCTGCGTGTGTGTATGTTGAATACTTTCTCTTATTTAGTAGGGCTAAAGTTTATCAACTTTCACAAATGTTTTGATTTTGAAAATTAAACAAATTTTAAGTTTCAAACTCCTTTGAAACTTAACCTTTTAAGCGCTTAGCTAAATATCAATATGCCGGTGTCCCTAGCGCGCGGCTACAAATCGATAAAATCAAGATAAAACAATACCTACAATAAATAAGGAGGAGAAATCGTTGTATCGATTAAAAAATAGTCAAAAAGGTTTTTTCTCTATTTAATCATTGTTTTAGTTGTACCACGCAGTTAATAAGACGAAAATAGCACGAAAAAAACATGCATGTTCTCTTTCGCAGAAATACGACACGAGCGGTAGGGTCACGGAAATATGTGTCGCATAATTGCGACACAAGCGGTTAAAAGGTACGATGGTACGGTAGGTAGGTTATGATACTGAAGGATGTCTGGCCTACACTGGCCATCATCTCCTCAACCAACTTAGGTAACTGACTAATCTTTACCCCGGACACGCCCGGATTTGGTTTTCTAGTATCTAACTCTTCACAATCAGTCTATTACGTTCCCACTGCTGGGATACAGGCCTCCTCTCTGCGAGAGCAAGTCGGCCGTAATCCACCATGCGGGCCCGCGTGATTGGTAAATACCACTTCAAGTCTTTTTGGTTCTAGGACATGCCCGTTTCTTCACCATGTTTTCCTTCACCGTTTTTAGAACAGTTGATTATGAAATAAATTGCACAAAGTAACGTGCCAGCTGGGGTGGGAACCTACGACTTACAACTCGTAAGCTGGTGTCTATACCGCTGGGCTACCACTGCTCGCTCTAACACTTATCTGTCACTAATATGATCCATTACAATGACCAGTTATGATGGATTTAATAGCACACAAAAACGATGGCTTCTATCTATCTACATCTATGCATATTATAAATAGTCACTGCTCGCGTTTGTCTGTGACCGCGTTATAATTCTAAAAAATGCAACTGATATTAATGCGGTTTTCACTAATATACCTATTTTTTTTTTTTATTGTAAGACTGGGCCTGCTTGACCTTGCCTAGTGGAAAGCGATGGATGAAGTCTATGATAATAATAATATAATATTCCACAACTATCACACAACGCCATCTAGTCCCAAGCTAAGCAGAGCTTGTGTTATGGGTACTAGACCACTGATAAACATACTTATATATTTCTAAATACATACATATTATAGATAAATTACACCCAGACACAGAACAAATGATCGTGCTCATCACACAAACATTTGTCCTGGGTGGGAATCGAACCCACGACCTCCGGCATAGCAGTCAGGGTCACTAACCACTAGACCATCACGCCTGTCGATGTGATGGAACGAGCAAGCTCAGAAGATGCCTGTTCACTTTTATATATTTTAGAGAATTTATTCCGGAAGGTTTTATTATCTGTGTATAGCCGCAACTTAATTATATTTAAGCTTATTATTTGTGTATAATAAACTTAAATATAATAAAGTTCGATATTATGTCAAGTCGTATAAACCGTGCGAATCAGGGGCAGGCTGCTAGTTTTGTTATAATTGGCAATTGATTCAGATGAGTAATAAAAATATACTCGTATTATAACATATTCAAGTTTAGCCTTTTACTTCACTGATATAAAGTAATTTTTGGCATTAGTTAAAGCCCTCCTCTATAGGGGTTTCCCTCGGGATAAAAAATGTCTGGTACTTAGCGTTTTCATTGAATCGATTGTACACATACCTATTGTGTCTGGCACTCATCGAGTCTGTCTGCGGCTGTTGTCGGCGGCTTTGGAGGGCCACTCGAACGCACTGTGGGGTTATTGGTCTGTGTTTGTACTTTATACAGACTTTTACTTTTCTGTAGTCTTTTTAAAGTTAGTTTTACTGTTATAATTTACAATTAAAAGAACATACTATGATACTACAGGGTGTTACAGAAAGGGTATATCAATACAAACGGGTTGAAGAGTGTATCTGGTCTAGAATCTTTGTACAAAATTTCAGCTCAAAAGCAGTGACTTTGAAAATGCTTACCTAATATTTTTTTATTTCGATAGTTTATTAAATTGAAATCATAACAAACGTGTCACCGCACTACGAGGGTCATTATCCATTATCTGTAGTGTGTCTGTGCGCCTAGTACACACACATTCATCACGCCGGCGCCGCCGCCGCGCCGCGCGCCAGTGCAGCGCCGTGACTTCGAAATAAAAAAATATTAAGCATTTTCAAAGCTAATGCTTTTGAGCTGACATTTTGTACACAGATTCTAGACCAGATACACTCTTCAACCCGTTTGTATTGATATACCCTTTCCGTAACACCCTGTAGTATCATAGTATGTTCTTTTAATTGACTTTGGACTGGTGTGAAATCTTTTATATGGCTTAAAAGGAGGTGACTACCGAGATGACGACTAAATAGAGAAGTTAATTATAGTTAGTTAGTTGTTGTTAATAGGGAGGTGCCCGTTACTTGGGGCTGGACAATAATTAGCAATCTATGACTACTTTTGTTAGCTTGGGTCTTACCTGTAAAAACAATTGTATGTGTGCTAATGAATAAATAAATAAGTATGGAAGAAAAATAAATGTTGTACCGATCCCATATAAATTGGGATAAGGGCAAGAGAATGATGATTTACACATTTTTTTTTGTAATATATTATGTTTTACCAAGGTGCCCGTAGATTTACTCATACCTAGTTAAAATCATTATTCGTATTGAGGCCACTTAGGGCGAATTTCACCAAACTTTTGTGCCTAGAATAAGTATTATCCTGAGAATACATTTTGAATTTATGACAGTGTTAAAAACATCAATTTCGTTCCACGGATAAAATATATCTGAGTTAGGTAAAATCAGCCCTTAGGCAAGGAACAGTGGGTAAAGCCAATCAAAAAGTGATTATGTTAACGCAAAAGCGAATGAATGTGTCTGTCTAGGTCGTACTGGGGTCTTTATCTGCCAACTAATTAATGGATTTCATGTTACCCTTACGTAAAAGTTTACAGTATTTTTTCATGAGTCAACCTGCGTAGCGTGGCGGGGGCGGGTTACACACGCAATCGTCGTCTGCAGCACTGACTCACTATGAACGCCTGAGTGTCGCTTGAGAGTCTAGTGTTGTATGTTCACGACTGCCGCATAAAGCCGGGAATACACATGCCAGTAACTTGCACGATTGCTTGTAAGGGTGCTAAAACGTATCATCAATCAGCATCCTAATTGCGTAACACACTATCAATCGAAATCTGAATCATTTTGAAGCCAGTTGCTAATCCATTGCTTTTTAAGTTCGAAAAATTAGTCTGCTCAACACGTAAATAACGCAATGAATGTTGTTGACCTGTCAAAATGAAACCGATTCCGATTGATAATGTGTTACGCAATTGCCCCGCAGGAGGTCAGTTCTCGTTCTTACAAAACGTTCATGTTCAAGTTGCAATCTCATCAAAGCGACAAGCAATATAAAAAAACTAGCTGCAGCCCCGCGGTTTCAACCGCATAAGTCTTGATTCCGTCGGAATATCGGGATAAATACCTACTATTTATTTATTTATCCTCCTACTGGAACGCCATACAGCAATTACACCAACGGAGCAAGAAATTACATCATGTGCTGTTTTCATCCATCCTGTGCGCGGTGGACATCGAACGGGCGGCGATGGAACGCGCACGCTCACACAGGCAGCGTCAGCTCCACAGTTCCACTACTCCATCCAAATTGCGCACATTCTTTGAGACTCAATGAATTTTTCAAAATAAATACATTAAAATTATATAAAAACAGAAAATTTTGATGTGTCATCCTGCCTGACAGATGTCAGGTGGACTATGTCTTAATACAGGGGATGGTCTACCCACGTGTCGTATCCAAACATCCAAATCCATTCAGCCGTTTTAGCGTGAGAGCGTAACAAACAAACATACAAAAATAGTGTAGATATAGTGGTACATTTTTTTTTTTGAATGGGAAGTCATCAAATGACCTGTTCCGCTTTGGGTGGAGCGGAAGGGAGTGTCAGACTCTTACTGACTAAAACCCATCCGTGTTCCTTCCTTAGCCCTTTGTGTTCCGGGGAAGCGGTAAACCTTTCGGACAATCCCGCTACCCTGATATAGTGGTACTGGATTGTAAAACTGTTGTAGTACTACGACGAACTTGCACGCCATTGTGCATATCGCTCATTTGGAGAAACATCGACGTAACTGCAACTTTTTTTTACGCCTATGCTTTCCTAACGTAAATTTTTATACGCTTTCAAGTGCTTTGGCATATTTAACTCATTTTTGGGAAAAAAATACATTTACGTCGATGTTTTTCCAAACGACCGAAATGTATTACCGGCTTTAGAAGGGGAACAGTGCTATGACTGTTTATGATCACTTCTCTTTGAGGAAAATGTCGTAAAGTAGTGTTATGGGACGTTTGGTAAACATATGGAGTTAATTTAGTAAATTGTCTATGGGAATTCGACTATATATTTTTGGGGGTAGATAGTTATGAGACAGTTCGGAGTGAAGACACTTCCTAGAGCGATAAAATGTCGTAAAGTGTCATCAGTTGAGTTTAATGTAATTAAGGAGAGCACTCAGGCCGAAATTTACCTGATGTTAACATGGCGTTTAAAGGCGAATCCTTTCACCTTCAGATTTAATTTGTGAAGTGATTATCATCTTAGTGCGTAAACGATGACGGTTGAACATGGAATTTCTGAATAAAATTTTCTGACAAGGAAAGAGGAAAGTCAGGAAATTGTTTAAAAAAACGAGCCTAATTAGTGTAGTAGGTACCTTGTTACAGTTTTTTTATCTTACGAAGCGACATACGCTTTACTTGTGTTAACTAAGTATACACACACGCTGTGAATGCTGGTTTCCCCTCGATGTTTTCCTTTACCATTTTGAGAGCAGTGGTGATGAAATAATTTTACAGAAAGTAAAGTGAATGTCCACGTTCGAACCTACCTATAACTCGCAAGTCGCGGCTGTTGCCACTGGGCCACCACTGCTCATCATCTGACAGCTAACTCATCATCTGCCTAGCCTTTTCCCAACTATGTTGGGGTTAGCTTCCAGTCTAACCGGATGCAGCTGAATACCTAAAACTTGGCTGAAATAAACGATTTTATTTTTTATACCGGTATTTTACATGGAGCGACTGCCTATCTGACCTCCACAACCCAGTTACTGGGTAATACGATACCAGAATAGTAAGACAGGTTGTCAGATTTTCGGGCTTCTGGCGACCCGTAACGACTGTCAAAGATCCACGAATGACAGCCGGGAACCAACGGCTTAAAAACGTGCTTTCCGAGGCACGGAGGGGTCTTGGTATGTAAAGATGGTCACCCATCCACAGACCAGCCGCGGCAAGCGTAGCTTAACCTGATCGATCGACCCGTGCGGCTGTTATTACTTAGAACGAAGTCCCTCCTGACAGCTAACTAACTCAATAACTGTAATTCTGTATGAACTCTAAACGTGATTTCCACAATCTATATAATCGCGTAGCTTCGTTAGCATCTCCGTCACAGTTGTAACGAATTCAAATTCATTTAGAGTTGTGCTCATTTGATTTAGAACAAAAAGAACCAGCAGAGTGTTCTGTGAAGCTAGCAGCTTCTGCGAATCGGATTAGTTCTTTTTATTTCATTTGTGTGCTGCAGTGTAACTTGGGTTTGTTGGGAATTGAATGTAACTGGTTGTTTAGGGTTAAATTAGGGGTATTAGGAATCTTTATGCTTTTAAATATGTGTTACTGGAGGGATAAGGGAGCCAGCGTGAATGTAGATATTATTACTGATTGTACATTTCACAGAATTACAAATGTTTTCCCCGACTGTAACCACTTTTCACGAAATAATTTTGTTTTAAGTGCCAAATAAAGGGAAGCAATCCTATTGGCATGCATTGGGCACACGTCTAAAACACCAGGCTGTTACTGAAAACATAACACTTTACCTGAGGATCTTATCCTGGACGCCACGCTTAGCAGTCGTGTTTACAACAGAGACAAAGAAGCAGTCCAAAAGATCAAAGAGCGATCGATAACTTTCTTGAATAGTAACGAATTTCCGCCATTTCATCACTTTGAACTTTGTAACTTAATTTTTATGATAACTTATATTGCTTTCTTGATAACTTTTACCGATAAATGTTTATCGTCCCTTCTCTTATCGATAAAATATTTAAATGAGCTCGATCTAGATGTATAGAGTTCAATTCCATCAGAAAATCCATTTGAAATAGAGTTTTGTGGTGAAAACGTTCGTTTGAGAGGCATGCGCTAAGGTAGCCCGCGAAATTCAATTTTTATTACGTTTTTTTTTGTAATTTGCAGGTTAGTGTTAGGTCATATGTTGAATAAAATATGATTTGCGAGCGTAACGAGTATGTATTTACAGAATAGTAATCATTAAAATTGTCAATACAACCCTACTATAAGTTGATATAGTCCTATTAAATGACATTTTCATGAAATATCAATACCTTGGCGCTTTCCTCATAAGTTTAGGAATTCAATTTCTGATTCACACTTGCGTAAGAACTAAGATCCCTCGGAAATGCCAAATCGTTTTCAATATTACACGCGAATATAAAGTTGGAGGATTTTCAATCTTATGTGAACGATTCAAAAGTTGCGCTCCAGATTTTACGATGAATATGAGAATATGAAATTGATGTGACCCTGTGGCGCTGGAAAATCTTTAGATATAGAGAGTAAGTACCTACCTACGTTCTTGCACTGCAATATGGTTCATTCTAAGTTACAAATAAGGCATAAAGTTTAGGTCTTTAGTTGAAAGGGATGAAAGAAAGGCAATTTCATGCAGCTGAGATGAGAATGCACGAATGGATAGAATAAGAAATGAGTTCTAACCGGTAACTGAAAAGTTGTGTGGAAATCGGTTGTCATGTTATGGGCATGTGACACGGAGGAATGAGGAAAATGTCGTGAAGAAAGTTTTGAGTATGAATGTCGATGGCTATAAGAGTAGAGGAAGACCAAAGAAACGATGGATGGACTGTGTGAATGATGATATGGTTAGAAAGGGGTTGACTACCGAGATGACGACTAATAGAGAAGTGTGGAGGAAAAATACATGTTGCGCCGACCTGAAATACATTGGGATAAAGGCATGAAAATTATGAGTTTGGGTGTTTAGTTCTTTGTAGGGTGTGTGTATAAAAGATTGCAGAACATAGGTGGTTTAGGGCACCACGCGGTTTTGTTGTTACATTATGAAAACATTATTTAGGTAATATATACTACAGGGAACAATTAGCATAATCAGCCTGTAATGTTACCATTGCTGGGACACAGGCCTCCTCTCTGTGAGAGGGAGTGGGCTGTAATCCTCCACGCGGGCTCAGTGCGGGTTGGTAGATGTCACATAGTCGCTAATCTAAGTGATTCGAAGCATATTTTACAGTACAGTAGGTATTACTACAATTTGTTATCGTGTTAATATTGTTTTAATAATATACGTCACTTCGTAACATCTTTGTTTATATTTTATCTATCAGATTCGACTTGGAAAATGTATCAAATTACTATAGTTAGGTCGGCTTAGTCCAAAATGTCAGATACGTAAGTTAGATTAGCGACGATATGTCCGGCGAATATACTTAGTGCAAACTGTATCTACACAAGTACAAAGTGTACCTACACAACACAAGTACAGTGTTGCAGCACAACAGTGCAAGTTAAGCACGTTAATGCATTCATACGCGCATTTCCGTTGCGCCCAGCCCGCTTGATCGAGTAGTGTTGTGCTTTATCATGTCGATGGATTTGTCGAGTTAGATTTGGTATCTGTTACACCAGATTTTGAGGATTCATCATCATAATTTCAGCAAAAAGACGTTTTTCCTGGACATAGGCCTGCCCCAAGCATCGCCACTTCAACCGGTTCTGTACTTCTCGTATCCAGCGGATTCCTGTGGCGTAATTTTGAGGATTAATTAGCACCAACCAACCTGTCTTTCTTATTGTCCTTTATATTGTGATTTTGTTCAGCAATCTTATTTAAGCGTTGTGTCTACAAATTAGTAGGTAGTCACGTTATTATGTAGCTGCAAGTGTATTAATATTAAAAAAAAAATATAAATGGATTTATAACAATATAAATTCAATTGTGTCTCATTAGCCACAGCTGTGCTACTACGGTACTTACTTCCTACCTATTAGTTGTAATAACGGTAGCTATTTACTTATCCTAGGCACCTATGACTGGTAGGTTGGTAGTTACGTGGCTATTGTATATTGCATTGATACCCAAGTATACTGCTGGTATTCATCATCATCATCTACCTAGCCTCTTCCCAACTACGTAGGAGTCAGTTTCCAGTCTAGATACAACTAAATAATATTAGCTACAACAGCTATTCAGTACCTAATGTTGTTCTGCTATTATTCGATCGGCTATTTTGCTTACTGGGTAAAACGATATCCAAAAAAACAAGTCAAAAGTCAAAGCATTTATTTCAAATAGGCACATAAAAGGCACTTTTGAACGTCAAAAATTACATTAAAATAGAATTGATTCTAGTCGCCCCTTCCAAAATGTAGTTTTCGTATGGAGAAGAATGGGCAAGAAACTTCACCGTTACTCTTTTAAAATGTTTTACAATATTTGGCACAGGTACATTCATTATATATAATAACATGTGAGGACTATGCACCTAAAATAAAATTACTATACCACAATAGGTAATAGAATTAAAAACGAAACCATGACATATATTAATTATCTGATAGATACATGGTGCTCACATATTTACAAACATGGTGCATCCCTTGGTACCACTGGTTGACAGACTTTCAAGCTAAGTATATTTCTACGCTTTTCGATATTAACACATCGATAGTGTCCCAACTCAATCGGAAGCAGTGAATTCATCTCAATGGGCGCCGGGTCAACTGAGCTCAAGTGTACAACAGCGTGGTACAAACGAGACAGGGGATGCAGGCGATTTACTTATTAACTTATATTATTGTTTGGGTCTGATTTGTTAAATAAATAGGGGAGATGTTTGGTGAGAGAGTTGATTGATTTTATGCTGTCAGTATATTTAACACTAGCTGCGACCCACGGTTTCACCCGCATAAATGTCGATCCCGTGGGAATATCGGGATAAAAAGTAGCTTATATGTTAATCCAGGACATCAGCTACCCCCATACAAAATTTTATCAATATTGGGCCAGCCGTTTGAGCGTGAAGAAGTAACAAACACACACTCACGAACTTTCGCCTTTATAATACATATTAAGTGTGATGTGATGTATCAGACTGGATGTGAATATGGTAGCGCGGGCGCAACTTACTCTTAATACTTTTGGAATAGACCATATGTTTTTTTTCTCCAGCCTGCGCTGTCCCACTCTTGGGTAAACGCCTCCCTCCACTCCTTCCATCTTTCCATATATGTTAGCTAGGTAAAATAATGTTGTAGGCAAATTCTTTGCAATTTGCCAGAGTCAAGATTGGGCTATAGAATAATGCTAATAGTAGCCTTTCAAGTTTCAAGCAAGAAATTGCCTCCAATTTCCTGGGTCATTGTGTTTAGAAAGAACGCATTGTTAAACTTTTATCGACGTAGGTACCTATTACAAAATGTATTTGGTCACAGTTAATTCAACCAAATTAATTATTATTGGTAGCCAGGCATGGGGGATGCGGGCCATTCAAGAATTAAGCTGTTAACTGAACCGATGGGGGAGATCTATGGGGTAATATTTAATTGTTTTTGAGTTTCAAGTGTTTTTATAGTGGGGTCATGTTTGTGGAGTGTTGCAGCTGCAGTCGTAGTAATAGGTACTACAATGTGTTTTGTAGGAATTATAATTATATGAGCCGTGGGATATTTTATCGGTATAACCAACAAAATAAATCTCAATAAGTATCTATAGATGAAACTTTCGTTTTGCAAGTAGCCATTGCTTCATACAGCAATATCAGTGCGCAAACTATAGGATGAATTCAGCGCATGATTCTAGACGTAGCGTAATTAATGTTTCGTCGATTATCAAAAATAAAATCAGCTGTTACATAGAAAAGTGCAGTATCTACGCGGTCAAAATGTATGGTATCAATTAATATATTTTTTGTCGGTCATAATTATGCTGATTTCATAGTTACAGCTTGCGCGCTAGTTAAAAAAAATCCTGTAAGTAGGTATGTATTACAATTTCTTTTGAAATTAATTTCGGAAAGTGACGCAATGGATACCTGTTGTAAAATCGCCTAAATTAATCTAGGTATGGTGATTAGGTACTAACAGAAACCACATGCGGCAAGAGATGGAAATTGGATTTGGAAGACCTTTGCAAAACGGTAACGTGACGTATCACGATTTCTTCTAAACATGCCAAATACCTCCTCAAATTGGTCCTAACATCAAAGGTTTGCTCCCATAAAGTTTAGTTTTACCAACTTTGGTACAAAATACAGGAAAGGTTTATAGATCTAAGATTACACGATGCATCGCTTAAGCCTTTTATATCAATGGAAAATGCTATACGTAATGATGGCCACGGAGAAGTAAGGAAATGAGGTGCTAGCTGGTGTGGTACTAAATCATTGGTGCAACAGAGGTACTGCGCCATCTTTTCCAAGTACTACGTTCACATCTTCATCATTAAATGATTGTGCTTTGCCAAAGAATGTCTGAATCTGATTCATTCAGCAAGGTAGCACACACCCGTTACGGGTAGGTGGGACCCGCTGAGGAACAGCGGGTCGAGGCCTGTCGGGGGAGCGGTGAATGCTTATGCGAATTCCGCACTCCCGGCCATAGGGAGAGGTGGAACACCGCGGTGGTTTTAGCCGGTAAGAGTCCGGCATGCTCCTCTGTCACCCCCACGATAGAGAAAGTCCATGAGGATATCCACAGCGAGAAAAAAAAAACGTAGCACACACCCTTAGTCCCAGTTTAGTCTTTTTTTCCGATTTTATTAAAATTTATTTTTTACTGGCTGCGCCCCGCGGTTACACCCGCGTAAATGTCGATCCCGTGGGAATATCGGGATAAAAAGTAGCCCACACACACACTCGCAAACTTTCACCGTTATAATATTAGTGTGAAGTGTGATGTGATAGTGCGATGTGATGTGATAGTGTGAAAAATAACTTCATGATTCGTAGATCGTTAATAGGTTTCGGGAAATTGTGCTTTAAGAGGTGGTGGAAGGCCCCCTGACGTTGGATTAAAATTGCAGCAAAATACATGCCTACGGCCTACCTAATTAGTTAAGACATCGAGAGAAAATGTGTGCTTACATTAGAACTCCATTTGTTTGGTATTCTGTAACAGTTACAAATTGCTATTGTTTGCGGGCACCAGAACAATCAATAATCTCTCAGGCAGAATCAGATTTACTGCTCACGGAACGATAACCACCTTTTTTTTTTTTTTTTTTTTTATGGATGGGAAATCATCAAATGACCCCTCCCGCTCTGGGTGGAGCGAAGGGAGTGTCAGACTCTTACTGACTAAAACCCATCCGTGTTCCTTCCTTAGCCCTTTCTGTTCCGGGGTAGCGGTAACCCTTTCGGACAATCCCGCACCCCCGGCAGGCTTCGGCCCTGGCAGGCCCCTTCC
Source organism: Amphipoea oculea (assembly GCA_945859645.1). NCBI lineage: Eukaryota > Metazoa > Arthropoda > Insecta > Lepidoptera > Noctuidae > Amphipoea > Amphipoea oculea. Next base: position 18,253,238 of record OX243884.1, read on the forward strand.
TTTCTGCTGACATCTCTTTGAGGCGCGCGTGGAACACGTACGCGCCGTCCGGCACGGGCCTGGTCCTGATCGGACGGTGAGCTACCCATTACTCTCCGTCCGCAGGCCCGCGCCTACGGTGGCCGGGAGTCGTCACGCGGCTCCCGACGCCCGGAGCGTCTCCCGCGGCGGCTGGGGTGTGAGGCTCTCTCCCTCAGCCGTTCAGCCACCTCCTTCGCTAGCATGACTGCTTCGCAGAAGGAGGTGACCGCCACCCACTCCCTCTCGCCCCGGACCATGGCTTGAACCAGGGCCGGACGCGAGAGGTCGCCGCCGCTGTCGATCGCCTCTACGAGGGCACGGCGGTGCTCCGCCCATGCGGGGCAGACCTCCACCGTATGCTCCACCGTGTCCTCTGGGCGATCCTCGCAGTGGTGACACCCGGGCGTCTCCTCCCGCCTGATGATGTGCAGGAACCTCCCAAAACATCCGTGTCCGGTGAGGACCTGCGTCAGGCGATAGGTGAGGACGCCGTGACGCCTCTCTAGCCACTCCTCAAAGAGGGGTCTTATCGCCACTATCGTGGCGTGCCCTGCGCTGGGTTGCGAAAGTCGCTCCTTCCATGCCACCATGAGATCGCGCCGGAGGTCTGTCCGCTCCGCCGCGATTTGCCGCGGAAGCGGAGTTTCCCCCCGGCTCAGTGCCTCCGCGCGCCACTCATACAGGCGCGCTAGGACTATCGCCTCCAGGTCCCATGGCGGCAGTCCGGCAAGGAGGCTTGCCGCCTCGCCCGAGATCGTGCGGTACCCCCGGATCAGCCTTACGGCTACCACCTTTTGGGGCGCGTTCAGATAGTGGGCGGCTCGCCGCCGCAGAGAACGCGCCCACACCGGGGCCCCGTATAGGGCCATGGACCGCACGACCCCCGCGTAAAGCCTCCGGCAGGAGGTGTTTGGCCCCCCCAGGTTGGGCAGGAGCCGCTTGAAGGCGGCCCCGGTCCTCTCCAGTTTGGGGGCCAAACGTCGGAAGTGTTCGACGAAGTTCCACCGGCTGTCGAGGACGAGACCCAGGTATCTCATCGTTGCCTCGACGCCGATGTGAACCCCTCCCACCGTTAGTTGGGATCCCGATAGTGGCCCGTTCCGAGGCCCATGGAACGATAACCACCTGATTTACTACATTATTCCTAACAGCAATACATAATACGTTTCACAATTTTCCAACAGCATCAGTAGTTATATGTTCTTTAACATCAATTCCATTTTCATAACGGTGAAGGAAAACATCGTGAGGAAACCGGCATGTCTTAGAACCAAAAATTCGAAGACATGGGACATCTACCAACCCGCACTGGGCCCGCGTTGTGGCCGAGAGGAGGCCTGTGTCCCAGCAGTGGGAACATTATAGGCTTATGCTATTTTCATTAGTAACGTCCTCGCAAAATAATAAAAGAAATGGTTCTACTTTATTACTATTTCTATTACATTAAAGTATGAGCGAAAAGCAAGCGGGATTTTCTCCACAATTCCATTTTCCTTCCCAACTTGAAATTAAAAGAAAACTGCAATATACTAAGTAAAATACGACAAAATTAAAAAGTGAAGTTGCCTACTGAAACACTAGTTTCATTACAGGCATTAAAAAGTGCTCAGTATTTCTTGGCACCAGGCGGTGGTTGGAAACTGAATTTGAATTTTCATTTGCCTTTGCAAGCCGCTAGCTATAAACAATAGAATATACTGGGCACACTGTAATACAGGAATGTAACTAGTATTTCAGTATGCACAAATTAGTTGGGAACAGGGTAGTACAGACGCAAGCACATCAACCTACCCGAAACTGTAAAATTTTCCCAATCAACTTTGAACCTTATGTTTCAGTGATAAAGTCGAAAATCTACTAAAGATATTTGACAGATTGTAGTAGGTTGATGTGCTGGCGTCTGTACAGAGTCCATTAACTACCACACAGCGTATCATTATTATCGGCAAAAAATGCGATTAAATTCTTCTTTTGTTTGGGAACAGGAGATAACAACAAGATATTACAAGGATTTGTGTTATAAACCGTTTGACTACATATTATGTCCGATAAATAGGTGACTTGGGAGTATATGAATGAGTTTTGATTAGGTATCTTTATCACTGTTTACGTTATCAATATGATAGGTGGCGCTGGGGTATATAAAACAGACTGACTACATGAATAAAAACTTTTTTACAAAAAAAACAACCGACTTCAAAAAAAAAAACACTACAAAGTGAAAAATAACTTTAATTTCGGAAGTCGGTGTCTTTGGTTCCGCATTTTCGTTTTTTGACACCGACTTCCAAAATTAAAGTTATTTTTCACTTTGTAGTGTTTTTTTTTTTGAAGTCGGTTTTTTTTTTTTTGTAAAAAAGTTTTATTATTTTTCACTTTTTAGTTGTACCTGCCCCACACAAATTCAATTAACACTAGTGCATTGAAGAATTGAAGACACAAGTCGAAGAATCATCAAAATTCGCATAGAAATGCCGGAGATGCAGTACATTTGTGCATATAACTTCGTACATAAGAATAATTACCTAATGTGTTATATACTAAAACTTTTTTGAAAGTATGTAGATCACACAAATGAAAGAATTATCAAAATCGGTTCAGTAGTTTTTGAGATAATCGCGGACATACAAACATACATACATACGGGTCGAATACAGAACCTCCTTTTTTAAAGTCGGTTAAAAAGGCTAAGACTAGGCACTGAAACTGAAGACTAGCATTGTCAAAAGCTGGAAAAGACAGCAAAGATTGCTCTTACCACACGGAAAAATAGTAGTAGTAGTGAATGTTGTTAGATACACGGACGCCAGCACATCAAGCTACTACAATCTGTCAAATTTCTTTAATAGATTTTCAACTTTATCGCTAAATGTTCAAAGTTGATTGGGAAAATTTGACAGTTTCGGGTAGCTTGATGTGCTGGCGTCTGTACATGACTACAGTTCGATTCAAACTTTATAGCGGCCCTGAAGTAAGCTATTCGCTGCGTAGTCCAGGGTGTCAGCTACCTTCATACAAAATTTTATCAATATTGGTCCAGCCGTTTGAGCGTGAACAAGTAACAAACATATAAACACACACACTCACAAACTTTCGCTTTTATAATATTAGTGTGATTAGAGCTTAGTTCGGTGGTTATACTGGCCCAAAGGTTTAAGCTAGAACTAAAGTTAGATTTTGTTTTGTAATACAACAGTATGTGTATACATCTTGGAACTCATTTGATACCTTAGCATATAAAGTGCAGTCTGTGCAGTGTGTAGCCTATAAGTCTGCTAAGCCTAAACTTAGTTCTTAATTTTGTTTCTTCAGCGAAATTAACAGATTAGTCATTGGACAGATAACTGTACTATCGCTATCTTTCGATGACGTTGCCGAAAATAAGTGGTTACATATTATAAAATGGCGATAATTTCATTATCTGCTAACTAATTGTGGGTCTACGTGCTGGTGAGCACATAGGACAGCACACGCGTCACTAAGAAGACTACTTGGTGGGAGAATGAGGGATTTCCGAAAAATTCAGGTGTTCAGATTCCCCGATGTCTCTGTCTGTCGGGCACATTGCTCGCAAAACAGATGGCCGATGGGGCCGAAAGGTTCTGGAGTGGCGACCGCGTACCGGAAGACGTATAGTTGGAAGGTCCTCAAGGTGGACCGACGACCTTGTGAAGGCGGAAGGCCGCAGGAACTCGTTGGATGCGAGAAGCACAAAACCGGTCGAAGTGGAGGTGCTTGGGGGAGGCCTATGTCCAGCGGTGGACGTCTTTCGGCTGAAATGATAATGATGATGACGTCTGGGATGCCGAGGTTTGCCTTCGCCGGTATTATCCGCTCAGCCAATCGCAGTCCAGTGCTGGATATAGGCCTCTCCCACGTTGCGCTGCATCATCCGGTTATCCGGTTTCCACATCTAGTCAGTTACATTTTCAAAAAAGTCTTAACTCAGTCTGCCTAGCCTTTTCCCAACTATGTTGGGATCGTCTTCCAGTATAACCTGATGCAGCTTAGTACCAGTATTTTACATGGAGCGACTGTCTATCTGACCTCCACAACCCAGTTACTGGGTAACATACGTTACCATTTGGTAAGACTGGTTTCAAAATTTTGGGCTTCTGACTACCCGTAACGACTGTCAAAGATCTACAAATGACAGCCGCCGACATAACGTGCTTTCCACGGAGGGGTCTCGATATTCAATGGTTGGTCACCCATCCACGGACCGACCGCGGCAAGCGTAGCTTAACTTACTAAATATTTTTGCCCTTTGTTATGAGTTAAAGTCCGCTATGATTTATATAGAGTACACAGTACAAGATTTCACAGTTCCGAGTGCAATTCTTTTCGAACGTAAAATAGACATAAGTTTTCAGCTTCCTGAAACCCCATCGAAATGCATGTTGATCATAAAATGAATGTTTGTAATACATTATGATGCGTGCACCGTATCGGCGCCTGCGCCGTTCTATTTTCAAACAGACCAAGTTCATTAACGTCTGTTTTACTAGCAGTAGGGATGGGACACGCGGCTTCTGATGTATCGATAGATTTGTCACAGATATACATAACGAAAACGATTTTTAACATATTTAATCACTGATATTTCAGTGATTCATATTTCAGTGTTTACATCAGAAAATGAAGTACGTTTTGAGTTATTTTGTTCGTTTTTGTTAATCAATCACGCTTACTCTGTATTAATTATTTTATTCTGCAATATGCATGAGATCTATTTTATTATTATATTATAACTAACTTACAATACAAATAAAAAAAAAGATTTATTGATTAGTAAATTATTTCTTAATTAATTATTATTTAATTATTTCTTATTTAAGAGCAGTGGTGGCCAAGTGGTAACGGCCGCGACTTACGTTGTAGGTCGTAGGTTCGAATCCAGACAGGCGCTTCACTTTGTGTAAATTATTAATTCACCACTGCTCTCAAAACGGTGAAGGAAAACATCGTGAGGAAACCGGCATGTCCTAGAACCAAAAATTCGAATACATGTGACATCTGCCAACCCGCACTGGGCCCGCGTGGTGGATTACGGCCCACTCCCTCTCACAGAGAGGAGGCCAGTGTCCCAGCAGTGGGAACATTATTAGGCTATTATTAGGCTAGGGTTAGGGTTGGGTTAGGGTTTATTATTAGGCTGATTGTGTGTAAATTATTTCTTCGTCGTGCTATGTATTATAGCATGAGGAAGAAATAATTTCACATAAAAAGTTGTCATAGAGATTCAGAAGATGCCTACAGTAGTCAGTAGGCGCATAATTGAACAAAAATGAATAATAGTGTAAAAAGTAATAAGTATGAAATATCTCTTAAACCCAATTTAATAAAATATAAAGCAATGAACTTTCCTAGTTACGAAAAGGTTGTCCTTTATCATAATTATTATATTATATTAATACCGGATGCGGAAGCGAGCGGACAGGAAGACAAGTTTATGTTAATCAATGATAATTGCCTTTTGAGTGACAGGGGAAGCGGCGGGGCGAGCTTGTATGTCAGGTGACAGTTCTAAACAGATTTACATACCTATTTGAATGGATTAGAGGTTGGTTTGGGGTTTAATTCAATGACAAGATGGATGACGTAGACTTGTCATATATCTTCGTACATTGATCGACTTCAAGAGCACCTATTATTTATCGTTATAGGCCTAGGTAGGTACTCTACTTACATTCGTTTTGTAATAGGTGCTCCCTAGTGCTATAAAATCGAGTTGATATGAAAGTCATAATTCTGAACATTAACCCCTTTATTTTTGACGTTTGAACGTCAAATAACTTTAATTATCCTTTAAAAAATAAGCTGATCCGTTAAACTTATGGTCTGGTAATTACCAAATGTGGTATTTATTAAATATGACAATGCTTGTTAATAACATAGCATTACAAAGATCTATTGGCACGTGGCCAAAATCGGAACTATGGCCGGTTTTTTTAATAATTCCACAAAAAAATGGCACGAACGTATACCAACGCCCCCCCCCCCCCCCTCCCCGTCTGCGCCATAAGATCCTTGTGACAGTGTAACCGGATGTAATGCCTTAGGACATGAGACGTTTAATAAACATAAATAAGAAAAGACCCAGCCTAATAGTACGTAAGTACCATTAGCAATCCCTTGCAAAGTAAACGTATGCCCCTAGTACGCGTGAAATTGTACTTTAAAACAACCAAAACATCAACTTGACAGTAACACGATTAAATATTCAATTATGATTCCATTTAATAATTAAAGTGTGTGTTCAAACGGCTGCTTGGTAACTGTACCGCTGGCCGGCGGGCGGCGCCACCCACGCGAGGCATTTCATTGTCGACTCGTTAATGCTTCTAGAACGGCCTACGTTTGTGACAAGACTGGTTAAGGGGCTTTTACAATAGTGATATTGTTTGTTGATCTATATAGCTAAGTTCGTTTGTAAGTTGTCAATTGTTTCAGATGTTATCAAAGGAATCACCACACTAATCACACTAATATTATAAAGGCGAGAGTTTGTGTGTGTTTATATGTTTGTTACTTCTTCACGCTCAAACGGCTGGATCAATTTTGATAAAATATTGTATGGAGGTAGCTGACACCCTGGATTAATATATATGCTACTTTTTATCCCGATATTCCCACGGGATCGAAACTTATGTGGGTGAAACCGCGGGGCGTAGCTAGTGTTTTATAAACTTTTGTGGTTCTGATGAAAGTAGATAATCTGACAGTTGAAAAATTTACTCTTCACAGAGTTCGTCGAAGTATTGGATGATTGATTCTGGAGAAGGTCCAGCACCCTAATTGCGTAATACACTATCAATCGGAATCTGAATCATTTTGAAGCAAATTGCTAATCCATTGCTTAATAAGTTCGAAAAAAAAATTCTGTTCAACACGTAAATAACGCAATGAATGTTGTTGAACTGTCAAAATGAAACCGATTCCGATTGATAATGTGTTACGCAATTGCCCCGCTGGTGGAAGTCATCTAACAAACAAAAAACTAAACTTTATTAATATCGAATAAAGATAGAACTACACAGCATGTTTCAGAAATGTGTGAGGTGTGTGTGTGATGGAAAAATTATCAGTTGTCCCATATAAAACTTCAATACCTATTCGACCCAAATGTATGGGACGCCTTATATTTTTTTGATTGTCTCAAGGAGAAAGTTGTTCCGTTTTATGGTCTGTACCACACCCTTAAATTTGACCACATTTTCTGGTACTTACCTACATATTGTATGTCAACGGTCAAATACATGTCTTGAACTCGTGATTGAAGGAGATTTTTTTTAAAATTAATGGTGTTTAATAAACATTTGACGCATTCCACAACCAGCTATCTTAAACTATATACTATCCAAGAATTTCATAATGCATTCAGTAGCTTATAAACATGGCCCTCATTTCTCAATCAAAGCTTTTAGTATATTGATAGCACGTTTGATATTAAGGTACGAGTTATGTATAAAAGACTGCCAGCCATTGACGCAACGTTGATAAAAGTGACTGCTGGATAGGCCCTATCGGGTTCTAAAGAGGACGGTAGCTATCGCCGAAGGCGTTTTGACACCTCCATTTTTCATTGATGCATTGTTGTGCTTTTGACAGCTTTCCAATTTATATTTTGTAACCCTTTGGGAGTTTGTTTTACATAGTCTTTCTTCTGTATTATATTATCGGCTATAGGTACAAGTAAGGAAGACCAAAGAAACGATGGATGGACTGTGTGAAAGATGATATGTCTAGAAAGGGGGTGACTACCGAGATGACGAATAGCGAAGCATGGATACCTCAATGATGAGTCTACTTTCGGTAGTGAATGTGTCCTTTGCAGTCTCACATATTGGAAGCATTTCATGTCTGAAAAGGCTCACGAGCTCTTGCTGGCTTGTTTTAGCTAGCTTTTTATGATAACAAGACTTTCAGGCTACAACCGAAATCGAAGTTCCGTCATTAAATTATCTTTTTGTATACTTAGGTACACATGTTCCTATCACAAATAACCCTACATATTTTTCTTTCTTTATGTCTTTTCTTTCCATTTAAAAACCTTTGCCTCAGCGACAATCAATGTCAAAAACTTGTTAAAATCGTAGAATATTGAAGGTATTTTTGACAGATTGAGAATTAGATTAAAATGCGCTATTTTCTGACTACCTACTTACAAACAAGATCTTTTTTCGTAAAGTTCAATGCGTTTGTAGCAACAGCAAGTGTGACATGTTCCTAACAGTATCACCTTGCAAGGTGACAGAAATGCAAATCAACTGACTAAAAGTTTAGAGATCGATTTTTAGTTTATTCAAGCGCAATAAATGCTTAATTATAGATTGGGTTTTTGATAAGTTGTCAATAGATTTTTGCACATTTATTTTGATAGACTCTTTATGGTTTAAAAAGTTTCAAGCGACATAGGCAGGACATGAAGACGAGAATGAAGCTCACTGTACGCACGGCGACACAACAATACATACATTTCCAGTATAAGCTAACTTCTGATTGTACCCTATACAATGCGAGTTCAGCTAAAACTGGAAATGATTGATTGATCACAGCTTGATGTGCCGCTGTGTGTACCAATTATTTATCATTTTTAACCGAATTCAAAAAAGGAGGTTCTGTATTCGATCTGTATGTATGTCCGTTATTTTCTCAAAAACTAATGAACCAATTTTGATAATTCTTTCACTAAAGTAATCTACATATTTTCAGAAAGGTTTTAGTATATAATACATTAGGTAGTTATTATGAGGTACGAAGTTATATGCATAAATTACTGCATCTCCGGCATTTCTATGCGAATTTTTATGATTCTTCTAGTCGGTGTCTTCAATTCTTAAATGCAAGTGTTAATTAAATTAGTGTGGGGTAGGTAGGTACAGCTAAAATGCCCGGGTGTCACCACTGCGAGGATCGCCCAGAGGACACGGTGGAGCATACGGTGGAGGTCTGCCCCGCATGGGCGGAGCACCGCCGTGCCCTCGTAGAGGCGATCGACAGCGGCGGCGACCTCTCGCGTCCGGCCCTGGTTCAAGCCATGGTTCCGGGGCGAGAGGGAGTGGGGGGCGGTCACCTCCTTCTGCGAAGCAGTCATGCTAGCGAAGGAGGTGGCGGAACGGCTGAGGGAGAGAGCCTCACACCCCAGCCGCCGCGGGAGACGCTCCGGGCGTCGGGAGCCGCGTGACGACTCCCGGCCACCGTAGGCGCGGGCCTGCGGACGGAGAGTAATGGGTAGCTCACCGTCCGATCAGGACCAGGCCCGTGCCGGACGGCGCGTACGTGTTCCACGCGCGCCTCAAAGAGATGTCAGCATAAAGGAAGGGGCCTGCCAGGGCCGAAGCCTGCCGGGGGTGCGGGATTGTCCGAAAGGGTTACCGCTACCCCGGAACATAAAGGGCTAAGGAAGGAACACGGATGGGTTTTAGTCAGTAAGAGTCTGACACTCCCTTCGCTCCACCCAGAGCGGGAGGGGTCATTTGATGATTTCCCATCCATAAAAAAAAAAAGGTACAGCTAAAAAGTGAAAAATAAAAATATTTTTACAAAAAAAACAACCGACTTCAAAAAACTACAAAGTGATATATATAACTTTAATTTCGGAAGTCGGTGTCAAAAAACAAAAATGCGGGACCAACGACAACGACTTCCGAAATTAAAGTTATTTATCACTTTGTAGCTTTATTTGAAGTCGGTTGTTTTTTTTGTAATTACTTCAATCTATTTCCCAACTTTGTAGGTTGACATTAAACCTAAATCAACGCGCATGTTTATTAGTTCTAGACCTGTATTCTGAAATGCCAGATTTCATAACTTATCTCAATTCAAATCTAGTTTTAAAACGGGATTCCGGACTGAGCCGAACCAGCCTTAAATCCAGTCTCTCTGTGATTGTCAATATTTCTATTAATATCAAAATAAAGCTAACTACAGCTTTATTTTTGGGTAACTACAGCTTTGAGCCGTTTGGGGTCGAAACGCTCGGGTCATGGGGCCAGAGTGCGCGTCTCCTTTTTAATTAAGGAAATTTTTCGCCGATTGGCCGACACTTCACGTGACCAGAGGTCTGGATCGTTCTTAGGCCAAATAATTTAGCATTGTCATTCAACGTGGCAATGCTGCCAGTCTTCTGGATACGTTTCCGGATGACAGCAATGCGGACGAGTACTTAGACGCCTAAGCAGGTCCTGATTTACCAATAGGCTACCTAGGCTCGAGCTTAGGGCGCAAAGACCGAGGGGGCGCTCAGCTTGCTCTTGACAGCACCACTTATTTACAGAATAAAATTTAGTAATTTGATAATGCGCGCCTAAATACTTAATATTCCACAATAATACTTGATTTTGAATTGCTAAAGCTAGGTAGTACAGGCCTTGGGGGCGCATATTCATAGTTAGCCTGGGGCTGTTAGAAGTCTAAATCAGGCACTGCGCCTAAGTGTCCTTTTGTTTTTGTATTTATTTGTATAGTTAGTTGGTCCTTTAATTTAGTACCTAGTGGTAATAGTTATATACATACAATAAAAACTCAATAAATATCTTTGCTTCATACAACTACCATTACTTATTAACAAATTAAAGCGACCTCCAGTCAAGTGAGCACATACTTAACTATGTATCTGACATTTCGTCACCTCACAAGGCAGTGATATGCAAATCAATCATCAGTACCTGTCAGCATTGATTCGATTGCATGACTCGATTGATTCGGAGATCACCGATAAAATCAATCAGTAATTTCATAGTTTTGTAATGACTATTAGAGTAATAAGCGATTGCGATGTTTCGTCATATTTGTTTTGTTGAGTAGCAGGTGTGGTCAGGCTTTAATGATGTAGGTATTTTTTTAATGGTGTGTGATTTGGCCTCAGCTGTGATGTCTTCTTAGAGTTCCGTAGCCTAAGGGCAAAAAACGGAACCCTTATGGATTCGTCATGTCTGTATGTCCGTCCGTATGTCACAGCTACTTTTTTCTGAAACTATAAGAACTATACTGTTGAAACTTGGTAAGTAGATGTATTCCGTGAACCGTATTAAGATTTTCACACAAAAATAGAAAAAGAACAATACATTTTGGGGGTTCCCCATACTTAGAACTGTAACTCAAAAAAATTTTTTCACAGAATCCATACGTGTGGGGTATCTATGGAAAGGTCTTCAAAAATGATAGTGACGTTACTAATATAATTTTTTTCTAAACTGAATAGTTTGCGCGAGAGACACTTCCGAAATGGTAAAATGTGTGTCCCACCCCCTGTAACTTCTAAAATAAGAGAATGATAAAACTAAAAAAATATTTGATGTACATTACCTACCATGTAAACTTCCACCGAAAATTAGTTTGAACGAGATCTAGTAAGTAGTTTTTTTTTAATCACACTTCACACTAATATTATAAAGGCGAAAGTTTGTGAGTGTGTGTGTGTGTGTGTTTTTATGTTTGTTACTTCTTCACGCTCAAACCGCTGAACCGATTTAGATGAAATTTGGTATAGAGATAGTTTGAGTCCCGAGAAAGGACATAGGCTACTGTTTATCCCAATATTCCCACGGGATCGACATTTACGCGGGTAAAACCGCGGGGCGCAGCTAGTACGTCATAAATCGTAAACCGTACGGAACCCTTCGTGTGCGAGTCCGACTCGCACTTGGCCGGTTTTTTATGGTATGCGTTGGCAAATAGAACGTCGTACTGTGATCGAAGTGTGAATTTTGGAGATAAAGTTAAACAATCTCTTCAAGGACTAATCTGCGACACTATTTAAACTGGAATTGAAACGCTGCTTGTCAGCCGAAACAATTGTGTGAGGTTACTTTTTTTTCACGAGGAGTTGGCTTAGTCCTTCCCCTCCCCTCCTAGTTGAGGTAGTCCTGAATATTGAAGTAAGTACTGGACTTTGAAGACTTACCTTTCAGAAAAGTGTAGAAGGTTTTCTAAGTATTTTAGTAAAAACTTGAAACTATTTTATTGTTTTATGATTTTATCAATCTATTAGTTTCTGCCCGCGACTTCGTCCGCGTGAAATTTCTTGCTCCCTCGACCTTCTTAAAATAAAATAAATAAAATATAAATTACAGACATATATATAGAAACTACCACTATTATTACTACCACTACCACCACCACCACCACTACCTCTATTTTAATTACTATTACTATTATTTAGTTTTTTATTAATTTTGTCATTTCTATCGACATCATACAAAACAGCGGTGCCCCATCCCTACCGTGTGTACACAGGGGATGCGTCTCGTCGTCGCTCGCGTCTAGCGCATCTCGCAATGAATCACATAGTGTGTTTCGTTCTTTATTAGCTTACGACTCGCAAATAGAGGGTAGATAGGAACTATGTGTAATGGCTATAGTAAATATAGATTTAATAATGGTTTACTGTTTAATGTTGGAGTGGTTTTTGTAACTTGGTGTGGTGTTAGAGTCTGGCAAACGAAAGTAGAGACTGAAAAAGCGGGGCAAATTTAAAAAATATCAGTATAGCAACCCTAAAATTAGTATGACATACCTGGAATAACCTAATTTGATACTTTATAATATTTTTTTATGATGAAAAACGGTATTATTGGTACACTACTGCTTGACTTACAGACTTTTGAGTTAGAAAAATGCTCAACAAGATCACAACAAATCACCAACAACACGCCATCTACACAGAGCTTGTACCTTGTTTTGAAAAATTGAATTTGACATTTTGTCTAACATTGCCATATAAAAAGTCTGCAAATAATTCGAGTGTCTACTTTCGTTTGCCAGACTCTTATCATGTTTCTGCACAGGGCAAGATGGAATTTCAAAGGGAATCCAAAATGGGTGTTGTGTTTTTTCCAAGACTACAGTTCCGTTCTACAATTTATATTGTCAAATGCAAACTTTTAAAAATATTTTTTTTTTCATGGTACAATGACAATGGTCTGTTTTTGAACTCGATCTCGTTATTTAGAAGGAAAAAAACAAGAAAAGGAGGAAAAGCAATCAATCATTGTTTCAATAACGAATTCCGTATTTTCCCATTTGTCTTCCTGCAAGTCTAATCGCAGCTGGACCACCGTAACTTCACGTTATTTATACCACAATATATCCTGTAAGGAAGAAATACGATTCACACCAAATTGGGACCATTCAATATCCTCCATCCTTCACCAAAAGCCGTTAAACATTATTTTCTACAAACACTATCACTTACAATTGAAATTAAACTTTAGTTCACAAATCTTAAGATATAATTTTGAATGTCTTAGGATAGGCTATTTTCAGGATACGTCACAACCTAAATTTAACTTTAATTTGAAAGGATTAAGGTAGAATTTAGGTTGTAGTTTTGTATCTATTTTCAGATACTGTAAATGTGTTTGATTTTGTAACAAAGCCACATTCCTGGCTTGTTTGTGTTTGCTGGCGTTTACGTCCTTTTGTTCCGTGTTGTAAGGAAGTGTTGTTCATAGGCTGTTTATAGTGTTTATCTTGACAAACATCCCCCGGCTAAGTATATTTGGTAGCGGCTTTTTTGGTATCAAAATATTTATTTTAGGTAGGTACTCAGTAGGTACTTGATTCATGTTTATTTTCATCTCGGCGCCCGGCGTCGCGTGATCCTGACCTTTTCTACTACAACGAGATTACGATAATTATCACTATTCTGGGATTTATTAACTATAAGAATATTAAAAGAAAATGTACCGTCAAACGGGGTGAATAGGGATGCAGGGGTGAATAGGGACAAAACTTTAAAAAGGATTTTAATATAAAAATAATATAGTTTGTGGCCAAAAAGGACCCTAATGTGTTTACTGTATTATAATTAGCGATTATGTGCCCTTATTGACAACAAACTATATTATTTCAACGTTAAAATCCATTTTAAAGTTTCGTCCCAATTCACCCCTGCATCCCTATTCACCCCGTTTGACTGTAACTAACTATTTACACTAGATACTAAATTAAATAACTAACTTACTATTACTAACAAAAACAAAGGACACTTAGGCGTCGAAGTACTCGTCCGCATCGCTGTCATCCGGAAACGTGCCCAGAAGACTGGCAGCATTGCCACGTTGAATTGCAATGCTAATTCTTTGGCCAAAGAACGACAGCCCTCTGCGATTACTACAAAATCTTCGTACTTAATTTATCTAAAATAATATCATCATGTGATTCCCTCATTGCTGGACAAAGTCCACTTTCATACTGAGAACGCATTCTGAGGGCCTAAAAAGGCCACTTTGGCAGAATCATAAAAGGATAACATTATGAATCATAACGAAAGTCGTAAAATGGTCACAAACTGACAATTTATAATATTATTTGACATTAAAGCAATTCATATTTTGTGGACCATTTTACGAATCTCCATAGAAAACTGTCAAACAGATGAATTGCGTGATAAGAAATTGTACGCAAATAATATTATGAATTGTCAGTTTGTGACCATTATACGACTTTTATTATGATTCATAATGTTATCCTTTTATGATTCTGCCAAAGTGACCTTTTTAGGCCCCCAGAACATTGATCAGCAATGACCGAGCTTCCTTGCTAAGTGTTTGCGCTTCTAACTACTTTTTTGTCTTCAACAAGGGTTTTAAACCCAAGATCAGCACCCTAATTGCGTAATATACTATTGACCTTTTGAACGCCATTGTCACATATATGTGATAAACGAAACCTTACCCTGAACGCCAACGTCACAAATATATGACAAAATACACGTCGCACGGGTCGCACCATGTTATGAAATAAACAATTTAATCATTACTTTGTTTGTTTTTATTTATTATAATTTAAAAGTTTAAGCTTCCGTCTATATTGTATTGCATGAAACTAATATAACTAAACCACCAATATCGAGGTTGTTTTAAGTGTGTGTGTGTGTGTTGTTTTGTTAAAGTGGCCGGGCGTCAGGGGTACGGCGGCGCGGCGATACGTTTATACTCTGGCGTTCAAAAGGTTAATCTCAATCAATTATTTTGAAGGATATTGCTAATCCATTGCTTTATATGTTCGAAAAATGTATCTATTCAACAACGTAAAATAATGCAATGAATGTTGTTGAAGGGTAGTTCTTCGAAATTTGATTCTTCGACTGATCCATATGGCCAAAATTTAATTTCACTTTCAGCTCTGTAACACATGCTCATATGAAAATAGACATACCAAAGAACACATGTTTGTATGAGGGGCTCGTTTTTATATAGTAGTTTTCAAGATATCGACGTTCGAATATTTTGTGCCCAGATGAATCAGAAACAGAAATAAAAAGTAATAAATACACAGTTAATTTTGATTGATAATTCTAAACAATAATTATTTATTCTTAACTAAGACTAAGACATATCAAAAGTGTCATATTTAGAACAGTTTTATACTCCTGTCACTTTTTAATTAGGTATTCAAAAGGTTATAGCTAAATAAATGATAATAAATAAGACTAGAACTACTGACTTGTACACGGTCAAACATTGGACATTATAATGCAACAAAAGCACTCCTTTCGTGCTGGAAAGGGGAAATCGAATTTATTTCATTAGTCATATGGGGGTTTTGACCATACGAATCAGGCACAGTTGAATCAGATTTTTGCCTACAATCATGCATAACTCATCATACATACAGACTTCATTATTGTTATTTTTCTACACGATTCCATAACCTAAAAGCATCACACGAAACACAGATTGAAGTTTTAAAACAATAAAATAAATTTTATAAAGTAGGCATTGTAATCATAATGTCACCTGAACCAAACACAGGTGAATCAGATATTTTCCTTCGTAACACCGGGATCTAAGCCAACCAGCCGCAGGTCCACCTTCTAGCTCGTCCGTTGCACGACTGGCTTCCCCCCGCGCGGGAAGCCAGACTCTCATTATTATTACCTGACCAAGTACGGTCAAGTGAAGCTTACGCCACATTAATCAGTATTATACGCCGGACACTCCTTATTTACTTATTTATAAACAAAATAACGTAGTTATAACCAATACACATTTTTTTTGTAAGAGGACAACTCATTTCCTTTCGATATAATTATAATTTATATTGATGTATCAAAGGGAAAATGCGACATCGACCATTTTGTACCGGAAAATGGCAAACGGACGCGTTATATGAATCAGAAGAACACACTTCAAATATTTTTATTTTCTACCTAGACAGCAAGTATTTAAAAAATATCATTTGTCCTAGTAAGGCATAAAGCTAAACTGTACAAAAAAAAATTTACATGCCGTTTTGTTAGTTGGTTACAGAAATATACCCATAGACATCGAAAATTTTGTCCCTGAAGAACTACCCTGAACTGTCAAAATGAAATCAATTCAATCTCAATTCCCCCCCGCTGGTAGTAAAGCACCAGAAGGTGCGATCTGAAAGGCTCATTACAAGTAGAAGTGTCCTGACAGAGAATTCTACCTCGTCAACAAAGCTACGATGTACCTACTTAATTTTAGATAGATAAGATTAGTGCAATGTTTAGGGTTTATCCTGGGTGAAGCACTAATAAAACCCAAACCCAGACGACATAGTAGGTACATCTACAACGTTTTGGTTGGTTCATTCCTAATATTTTGTTCGTTACTCTCGGTACTACTCGGTGCCATGTCGCAACGGACAGGATGCACTGGCACTAAAAGTACCACATAACGTTATAAAAGAATCACGCTTGCCCCATGTGATGTGCATTTGGAACGCCTTAAAAGGCAGATGTCGATCGTAGGGCTGAACGTGTTCATATAGTTATAGTTAAAAATGAATGAAAGAACAATGAACGGAAATCGTATATTCATCTCTTTTACACTACACTAATTCCTTTCGCTTTGCAGTGGAAGCTTGCGAGAAAAATCTGTGCAAAAACATAATAACCTTTTTTTTCTCCAAGAGGGTTAGCCAAATCTGTTAGAGTCCAATAATAATAATAGATGGCGAGCTCGTTCAGACTCTGTTCCGTAGGATGTGAAATTGGGAATAACCTATGGAAAACCAAACAAGACTTTGCCTCACCCGGAAAGCGGACCCAGAGAGCCTAGACAAGTGTCAATCGCTTTTAAAAGCTTTATTAACCGACTTCAAACAAAAAAGGAGGTTCTGTATTCGACCCATATGTATGTATGTCCGCAATTTTCTCAAAAACTATTGAACCAATTTTGATAATTCTTTCATTAATGTGATCAAGGTTAAAGTATATAATACATTTGGTAATTATTCTTAAGTACGAATTTATATGCATACAATATATGTATACTGCGTCTCCGGCATTTCTATGCGAATTTTGATGATTCTTCTAGTCGGTGTCTTAAATTCTTCAATGCACTTAGTGTTAAATGAATTTGTGTGGAGTAGATGCAACTAAAATGTGAAAAATAAATACTTTTAACAAAAATAATATAACAACCGATTAAAAAAAAAACACTACAAAGTGATAAATTACTTTAATTTCGGAAGTCTGTGTCAAAAAACAAAAATGCGGAACCAACGACACCGACTTCCGAAATTGACGTTATTTATCACTTTGTAGTATTTTTTTAAGTCGGTTTTATTTCGACTTTCAACAGGATTGACATAAGCTCTTCGCTAAATATGTCAATTAATTTTTGTCTTTTCCATCATGGTTATAGCTGATAGAACGTTAGTCCTCAAGACTCTACGATCAGCAAATGCTCACTAGACCAAAAAAACAAATTTTGACCTCAATATCGATTATAGCACCCTTGAAAACCATGAAAACTACTCTCACGATAAAAAGTTGTAAAATCGCAGTCGCCATCTTCGATTTTCATTTTGACGTCGAAGTTCACTTTCACTTTTGGCTTCAGCTTTCTCTAAAACCACGAAAACTATCTCTCTCCCTCCCTCTGTCTCCTGCTATCCCAAAAAGTCGCATGGAGCGCTTGGATAACGCTAGTTACGTGTTGATTTCTACCAGTTTAATCCTACCGTAAGCTCCATTAAAGAACTTCGCTCCAATAAACTCTTCTGAAAAACCTCGCCCTTCATTTACATGTTATAATTCTAAGAGCCAGCCCTGATACAGTATCGCGTTACACAACATGTTATGGCGTGCAGATGGCGTTGTATTTCTGTACACGTTAGACAGACACGTCCCCATAGCGCGGAGGGGTTAATGTGGAGGGGGGGGGGGGGGTGCCATGGGCTTTACTTTACACCCATGTTTGATGGGCTGCAGTAGTTGTAAAGCTAATTTGGTGACGGTTTTTAAAAGGATATCAGTTTCGTGGTTTGCGATTAATTATCAAAGGAATGGTTTAACCTTCTTATTGTCTTGATATTTGTACAAAACATAGTAATATGGTGGTGGACAGCGTTGGTACTCTCTCTCAACTCGTTTCTTCCGATTTGTGGGATAAAGCTTTGCATCACAGCCATAATGTTCCCACTGCTGGGACACAGGCCTCCTCTCTGTGATAAGGAATGGACCATAATCTACATCCCAGGATGGTAGATGTCACATGTCCTCGAATCATTGGCTCTAGGATAACACTAATCTACTACTCGCTAATGTTTACTCACAATGTTTTCCTTCAGCGTTTTGAGAGCAGTGGTGATGAAATTATTTACACAAAGCTAAACGCCTGTCTGGGTCTGGGTTCGAACACATGACATGCAATATAACTCAAAAGTCGAGGTCGATTTTACAGGGCCATCGCTGCTCTGCATGCACCAATTTGTCACATCATCATCATCATTTCAGCCGAAAGACGTCCACTGCTGGACATAGGCCTCCCCCAAGCACCTCCACTTCGACCGGTTTAGTGCTTTTCGCGTCCAAAGAGTCGTCGTCGTGTGATTTGTCACATCGGTAAACACTTATTTAGTAGGTAAATCTAAAACTGCATTTGACACGAAAGAAAATATTTCGTAAGAAACCCTGCAATATACAACAATGCTTGTTTCTTCTATTTTTCTCCCCCGAAAACGTAAATCACGATTTAAGTTCATCTGTCCAAGACAGCTTGTTTATATTTTTAGTATGGCTAATTGTAGTGACGGTAGGGGGATTCACCGTGGAGGACAATGAATGGGCAGTACTTCTGGCTACCCTACGTTTATGAATCATACGGCATACCCCCGAAAACTTATGCACTGTGTAACCTTGAGACGTTCTTGAATATCTATCTGTCGCTACAATACGCTTTAAAGTGAGGGAAACAGCATGAGAAAACCAGAACCTTCAGTGCATGGCTAGATGTGCAGGTGAATAGATGGAATACCCTGTATTGCAGACGAAATAAAGGGAAAACAAATGGATTCTACAACAAGGGATTCTTGATAAGTTAGTGTTTTTCTTGTTAGGGTGTCTTATTTTACGATAGGCGATCTTATTTTATCCAGCGATTTGTGCCAGCTATCCTTAGGATGGGCATACTCAAAGCATTTATTTTAATTAAACCATTTACAGGCACTTTTGCATTGTCAAGGAGTCGGTCAGTCCGAAATATGAAGCTAGTTGCCCATTTCAAAGCGTAGTAGGTCTTAGGGAGAATAGGTAACGGGCAAGAAACTCCATGGACACTCTTATAAAAGGTACCACTATTTTACTTGTGGGTGGATAAGGTGATGTATCTAAATTAATTTCATAATAATATATGTGTGTAGAAGATACATCCTAGACCTTAATAAAGTGTCTGGGATAGATTGGATGCGGAAGGTGGAGGACAGGATGTTGTGGCGCGGCCTGGGAGAGGCCTATGTCTAGCAGCGGACTGCGATAGGCTGAGTTGATTGATGGAGAAGTTACAAGAATTTTTTTACAAATATAGGACTTGTCCTTTGTGAATTGAGGAGCGAAAGGTCCGGTCCCCCGGGATATAAATCTTCAGATGTTTATAACTGTCTGGCATTTTGTTTTTCTGTCTGCAATCTCACTGTTTCTTCAAGACACTGGGAATTCCAAATTACGTCTGGGAGTCTGGACTGACTTTAAATTAAAAGCCGAGCTAAGTGTGGAAATATTTACTGCATTAGGTACACGCATAGTCTGGAAAAGACAGACAAGAAGATGATGAATTTGATTCCGTTAGTGATGTGATCCGTTTTTCTAATTAGGTACTTCTATACATTTGTACTCTTAACAATCATATTGAAGTAATGAATAACTAATTACAACACGATGGATCGATCAGATGAAGGAATCATCGTCCTCTAAATTCTACACGGTGGTAAGAGATGCGCTGGACAGAAACCGGTGGAGGCGGATCATCCGCTCCAGATGCAACTCCGAAGCTGAGCACGATCCTCAGACATGAGGGACCGACTACAGAGAGAGAGAGAGAACATGAGGAATACGTTGAGATCAAAGAAGTGGCACGCAGTGATCCACGGGTGCCTATATGGGGGGACGTGCGGTCGTGGGACCGGCTGCACTTAGTGATGGGGTCCGTTAACACCTTAGCTGCGGCAAAAAAATCATAAACTTTCATCTGGTGCGGTGGCGGTCGAAATGCACCATCCATCGACCTTTTAGACAGTGCGTATCAGTCCTTTTCGACCTGACACCGCTAGGATAGATTAAAGCGCTATAACTTCGCGAAAACATGGTGTAAACTGTTTTTTTTATACTGTTAAAATGGTCCTGAACCCAGTTTCTTTACGTTCGTTTCGCCCCTGGATCTGCCAAACAGGAAACGAGAAATCAATCAAGGAAAGTGTCAGGCCGATAACGACCGATACCGCACTAGAAAGTACTTTTTTATAGTGATGGGACAGACAAAAATATAGGGTTATCGAAAATAAAACAGAATTATAAGAAATAAAAAAGTGTGTATTTAATAAATCGAATTAGCCAGACAGGAACACTAAACTAATGTACATGTTTCTCTTTATAGCACTGCACGCAAAGAGATTGACTGCATTTGTTGCAGAACGTTTTATTTTATTTTTTACTTTCTTTTTTGCTTGTTTGCACTCTAGTGTCTCTCGTAGCTTTTCATAACACCGTGCACAGTTTCTTCTCTTAGGACCTTATACCTAAGTATACATACACTACACACATACACACACATGTATACTGGTACACTACTGTGACACTACGGTACGGCTTCGGTACGTGTACTTTTTTTATTCGTAAATTTCCAAATATTTTGATGTGTGTAAACTTACCGATTGTGTTTGGTTTTGGAGCATGACGTTTTATTTCTATAGGGGTTTCGCAATCTTTGTTTTTTATCCTTGGAAAAATTTCTTCACTATCACTGTCACTGTAATACTTTGGGACATTATTTGCGGGGTGAATCAACTTGTTTTCTGAAATAGAAATTTTGCTGGTCGACGGCATTTGTTTTATTTTTACAGGTGGAAATGTTTGTGCATTTTCATCCAAACCATCTTCACTATCACTGTTCAGCGTTATTTTTCTTTTACATCTACGTTGCGCCATACTTTAACACCTGTCGATAAAGTAACGACACGCACACGTACTGTCTTATAGAGATCACAACACTGACTGGCGGCTCGACCCTTGCGCGCGCGCTCCGTGCGGCAACAGGTCGGCATCGGTCATATACCAAAATAGGCCCGCCGCCGCAGGGAGCGGGTGTTTTTCACCGTCAGTGCGATGGTGGTCGAAAAGGGCCCGCCACAATGTTTTAATGCCAAATACCTACATTTGTAACCACGAGCCGAAATATATATTTGTCTCTGTCGAACTCCTACAAATACCGAAGATAATCGTTCCGCACCAGCGAGAAAGATACAGTTTTGACCGTGCGCACCAGCGCTAAACACCGTGGCGGGCCGATTTTGTGTGATCCGCAGTGAACGTGTTAAGCATGGCGGGCTGATACCAGTCGGGGGTGCGGTGAATCTACAGACGCCAGCACATAAAGCTACTACAATCTGTCAAATTTCAACAAGAACAAGAAATTTCGCGCGAGCTTAGTACCGGGGAGAAGGTAGTGTTATATAAACCCATGTAGGGATGCTCACAAGCCTGCGTTCGTATTTTTTTTTTCAAAATTTTGTCTTACACCAGGACCAGTTGCCGCAGCAGCAACCTTCCTTCTCTTACTTTATTGGATTGTTACCACAGAGATTACTTTGCATACCTACTATTGTATAGAAGCAAGTTTTTCTAACTGAACAGACAGCTGTGCTGCTGGGGAGTTTGTTGCGCCACTTTTTCTTCTCAGCGAAAGCACTAGGAAGTGATGAAGGGCGGGCGTTCGAATATTGCTGATCCTCAGCCTAATTTGACTAAATAACTTTTGGATTTTGAGATAAGGCCCCAAAGAAGCTGTTGGTCTTCAAGCTTTTAAAGAACATGTCACGAATACATTTAAATGTATTGCATCACTTGTTTGTCTGAGTATGTAAAACAATGAGATAACATAAGTTCTCATTGCGCAACTTATTACCATTTTAAATGAGTGTGCACGTGTTTTTCCATCACATATGAAGTACCATGGAAAGTGCAGTTTTCCTGGATATCCATTTGTATTCCCTTTGTGTATGGCATATCGTATTGTGATCTTTTTGGAAATCATGATTTCCAAGAACTGTTGTTTTAAGGCGTGTCTGTTTTCCTTGATGACTCGTTTACTTTGTAAAGTATTTTTACTTTATTTAATTATTGTGAATGTGAGGACTATGTGGATCATTTCTTTTTTCTGTAGGTATTTCTTTTTTCCTTCTTAGTTAGTTTTAATCATGATCTGGCAGTTTGAGTAATTTACGCGGCCTACCCTAATGTCCTTTCTTTGGTATTGTTCGTCGAATCGTTGAGCTCCTCTAGTTCTGAGTTGAGCTGCACGATTTTTGACAAATGCGTGCCCTGACTGGACAGGGCCGCTCAATCTGTGTGGTTCTTTCCTCAAAAGATCATTTCAGACACCAATCTACATGGTCTTCACATGATCTGACCAAGATTTTGTCTGGACTTTAAAAGAGACTGTGATCTCTGAGTTTATTTCGGCCTTTCTTCTCAGAGTAGTCAGATAGGAATGGCCGACCTCATTTAGCTTAAAAAAAATATGATTGACGTGTAAAAGTGTTTGTACAAACCTACTTACAGAAAATAAATCATTTATCAATAATAATAGCTATCCGCGGCCTAATTGCGGAACGCCAAATCGTCAAATGATTCTGATCAGTTGGCTTCATTTCTATCACAATTGGCTTCATTTTACGATTTTCGAATTGCGAAACTCTAGTTTCTGCGCAGGGCCTTAACGTTCATAATTGGTTTCATAATAAACTAGAGTTTCGCAATTCGAAAATCGTAAAATGAAGCCAATTGTGATAGAAATGAAGCCAACTGATCAGAATCATTTGACGATTTGGCGTTCCGCAATTAGGCTGCTGGACACTGCTCTTTTTATTTTATTCCGTTTGCACTAACATGATTCAATGTGTTTTTAGCTTTTTGAAAAATCCGCCTAGCCTAAATGAGTTGGCAGATTTGAAGCCATAATACGGCTAGAGATCATGTATTGCTAATAGTTGTCACCAAGCATGTGAGATATGTGTGTGTAATCCATACTTTATATATTTTATCACACTAATCACATCACACTATCACACTAATATTATAAAGGCGAAAGTTTGTGAGTGTGTGTGTGTGTGTGTTTACCTATATGTTTGTTACCTCTTCACGCCTAAACCACTGAACCGATTTAGATGAAATTTGGATAGAGATAGTTTGAGTCCCGGAAAAGGACATATGATAGTTTTTATCCCGATATTCCCACGGGATCGAAACTTATGCGGGTGAAACCGCGGGGCGCAGCTAGTAATATTATAAATTCGAAAGTAACTCTGTCTGTCTGTCTTTATGTTACCTCTTCACGCTTAGACCGCTGAACCGATTTAGATGAAATTTGGTATAGAGATAGTTTGAGTCCCGGGAAAGGACATAGGATACTGTTTATCCCGATGTTCCCACAGAATCGAGACTTATGCGGGTGAAACCGCGGGGCGCAGCTAGTAATAAATAAACATTGTTTGTCACTCCGTGTGTTGAGTTCTCCGCATCGCCCGATTAAATATATCTAAAGGAATGTTATTGTTCTGTGATTCATGTTTAACTAAAACTTCGGCTACTTCATCATTGTGGAAGTATGAGTTCTTAGAATGGAAGGAAAACAGCTGTTGGAGAATTAGTTGTGGACATTGGTTGAGAGACAAAGAAAAAACTGGAAATTCTTTTTAAATGGAAACTTCACAGATGAAAAATCTAGCAGTTTTACATGTCAACTTTTCATTGTATGGCTTTCAAAATAGCGCTGAGGCAATGAAGCTCAACGGGTCTCACACAAATGATTCAACTGCCTTGGACCCGCAACGAATTCAATCAGAAATATCGCCAAGCGGTTAGTCGACTCTTCACGTGACCAGAGGGCTGGCCTATTTCTTGGCCAAAGAATTAGCATTGCCATACAACGTGGCAATGCTGCCAGCCTTTTGGGCACTGTTCCTGTTGACAGCGATGCGGACGAATTCTTTGATGCCCTATGATTATTTTGTTTATTTTTTCATATAATTGTACATATTATTATAGTTTATATGTTAGCTTATATCATGTAACTATCAGAAAATAATTTAGCAGAAAAGGAATTTCTCGGTAGCAGCCTGGAGTCGGGATTTGTGCCCGGTTGATGGCAATAGGCTCGCCCCCTATTACATGGGATTTAAACATAACTGGCGAAATGTGGGTGCACAAAAGGGCACACCTCTACCTAACCCTTTGGGGTATTAGGCCTACAGGCGTGATGTTATGTGTGAAAATGGAGAATCACGGATTTATAATAATAGTACTTAAGTACTCTTCGCCAGAAAAGGTTTTCATTGCGCTCCAATCTCGTTATACTTAGACATTTCATAGCCTGGATTAATATCAAAATGATCCCACGTTGTAACCCGATCTCTCCGCATTATGATGAATGCGCCTGCGTCGGAATAAACTTGGAATAATTGTGTCCAGTTGACGGATCGATAGCTTATCAGCGATAGTACTTGTACAACGTTACCTATGCCGCCATGCTGCTGGGGGCCGGTACAGGTGGAGGCACAAGTGTTAGGTGATGTTGGGTACGGTGAGCAGTGGTGGCCCCGACTCGAAGCCAGACAGGTGCTTTACTTTGTGGAAGTAATTTCATCACCACTGCTCTCAAAACGGTGGAGGAAAACATCGTGAGGAAACCGGCAGGACCTAAAAAACAAAAATTCGAAGACATGTGACATCTACCAACTCGCATTGGGCCCGCGTGGTGAATTACAGCCCACTCCCACCTACAGAGAGCCTGCGTCCCAGCAGTGAGAACATTATGGGCTGATTATGCTAAGGCAAGAAGTTCTCGGAATCGTTTTTGTAGATAAGTTCAGCTGGTTTTGGTGGCAATAGAAGAATGGTTAGTATTCGGATGAATTTTTGGCCACCCTGACTCTAACCATGATATTTTAACATTGTTGCTGCTTTCAATTGTTTGATTTTCTAAACTTATGTAATTTATTACACAAACATACATAAACTCACGCCGTTTTCTCATGGGGGTTGGCAGAAGCGACATAACGCCACCTGCTACGATCCTTATATACCCCTTTTTTACTTCCTTAGGTACCTTTAAATGTGTGGATAGCTTTTTAGTTGTGTTTGACTGAAATCACACGTTGGCCAATCTCCAATAGAATTCGCCGCATTGCCCTTCCAGTGCCAAAGTCAATAAAGCCGCATGCCTTTAACGTGTAAACCACAAAATATTGACGAAGTTGCATTGTCCAAGTCCGATGTTATCTTGTTTTAGATCCTTCCCGCTCCCACCATGTGGTCTACCTTAGATCTGAATTGTTTAGCGGTACAAGGTTATTTTGGGCGTAGCCAAAATTTGGAACTAACGCCGCCATTTTCAAATCAGAATGATGGTATAAATCAAGAACTTAAGACTATCGTGGCCCAATTACATTCTACCATTATACAGGGTGAAATTAAATTCATGGGCATCCTTTTAAGGGGTCATTGTACTCATCATTATGAACAACTTTTACTATGGGACTAAACCTAAAATCGCGAAAAAAAATCAGCTGTTTCTTGAATTTATGTTCACATAACTCGTCAAAATGTAGGGAAGAGCTGATTTTTTTTTCGCGATTTCAGGTTTGGTCCCATAGTAAAAGTTGTTCATAATGATGATTACAATGACCCCTTAAAAGGATGCCCATGAATTCAATTTCACCCTTTATATGGTGTGCAAATGTGTCATATTAACATTTAATTTATTACGAGTTTAATAATTTTGTTTTTTAAATAAATTTCAAGTGAAATTTCGCACAAATGTTTGCCAACAGCGCCCCCCTGTCAACGTCATTCACCGAAAGATCCATGATGTTGTTGAAATTCAATCACCCATCTCGCGACATCATTTCTGCACCTACCAGTACATTCCTGGGCCAGTCATCAGGCCTCGATAACGCGGTGACTTATGTAAATATAACTGAAATGCCATTCCATGCCTGTGGCAGGCGCGGTAATGTACCTCGTAATAAACGTACAGGTTATCAATAGTACATACCACGACTTGATTCGAGAATCGTAACTAGGTCTTCGAGAGAATCGTAAGTAGGACTTTTGTGAAATTCTTCCTGATTTGAACGAAAAAGCTACACAAATCAATGTTTTTCTCTGTGGGAAATTGGCCACCTACATAGGTCATTACAAAGAAGGGAACGATCACGAAGAATAACCAAAGGCCATTTTGGTGATGTCAGTACTTATGGTGTACTAGCAGCGCCCTGCGGTTTCACCTGCATAAGTTTTCCGTGGGAATATCGGGATAAAAACTATCCTATGTTCTTTCCTGGGACTCAAACTATTTCTGTACCAAATTTCTTCTAAATCGGTTCAGCGGTTTAAGCGTGAAGTGGTAAGTGGTAACAGACAGACACACTTTCGCATTTATAATATTAAGTATAGATTTAGAAGAATGTTGCTAAGTACACTCTTCCTCTTCAACAAGTATTCTACGTTAGGCATAGAAAAGTGATGGATGAACAATTCCATGACGGAAATTGCGTGGTAAATTATTGAAGAAGTAAAAAGCAGACTTTAGCATAGTTGTTTTGTCATTATACGGATGTCCCAGGAAACCTTTACCAGCGAAGGTCTGTGGTTAGGGGACACTAATACCCATCGATTTGACCCCTAGCTATGTTCCGCGATATTTTTTAGTTTTCGAGAATTTATAAATTCCTCTCCAACAGAAATTTTAAACTTGTGATCAAATTCTGAGCTACTAGTAGTTAGAATTTGGGTGTGTTGTGTTTTACAACATGTGAATATACATTCTAGCCATAATACTGACAAAAAATCTCAAAGAAACACCTCTCAGGAAAAAGTTATGACTAAAACCGCCTACAATTAAAAAAATCTAGAAATAAACAAAAAAAAAAATTTTTTTTTGAAAACTACAAAATATCGCGAAACATACATAGGGGTCAAATCGATGGGTATTAGTGTCCCCTGACCACAAACCTTCGCTGGTACAGGTTTCCTGGAACACCCTGTATAAACTTAACATCTCTCACCTCCATGTGTTCCCGAAAGATTAGATTCTGTTTGTTATGAGTCTCATATAACAGGGGGCGAGCCCTTGCCATCAACCCGTGCTGCTATTGAGAATGGGTGACGGATAACAATTTGCCCGAAACAGGACCTCATGCTCAGCAGTAGCGCCTGCGACCATAAACCACCAGGCAGTTTTTTTGGGCTTATGTTTAACTTATCACCAGATAAAGTAAAATATAACATCAAAAAAACACTTTCTACTGCCAAAAATAGTAAATAATCACCAAAATTAAAATTGCTCGCTCTTGCATCCTATGTCGACGGAGCCTCGCTTCGCGGGGCTCCTATTTCTGTGTAAAAGACTTAAAGTAACCTAACCATTTTTTTTTTTTTAACGTGGAGAAATGCTCATGCGTTCTGCACTACCACGGGGAGATAGTGCAGTTATGTGGGACTCCAACCCACTAAAACTCCACGGTGTCCTCCTCTGCCGCTTACGGCGGGAACACGGGCACGCGTTAGCACTCATCCGTGAACCCGCCGCGGCTGTCCGTCACCGGACCCTCCTCTGGGGAGTATTCCCCATCACCGGCGCACCAGAACACATAGCACGCCGTGACCACCCCAGGGCCCAAACCAGCACATGGGCGCCAGACGACCCCGTGTCTGGGCACCCTTGGTCCCCCTGCGACGGGTCAGGTCATTGGCCCCGCCGCCTGCCAATTTTCGGCCGCAGAGGATAGGGAGAGCGGCCAACGTCATACCAACACTCCTCTTCCTCTGCGGCCCCACCGCGTCCGCCATCGGACGGTGGCGACCCCGTCAAGGCCGCGGAAGGTAGGGAGAGCGGCGCACCGCAATACCGGCACTCCTCTCCCACCGCGGCCTCCAACCCTCAGCCGCGATGCCTCCGATACGACATCGCGGCCCGCCTCAGCTGCGATGTCGCTCAAGCGGCACCGCAACCTACTTGTTGGCCGCTACGTCGTCGGCTTACCGGCAAAAGCCCTGACGAGCGGCCCCTCCTCGGGTTCCACTTCGCTTCACCGTGGGTGTCCAAGCCACGGCTACTGAGCCCCCCCGCCTCGACAATGCGGGAACCCACCGGGGGGGAAAGTAACCTAACCAAACCTAACCTCGGGGTACCCAGCTAGAACTATTGTAATTTTAGACTTCATTTTTTGGTGTTCAATATATTTTTTTGGTGATCATTATATTTAACCCCGTTTTTTTGTCGTCAGTTGTTATACTTGTTATCATCAACTAGTAGAATAAATCTTGCTACTGGATATCGAGTCATGCGCAGCAGAGCGTAAATTGTAAGTACTCGTACTACAAAAGATTAAACACATTTTAATCAACGTACTTTAAAACTACTCTACAACAAACCTTTTAATTAATTAATTAATTAACCGATTGAATGACAGATCACGTGCAGCCGCGCACGCGCAGTTGATACAAATGTTAATTACCAATCAAGTGTAATTAACAGACAGATTTATATGAATGCATTCCGATTGGCTGGGTTTGCATTGCAGATGAACTTCATAATTGGATGTTTCTAGAAGTTCTATAGAAGCTTGGGACTTCCAATTAATTGAAATGTGACTCTTTTAATTATAACAAATTGCTTGTTATTATGTTCCTAATTACCTACTAATCTGACAATATGTGTAAAAAAAAAAAATGCTGTTTTTTGGAAAGCGCATCACTTGAGAATGGCGGGACAGAAAACCTTAATTTTTATTTTTTATTATTAAGTATTAATTTTAATTATTATTTATTCATTATTTTTTCTAAGATGTTGAAGAAATACTGAATCGTTTGTTCATATTAGGCTGAGAATCAGCACTTTTCGACTGTCAAAATTACATAAGACAGTCCTCGAAAACGCCCGCCCTTCACCATTGAACTCACGAACCCTTGTTTGGCACATTCACGCCAGCCATCATCTTAATTCCCATTACAAGTACCAATAAGCTTATCAAATATCTCTGATCCATCAATAAAAAGCATCATAAACATTCCACTATGCATAAAGAAGCTCTATTCCAAATCAATTAAAAACCACTCAAGATCAAAGTCAAGGAGTACATGAGCATTATCTGTAAAGGGCGCCATACATCTGTACCTACGTCTGATCTCATCTGTTTACTTAACATGTGTCAGATATCTCAATTACCCTTAATTGTATGCAGTTGCAACGAGGATGTAGTTGTTGAGTTCTCATGCAAATACCTATGGCCGGCGTCACTGGGTAATTATGTAAAAGAAGTCAAGAACTAGTAGGTTGTTCGTTCTCTTAACGTAGGTCAAATTAGGAGAAGGCTTATGTTTAACTTATCACCAGAGAAAGTAAAATATAACATCAAAAAAACACTTTTTACTGCCAAAAATAGTAAATGATCACCAAAATTAAAACTCCATTTTATTGTAAAATACCTAGGTTAAGGTATTTGTATTCTCATTTGCTCGCTCTTGCATCCTATGTCGACTGAGCCCCGCTTCGCTGGGCTCCTATTTCTGTGTAAAGGGTTTAAAGTAACCTAACCAAACCTAACCTCGGGGTGCCCAGCTAGAACTATTGTAATTTTAGATTTAATTTTTTGGTGTTCAATATATTTTTTTGGTGATCATTATATTTAACCCCTTAGGAGAATGCCAGGATAATTAGCTCATCTTCTTTTGCTGTATCACCGTGCTGTGTGCACTAATCTTTTGAGGATGAAAGGCGGGCGTTTTGGGGGACTGTCTTATGTCATTTTGACCTCCGAAAAGTGCTGATTCTCAGCTCAGAGTAAATGGCTTTTGATTTTGATTTAGTCATGCGCGCACAATGTTCTCCATTAAGCTATTGATATCTAGTTTTTAGTGTTCCATACCCAAAGTGTTAAAAAGGGGCGGTCTGTTAGTCTGTCTGTCTTGTCTGGCAGAGGACCATCTTTTTAACCGCAACAACTCGTATCTACACTTGTGACTTCATCTTCATAACTTAATTATTTTTTTAAAAATTAATTTTGTATTTTGTGTTTCACGAACTGTGTCCAAATAAACATTTTTCTTTCTTTCTTTCTTTCTTTCTTTAATGCCTCCCATACATAAGTTATCAAAAAGAACAAACTTCAGCTAGAAAACCATGCAACAATTAAGGAATATTTCCAACCCTGTATGACCTCATCTGTTTAGTAGCATCTCAGACAACAGTTACTCTTAACTCATGCAATTGTGCGACATATCACACCGGTCGTAATGTATGCAGTTGTATGAGGTTTGTATGAGGACGTGTGGCCGCAGGCGCCGCGGCGGCGACGTATATTGTAATGAATGGGTCCTGGTACTGTCCTGATGTGTTTTGTATTGTTTCAATTAAAATGTTATTTGTTTCGGTAAACATATTGATGTTGTCTTGATTTTATTGTGAATTACATTGATGGTACGGTTGGCGCAGAGATTCTTGCACAGAACACTATACAGGATGAAATTGAACACATGCGACAAATCGAAATGGGAGATTGTACTCATCATTATGAACAACTTTTACTATGGAACCAAACTTGAAATCGCGAAAAAAAATCAGCTGCTCCCTACATTTTGACGAGTTATGCGAACATAAATGTAGGGAACAGCTGATTTTTTTTTTTTCGCGATTTCAGGTTCGGTCCCATAGTAAAAGTTGTTCATAATGATGAGTACAATCTCCCATTTTGATTTATCGCATGTCGTCAATTTCACCCTGTAGAGAGCAGTGGTGATAAAATAATTTACACAAAGTAAAGCGCTTGTCCGGGTTCGAACTTACGACCTACAAACTGGTAAGTCGCGGCCGTTACCACTGGGCCACCACTGCTCTCTTGGTAGTTATGACAACAAATATTTATCCTGCAGCGGGGTAATTACACACTGATATAAATATTGATGTATTTTGTATTGTCATCACCGTGTCGTCATACTTGTACGGCCGGGCGTACAAGTCTAACTACTCCTAAATTTGGAACTCGCATTCAATTCTAATTAACCGAATTTACATCGGTGTTTGAATTCTCAACTTTCCATAATCATTTGTCACAGAACAGGTCATCAGGAATAACCTGGGTGCATTTTAATCAAAGCAAAAGGACAGCGGGTCTATTCTGTAAAAAGATCACCGTGATAACTGAGGTGAAGTGAGCTTAACGTGAGCTGTCACTCCACCTGATGCTAGCGATTGACACTATTGACAGCTCACTTTAAGCTCACCTCACTTTAGTTTTCACGGAGTGATTTTTACAGAATAGCATTACTGTATTGTCAAAACTATGCTCAGATTTTTTTGAAGTGAAACTTCTTTACGCACGCTTGACTTGGGGAGTAAGCTGGCGAACGCGTGACGTAAGCGTTACGAAAAGTGTGATCGGGCGAGGCGAACGGGAGTTGAGTTGGGGATATAAGCAAGAGAAAACAGTGCGCGCGCACATGTTTTTTCTCTCTTCCTCTCATAGCCAAATACGTTTGAAGTTTCACTTCAGTCGTGTGGTCATAAGCACACTCGGTTTTTTTTAAAAGAAGATTTATGTTCGTCCTGACAGCACGCTGTTCAGGTTTTACGAAGAGGTTTTCCTTCACCAGAACTCAGTGTTTTTCTAAATTAACTTATCATCTACATTATAAAATTAGAAAAATCACATCGGATTGACCAGCTATCGAACCCGAACAAATACGTATACAGGGTGACAAAGACATGACGCGCTAACTGTAACCATGAATTCAGTACGTGATTGTAGCGAAGACATATTTAGTAGACTATCGAAAAAAAAAATCTGCTGTCTCGTAGAAAAGTGCAATAGGTACCTACGTGGTCAAAATGTATGGAACAGCAATTTATTTTTTTAAGGGCATATTTTTCAGGTCCAGTTGAAAACCAGCGTCAGGCACTAGTTGTCTGGCATTATTGCTGAACTGGGCCTTTTTGGCGCAGCCGTGAGGCACACTTTCCTGCTAATTACTTACATCGGACTTTACACTTTTTATTTGATCTTTGTTTTGTTTTTTTTTATCTGATGTATCTGGTGTATTGTGTGTCTTTTAGTCTGTGCTAAATAAATGTATTTTCTTTCTTCTTTTCTTTCTTTTTTTCTTTCTTTCCAACGCCGGATAATTTTGTCTGAGGAATAATTTTGAATTTTTGAAAGTTATTCCGTACAAAAACTGCCAGACGTATTTTTTTTTCCACGAATAAAAATTATCTATCGATTGAAAAATCAACCCTAAATCGACAAAAAAATTCCACCATATCGCACCTTCAGAATAGTAGTGACAACTCAAAATTCTAAAAAATCGAGTTACGATCTTAGAGGGTCACTAAAAGGTACGCACTTTTAGGTGAATATTAAAGAAGCGTCGTTTTTATGGTAGAATAAAGATTTATTTCTACCACAAAAACGTCGCTTCTTTTCTACTATTCTGAAGGTGCGATATGGGGTCTACAATCAAGTAAGTAATGAATCCATGGTAACAGATTGCACGGCGATATCCATCCTGTATATGAAATAAAGTTAGGCTCGTAAAAAACAGCCACAAAAACAAGTTCTACAAAAAAAAACACGTTCAACCAAAGATGAACCGCGCAGGTACTTAATTGCGAACAAGCCCATTAGTACATAAATTAGTAGTTACCAGTTCGCCATGCAACGTGGGTGCGCAGGCGACGCGCAAAAACTTGAGAGTGGGAGACGACACAGTATAATATAGAGACGATCCCTTTGTGGATGGAGAAGGATGGTGGTCCATGAGATGTTGCTAGTATTGCTGTCAAGACAACAGTTAAAACTTAAAAAGGACGCTAGAAGATTCTTGGTGGTTAGAGGGTTGGGGGAGAAGGCTGCCTATTGACCATTATCTATACTATATACTATAATATTATAAATTCGAAAGTAACTCTGTCTGTCTGTCTGTATGTTACCTTTTCACGCCTAAGCCGCTGAACCGATTTAGATGAAATTTAGTATAGAGATAGTTTGAGTCCCGGGAAAGGACATAGGATACTTTTTATCAAGATATTCCCACGGGATCAAGACTTATGCGGGTGAAACCGCGGGGCGCAGTTAGTCTTAAATATGGTTCAAAGCTCTTGCCATTGGGTCACTCACTTTTAGCACACTGGATAATCCTGTGAAAATATCAAATTCTATCAACTAATAATGTATTGTGGACATCGAGTGAGGCTTAGGGCGAATTCGACCAAACTTTGATACCAGGAGGCCAATTCTTGTAATTTAAAACGGTCAATGTCTAGTCGCAGTCTCATCTCGGCGACAAAAAAATGTCAAACACTTGTCAAAATGTAGAGAAATTAGAAGTATTTTTGACAGATTGGGACTAAGATCAGACTGTGAACGTTTTTAAAATTACGAGAATTACCCCTCTGGAATAAGTCCTACCCGAAAATAAATTTTGAATTCTTGACAGTTTCTCTATACTAGAACTGTCAGACGTTAATTTTATTTCACTGATAAAATATATCTGACTTTGGTAAAATCAGCCCTTAGTAGTCTAATCCTAAATTGCATGTATTTATTTTATGTGTTTTTGTTGCAGGTATGTTGAATTTAAGTAGGAAGCACACTAGTGAAGAGGTTGCTGGACTTTCCCATCAAGGGATTGATGGGAAAGTTGTAATAAGACAGTAAGTACCTACTGTTTTCGCATTTGGTCCTCCCACAGATATAGATACACCTAGATAACGCAACAGCAACTACTTCGCGTGCCAAAAATCGCACCAGCTTACGTTCAAAAATCGTAAGCCGCCACTTTCGCGTTCAGTCCTGCGTACTGCTGGCTGGGTGAGAGTGAGCGAGAGCGCGAGCTTGTGACGTCATAGTAGTCAAAAAACGGCACGCTTGGTTTTCATACAGTTCGTGATACTTGCGTTATCTAGGTCTATCTATATCTGTGGGTCCTCCTATTTTACGTGGAAAAAAATTGAGAGCAAAAAGATTTTCATCCCGAGGTATATAAATTAAAATTTAAGTGTTTGTTTTAATGAATGCTTCCATTCTGCATAACACTTGTAAATAAAATAATTAATAGCGGTGCGCACAACGCGAGACGGTCCACGCGCCGCGTCTAGTGTAAACACTTCCTTATGCGACACTCAGTTAATTATTTATAATGTTTATCGTGCGCACGCGGTTATTAAGAGATTTATTTTATTTATGTTATTGTAATGAATAGGACTTAGATGATTCAGTTAATTAACGAGCGTTGTTCTGGTCTTTATTATTACTAATGGATTTGTGGCGGCATCTACATCGCCACGTGTGAACTACGCATTACATTGATGTTACGCAAAATCCTGCATCGCGCAAGCAGAGTTTACCGCGCAATTAGTATATTTATAAGGTCCCGGAATCATCGGGCAGTTGCCCACCAGACACAACAGACGTCTGGTCGGACGTTCCTACCTTTTCTATGGAGGATGAGTAAACTACAGCCTGTTCCTCATACCTCTCTAGATTAAATAGCTGCTTTTTTGCTAGGAAAACGTCTCTAACACTGCTGCAAAGGATCTCTTTCTAGAAGTCGACTCTATGCTGTTGCTGGTCGTCTTTCATACATCGACGTTACATGGAGGTACATAGTTGTACAACGCATTATATGAGCGCGATTATACACGCTTTGTCTTCTTCTTTCGAAAGTCAAATTACTGACGCCTGAAAGAGAGAATTCGGTGTGTAACTATTCATCTGATATAATACGTTTATTAGTAACGGGGTAACTCTTTATTTTTTTTGCTATATAGCAAAGCATTGACAATTCCTTTGGTGGTTATGAAAGGAATTGCCAATGCGTTGCTAGAAGAAAAGTCACATATACAATATCAGTGGCGTGCATTGGTTTTCAGAATAGGTGGGCACTAGGCCGGGTCTAGTCAAGGCAAACGCGGTCACTGATCAGAAAAAAAGTGAGGGCAAAAGTGTGATTATTTTAGTAGGCATGCCTACTTAAGGGTGATAAATTGCGAAGGTCGAACGTCATGGTATTACGCGGGAGACGTGCGTATTTTTAGTTTTGTCGTATTAACTTGAACGAGTATGACAATGTGCGAATAGTACGGGAGCCGAGTAGGCCGTCCGGCGACTGCCTACTGCCGCGCGTGTTTGTATAAAGATTTTGTTTCTTGTTAGGTATGATAATTTAGTGAATTTCTTAACTGGGCAGACTTATGTTGATATATCGAGGTAGGCACTGCTTATATGCCTACATGCAATGCCCGCCACTGTACGATATATCACTGCAGAAACAGGAATAGTGGTAGACTTGTAGTATCATTCACAAGAATCACAAGGACTTCAACTATTTCTAACAATTCCAACAACAAGTATTGCAGCACACACAAATAGGCAATCTTAATACCAGCATTACCAAATGCTATGATAATGAAGATGTCCTCCACGCTGCCAGTATCTCGGCTAGATCAAGCGCGCAGCCTGTTACCGGACAGCTTGCGAAACCGCAAGAATGCCATCGAGACACCCACGGGGATTTGTCACCATGCAGGGGAGATGGAGAAGTTTAAATTAGCGATTTTAAATGAGCGTGATCGTAGCCATTTATTAGGTCCTTACATATGAAATTGGCGTTTTGTATGGAAGGAACAAAAAGTCGAATATTTTTTAATATAATATATTTAATTAATCAAAGTATGAACCATTGTTTTCAATGCACTTTTGCCATCTTATAGGTAGTTCATTGATCCCTTTACTAAAAAAACCAGTCGGACGGGAATCAATAAAATCTTTGAAGGCGATTTGGACTGCCCCATCGGAGTTGAATTTTTTCCCTTGCAAAAAGTTATCCAAATTGCGAAAAAAATGGTAATCTGTTGGAGCAAGGTCCGGGGAGTACGGAGGATGTCTAAGACATTCCAATTCAAGCTCTTCTAATTTGGTAGCCGTCTGTTGCGCAGTGTGTGGTCTGGCGTTGTCGTGCTTTCAAGCTTTTTAATCTTCCCAATTTGCTTCAAGTGAATTAAAACAGTTTTATCACTAACATCGAAGCCTGCAGCTAACTCGGACGTGGTTTGCGATGGGTCCGCTTCCACAATAGCCTTCAATTCTCCATTATCAACTTGGGTCTCAGGCCGTCCACGGGGCTTGTTCTGCAGGTCGAAATTTCCAGAACGAAAACGTTGGAACCAAAAACGAACTGTGTTTTCTTTTGCAACATGACCGCCATACACATCATTCACCCTTCGAGTCGTTTCCGCAGCACTAGTGCCACGGCGGAACTCGTACTCGTAAATAATGCGATATTTTAAATTTTCCATTTTGTAAAATGAGTGACGCAAACAGAAAAAACAGAAGAAAAAAAACAAATGAATGACGGTCATCGAAGCACAAATACATGAGTAAATAGCTGTACAAATTTGAATTTGGAATTCCTTACCAAAGAGCAGAAATTCGTGATTAAAGTGGCCAGTACGAAAAACGCCAATTTCATATGTAAGGACCTAATATTTACCTACTATAGGGAGGGATTGTATTAATAACTAGCTTCGCACGGATGCCATTTTTTTTAGAATTTCGATATTTTCATTCATACAAACCTTGTCCCGGAAATACCGAACACAATAAAAAAATAACTATCCAATTTGGTGCAGTCGTTCGGAAGTTATGCGCCTACATAGATTTATACATACATAATATAGACAAGCCATACAGCTAGGGTCTTCGATTGTTACCTTTGGTAGAGGTGTAGTTGGAACAAGTGACAAATTAGTCACTAGGCACCAAGCATCCGTGTGGCCAGTGTAATTATAGTAGAACCATGCGTTGGTTTGCTAGGGGCATTGATGCAATCATCTCAGGCTAGGACTATGTCACCCGGCACGCAGCATATTACTTGACTTGGCTTCAACCTTAGAAAATGAATGGGCCTCTCGATCAGAGTCATTATAGGCCGCCACACTACCCGGCCCGCGTGGTGGATTACGGCCCACTCCCTCTCACCGAGAGGAGGCCTGTGTCCCAGCAGTGGGAACATTATAGGTTGATTATAGGCCGCCACAATTATGTTGCTTTTACCTTTCTAATGATATTTTACGAGAGAAACTAAATATTTATATTTAATTTAATTTGTGGCCACTTGCATGATGCTCTAGTTGATTGCTAGCATCTTTCCTTCATCCAGCATAAACCTATTATCTTCAAACATCGTTCATACTTCACCTACTGCGTGTCTCCCGACACTGGCAGTCCGTTGTGACCATATCAGCGGTTCCAGTGGGCGCCCTAATATCCTCGGCGCACCCATAATACTCTGTTTACTTGTCCGCACGTGACGATCGGCAAGATACGATGAGCTTAGTAGGAACGCCATCTTGATAGTAAACATAGGACAAATACGCAATAGTTGAATATGATTAAAGGTCCTTGTCAAAGGCAGAGAACTGCCATATTTACTTTTTTGTCGCTAAGCATTGCAGCAGCAGTTTTAATTTTGACAGTTCAACTAAATTCATTGCGTTATTTACGTTGTTGAGCAGACAAATTTTTCGAACATATGCGGCAATGTTTTAGCAATTTACCTACTTTAATATTGTTCAGACTGTGATTGATAGTATGTAACGCAATTATTGTTCAGACTGTGATTGATAGTATGTAACGCAATTATTAGGGTGCTACATTGCTGTTTTCTGGTTAGAGGTGTCAGGGAAATTACAGCCAAGCGACGCTCTTTAATGTTTCTGGGTGACAGACCTTTTTTTTTTTTTTTTTTTTTTTTATGGATGGGAAATCATCAAATGACCCCTCCCGCTCTGGGTGGAGCGAAGGGAGTGTCAGACTCTTACTGACTAAAACCCATCCGTGTTCCTTCCTTAGCCCTTTATGTTCCGGGGTAGCGGTAACCCTTTCAGACAATCCCGCACCCCCGGCAGGCTTCGGCCCTGGCAGGCCCCTTCCTTTATGCTGACATCTCTTTGAGGCGCGCGTGGAACACGTACGCGCCGTCCGGCACGGGCTGGGTGACAGACCTATGACTTCAGAAAAGTTAAGTCGTCCATAGAAAATCGTGATGTTTGTACAGTTTTAAGAAGTGAAAAAAAAAGTAATAACACAATGAGAAGGTTTGGATTATATTTTTTTTTCATCGCAAATGTTGTTTTGTTGAAGTGCTTAATCTAATAAACAAGCTTAACAATTTTGTGAGAGATTGGTGCCCAAAAAAGGTATAGATTAAATAGGTTTTGAGAAAAAAAAAAAAATTTTTGAAGGCATAATGTGGCGCCAAAATTCCGCAATTTTGTTTTTTTTTTATTTTGATATACCCAGTGTCACTCTCACAGTAAATACGAATCTAACGACACCTCTCAAGCTAAAATCCATCGAGCCGTTCAGGCCGCAGAGCGTGCCAAACAATTATATATACATACTCTCGAAAAACATAACCCCCCTTCTGCCGCAGTCGGGTAAATACCTGAGTTACGGGTTATAATTTAAAATTATGGTAAGTAATTTATTTATTTAATACTTCAAGCACATAAATGTACGGAGGTGGTCTTAATGCCATAGGTATTTTCTACCAGTCAACCTTTGGGTGATGCAGAGACAAACAGTGGTAGTAGGTAATTATGTTATGTAATAAGAAAAAGAAAATTTCAATTGCAGCTGGCACTTTGTTTTATAACTGGCCGATTTCTTTAGTATATTCTAAAACAGAAGAATAGTAAAAACGAATCCGGAAAGATCCAAGAAAATTCCTACCGCACGGTCACCCTCACGCCACAGTGTGTCGTGTGCACAACATACCATTTTGATAGTTTCCAAAAACGTTTTGATTTCCACTAACTATCGCAACGTTCGCAATTTGTACCGAAATGTACGCAAATGATGCATATTCATAATTGCAAAGGAAAAGCCAAAAACATTCATCAGTCCATTTGATGGTTTGCAGTGTTGAAATTGAGTCTTCTGACGTTTTCCATATCTTAACATGTTATAATAATAATCACGGAATAGTTAGGAAATTCATGCAGTTGGAGTAAGAAAACACACCTTAATACATACCACACGCTCATTTACTTGGCTTTGGCCCGTAAATGTAGCTAAAACCAGCCTAAGAGCTGAGAAAAAAGAAACACTCTCAAAATAATAATAATTTCTTCATTTGTATAGAATGCAGAATGTTTGTTGTGATGTAATGACATAAGCTTCTTAAATCTTAACTGCTTCCTAAATGAAAAGAAATATTGCCTAATCAGCTCGCTCAAAACGGCTAAGGAAAACATCGTGAGGAAACCGGCATGTCCTAGAACCAAAAATTCGAAGACATGTGGCATCTGGTCTACCAACTCGCAATGGGCCCGCGTTATGGATTACGGCCCTCTCCCTCTCACAGAGAGGAGGCTTGTGTCCCAGCAGTGGGAACATATAATGCTGTCTATGCAGCTCGCTTAGTTATCAATTTACGTGCAGAATGGAGAACGCTGTTTCCCAGCTTTTTCAATATCTAGATTAAGGAAAGAATGAAATTGTATTTGCCTTGCCCACGACGTCAAAGTCAAAGCATTTATTTCAAATAGGCACATAAAAGGCACTTTTGAACGACAAAAATTACATTAAAATAGAATTGATTCCAGTCGCCCCTTCCAAAAGGTAGTTTTCGTATGGAGAAGAATGGGCAAGAAACTTCACCGTTACTCTTTTAAACGACGACCTTGAAAATAACTCTACAATTCACAGCAAATCTAAATAATGGGACTTATTTATAAACTTTGCTTGAAGTTAAGTACTTAAGTTATGATTAGCGACTGTTTAACCATATGAAGAAGAACTAGCAGGGGATCCAGGGGGGGGGGGGGGGTGGAGGGGGGTTTAGGGGATTAGACCGAAATCCATACTAATATTATAAATTCGAAAGTAACTCTGTCTGTCTGTCTGTATGTTATCTTTTCATGCCTAAACTACTGAACCGATTTAGATGAAACTTGGTATAGAGATAGTTTGAGTCCCGGGAAAGGCCATAGTATAGTTTTATCCCAATATTCCCACGGGATCGACACGTATGCGGGTGAAACCGCGGGGCGCAACTAGTAAATCATATTTTTGACGTTTAAACGTCTTTTTTTACTTTACGCAACGTTTATAAATAAACTCCCTTTTCTATAAACTCAGCAACGTAAACATACTTTCAAAGAACTGTGTCTGTTCTATCAATGTAGGTCGTAGTACCTTAAAAAGTAAACAATCCCAGTAACTCATCAGTTCATCACTCATCAGTTCCAAGGAATGTGACCATTGAGCTTCGTGTTCTAGTAATGAGTGCGACACTTCGAATGCTTCGAACTGATGAATCATGTGCATACTGATGCCCAAACATAGATGTGCCTTGTAACTGACATGTCGGCTAGTTCTTCTAAGGATCAGCTGAGACGCACCTTTGTATCTTTGGAAGTTGATAAGATTGGGTTAAATCTCTCTAAGTCAGAGGGAGAGAGATACCTCTCTCTCTCTCTTGCTCTTTGGCTGGAAAGCCAAAGAGCAAGAGCTGGCTTTTCAGTCTGCTTTGCTATTTATTTATTAATTAAACTTTTTTTCACAGTATATTAGTGTTCAAAAAACTATGTTTGTTCGTCAATTTACTTCTAAAAAATACGAAAAAGAAATTAACTAACATTTTGATCGATTCATATTTTCAAAACTCGAAAAATTTTTTTACTTCCTTAATAATTCCATTCTGTTCCATTAATGTATCTATTAATAAAATCTTTCTTGTAAATATTTTGATACCACCCAGATACAGATATAGATTTTGGAACCACCCAGGCCCATCGTCCACGACGCTACTCAAAAGTAGTTTCGACCAACTGAAACTGAAAACTGACTAGACTGGTTGAAACTGGAAAAAATGGCATCGGAAACTAGGGGAAAAAAAACCATTTCCATAATAGTGCCCGAGTTTTACTGATACTGGCGGGGTAATTGCGTAACACACTAAGGGCTGATTTTTCAATCGACAGATAATTTTTATTCGTCGAATAAAATTCACGTCTGACAGATATTTTTATGGAAGAACTAGCTGTGCCCCGCGGTTTCACCCGCGTAAGTGTCGATCCCGTGGGAATATCGGGATAAAAAGTAGCCTATATGTTAATCCAGGGTGTCAGTTACCTCCATACAAAATTTTATCAAAATTGGTCTAGCCGTTTGAGCGTGAAG
This sequence comes from Amphipoea oculea, assembly GCA_945859645.1. Classification (NCBI taxonomy): domain Eukaryota; kingdom Metazoa; phylum Arthropoda; class Insecta; order Lepidoptera; family Noctuidae; genus Amphipoea; species Amphipoea oculea. The sequence goes on from OX243884.1 coordinate 18,294,974, forward strand.
AAGTAACAAACATATAAACTCACCCTCTCACACATACTCTCTCACAAACTTTCGCTTTTATAATATTAGTGTGATGTAACAGTGTGATTGTCAAAAATTCAAATAATTCCTCCGATAAAATTATTTGGCGTTGGAAAAATCAGCCCTTACAGTAGCAATAGCTTTAATTTTGTATTGCGTTATTTACGTTGTTGAGCAGACAAATTTTTCGAAGATTTGACGCATTGGATTAGCAATACGAGTACTCGTATCCTTCAAAATGATTCAGATTGTGATTGGAGGAGCAGTGGTGGCCCAGTGGTATCGGGCGCGACTTACGAGTTGTAGGTCGTAGGTTCGAACCCAGACAGGCGCTTTACTTTGTGTAAAATTATTTCATCACCACTGCTCTCAAAACGGTGAAGGAAAACATCGTGAGGAAACCGGCATGTCCTAGAACCAAAAATTCAAAGACATGTGACATCTACCAACCCGCACTGGGCCCGCGTGGTGGATTACGGCCCACTCCCTCTCACAGAGAGGAGGCCTGTGTCCCAGCAGTGGGAACATTATAGGCTGATGATGATGATGATGATGATGTGATTGGCAATGTGTTACGCAACGCAATTAGGGTGCAGTTTTGAGTAACCGTGGCATTTCTTGCCGGTTCTTCTCCATAGGAAACGACCAATTGGAACCACGCACCTAGCTTCTGACGTTTAATAAGTGCCCATTTGTAGCACTATCCATACTTTAATATTATAAATTCAAAAGTAACTCTGTCTGTCTATCTGTCTGTCTGTATGTTACTTTTTCACGCCTAAACCGCTGAACCGATTTAGATGAAAGGTATAGAGATAGTTTGAGTCCCGGGAAAGGACATAGAATACTTTGTATCCCGATATTCCCACGGGATCGAGACTTATGCGAGTGAAACCGCGGGGCACAGCTAGTGTAAAATAAAAACATTTCGATATTGATATTTTTTACCTTATTTATATTTTGGTTAACAAGGCCAATAGGGTTTTACACTCAAAAGAATTCGACCTAGTACAAACCATTACTCGGTAATGAATGCGACAGTTTATGAAGTGAATCATGCGCATTCAAATGCCCTAATATGGTCATACCGTGAAGAACTAATAAACGGCTGTGTTTAAGGTCCTTCCGCGAATATTTGTGAACCTGACCTTACTCAAGTGATCGCTTATGATAACTTGTGACCTCCAATGGACTACGTTTATGTAGGTACAGATGCCAGCAAATTAAGCTACTACAATCTGTCAAATTTCTTTAAGGGGGCTACATGACCTAAAGCGCGGTCACTGTCGGACTGCATAGAAAAGAAAGCGAAGTGCGATGACACAACGCTGGTAATTTATTGTAAAATATGAAGCAATTATCTATTTACAAAAAAACTATTGTTTGGACTAAAAAATTAAAACACTATTGCTTTAGTATGTTGCTTCTAGAATAATCTGACAAAAAATCAGAATGATTGTATGTATATTAGTATGGTTTTTATTGTAAAAAGAAAGTTTTTAGAGGTATCTTCATGATTTTTTCTATATTAAATTAGTTGTAATATGTTTTCGAAACACTATCTACCTAGCATATAATTATCATGAAAAATGTCATATATTTTTCTGATTTTGTTTATCGATCATATACCTACTTTTATTGCTTCTAAAACTCGCGTTTTTTAGCGTTTAGGTCCTGTAATTCCCTTAATAGATTTTCAACTGTATCGCTAAAGTATAAGGTTCGAAGTTGATTGGGAAAATTTTACAGTTTCGGGTAGCTTGATGTGCAGGCAATCAAATCAAAACTATTTGTTATAATGTTAGTATGCCCCTAGAAGGAAGTCTAACCCTCAAAAACTTTCCTATCCACCAAAAAGGCATATCAAAACATGCCCAGAACTCCTTCCCTAAAGTTTTCCTCGCCCGTCAAGTTTAATTGCCCACTGAGTCATACAGCACTTGATGCCCATACATAGTAGCCAGCAAACAGCTAGGCCGTGACCGCTCGGCATCGCTCGGCAAAGCTCGGCCACTTCCGTGCTATTCGGCCAGCACCTTTGATTGTAGACATTGAACTTCTGTGAAGGTTCCTATTTGATCCGTAGTGAACCTTTTTTGGAGTGTTTTTTTTTTTCTAGGAAGATCAGCTTCCATATTAGTGTTTGATAGGATAGGTACAGTCACCAAAAGAGATAAGTAACTTGAAATTTTTGCTTTCTATTAATTTAAATTAATTTATTCGTAAACACATCCATCGGTTTCTTACTCAACGTTATCCGACGACCCTGGTTATTTATTTTCTTTAGTGACCGTTACTGCCTATCTATGTAAAGTCAGAGAAACTAATTCTTAAGCAAAGTGCCTAGGTGCCAACTAAAATTGTTCGTATATTCAAATCACAACTGTCATCTTTGACAGTTGTATGAAATGGCTATAACACGGTCAATTGACGTAGGATGTCAATTTGCATAACAATTCATTTCTCTGACTGTATAATAATAACATAAATTGATCTATTTCTCACTACTGGGACTCAGGCCTCCTTTCAGTAAGAGGGCCACGCGAGCTCAGTGTGGGTTACTGGGTTCTGAAACTAAAAGTACACAAGATACCTACAACAGTTAAATCTGTCTGTGTGTGTGTGTGTTGTGTCTGTCTGTGTGTGTGTGTGTGTTGTGTCTGTCTGTGTGTGTGTGTTGTGTCTGGCTGTGTGTGTGTTGTGTATGTCTCTGTGTGTGTGTCGTGTATGTCTCTGTGCGTCTGTCTGTCTGTCTGTGTGCGTGTGTGTGTTGTGTCTGTCTGTGTGTGTGCGTCTGTCTGTCTGTGTGTGTGTTGTGTCTGTCTGTGTGTGTGTTGTGTTCGTCTGTGTGTGTCTGTCTGTCTGTGTGTGTGTTGCGTCTGTCTGTGTGTATAATACAGCTGAAGAGTTTGTTTGTTTGAACGCGTTAATCTCTAGAACTAACAGTCGGATTAATAAAAATATTTTTGCATGTGATAGCTTAATTCTTGAGGAAGGCTATAGGCATATTTAACATCATTCTAGTACTCTTAGTAGCTGAGCAAAAAGAAGAAAGAACACTAAGTAAAAAACAAGTAATAGCGCGGGCAGGCGATGCGATGCGACCGGGTGGGTCGGGGGAACAAGAATTTTCACGTGGACAAAGTCGCTGGCACAAGCTAGTGAAATATAAATTTCAATATATTCCGGTGCCAAAAGGAGCGCGTCAAGTGTGACAGCTAAATATTACTCGTTTACGAGCGGCGCGTGCGCATATTTATGGTCAGTGACAGCGACGCGCCGCGCCGACAACATGGCATTAGTTAGGATTATACCTTCTTTAAAATGGCATACCTAAATATAATATTGCTTTAGTGCTTTTATAATGTATCTTGATAATATTATATATTTTTTGAGATGCTAAGAAGCTTTAATATCTTCAAAGTGTGAAGCTCATTTAGACAACCATATTTCGATTTAAAACAGTGTCCGTGCCGTAGCGTTTCTTGCCCGTTTTTCTGCATAGGTATCTACCTACTACTTATTGAAATGGACGATTCAAAAGTGGCTCTAATTGGTTTATTGAAATAAATGTTTTGAGTTTAGGTCCTTACGTATTATTGGTTGTTATAATAATAATATTATAATTAGATATGTTAGGTGGCTTAGACATAATTTATTTCAGAATAACCTCCTCCGTTTTTTCGTCGGTTAAAAATCTACATTGTTCTTTCTTGTATTGTAATCGAGGGACACAGTTATATAATTATTTTATCGCTCCTACCTTTCTTTTGCATCATCATCTCTCTCTTCTCGGGGATCAGTCGGCTAAGGAATGCCATGGCCATCTAGTTTTAAAATATTGGCCAACAAAAAATATATTAAAATATGTACTACAGAAATAAATATTTCATTTTATTTCATCATTATCTGCCTGCCTTTTCCTAACTATGTTGGAGTCGGCTTCTAATCTAACCGGATGCAGCTGTATACCAATATTTTACATGGAGCGACTGCCTATCTGACCTCCACAAGCCAGTTACTGGGTAATACGATACCCCTTGGTAAGACAGGTTAGGTTGTCAAACTTTCAGGCATCTGACGACCCGTAACGACTGTCAAAGATCCACGAATGACAGCCGGGACCAACGGCTTAAGGTATAACTTTCCGAGGCACGGAGGAGTCTCGGTATGTAAAGATGTCCACACACGGCCCATATTTCCATTATCTTTAGTCAAATGAATAAAGATAATGGAAATATGGGCCTAGTGGAATAATAATAAATAGGAGAAATCTCCTATTTATTATTATTCCACTATGATTTATAAGGTCCCATTAAAATAATGGACAAACTTTTAGAAATCATTCAGACCACCAAAATAAGGACGATGGTAAAAAAATATATAAGAAAAACGTATTAGATACTTACAAAGTTACAAGAAAAATAATCAGCTAACGAAAATGCACTAATGTGCCTGCAATTTATTATTTTAGGTCAAAATAAAATCGTTTTTTTTTTTGCTTGGATATCTTTGGTTAGACGTACTCAGCGCTGCTCTGTATCTTTTTTAATGGGACCCTGTATATTTCCGTTATATTCTTCAGCCATTTTCTAATTAAGCTTCGCAGCCAAGTAATCTTTACATCAAAGCTCTTTATTTCTGCAAATAGGACTATATCTACCTACTTTAAGTCTTTAACACAGGTAGTATCACACGTGTACCGGTTTGTCACATACGGGCCGTTGTTTCGCAGAACTGCCAAATCTTACCAAATCTAACGATCGTTGACCTCGGCCAATCACCTTCCCGCAAGCTCTGGGGCTAAGTTGAAACAGTTTAACACTTAAACTGTTTCAACTTAGCCCCAGATTTTTTTTTGTTATTTAGTTAGATTAAACTTTAAGATATCTAAATAACAGAAAAAATAAATTCACTGACAAACATAATCAGATATAATGTTCCCACTGCTGGGACACAGACCTCCTCTCTTTTGAGAGGGAATGGGCCGTAATTTACCACGCGGGCCCAGTGCGGGTTGGTACATGCCACATGTCTTCGAATTTTTGGTTCTAGGACACACTCGGTTTCCGCAAGATGTTTTCCTTTACCGTTTTGAGAGCAGTGGTGATGAAATAAATTGCACAAACGCGCGTGACTGGGTTGGAACCCACGACGTACAACTCGTAAGTCGGGGTCGTTACTGCTGAGCCACCATTGCTAAGCAACGCACAGCTTAAACCGCTGGGTCTCGAGGCATGCGCATGAGTTCCTTATGTAAAAAATGTAAAAGAAATTCTACATGGAAAAACTCAATAATATTTTGCTCGACCCGGGAAACGAACCCAGGACCTCAAATGCTAAGCAGTAGTGCTTGCGATCACTGTCTAGACCAACAAGGCAGTTTACCTAAGTTTGTGCTGATGCGAAAGAAGAAGAATGTTCTATTGAATAAAACCTGTAAAAAAAACCGAGTGTGCTTATGACCACACGACTGAAGTGAAACTTCAAACGTATTTGGCTATGAGAGGAAAAGAGAAAGAAAATGTGCGCGCGCACTGCTTTCTCTTGCTTATATCCCCCACTCAACTCCCGTTCGCCTCGCCCGATCACACTTTTCGTAACGCTTACGTCACGCGTTCGCCAGCTTACTCCCCAAGCTAAGCGTGCGTAAAGAAGTTTAACTTTAAAAACAACTTTCCTTCCATCAATTCTTACACCGATACTGCTAAATCCATTGACCTACATTTCCTTGCGAAATGTCACCCTAAATCGGATCAAGTTTCCAAATTCACTAGCGGCACGCATTCCGCCTAACTGATGTACAGTCAACCACACTTGAACGACGAAAACCTTCCTTATTGCCGGGGAGTTTGTTGCGCCACTTCTTCCCAGCGAAAGCACTAGGAAGCGTTGACGGGCGGGCGTTTTGGAGACTGTATTTTGTAATTTTGACGTTCGAAAATGAGCATTTTCAACCTAATTTGAATACTTACGAGTAAATGACTTTTGTTTTTGAAAGGCGCTGTCTTGTGAAATTGGACGTACGGTTGAGGTTGACTGTACGTTGCCTGTCTAAATGAAGTACAGTGAAGTATGTTATCAGTGCGTCGTATCTGAGACTCCTACGCACGTCAGAGTTGCCGCGTTTGGTGGCAGCCGTACAGTGTAGGGGAGCATGGGAAATGGGGATCAGTATGATTGGGTGTTCTCATTGTTCTAAGACGTTTTTCAGTTTTCGTTATTCTGAAAAAGCTCTTTAGCACGAAGTGAATTATTTTGGTCATCAAAAAGTTTCGTATGCTTAATGTAGTGTTTCGTGTCTCTCTGTGTGACCGTGTTGTTCCTGTAAGGCGCTCCGCAGACGGCGGTCATTTTGTCCGCGAATTACCGCGAGAGACATCATTCGACAAGCACCGGCGGCGCGGTCTTTTTGGCCTCTATGTGCGTTGGTAGTATAGGATTCCCTTTGCACTAGCGTGGCCGGTCAATTTGACCGGGAACGATATTGCAAAGGGAATCCTTCCGGGGAAGGGGTTCCCGGTCACATTGACCGGCCCGGCCCGCCCCGCGCCGTGTGTTTCGCGCCTAATCGAACTATTCAACGAATTTTGATGTGGTTTTCACCATTATTTATAGAAATTATTCTCTATATTTGTTCATAATTAATGGAGGGTGAGGTGAAGTGCTACATAGTGAGTGAGATACGATTTATTATAACAATACTAGTGACCCGTCCTTGCTTCGCACGATTTTTATAACTTGATAAAACAACTAGATTTCTATATTATGTCTTAGTTTAATATTAATGCATTAATCCATACTAATATTATAAATTCGAAAGTAACTCTGTCTGTATGTTACCTTTTCACGCCTAAACCGCTGAACCGATTTAGATGAAACTTGGTATAGAGATAGTTTGAGTCCCGGGAAAGTACATAGGGTACTTTTTAGCTCGATATCCCCACGGGATCGAGACTTATGCGGGTGAAACCGGGGGGCGCAGCTAGTATGTACATAAGCCTTCAGCAAGTTTCTAATTAAATATTCAGTTTTTCCCAATTTTCACAAATCATAACTTCCATATCTCAAAATTTCATTTCCCTTTTACTTTGACAGCGCACATGTGTTTCACCCGAGCCCACTCTAATTACTTAAAACAGTCGGCACGTGACTCACGGTGGACAGTAGGTACCTGTTATAGGTACTTACAATACAGTTAGACTTAATCAATTGGATTACTGTAAACAATTGACTAATGTAGGTCGCGGGGACAAGGCAGGAGGGGGGGGGGGGGGGGGGGGGGGCAGATGTATTAGGAAATTGTTATGTTAGTGATTTAATTATTGTGGCTTTAGGTTTGGTGAGGTTGGTGAAACATTCCAAGGTTGCCTGAAAGAGATCGCAGAAAGCGATAAGGCCGCTCATTGTATGTTTTGTAGTGTTAAATGTATTTTTTGTTATGTATTTTCTGATGTGCAATGTAATATTATATATCCATATTAATAATATTATACGAAATTATAATAAATGCGAAAGTGTGTCTGTCTGTCTGTTAGTCTGTTACCTCTTCACGCTTAACCGCTGAACCGATATATAGAGATAGTTTGAGTCCCGGGAAAGTACATAGGATACTTTTTATCCCGATATTCCCACGGGATCGAAACTTATGCGAGTGAAACCGCGGGGCGCTGCTAGTAAATAAATAAATAACCCAAAATAAAATAATATACAGGGTGAATTTTCCAAGTGGGCGTGGATGGCCAAATTCTAAACTATGAGGAATAGCGAAAAGTACTCAAAGGAGTCGCGGGCTCGATTTTGATAAAAACTAAAACTGTATCATTGGATTTTTGAAAAATCAATATTTCTAGCCAGGAATCGAACCTGTTGATTTGGAAAAAAAAAACACAGACTGTATTATTACACCATTCGATAGTGTCCCTAATAAGGATCAAATTCTGGGAAGTATTGGTATACTACGCTCGGCCAGAGTGTTACCACTGAGTTGCGGCCTACTGTACCAAGGTAACTAGTAGACGATGACCCCTAAAAAAAATCTGAATAATATTTTTATTTTTTATCGTGTTTCGGCTGTAGAGTTTGGCTAGCTAATTTAATTTCACCCTATATTTTTTCATTAACACAAATATTCCAACTAAATCGTACGTCCAAACGGGCCTAAAAGAGTTATAGGTACTTTTGTATTTTTCTTAGTCATGGGATTATCCAGGAGAATTTCCATACGAAAAAAGGTGTGTTCCTTCGTTGACCTACAGAAAAACATTGACACTGAGGTAATGGACTAACATCGTAAGTGACGACATTCGCTTCATTAGCATCGTATTGATTCACGTTACGTTTAAATTGTAGCTGTGCAAAAATTCTGTTAATTGGGGTTATTTTTAAGTATTTGAGAATTTGTTGATGTTTTGTTTTAGAATGCGTGGAATTTCCATTATTGAGAATTTTAACTTACGGCCATTTTATTTATTAATAACTAGCTTATTCCCACGACTTCATTTATGTGGAAGTTGTAAGATACCTAAACAGTATACTAAAATAACAGCCACATTTCCTTTAGGCGCGATTTATAAAACCGCATCTCGTTTGCATTCCTATTAAATGTTTTAATAAAAGCATAGTTATTTTAATACTTTATGTTGTCTTACGACGTGAACGAAGTTGCGCGCAGAGCTCATGTCCAGGTGGGAGGTCTTCAGCGGACATGAGTTACCATGGGTAACCTGGAACTCTTTAAACAGACTCCGGACCCAGGTTGGCCGAAGCAAGGAAAACCTGTTCAGGTGGAGATTCATAGACGACTCCGCCTTGGAGTGTAAATGTGGTGCTGTTCCACAAACGATGGGACACTTAATATCGTGTCCTGCGTGTCCTGTCAGCTGCACGTTACAGGAACTGATGAACACTGGTGATGGCGCCAAACAAGTAACTGAATTCTGGGCCGAGTACATTTAGATTGCTATCGACACGCTAAGAAGAAGAAGCGGGCAGAGCTAGTTAAGAACTTAACCTAATGTTTTAAATTAAAACTCACCAGCCATGCGTTTTAAAATAACCGCTGTAACCGCTATTATTCTCGGCCGGCCGTTAGATAGCAGTAGTGACACACGGAAGGTCAGCGCCGCACCTTGACCCAGCGCGCGCGCAGGCCATCCTACCCGCCCGTGAGTCACTCGCGCACGCATTCTCTTGCGCATAGTGTGTGGCGGATTAATGAACGCACTTGACACTTTCAATGTCTGAAGGGTTCATGAAAACGGCTTCGGAATGAGACAGGAATGTTAGACTTCAATCAATCTGCCTAGCCTTTTCCCAACAATTTTGGGGTCAGCTTCCAGTCTGACCGGTGAATATCAGAATTTTACATCGAGCGACTGGTTATCTGACTTCCACAACCCAGATACTGGGTAACACAATACCCCTTAGTAAGACAGGTTGTCAGAAGGCCAATTCTCGTAATTTAAAACGTTCAAAATCTAGTCGCAGTCTCATCTCGGCGACAAACAAAATGTCAAAAACTTGTAAAAATGTAGGGAAATTACAGGTATTTTTGACAGATTGAGACTGAGATCAGACAGGGAACGTTCTTAAAATTACGAGAATTGCCCCTCAGACTTTTAGGCTTCTAACTACCCGTAACGACTGTCAAAGATCTACCAATGACAGCCGGGACCAACGGCTTTATGTACTTTCCGAGGCACGGAGGGGTCACGATTTGAGTAATGGATGATCACCCATCCGCGAACTGATCGAACCGTGCGGCTGTTATCACTTAGCCACGAACCCCAGGAATGTTAGACTTATCGCAGTGATAAGTCTAATTCTCATTCTATATTGGTTAGTATATCATAATCAGCCTATAATGTTCCCACTGCTGGGACACAAGCCTCCTCTCTGTGAGAGGGAGTGGGCTGTAATCCACTTTATTTTATTTAAATCCAATTTTTTGAAGTGAAAACTTCTTTAGCGGCGTTGAACACTTTTTGTAATGGGTAAAAAATGTTAAACTCGCGTCAGGGCATCGCGTCAGGACACGTGACCGTCAGGAGAGATTCCCCCCCCCATCTCTTTCTACGGCGTCGCCAACCGAAGTGAACCAACTGAGACACGATAATGGATGGATGGATGGATGGTGATGGTGATGGCGATGGCGATGGTGATGGCGATGGTGATGGCGATCGCGATGGCGATGATGATGGCGATGGTGATGGCGATGGCGATGGTGATAGCGATGGTGATGGCGATGGCGATAGCGATGGTGATGGTGATGTGATGGTGATGGTGGACGCGGACGCGGATGTGGATGGACAGCTGATGGCTCGACCGTCTGTGTAGTAGCCACACTGCTGTGTATTCGTAAAATTCGTGTATAAAAAGTGTTTCAAAAAATGGAAATTGAACAAAGTGCATCGATTAATGAAAAAAGTGACGCAGAAATAGTGAAAAAAACTTAGTTATATTAATTCAATTAATAATTGATTTATTTCAACGTTAATATTCAAGTTTTCACTTCTGCCGGCACTCCCGGAGTGCAACCCGTCTTTTTTTTTTATTTATTTATTTTTACATTTCCACCACCGCAGAGGTTAAGCTCTGCACCTCCTCCTCCGATCCCTTTATCCCCTACTAGTATAAACGTTATACACACCCAATCCTAAAAGAAAGGCGATTAGAAAAAGGTATTTACCAAAAATTCGAAGATATGTGACATCTGCCAACCCGCACTGGGCCCGCGTGGTGGATTACGGCCCACTCCCTCTCACCGAGAGGAGGCCTGTGTACCAGCAGTGGGAACATTATAGGCTGATTATGATTTACATGGCAGATGTAAGTGGAAACGCCGCCGGGAGGGTGGAACGCCCTAGGAGGACATACAGGGTGTTACAGAAAGGGTATATCAATACAAACGGGTTGAAGAGTGTATCTGGTCTAGAATCTCTGTACAAAATTTCAGCTCACAAGCAGTAACTTTGAAAATGCTTAATATTTTTTTATTTCGATAGTTTATTAAATTGAAATCATAACAAACGTGTCACCGCACTACGAGGGTCAATATCCATTATCTGTAGTGTGTCTGTGCGCCTAGTACATGCACATCACGCCGCCGCGCGCCAGTGCAGCGCCGTGATGTTGAAATAAAAAAATATTAAGCATTTCCAAAGTTAATGCTTTTGAGCTGAAATTTTATACAGAGATTCTAGACCAGATACACTCTTCAACCCGTTTGTATTGATATACCCTTTCCGTAACACCCTGTATAGTGACCTTATTGGTGATGTTCTACAGAAAGATCAGGTGCGTAGTACTCGCAACCGGTGTGCGTGTGTGACCAGATATATGAACGTAAACGAGGCATAAGGAGTATGTGACGGGCTGTAGGAAAAGGCGTAATACTATGGCGCTCCGCGGTTTCACCCGCAGAAGTGTCGATCCCGTGGGTATATCGGGATAAAAACTATCCTATGTCCTTCCCCGGGATGCAATCTATCTCTCTGCCAAATTTGATCGAAATCCGTTCAGTGGTTTAGGCGTGAAAAGGTAACATACAGACAGACAGACAGAGAGACATAGTTACTTTAGAATTTATGATATTAGTATGGATATAAGTATAAATATGTATGGATAAAACAATAGATTTACTCGTAAAGACTTGCAGTACCAAGATCCATTATCTTTTTGTCCCCAAGATCAAATATAAATAACGTTCTCTCACACAAATACCTCCGCCATTATCTTGCGTTTATTCCAGTCCGCATCCGTCGATAAACGAATCAATACATTCTATGTGTACAGGAATGTAATTAGCGCACAATTTTAGCCTGTCTCCGTTGAGATCAGTCAGTTATCCGCTGGATAAGGTGAGTTATAAATAGTCGAGGAGTCTTTATATGGATGGCGATGTCAACTTGTGGGTCACAGCGGATGTTAGTATGCAGGATAACGAGAAGTTTCATTTAGTTCTTTTATGCACATTAATGTTCTGTCATTTCTTTAATTTGACAATCAGTCTTAACAAGAGGTATTGTATTACCTTGTAACTGCGGATTGTGGAGGCAGTTGCTCCATGTAAAATACTGGTACTCACCTGCATCCGGCTAGACTGGAAGCCGACCCTGACATAGTTGGGAAAAGGCTAGACTATTTTTTTTCTTGCAACATTAGTCATATACAGGGTGAAATTGAATTCATGGGCATCCTTTTAAGGGGTCATTGTAATCAGCATTTTGAACAACTTTTACTATGGGACCAAACCAGAAATCGTGAAAAAAAATCAGCTCTTCCCTACATTTTGACGATTCATGTGAACATAAATGGAAGGAACAGCTGATTTTTTTTACGCGATTTTAGGTTTAGTCCCATAGTAAAAGTTGTTCGTAATGATGATTACAATGACCCTTTAAAAGGATGCCCATGAATTCAATTTCACCCTGTATACAAGACCACCGGACCACAGTGATGTTAAAATGGCTGTTATCACGACTCTTTGATTTAGTTGATCCTATGGTTGAGTCTTTAGTTCTTTAGTCTACTCCTTTGCGTGTAAATGTTGGTGTTTTATGTAGGTCCCTTTAACAGAGAGGAGGCCTGTGTCCTAGCAGTGGAAACATTACAGGCAGATTATGCATTATTATACTAAGTAGAGCGACTGCTACCTAACCTTATCAACTCCAAAAGGCTGGTAACCTCCAAAGCGGTGTGAAGAGAGATGTTTTGAGTCGGCTAGGTTCGTTTTCCGATCCTCATGGTATATTCTTATCACAATCAGGGCTGATTACTCAACGCTCAATCTCTCATGAAGTAAAGAGCGAGGTAAATAGTCTAGAGGTTCTGCTGCGTTAAAATGTCCACTCATCCAGAGCATAACTAATGTTCTCTGAACAATGGTCTCTCTATTAATTAATCTGCGTAGTTAATCCAATTTGGTCTCATTTATGCATAAGCATAATCAGCTTATAATGTTCCCACTGTTGGGACACAGGCCTCCTCGCAGTAAGAGGCGCCCCCAAGCGCGCCCAGTGCGGGCTGGTAGATGCCATGTCACATGTCTTCGAATTTTTGGTTCTAGTATATGCCGGTTTCCTCACGATGTTTTCCTTCACCGGTTTGTGAGCAGCGGTAATGAAATAATTTATACAAAGTAAAGCGCCTGTCTGTTTTTTTTGGTGGGAAATCATCAAAATTAAATAGTCAGACTTTTACTGACTAAAACCTACCCATGTTCCTTCAGTTGCCTGTGCCAGGGGCCACGGTATCTCTTTCGAACAGCCCGCGACCCCGGCAGGCTTCGGTCCTGGTAGACCCCGTCAGTTAGTGCTGCCTGCCTGGGTTTGAACCTACGATCTACAACTCGTAAGTCACGGCTGCCACTGCACTGGACATGTGCCAATATTATGCCACACCTACCCTTCTGCCGATCACCTGTCCATGTCACCCGCCGCCGGCGCCAGTCAGCGGGTCAACTATGCGCACTGACCACATACCGATGACTTGCCTGCATGATCATTATCTGATCGACTTCCTTTGTTGTGATCAGCTCGATCAGTTTATGATGTATCGACGAATGTTTTGAACGTGAATCATTGGTTCTGTTGCCAAGGGTATCCTAAGAACGTTAATTGTGATAGACAGCATTTTTGAAGTGAAACTTCTTTACGCACGCTTGACTTGGGGAGTAAACTGGCGAACGCGTGACGTAAGCGTTACGATAAGTGTGATCGGGCGAGGCGAACGGGAGTTGAGTGGGGGATATAAGCAAGAGAAAGCAGTGCGCGCGCACATTTTCTTTCTCTCTTCCTTTCATAGCCAAATACGTATGAAGTTTCACTTCAGTCGTGTGGTCATAAGCATACTCGGTTTTTTTTTAATTTGTAGTCTATTTTTAACTCTGCCAACCCTTACTTGGTATAGAGTTAACCAGTAGAGGTGGGACATGGAGTGGCTCTAGTGATTTGCTGAAGAGTTGTTTAGCGTTACTTCATTTTGTTCCTTATAAATTAGAAAGATGCTGCAGGACGTGCAGATTACCGAGTTCAGAAAGTTCTTATAGATTTAAAACTGCCCATGTTCTAAATAAACAGGTACCTAGTTTGTTGACTTTTGCAATGTATGATTAAAATCATTATTTCTCTTTGATCTTACGTCTAACCACTTGGTACCATAGCAAATTGGTGATTGATTTAATGCTGCTAAGTGTAGCTAATTCTACAGACAAACTGAAATTACTAGTACACCTGTCTAGTTTTAATTGCAGTAATTTAAAATAGGTAAGGACTACCTATATTGGCTGGGTTTTGTCTTTATGTAATATTACCGCAGCAGTGGGTTATCCTGTTTATTAGATGCTATGAAGCAATTGTTATTCAAAGTCTAGAGACCAAAACAATAGCTATACTGTCCGGCCGCTCTAAATTTGCCAAAGATGTAAACAACAATGGCCGCTCGAAATTGAATAAAATCGATATACAAGAACAATTATTTTAAGTAATGTTTGTGTTCGTCTAAATCTCCGAGCTAACTACACGAAAACAAACATTACTTAAAATAAATGTTCTTGTATATCGATTTTATTCAATTTCGGGCGGCCATTGTTGTTTACATCTTTGGTAAATTTAGCGCGGCCGGACCTTAGATAGAAGTAGTACTACTTAGAAGCTATATTCATAAAAACACTGTTCATAAACATCACCATACCGCCTTACTCGTCGTATCCCTATAATACATCAACAAACAGAGGGTTAATGTTTTATTATCCAATAAAAATCTTGTACGGAATTAACTTAGTTGCCCCCGAGACCACCCGAACCCTCGACAAATAGATCGGGTACAGTCGGGCACCATCGCGGTTTAAAGAGTGCTTATAAAATAATGTTACTTTTCAAGCTGCGAAAATAATTTGTTTAACAGTTGTTCGTTATCTTGCGTGCAGCTTTCGTCTCCAAGTTAAAGGTCTTAGGGTAAAATAAATTATATGCCGAAAATGCTCGCGATCGCGGTCGATATCTCGATACCTCGATGTCGATACTCTTTTTTTCTGCATGGATGGAGGAGTGAATAATTCGGTTCAGTCGCACTTGCAAGCCCAGTTGTGTTGTGCATGTACTCTACATACTCCAGAAGAACAAGTTGATAGCGATATGACCAATCACGAGCCAGATCACATCGATGTTTGTTTTCACATAGACTTCAAGGTAAACACTCAAGCAGCTCGCGGTATCGCAGTGAGGCATCTTCGGCGTGTACTAGCCCTTAGAAATTTCTTAGTTATCTGCCAAACAGTTGGACATGGCGAAATTCTCTCTTGGACGGGTTTTAAGGAAGCTCCTAATCGTTACTGAATGTTTTACAGTTCAGACTGAATAACACTGATATGAAATTCCTGTAAGAAGTAGCTTACATAAACTATTCTACTCCATTATAATGTATCTTAATATCTGTGCGGTAGTAGTCTATATATGTGTGCTGCTTTTTTAAAAGACCATTTCAGACATCGATCTATGTGCATGGTCAAGAATATGTCTGGACTTTAAAATAGATTGTGACCTCTGAGTTTGTTTCGGCCTTTTTTCTCAGAGTAGAGTCAGTCTCAGATAGGAAACGTCAACCTCATCAAACTTCTTTAAGCGCGTTGCGCATTTTGTGAGATTGGAAAAAACCATTGAATTCGCGCCACTGTTACTGTAACGATACCGTTTCGGATGTGTTCGGCTGTCCTCGGGACGTACTCGGTTTTAATGTATATGCGATATGTCAGTGAGTGATGGCAAAGTATTCCGTTTGTGTTTTGTTTTCACTTCTGTCGGCATTCCCAGAGTGCCAGTGTTTTTTTTTTTAATAAAGCGACTTGTGATAGTGATGCCGGCATCCTATTTACAGAATAAGTAAACAATTTCATTTTATTATAAATATTCAAGACATCTGTCAGAGCAGGCTAGCTTTAAACCATATATGAACGCTTCTTTCTTTCAGCGTAAATATTTTTGACTGAAAACTATGAAGTTTTTGTAACAGCCATTACATTACACTTGTGTAGTCGATCATACTTACGCAGCCGCCGGGCATCGCCCGCATCGTTACAAACTTAGTGACAAACAAACACGTGTTGTTATTAGGGGAACATGTGCGTGTACGCATCTCAACGATATCACTCGAAAATACACCTTATGTCTTCAAAGTCAATGTTTAATTTCCCATCAAACTGTATACGATTGTAGTGTTCATGAATTTCAAACTGTAACTCATAGAAAATTGGGTTGAAAATGATTTGTTAATTTAATAAAAGCTGCGTAATAAGTTTTTCGTCTTTTATGCATTTCATAACAAACATCACTTCAATTAAAATTATGTAGCTCTCTTCAAATTACAACTTTATTTTCACAATGTTAAGATATCAAATTCTTTACAATGACTAAACTGCGTAGAAGCTTAGATTTTCTTTGAAAAATTTAATAACTTATTATTTACTCTACCTATGTTTTTCCTAATTAAGTTTAAAATGCTCTGAAAATGTTGTTTGTAAGTAAGCCACGTGCGACATACGAAGGGTGTCCTAATAGGTTAGAAAAGGGTAATATTCTAGTTATTGTTATCATCAAAGTGTAACGCGCATGCGTGGAGCGACTCAAGCGCATGCACTCGATGAATGTTGAGCAATTGTTGGTAGTGTATTGAATGGAATACATATTTATTTAATTATTTAACAAATGGCGTTGGAGAGGTCTATGTCCAGCAGTGGACATGTGGACTGCTGTTAGGCTGATGATGATGACGCTGATGATGAATTATCTGAGTAAGAACAGTAAAACAGGCGAGTTTTGTGAAGTGAAATATAAACAAGTAAAAAATTTGCTTCTTCATACAGTACTCCTAGGAAGAGTACCTAATAACAGCCGCACGGGTCGATCGATCAGGTTCACCTAGGCTTGCCGCGGTTGTTCCGTGGATGGGTAACCATCATTACATTCCAAGACCCTCCGTGCCTCGGAAAGCACTTTAAGCCGCTGGTCCCGACTGTCATTCGTGGTTTTGCAGTCGTTACAGGTCGTTAGAAGCTCGAAAGTCTGACAACCAGTCTTACCAAGGGTTATCGTGTTAAGTACTTAGTAACTGGATTGTGGAGGTCAGATAGGCAGTCGCTCCATGTAAAATTAAAGAAGCTGAATACCAATACTCAGCTACATCCAGTGAGACTGGAAGCCGACCCCATATAATAATATTTAGTTTTTTTATTTATTTAAAAGTTACAAGTTCCTTATACTTAAAACTTAAACAAGGCACACACTTAGACCTCTGGGGTCTGTCTTAGCATGTCATGGCTTGGGATTTGATCAACGCGCTATTAACAGTTATGTTATTATCGAATTGATGTTCTTTCAGCTTCCGCTTTATGTTTTTACTATTCATTGAGTCTCTAATGTCTACAGGTATTTGGTTTAGTAAATTGGGTATTGTGAAGGAAGCGGTACGCCTGCCATAAAAGTTATTTTTGCGTGGCACTTGAAATGATTTTGATTTGGCTTGTCGTGTATTCACGTCATATTTAACTGGAATTTGAATATCACTGTTATCAAAATGTTCTATGAGAAACATATATTCAAATATATAGTTGGGAAAAGGCAAGGCAGATGATAGAATTACTTGGAATTAAATTAGTTCAGCAGAGATTAAAATGAACACTCAATCCTTTGCTTACAAAAACCAGACATCACCAAAAAACTGCTCCAATTTTCCAAATTAGGCAATCCACAAAAAATCTAGCTCCCGACATATGTGGAGCAATCTTTCAGCGGGGCTATTGAACTCCCCTCGTTGTATTAAATCGGGTCACAGGAACTCCACACACATAACAAATCAAGGAGCATTGTCAGCCACTTGCGCGGTCATTGACATCGGCATCAGATTAGATAAGCCTGCATGTGGGCTCTGAGTCTGACCCATATCTGTACACATAGATAAAGTTGCAGATGTTGACTTTGATATAATAAATGATAGTCATAACATTTTTATTATGGTAATCAACTTGCCAATTTTTACAAGGGACCTTTAGCATTAGGGGCAAAATATGGTGTAGCCACAGATGTAGATATTTGAAAGGCTGGAACCACAGATATAGATACACCTAGATAACACAAGAGCAACTACTTCGCGTGCCCAGCTTACGTACAAAAATCGTAAGCCGCCACTTTCGCGTTCAGTTCTGTGTACTGCTGGCTGGGTGAGCGTGAGCACCGGCGCTAGGCCCCGGGGATGGGCCGAGACGGGTGCCGCACGCGGCGGCGTCTTTGAATCGATTAGATTTTCCCATCACTAAATAATGCGTGTGACGTCATAGTAGGTAGTCAAAAAATGGCACGCTCGGTTGTTATACAAATCGTGATACTTGCGTTATCTAGGTCTATCTATATCTGTGGGTGTAGTGATAGTGCACTTGCTGGAGAATGCAGAGGTGTTGTGTCGATCAAGGGAAATGAACAATCGAGCCCATTTCCCTCCCCAAACGACATCGCTTTTCAGACTGCCTTCTTCACAATTTAAAAGTGCCCTATAAACACCACCTACCTGTAGTCGGTTCTATTAAAACCAGACGGTCTCAGCGGTGCTATTCTGTAAAAAGATCACCGTGATAACTGAGGTGAAGTGAGCTTAAAGTGAGCTGTCATTTCACCTGGTGCTAGCTATTGAAACTATTGACAGGTCACTTCTTCAGCTTTCATGCCTTTAAGTTTTAAAAGCAAGGGCTACCAGCATCTCTTATACATTTGTAATCTTACTTCAGCGTAGGGGAGTTCTGGAGGTGGTGCTTGTAAAAAATTCTCAGCATCAAGACAAAAAGTTGTATTTTTGCTCTACTAGTGGCATTTCTTATTATAGGAGAGGTGTCATTGAGCAAAAAGCCCCTTATTCGTAAATTAGGCGTTTATGAATCGTTGAGCTCCTCAAGTTCTGAGTTGAGCTGCACAATTTTTGACAAATGCGTGCACTGACTGGACAGGTCCGCTCAATCTGTGTGGTTCTTTCCTCAAAAGACCATTTCAGACACCAATCTACATGGTCTTCACATGATCTGACCAAGATTTTGTCAGGACTTTAAAAGAGACTGTGACCTCTGAGTTTGTTTCGGCCTTTCTTCTCAGAGTAGTCAGATAGGAAACGCCGACCTCATCTAGCTTAAAAAAAATATGATTGACGTGTAAAAGTGTTTGTACAAACCTACTTACAGAAAATAAATCTTTTATTATTTATGCCAAACTTAACCCTCTGGATTAATAAAGGGATAGTGTAGTATATCTGTCATGCACTTATAGTGATAAAATAAATGTGCTAGAATTTTAGTTATTTATTGAGACAAGTTATGGCGCCGTTGGTGGCCAGGAATAGACCACCCAAGCTCTTCCGTGTGTGTCGTAAGGGGTAATTTAGAAACTACAAACACAACTAATTATGAGTAAATCCGGGAAAGTAAGTACCAATGTGACTTTTCCATTTCATATGTACAGACGCCAGCACATCAAGCTACCCGAAACTGTCAAATTTTCCCAATCAACTTTGAACCTTATGTTCTAGCGATAAAGTTGCAAATCTATTAAAGAAATTTGACAGATTGTAGTAGCTTGATGTGCTGGCGTCTGTACTTTTTAAGTTTATCTTGGATACTGCTGACGTCGGTGAAGGGAAACATCGTGAGAAAACCTGGAGTGAAATCTTATATTATGCTGACCAACCCATCTTGAGCACGCATTAATCATTTGAGAAGAGGACTCCTGCAGTGGAAAAATTATAGACTGGTCATTTTTGAAGTGAAAACTTCTTTAGCGCGTTAGGCATTTTTGAGATGGGAAAAGACCATTGATTTCGCACCACTGTTACCGTAACCGACACCGTTTCGGATGTCTTCGGCTGTCCTCGGGATGTACTCGGTTTTAATGTATATCTGGTATGTCAGTGAGTGATGGCAAAGTATTATACATATTTGTGTTTTGTTTTCACTTCTGTCGGCACTCCGGGAGTGCCACTGTTTTTGAAGTGTAAACTTCTTTAGCGGCGTTGCACACTTTTTTGTAATGGGTAAAAAATGTTAAACTCGCGTCAGGACATCGCGTCAGGACACGTGACCGTCAGGAGAGACTACACAGGGGAGAACTACTACTCCTAACTACTAAGTATCCCCCTCTCTTTCTACGGCGGCGCCAGCCAACCGAAGTGAACCAAGTGACACACGACAATGGATGGATGGATGGATGGAGGATGGATGGATGGATGGATGGATGGATGGGTGGATGGATGGATGGATGGATAGATGGATGGATGGATAGATGGATGGATGGATGGATGGAGGATGGATGGATGGATGGATGGATGGGTGGATGGATGGATGGATGGATAGATGGATGGATGGATAGATGGATGGATGGATGGATGGAGGATGGATGGATGGATGGATGGATGGATGGGTGGATGGATGGATGGATGGATAGATGGATGGATGGATGGATGGATGGATAGATGGATGGATGGATGGATGGATGGATGGATGGATGGATGGATGGATGGATGGATGGATGGGTGGATGGATGGATGGACAGCTGATGGCTCGACCGTCTGTGTAGTAGCCACACTGCTGTGTATTCGTAAAATTCGTGTATATAAAGTGTTTAAAATATGGAAATTGAACAAAGTGCATCTATTAATGAAAAAAGTGACGCAGATATAGTGAGAAAAAAATGAGTTATATTAATTCAATTAATAATTGATTTATTTCAACGTTAATATTCAAGTTTTCACTTCTGCCGGCACTCCCGGAGTGCAACCCGTCTTTTTTTTTATGAGTCAATCTCTTAGCGAAAAACAAGTTTGCTTCATTCTTAATTATTTTGTTATATTCATTTCTTAAGGTATTGAAGAACCACTTACAACCCTTCGGAGTTGCTAGTACCTACCTACTTAATACAATACAAAATTACCAACTTGACAAAAAATCACATACAAAAGAAATATCCCCTCTGCCATAGCTGTTCTATATCAAGATCTTTATGAAAGGGGACACCCGATATATTGAGCGATTGATAACCGGATGTTTGTCGCTTGTCCCGCTTTGTCGCTCGGAACGCTCACCGCTTGAGTAACGGGACACACACTGATCTCCTTGTGCTTCCTATACCAAGCAAAAAAACTATTAAAAGTGTGCCTGGATTTCGTTTCTACGCTCATCAAAGCTAGTCATTCATTAAAGGACATTGATTTCTGACCTAATTTTAAAGTAAACGTGTCGGTCGTCCGGCGACGAGATGGGCGGATGACATTGGTACCATCGCGGGTAGAGCCTGGATGAGGCTGGTACAGGGGTGGGAGGATTGGCACAAGAAAAGGGAGGACTGTGGTCAGCGGTAAATGATGTCGGGGTGTGAATGATGACGAGGATAATGATAAGTAGGTAAGTCTCGTAGTACAGCTGCATTCTATCATTGTCTGACGCTAAGCAGTAGTTTCCAGTTTGCGAGGGTAATTACAGACTCATAAGGCCCTACTACTCTTAATAAACCTTTTAACAAACACCTTTTTAACTTAGGCGCCACGAACAGCCCCCTTTGCAGGGGCTGCCTTGACGCCGAGGAATCAGCCGCCCACGTCATCCTGGAATGCGAGGCTGTGGCTTCTCAACGTAAAGAAATCCTCGGAACAGTGAGGTCGCTCCGTGAAGCCTGCGAAGCTCCCAGGAAGCTCTGTGCTTCTGGATGGAGCTAGGCTGGCTCTGTTAGCCAGAATCCCTACGCACAACGGACAAAATGGGAGTCTAAGTGCGGAAAAGGGAGCCCCATCATCATCAGACTCATAAGGCTATTTAATTTTGACCTTGCATGGTGAGCGCAATGCAATGAAATGTATGGCACGTCCTAGCTGTCGTAACTAACCAAAATGAAAAGTCATTTATTCAAATACGGCTGAGCATCAGCATTTTTTTAACGTCATAATTACAAAAGACAGACCCTTAAAACGCCCGCGCTTCACCGCTTCCCAGTGCTTTAGCTGGGTAGGAGAAGAGGCGCGACAAACTCCCCAGCAGCACAGCTGTCTGTTCAGTTAGAAGAACCAAGTATTATTACAGTATTATTCTGACACTTACTATAATATGAAAACAGTCTGACTTCCTTTGAAGCTGAAATTATACCTTACTAGCTGTGCCCCGCGGTTTCACCCGCATAAGTCTCGATCCCGTGAGAATATCGGAATAAAGAATATTCCATGACCTTTCCCGGGACTCAAACTATCTCTATACCAAATTTCATCTAAATCGGTTCAACGGTTTATGCGTGAAAAGGTAATATACAGACAGACAGACCGACAGACAGCCAGAGTTACTTTCGAATTTATAATACTCGTATTAGCATGGATGAAAAACGGGCCATCTTGATCCAAAACCTTACAACAATTAACTCAGCCTATCGCATCCAGTCCATCCCACTTACCTTTAAGTCGTCAGCCCATCTAGCTAGGGGGCGTCACACACTACGCTTGCCGATACGCGGTCTCCACTCTAGGACTCGTTTACTCCACCTTCTATCGGTTCTTCGACAGACATGGCCAGCCCACTGCCACTTCAGTTTGCTTACTCTGCAAGCTATGTCGATAACTTTGGTACTGACTTTATTTCTGACTAGCTTTTGCCCACGGCTTCGCCCGCGTGGAGGTCGGAAATTATTCACAGAAAATTCAACCCCCTATTTCACCCTCTTGGGGGTGGAATTTCGAATAACCCTTTCTTAGTCAAATTTCATGTCTCTAGGACCAGCGGTTTAGGCTGTGCGTTGATATATCAGTCAGTCAGGACTTTGAATTCCTTCTTACCTTACAACAATAGAAACAAAATGATAAATTATTAATATCTAACTTTAATAATACCTTGTATGTACATAACAATATTGATATTTTTTTGTGGAGCATTACTGAATAGAATCAATCTAGTTTTTGCAGCCAATATGTACATTAACCGGCGCATGACATCATTATATCCACCTTCCCAGTGTCTTGGATGTTTCGGCTGTCTGTCAAATGTAGAACTAGGCTTTTCGTGTGGCAGGACTTGTCAGTTTGAAGAAGATTAATAATAGCCCTGTTGAGGTATTCTTTTTTTTTCCAGCCTTATGATGTTCTTCAGAAAGGTCAGCTGCGTAGTACTCGCAACCGGCGATGTGTGAACGTAAACGAGGCAAAAAAGGAGTATGTAAGGATCGTAGCAGGTGGCGTTCTATACTTTATGCCTGCCCCATGAGAAGAAGGCATTAGTTTATATATGTACAAGTATGTACCAGCCTTATTAATTTTGCCACTAAGATTAAAGGCAGTCTAGCCCTGCCGGGATCGCGGGTTGATCGAAAGAGTTACCATGGCCCCTGGCACAGGCAACTGAAGGAACACGGGTGGGTTTTAGTCAGTAAAAGTCTGACACGCCCTCTCGCTCCGCCCAGAGCGGGAGAAGTTATTTGATAATTTCCCAAAAAAGGCAGCCTAGCTGGGTGAGAGACGAGAGTTGCCGAGAATTGAGTTGAATGTCGTAGAATTGGAGAGGCCTATCCTATGTCCAGCAGTAGACTGTTGTAGGCTGATGACGATACAATATACAGGGTGAAATTTTAATCACCATTAAAACCTTTACTATGGGACCATTCCTGAAATCGTGAAAAAAAAATCAGCTGTTCCCTACATTTTAACGAGTTATGTGAACATAAATGTAGGGAACAGCTGATTTTTTTTTTCACAATTTCAGGAATGGTCCCATAGTAAAAGTTGTTCATAATGATGAGTACAATGACCCTTTAAGAGAAAAACGGTGATTAAAATTTCACCCTGTACAATCGGCCTGTATTGTACCACTAGAGGGCAAAGTCCTCTCTTTCCTTTTCGCACTCAACTCGATCCTGAGCCAATATGGACCAATCTCTCCTATAAGCGACAAGTTCGTCCCGCCATCTACCGAAGATAATGGCTCAATATCATGCGTGAAACTTTTTCAGTCCAATTTGTACAATCCTGCCGCTAAGCAACGTGGCTGTGTTTTGGTTTGATGAGGATACCAGTGCATTTCAGCGAAGCCTCTGAAATGGAGAAGCACCTGCAATGCCTTTGGTATTCAGTGGTATTTGGGAATCTTTGTTCAGGTGGGTCGGTGGTTTTAGGATATACAGGGTGAAATTGAATTCATGGGCATCCTTTTAAGGGGTCATTGTACTCATCATTGTGAACAACTTTTACTATGAGACCAAACCTGAAATCGCGAAAAAAAAATCAGCTCTTCCGTACATTTTGACGAGTAAATGCAAGGAACATCTGATTTTTTTTCGCGATTTTAGGTTTAGTCCCATAGTAAAAGTTGTTCATAATGATGAGTACAATGACCCCTTAAAAGGATGCCCATGAATTTAATTTCACCCTGTATGATTTGTTTGCAATTCAGAAACAAAATATTTGTAAATCACGCATCCCGATACCTTTTTTTTTTTTTTTTTACACTGAACACAATAATATTTCTGTGACTTACGATTTTTTCGAGCCTAGCAGGTCAGCAGTTTGCAATGTATTTACAGACAAACACACAAACAGTTTCCCATCAATCTTATGACCGAACCGAACTGACAATGGCCTTATGACCTTCTTGAAATAAGCGCGTTTTTGTGCGCAGTGTCATCATTTGATCACATCATCGTCGTTACAAGCGTATGCTGTGTTGTGCTTGATTTAACATGATTTTGAGTTTGATAGACATTGTTTTTCATCAGGATATGGTTATATCACGAATGGAGGAAACTCACGTACCTGATGTTACTAATTCCGTCAGGACAACATTTTCCGACAGTGCTTAGCGTAGCGACCTTACAAAAATTATGCGACTGGAATTCGGCGTGTTGCGACTGGAAATCGGCCTATTTACACCTGTAAAAATTATAATGAGCTACACAACAGTCCAAAATTACGTAGCGTAATTTGTAAAGTTCGTCGCGTAATTTGAAAAGTCTGTCGCGTAATTTTTGGCAGGCGTACCGTTGCTTTTGCTCTGCAAGCAATGATATTTTTGTATACAGATTCAAATTAAATTAGCTAGCGAAACTCCGCGGACGTGCTAGTTATCGATATCTTAACACGAGAAAACAAAATAAAACAGTTTTCCTCATCTACGAGTACACTAATATTATAAAGAGGTAAAATTTGTTTGTAAGTTTGTATGTAGGGGGTAATCTCTGGAACTCCCAGTCGGATTTGAAAAATTCTTCTTGCATTTGATAGCCCAATTCTTGAGGAAGGCTATAGGCTATTTAACTTCACGCTATGACCCTTAGGAGCCGAGCAAAAGCACTATGGGGAAACGAAGTGATAGAGCAGGAGACGCGGGCAGGTGATGCAATACGACGAGATGGGTCGAGGGAATAAGAAATTTCACGCGAACGAAGTCGCGGGCAGAAGCTAGTCTCAAATAATCCCCTCAAAGTATTACATCAAATCTGTTTTATTTCTTTAGATATCGATACCCATCACGTCTGCAGTTTCGCTAGCTAATTTAATTTGAGCAAAAAGAAACTAAAAGTAGGCACCTAACTTAAAAGGTCAAGGTCGATAAATAAGGTGTAAGAATAGTTTTTGTCTCTCTCGGCGCCTTTTGAAGACCCTCTTCACAATGCGCATTGGCATCAAAAGTTTGACACGGGTTCAAGAAGTCAGGCGGGAAAAAAATATCCTCACGTAGTTAGGTATACAAAACAAGAAGATGAACTCGACTGATTTCTTAAGGATTGACCAAAAACAACTGTAGAAAAACGTAACGTAAACGGTAACGGTGAACGTAACGTGGGACGCCCTCAGGCTAGGTGGAGCGACGATCTTCGCAGGATGGCTGGTAGCAGCTGGATGAGAGTTGCCGAAAATCGAGTAGAATGGCGTGCAATAGGAGAGGCCTATGCCCAGCAGTGGACTGTTGTAGGCTGACGATGATGAAATGTAGATAGGGATAAGTGGAAGGAGGGAAAGACCAAGAAGGCTGTTTTACGTGAATATGACGCATACATATTTACCCCAACTTGTTCGTTTTTTTGTGTGTGTTTGTAATCTCACTTTGCGTCATTATTACTGTAAATAAATGTATTTTCTTTCTTTCTTTTTAAGGGGCTTTTGCCCTGCAGTGGGACACAAACGGCTGATAATAATATGTTCCACTAAAGACAGAAGGATCAAGTCAACGGTTTTATTGCAAAAATAAAAACTTTTTTACAAAAAAAACAACCGACTTCAAAAAAAAAAAACACTACAAAGTGATAAATAACTTTAATTTCGGAAGTCGGTGTCGTTGATTCCGCATTTTCGTTTTTTGACACCGACTTCCGAAATTAAAGTTATTTATCACTTTGTAGTGTTTTTTTTTTTTGAAGTCGGTTGTTTTTTTTGTAAAAAAGTTTTTATTTTCCACTTTTTAGTTGTACCTACCCCACAAAAATGTAAACAAAAAAAAACCGTTAATGTAGACAATGTAGATACATTTTTAGATTTTTGATGATTTTTCAAAAACCGCTTTTCCGATTTCAATAAAATTTTCATGGGACCATTTGGGAAGTATATCCTTTCCAACAAAAAAATAATTTTTCAAATCGGTTGGCAAGCGACGGAGTTATGCGCGAACAAACATAAAATAAAAAAAAAATCCTCCTCCTTTTTAGAAGTCGGTTAAAAAACTTGCAAATCTGTCAGTCTGAAAATAGGTAGGAGGTAGGTTCTTTTAAAGGTTACTCCCGGGGAAGCTTCCATGTCGTGTTGAGAAGGTAAAGCAACCTAATCTTGCTGACTGGGTTAGGGTCTAAACAGACGGACTGCATTTGAACTGCATTTCAGCTGCAACATCGCAGTTTGGATGCAGTTAACATAACTAGGCTTCGAAGCAGTTAAGTCAACTATGTCCAAACTGCAATGTTGCAACTGAAATGCAGTCCGTCTGTTTAGACCCTTACCTGTTCACCACAGTTTCTATTCCATTCCAATAAATATAGTTTGTGATAATAATAAAAGCGTTGGAAATTACCTCCTTTATATCCCTATTTCGTTTGATCCACGACTTTTTGACCACCCTGTATATATATTATCAGTCTTAAAATAATATGTTTTTTACTCAGCTTCAGGATAGCTGAAGTTCGGCAAAAAATAATTAAGGAAAATTCCACGGCTCCCTTCAAAAATATTCCATACACCCAGATAATAAATATTAGTAACAAAAAAGCTATAAACTGCGACCTAGACCCGATTACGTTTATATCGCAATAACTCGGCCATCGTGTAACTTATAGTGGGCCAGCGTGGGCGACTGTGCGGTGCTGAACGGTGCGCTTGAATAATTGTAATAATGTAAACTTAGGCAAAGAAGATAGCAAATAATGACAAGGATGAGACTTGGTGGCCAAAAAATTCAAGATTTCAAGGCCCAAGGTTGATCATAGAAGTTATTAAAAGGCATTGCGATTTTTCATTGTCCTTGAGCTACAATATGTAATTGAAAACCTGAAAAGGGGCAATTATACTCATCATTATAAACAACTTTTACTATGGGACCAGCCCTTTTTTTTTGGATGGGAAATCATCAAATGACCCCTCCCGCTCTGGGTGGAGCGGAAGGGAGTGTCAGACTCTTACTGACTAAAACCCATCCGTGTTCCTTCTGTAGCCCTTTGTGTTCCGGGGTAGCGGTAACCCTTTCGGACAATCCCGCTACCCCGACAGGCTTCGGCCCTAACAGGCTTTTTCCTTTATGCTGACATCTCTTTGAGGCGCGCGTGGAACACATACGCGCCGTCCGGCACGGGCCTGGTCCTGATCGGACGGTGAGCTACCCATTACTCTCCGTCCGCAGGCCCGATGGGACCAGCCCTTAAATTGAGAATTTTTAGGGAGCAGCTGATATCAGGTTTGATTTAAAAGCTATCATCATCATCATCGTAATAATCGGTCCATAGTAAGGGATTGGTATTTTGCATTTGCATGCAGTGACCTGTGCCAGTTGTATCCTGGTATTTTGCGATATGTTTGATGTCATCAACTCATCACGCTGCACTGCAGCGTTCCTTAGTTCCATGTTCCTTCTGTCTTTTCTCGATCATTTTGTCCAGCACCCTAATTGCGTAACATACTATCAATCGGAATCTGAATCATTTTGAAGCAAATTGCTAATCCATTGCTTCATAAGTTCGAAAAATTTGTCTGCTCAACACGTATATAACGCAATGAATTTTGTTGAACTGTCAAAATGAAACCGATTCCGATTGATAATGTGTTACGCAATTGCCCCGCTGGTTCTGTAAATAATAGGTAGTAAGGTTTTGGGTGATAAACAAGAAAAACTTTTCTTTAACATCGATGGAAAAATCAAGTGGCTTTGTGTCTAATGGATGCCCACAAAATGCATGACTATCAGGAAGTCATCAACTCACTTTTATTCATGTCAAACGCAAATCACAAATACTTTTTACAAAAAACGAACGTCTTTAAAATCCTCTTTACACATAAAAAAGTGCGATAAATTGTGTAAAAGTCGGCCATACAAGAATAGTAAAGATTTAACGTGTACTTAACCTCGTAGTTATTTGTTTGCAAACCAAAGGACTGACTGTCGGTCACGTTAGTTAACGGTTCAAGGACTGTGGGGATGCGGTGAGAGTGATAGCGATTAGCGAGAAAGGATATTTTTTCTTTTCACTGCCGCGGCCGGGTTAACACTTGTTCCTTCCAAACCTATATATTGTGCGATCTCCGGACATAATTCCACCCCTGTGGGGGTGAAAAGCGGGGATACAGTTTATTTGAAAAATCTGATTCCTTTGATCCATAAACTTAAAAATTATAAATAAAAAAAAAGTTAGATAAAAAAATATAAAGATCATACCTACATACATGTTCGAAATTTTTAGAGAAAAGTACGAATTTCACGCGGACGAAGTCGCGGGCAGAAGCTAGTAATCTATATAAATAAAAACAAAAGGCCTGACTGACTGACTGACTGACTGACTCATCAACGCCCAGCTTAAACCCTTGGACCTAGAAAGCTGAAATTATACACGATGGTTCCTTTTATGATGTAGACCAGGAATAAGGAAGGATTTTTTGAAATTCAACCCCTAAGGGAGTTAAATAGGGGATGCAAGTTTGTATGAAAGTCCGTCAGTTTTAAAGTTAGGATCTTCAAATTTTGTGTTTCGGCTGACGATTGAAAATTAATTTATACGTGTCTCAGCGTTTTTGATAATTGTACCCCCAAAGGGTTAAAAAGGGGATTAAGTTATGTATGAAAGTCTGTCAGTTTAAAAGTTAGGATCTTCAAATTTTGTATTTAGGCTAACGATTGAAAATTAATTTATACGTGTTTCAGCGTTTTTGATAATTTCACCCCTAACGGGGGATGAACGACCTGACTGACTCATCAGCGCCCAGCCTAAACCCTTGAACCTAGAAAGCTGAAATTTTATACGATGGTTCTTTTTATGATATAGACCAGGAATAAGGAAGGATTTTTTGAAATTCAACCCCTAAGGGAGTTAAATAGGGGATGGAAGTTTGTATGAAAGTCCGTCAGTTTTAAAGTTAGGATCTTCAAATTTTGTGTTTCGGCTGACGATTGAAAATTAATTTATACGTGTCTCAGCGTTTTTGATAATTCTACCCCCAAAGGGTTAAAAAGGGGGATTAAGTTGTGTATGAAAGTCTGTCAGTTTAAAAGTTAGGGTCTTCAAATTTTGTATTTCGGCTAACGATTGAAAATTAATTTATACGTGTTTCAGCGTTTTTGATAATTTCACCCCTAACGGGGGATGAACGACCTGACTGACTCATCAACGCCCAGCCCAAACCCTTGGACCTAGAAAGCTGAAATTTTACACGATGGTTCCTTTTATGATGTAGACCAATAATAAGGAAGGATTTTTTGAAATTTAACCCCTAAAGGAGTTTAAATAGGGGATGGAAGTTTGTATGAAAGTCCGTCAGTTTTAAAGTTAGGATCTTCAAATTTTGTGTTTCGGCTGACGATTGAAAATTAATTTATACGTGTCTCAGCGTTTTTGATAATTCTACCCCCAAAGGGTTAAAAAGGGGGATTAAGTTGTGTATGAAAGTCTGTCAGTTTAAAAGTTAGGGTCTTCAAATTTTGTATTTCGGCTAACGATTGAAAATTAATTTATACGTGTTTCAGCGTTTTTGATAATTTCACCCCTAACGGGGGATGAACGACCTGACTGACTCATCAACGCCCAGCCCAAACCCTTGGACCTAGAAAGCTGAAATTTTACACGATGGTTCCTTTTATGATGTAGACCAGGAATAAGGAAGGATTTTTTGAAATTTAACCCCTAAAGGAGTTAAAATAGGGGATGGAAGTTTGTATGAAAGTCCGTCAGTTTTAAAGTTAGGATCTTCAAATTTTGTGTTTCGGCTGACGATTGAAAATTAATTTATACGTGTCTCAGCGTTTTTGATAATTCTACCCCCAAAGAGTTAAAAAGGGGGAGGAAGTTGTGTATGAAAGTCAGTCAGTTTAAAAGTTAGGATCTTCAAATTTTGTATTTAGGCTAACGATTGAAAATTAATTTATACTTGTTTCAGCGTTTTTGATAATTTCACCCTTAACGAGGGATGAACGACATGACTGAGATATCAACGCACAGCTTAAACCGCTGGTGATAGGGACTTGAATTTTGGAGGGTGTATTCTTTGTAAAGTATTAATATCCAATTGGAAATTCAACCTTAAAGGGGGTGAAAAGGGGGGATTTTGTTTGTATGAAAAATCTTATTTCTTGAGTTAAAAACCTTGAACCTTGGCACGAATACTGATCTAAGTAAATTATGAAGATTGGCATTTTTTGTTTTTCTAAACTACACCCTAACGGGGGATTGGGGGCGTCAGAATTTCTATGGAAGAATTTTAACGCGCGATCCGATTAATTTGAAACTCTGTATTTATACTTAAGACAAAAAGAAAGAATAACGTGCATCAGGGTTTTTTGAAAATCTGCCCTTAACGGGGTGAAAAGGGGTATTTAGTTAATTATAGAGGGGAGGATTTTACTGCGTGGTTTGATTAACTCAAAAATTGGTGTAAATAATCTTTGAGTCAAGTAATGAACACATCCCAAACGATTTTTGAAAATTCCACCCCTGTCGGGGTGAAAAGCGGGGATACAGTTTATTTGAAAAATCTGATTCCTTTGATCTATACACTTAAAAATTCGCCCGAATACTTAGTTGTCTAAATAAATGATAAAGATCATACCTACATACATTTTCGAAATTTTTAGAGGAAAGTAAGAATTTCACGCGGACGAAGTCGCGGGCAGAAGCTAGTAATAATAATATTCCACAACTATCACACAACGCCATCTAGTCCCAAGCTAAGCAGAGCTTGTGTTATGGGTACTAGACAACTGATAAACATACTTATATATTTCTAAATACATACATATTATAGATAAATTACACCCAGACACAGAACAAATGATCGTGCTCATCACACAAACATTTGTCCTGGGTGGGAATCGAACCCACGACCTCCGGCATAGCAGTCAGGGTCACTAACCACTAGACCATCAGGCCTGTCAAATACATACATACTCTGCGGAATGATTATTTTGTTTTAATTTCTCATCAGCTTTCAGAAGGAAAACTGGGAAAACGATTGTATTGTACAGGCAATTCTTAGCTAGTTTCAGTTAATTTCTTTGCCTTATGTGTCAGAGTTCATTTGATTTTGGATTACTAACATTGTATCCTAAAACATATCATATATGACTTCATAGATCTATGCAAAGGTATAATGCACGTTTTAAAAATGATAATACAAGCCTGTTACTGTCCCACTGCTGGACAAACGCCTCTTATCATACAAAGAAGGCACGAGCATTGATAACCACGCTTGCTCGAGACGGGTTGGCGATTTCGCGATTTTGCGATTTGGCGACTTACGAGTACATTCACTACGAGTACGTATAAATCTAGGTTTGCTCCGGATGTTTTCCTTTACCGAAATAAGATAGGTTAAATGTAATTTTAAAGTCGCTTTAAGGTCGTAGCATACGTATCAACTCGGAAAGGGAGCGTCACCGTATCAACTCGAGCCGTTCAGTATTATTTGTATGAAACTCCCTACTGCAACGCACACTAATCGGAATGTAACGTAATCGCCTCGCCTCGGGATAAGCTCACGAACCGCGGTGCGGTGCGTGGTCGACTTGCAGTTCCCGCGCTTCCGGTTCTCCGTACCCTAGCTGACGGCTCTCCGTACCCTAGCTTACGTCTCTTCGTCCACGCCCTGCCGCGCGCAATGATTGAATTAGTGCCGCCTAGCCGTCAACCAGCGGTCGGCGAGTCGTAAGCGCGGCTTCGCCTAGCCGTAGCCGAGTACAAGTATCGGAGCTTCTGATCCGCTTTGGTTACGTGCTTACGTTAGGTTGACGACTGTTTGACGGCAACGCGAAAGACGATACGGTTACGATCCCTTTCCGAGTTGACACGTGTGCTACGACCTTTACAAACATAGGACACCCGTTGTCTTATTCTAGCTAAACACTAAGTCGTGATAAGCTTCAGCAAACGAAGATTTTCCGAGTTTTTCCCCACAGCTGGTTTAAGTGATGTACAAAGTGGCATCCGCTATCGCTTGCAGTGCCACCTCATCTCAACAAAGTACAGTTGTGCCAGTTGTATTGCTAATGTCCACTCAATTCGCACTCGCCGACAAACAAACATGTCACATATTGTCTAGAACATGTCGTTTGTCTAAAACAGTGTTTTGTTTGAGCACTTTTAAGATGTTTGTACTTACTACTTGTTTGTTTTCCGAATGTTTGAGAAAATGGTAAATTAATGTTGCGGTAATTTGACAAAAGGTGTTTATACATAAGGTGTGCAGAAATTATAGGTCTGCATTCACTTCCTGACGATGTGTTAGTGTGAGCCTAAGTAACAGACTTTGAAAGAGGAGTGATTAATTATTATTTTATCTTTAATTTTCGTTCCCAATGTTTACATTTTTCTATGATTTTGCTGACAGAGAAGACAATAGCTACTTTTCTTACTTTTTCTTTAAAGATAATTATAATCATTTCAAAATTAATTTATTTACAGTACTTTTACAGGAAGATCAGTATAATTTTTCTGCCTTTATCCCGGTATATTTGGGGTCAGCGCAACATGTATTTTTCTTCCATACTTCGGACTTACTCGGTACTACTCGGACCTACTCGGTAGTCACCCCCTTTCTAGCCATTTCTTTCACACAGTCCATCCATCATTTCTTTGGTCTTCCCCTACTCTTATAGCCAACAACATTCATACTCAAAACTTTCCTCACGAAATTTTCAAAATTAATTTAGAGTCCTTTTACTCTCTCCATCAACAATCAACTCAGCCTATCGCAGTCCACTGCTGGACATAGGCCTCTCCCAGACTACGCCACAGCACCCTGTCGTCCGCCTTCCGCATCCAGTCTACCCCAGCCACCTTCTTTAGGTCGTCCGTCCATCTAGCTGGGGGCGTCCCACACTACGCTTGCTGGTACGCGGTCCATCGGCCATCGGTCCTGCGACAGACATGGCCAGCCCACTGCCACTTCAGTTTGCTTACTCTGCAAGCTATGTCGGCAACTCCGGTTCTTTTCCGGATAATTTCATTCCTGATTTTATCCTTCAAAGAGACTTCGAGTACTCACGCGACTCTCTCCATGTATCAGTTCATGCAATTACTTGACATAAATACCAAGAAAGTTTCGGTCAATACCTACTCAATTACATATACACAAGTCGACCTTTACAAATCTCCTTCTCGCATACCTCCATACATTAGCATATCTATCAAATAGTACGATTGCAAACCGATTGAATGATACCAGCTCATTACTATCCACTAGATAAGTCATAGGTCATGTGTTACAGATCGGTTGCGACAATGGTAATAGCTCACTTTCTATTTGAGATGCTATGCACGCCTGATGGATGAGAAGAGGTATTGGCACTGATATGTGGTGCAATTACGTGTGGGGAGGTGACAGTTGCTATTGCTATTGCTATCGAAAAGCAAAGAGAAAAATAAGACGGTATATCCAGGAGAAATACGATGCCCCCATATTAAAAATAAACTCAGATTATTTTATATCTGTTTTTTTTTTTAAACATTGCTTGGTGCTGCGAAAGAAATTCACTAGTATTAAACGCAGATTTGAAAAAAATAACATCACACTAATATTATAAAGGCGAAAGTTTGTGAGTGTGTGTGTTTATATGTTTGTTACTTCTTCACGCTCAAACGGCTGGGCCAATTTTGATAAATTTTTGTATGGAGGTAACTGACAACCTAGATCAACATATAGTCTACTTTTCATCCCGATATTCCTACGGGTTCGACACTTATGCGGGTGAAACCGCGGGGCGCAGCTAGTATAATAATAAAGCTGTAGAGTTTGTTTGTTTGAACGCACTAATCTCTGGAACTACCAGTCGGATTTGAAACATTATTTTTTCATTTGATAGCCCAAAACTTCAGGAAGGCTGGCTTAACATCATGCTAGGACAAGTAAAAGCTGTGTAAAAACAAAAAAGTGAGAAAGGACGCTGAGCGAAAACTGCGATGCGAAAGGGTCGGGGGCCGGAAGAGTTTAAAAAAAATGTGGCTTCTTCCACGCGAACGAAGTCGCGGGCAGAAGCTAGTTGTTAAAATATTTACACAGTGCATAATAAAACCCTCACCCCACAACTCGGTAAACTAATTTCTGAGCCTCTTGTTTTTCAACTGCCTTAAGCTAAGTCGAGCTACTTTATGTGATTATAATAATTTACGATTATGATTTATTTAATTGCTTCAAGTATAAGTAATTAACGGAAATATTCAAATAAGACTGCAGCTGCATTCAGCTGGTGTACAGTCAACCGCAGTTATAAGGTAAAAGAAAAAAAAGTGGCACTCCGGGAGTGACGACAGAAGTGAAAACTTGAACAATTACGTGTGTATTTTTTGAATCGTCATATAAACAAAATGCAAACAGAATACTTTGCCATCACTCACTGACATATCGGAAATACATTAAACTGAGTACATCCCGAGGACAGCCGAACACATCCGAAGCGGTGTCGGTTACGGTAACAGTGGCGCGAATTCTATGGTTTTTCCCATCTCAAAAAATGCCGCGCCTAAAGTAGTTTTCAAATCAAAAAAAGAAAGAAAGAAAATACGTTTATTTGCGGCAAACAAGACGCAAAGATAGAACACAAACACAAAAAGAACAAGTTGGGGGAAAACATGCGTCTCATCCACGCAAAACAGCCATCGCTAAGCATAATGCTAGTTACCAAGCCAGGTACCAATTTCACATTGACAGCGTCTTTATTTCGTAGCAGTAAGGGCGATTTGTGATTTTTGAGGAGCTCGTATCTAAATGATAACAGCCGCAAGAGTCGATCAAAGTGATAAGCTACGCTTGCCGCGGTCGGTTTCTGGATGGGTGACCATCCTTTACATATCGATACACCTTTGTGCCTCGGAACGCACGTTAAGCCTTTGGTCCCGGATATCATTCGTAGATCTTTGACAGTTGTTACATAGTCAGAAGCCCAAAACACAAATCTGACAACTAGTCCTGTCAGCTAAGAAGTCGTTCCATGTAAAATACTGGTGTTTAGCTGCATCCGGTTAGACTGAAAGCTGACCCCAACAAAATTATGTATTTGGGAAAAGGCTAGGCAGGTTGAATGAAGGGTGATTTTCGTAGTGTTGTGTTTGACTGTACATAATATGGGCTGCATTCTGTAAAACAAATATTTACTTAACACGCCATTGTAATAAGTTACGATTGTTATGACAATGCAAACGACTGTGACTCACGAGATGTGATTCATAATTTTATTATGCCGGTCAAAATATTGGGCTTTATTTAATGTAGATTGATGCGGTTGCTAGGTAGATTACATACGGTTTTTGATTTGTCAGGGGGAACTCCCTGGTGCGGGATTGTCCGAAAAGGTTACCGCTACCCCGGAACATAAAGGGCTAAGGAAGGAACACGGGTGGGTTTTAGTCAGTAAGAGTCTGACACTCCCTTCCGCTCCACCCAGAGCGGGAGGGGTCATTTGATGATTTCCCATCCATAAAAAAAAGGGGGAACTCCCAGTCAACTGAAAAACCGTATTTAGTCGTAGTTTGTCGGAAAGGTTTCATAGATAAACTTTCGTATTTTAGTTCAAAGTATTTTTCCAGGTGACTGCTTTCTCTACTAAGTTTCTGATTTCTTTTAGTTAGTGGATCTTTGTTTATGCTTGAGCTTTGCTACGCGGAATGATAAAGTTTTACATAATCCGATATAGAATGGTTTCTCTTTATTTTTTACCTTTCCTAGTTTTTTTTCCATGATTTAATAAACTGTTTTTGTAAAATAAAATGGGGTAGTATCACTATTCTTTAGAAACGCAAAGACAATCCATACTTAATATTATAATCATAATATTATAATTATAATCCATACTAATATTATAAATTCAATAGTAACTCTGTCTGTCTGTACGTTACCTTTTCACGCCTAAACCGCTGAACCGATTTAGATGAAATTTGGTATAGAGTCCCGGGAAAGGACATAGGATACTTTTTATGCCGATATTCCCACCGGATCGAGACATGCGGGTGAAACCGCGGGGCGCACCTAGTTAGCAATAAATTAATCACTTGCGATTCCTTTCAAAACCAACACGTAATCGAACTCAAACTCTAGTCCACCACCAGGTGGGTCAAAATCTAAATTAATTCTAAACTTTGGACTAAATTCCCGCTGTTACTCGACCCGTGGGAACGGTTGC
The DNA here is from genome assembly GCA_945859645.1 of Amphipoea oculea. Classification (NCBI taxonomy): domain Eukaryota; kingdom Metazoa; phylum Arthropoda; class Insecta; order Lepidoptera; family Noctuidae; genus Amphipoea; species Amphipoea oculea. The sequence goes on from OX243884.1 coordinate 18,331,845, forward strand.
AATTATTTCGTTTAGTTCCTTCAATTGTCGTGACAGCAATCTTAAGAATGAATGCCTAATGTATTGTTAAGCCTTACTTATTATCTTGAAGGTGGGGTTCAGGTGCTGAATGGAATGTCTTGACATTTCTAGTGACTGTTTACATGTTAATGTGGACTGATTTTGTTTAATGTTCGAGGTAGGCTGCATGGAGATTTAAAACGCTGTGACGTTTGGTGGTCCAAATCAGCCTGCTGCAATGAGTTTCTCAATTTCATGTGTAGTTTTGAGGCTTATCTTTTGCGTAGGACAATCCTCATGGATGTCCTCCGTCTGGAAGCAACCGATGTTTATGTCAGAGAACTATAGACTTAAATCCCACAGTGTACCTTCCGCTACAATCATAATCAGCCTATAATGTTCCCACTGCTGGGACACAGGCCTCCTCTCAATGAGAGGGAGTGGGCTGTAATCCACCACGCCGGCCCAGTGCGGGTTGAGAGATGTCACATGTCTTCGAATTTTTGGTTCTAGGACATGCCGGTTTCCTCACGTTGTTTTCCTTCACCGTTTTGAGAGCAGTGGTGATGAAATAATTTACACAAAGTAAAGCGCCTGTCTGGGTTCGAACCTACGACCTACAACTCGTAAGTCGCGGCCGCTACAATGAGGGATGCGGAATTTCCTCATGCATGCTCCGCGTCATAGGCATTTTCTCTCATCATCCCAAGCCTAACCTTATCCCAAGTATATTTAGGTCGGCTTTCAGTTTTACCGGGTGCAGCTGAATACCAGTAATTTTCATGACGGGACTGCCTATCTGATCCCAGGGATATTTTCCTTGGTATATTAGCAGGTTGGTATTTAGAATGGTCTGAGTAATCTGATGCCTTGGAAGCGGATGTTAAACTCATTAATTTGTATTCAATTTTAACAACGTATTTAATCTTGTCATAGAATTATGAAGATAGATTTAACACTTACATAACAAACTAAAATGTCACGAAGAAAAATAAGTCTTTTACGTCTCAATTCTTTCTAATCCCCGGGCGTTATAACTACGCGAAAATACGTAAAATTAATAATGTTGTCTTGACAAAAGTCCTATTAATAATGGTTTGGTAAAAGTGGCATTGCGCACAATCGCTCCGGGCGGCCATTACGCGAAATGACTATTTGATTGATCACATAAGTTTATCGAGATATATCAATATTTCACTGTGGTATATTGCATTAGAGTATTAAGATATTAAATGTTGTATCTAACGGTGAATTCTGTGTACGTTTCGTGGGTTCACTGCGTAGGTGAAAGGAAAAAGTTGTGTAATGCAGAAAAATTGTCGCCTTGGCATTGTTTTCTTTGCCTTGGAAGTGTCACTGTGTTTTCTGGGTTTTCAACCCACAAAACGGTGCCAAACACTATAAACATGTCCAATGCTACTACAAAACACACTACGAAAACCTAAAACCTGAACAACCGTAGCTTTGTTGCAGATCTTCAGGAAATATCTTCCACCGCCGTACCTATTTCTGCCACTAAGCATTACAAAAGCTACCAGTACCTTCCCTAATTGCGTAACACACTATCAATCTTAATCAGAATCATTTTGAAGGATATTGCTAATTCATTGCTTCATATGTTCGAAAAATATTTCTGCTCAACAACGTAAATAGCGCAATGAATGCTGCTGAAATGTAAATAAGGCCCATTGCTACTGATAGTGTGTTACGCAATAACACCGCAGTAAATGTTCTAAACCTGTGAGAAGTCACATTTTTACATTGTAACACATCGGCGAATCCAGCATACGTATGTAGTTACTATTTTTCATCGGCCTGTTTGCCAATACTATTTAGTATTTATTTATTTAATACTTTAAGCAGACAAATGTACAGAGGCGGACTTATTGCTATAGACATTTTCTATTAGTCAATAATAAATATAATAGTTATCCCTGAGTGCATAGTTGGTAGTTTTTAAGGTCAGTTTTTACTATGTATATGTAACAGGCGCTTCTCGCCATCAAACTCGAAAGTTTGGCGAGTGATATTGTAAAAGAAAAAATACTGTATTTCTTTAGAGAAATAAAAAAAATACGCGAAAAAATCAGCTGTTCCCTACCTTCTGACGAGTTATGCGAACATAAATGTAGGAAACAGCTGATTTTTTTCGCGATTTCAGGTTTGTTCCCATAGTAAAAGTTGTTCATAATGATGAGTACAATCTCCCATTTCGATTTGTCGCATGTTTTCCATTTCACCCTGTATATGCGACGGAATCGAAGTGCCAAAACAAACCTGCTTGATGACTTTGACAGCCCAGCTTCCTCCGGATGATGTATGACTACTTTTCAGTACCGCGACTCCTGAAGGCTATTTTTATGCACTCTGCAGAAATATGAATAGCATCAGAAATGACATGCCTTGCTGCAGTCCAGGTTGAACGAATACCGGACTGCAAGGAAGTCGCGTTAATGTGCGCCATGCGACAGGTATTAATGGGGTTGGCAGACAGCCAGGCCAGTGTGACGGGAGTGGCGCTATGTACGGTACGGAAGTACTTGCCTTATTACACGAATATTTACATTTATGTGGCACATTTACCACATGCCTTCTTTATGAAAACATAATAACACACTAATATTATAAAGGCGAAAGTTTGTGTGTGTGTTTATATGTTTGTTACTTCTTCACGCTCAAACGGCTGGACCAATTTTGATAGAATTTTGTATGGAGGTAGCCGACACCCTGTATTAACATATAGGCTACTTTTATCCCGATATTCCCACGGGATCGACATTTAAGCGGGTGAAACCGCGGGGCACAGCTAGTATATATAAATAAAACAAAGTCGGGTTAGTTACACCATTTATAACACAATAACGGCTGGACCAATTTGTATGATCTTTGATTTGTTGGATTTGTCCCGCCCCGAATAGCAGAATAACTATTAAAACATGGGAAAAATTCATGACATAAAACAATAATGAGGATAATTCATTTTCTCATACATTTGTATGGAGCGGCTTCTTGATTCTGAGGCGGAACGAAGTGCGTCTTGTTAGGAAGAAAGAAAATACGTTTATTTGCGGTGACAATGACGCAAAAAAGAACATAAATACAAAAAATAAAATAAAAAGATAGGGGGAAACATGCGTCACATCCACGCAAAACGGCTATCGCTCAGCATTATGCTGCGACCCTATGCAAGACAGAGCCCCAGCGCTAGTGTTAGCAAGTAAATTATATAAACTGCAATTTATTTATTATAACTTATTACCAACGACCCGCCCCTGCTTGGCACGGATCTACGGCTTGACAAAACATCGAGATTTGTTGTATGTAAGTTAATATTAATGTATTATGCCGACCTTTAAACCTTTCCGACTAGATTCTCTAAAAGATGGTGTAAACCGCATCAAAATCCGTTTCGAAGTTTAGAGATCAACGCGGTCACATAGACTGACACGAAAAACGACTTAAATTTACGAGTATACGAGGTATAATTTTACAAATCCAGTGGATTTTGAATATTCGGGCAAAAGCATAAACTGTCATCAGTCTTCTGTTTTTTTTTATTTAGTAAGCTCCTTGTTTTTTATACAGGGTCCCATTAAAATAGATGGACACATTTTAACACAGCGCTCAGTACGTCTCAATCAACAATCAAACAACTCAGCCTATCGCAGTCCACTGCTGGACATGGGCCTCTCCCAGACTGCGCCACAGCACCCTGTCCTCTGCCTTCCGCATCCAGTCTACCCCAGCCACCTTCTTTAGGTCGTCCGTCCATCTAGCTGGGCGTCCCACACTACGCTTGCCGGTACGCGGTCTCCACTCCAGGACTCGTCTGCTCCACCGGCCACCGGTAGTACATCTAACCAAAGATATAGAAGCAAAAAAAAACACCCATTAAAGTGATTTTATTTTGACCTAAAATAATAAATTGCCGGCCATTAATTTTACTTGTAAGTATCTGATGCGTTTTTTATTAATATATTTTTCACCACCGTCCTTATTTTGGTGGTCTGAATGATTTCTAAAAGTTTGTCCATCTATTTTAATGGGACCTTATATAGTCTAAGATTCGGTATAAGAAATATATATTTTTTATACCGGATCTCGCCCTAATAGTAGAAGCACCCTGTTCTGCCGTGTATAAAATTAACCGCCATACTTACCACTTGGCACCCTTATCAGAGCGCTTAAAGTCAAAACAATCACTTTAATAAACCAATTACAGGCACTTTTGAATAACATATCTAGGAGTCGGTCACACAGAAAGTCGAAACTAGTTTTCTATTCCAAACAGTAGGATCCAATAGAGAAAAAACAGGCAAGAAACTCCATGGAAGAACTCTGAATATACCTATTGCAAATGCTGACAATGGGCTTCAAAGAGAAGTCAACAAACGCATAATTATTTCAATCATGAAATACGCTACACTTGGAAAGCATAAGAGTAGTAACAGTATATAAAGAAAGTATACTCAGAATAAAACTGTAGCCTTGCAAAAAAAAGGTCACCCATCCCATGTCTAACCGGACCAAGCACAGCTTAACCTCATAAACTGACCGTAGTAGCCATTTAACTCACACACCACATCAATGATATCGTGTCAACATTACGACAGGTATTAATGGGGCTGGCAGGGAGCCAGGTCAGCGGCGCTATGTCGAGTATGCTAGTACATTAAATGGTCAATGACTTCTATTATGTCTAGGAGTTGAGATAGGTCTGTTGCAGTGTTTAGGAAGTATGGCGGATCCAAACTCAAGGTCTCCCAACGATCAATAGAGCGCAGTATACTAGGCGTTAAATTAACGGATCGTGTTTGAAACACAATACTGCGCTCCAAAACAAAGGAAGTTGACGTGCCTCAAAAGGCTACTCAACTTAAATGGGACTGGGCAGGACATGTCTGCCGCATGCCGGACAAACTGTGGGCCCAAATAGCGCAGAATTGGTGCCCTGAGACAGTGAGGCAGGCCACGTAGGAGATGGTTGGACGAGCTGGATAGGTTCCGTCAAAACTGGAGGGAGGACGCGCGGGCTCGCGAAAAAAGGAAGGAGTGGAGGGAGGCCTTTGCAAAGGAGTGGGACAGCACAGGCTAGTTAAAAAAAAATGGCGGATGATTAGACGGGGTTTTTCACAATATTAAGTTAAAGATAATTGCACTGTGACGTACGGTGCGGAGACGATGACGCTTACGCAAGAGGCTGAGCACAGGCTGCGAGTTGCACAGAGAACCATGGAATGTTCCATGCTTGGCATCAGACTAATAGACCGAGTTCCAAACATCGAGATACGAAGGTGTACGAAGATCTTCGATATCGGAAAGCGTATTATGCAACTAGGCAGGATACCTGGCAAGGCGCAGCATAGGTGGAGTGAGGCTGTCACAGAGTGGCGTCCAAGGTCTGGAGGACGAGATGTCATCTCTCAAAGTCAAAGCATTTATTTCAAATAGGCACATAAAAGGCACTTTTGAACGTCAAAAATTACCTTAAAATAGAATTGATTCTAGTAGTAAAATAGATTGACTCTGTCTTTCAAAGAACAGGACCAACTAGATGCCACTTCAGCTATTTTTCAAGTTACGTCGGTAGCTACAACTTTTCTGGGATATTTTGTCTCAAATTAACCCTCAAGGAAACTCCGAGAATAGGAACAACCAGATTAGTTAACCAAGGCCTTGAAATCGCAGCCATCTAAATCAATGTCTGAAATACTTAAAAAACTCCTATATGATGGTCCCATGAACAAGTCAGGACAGGTACTCAGTTGGCTGGCAGATCGCCAGGTCTCAGGCGCTAAACGAGAGCGCTATGCGTGCGCGCATAACGTAAATACTAAGCGGTCAACGAAGCGGCTCCTGTTAGGAGATTCCCACCGTGAAGGAACTGCAGGTCGAGCCAACATGACTTACTAGAAACAGTGTTCCATTCTGTGTCAATGTTGCTAGTTGAAACTAAATGCGTTTATTAGCTCGCGGCTAAATAATAACAGCCGCACGTGTCGATCAAAGGTTAAGCTACGCTTACCGCGGTCAATTCATGGATGGGTGACCATCCGTTACATATCTGTGCCTCGGAAAGCACGTTAAGCCGTTGGTTCCGGCTGTCATTCGTAGATATTTGACAGTTGTTTAGAGGTAGTCAGGAGCCCAAAAAGTCTGACAAACAGTCTTTTTTCTGGAGGTTAGATAGGCAATCGCCCCATGGCGAATGCGAAATATTGGTCTTCAGCTGCATCCGGTTAGACTGGAAGCCAACCCCAACATAGTTGGGAAAGGGCTAAGCAGGTTAATTTTTTTACTTAAATTTTTAGCACATATTTTTTATTCTTTCATCTAAGTTTCATCTCTGAGGTCATCTTAGTTCAATAATCGTCTCTTATTAAATTGTGAAACTCCCTTTCTTTACCCGGACCATATTTTAGAATAAAATTTCTCAGTTGTGGCCTGGGCTCTGGATGTATGCCCAGGGCCCAGATGGTCGTAGAATGTGCTCACTCCCAATAACAGTCACCAAAAGAGATGAATAACTATGCAATGTCGTCGGATATAGTTGAAGTTTAGTAAGAAATAGATGGATGGAACTGTTTGTTTTCTATTGATTCAATTAAATTATATTCGAAAAAATATCCATCGGTTTCGTACTAAACTTCAACTAGTCATTTCTGACGACAATGGTTACTTATCTCCTTTGGTGACCGTATAGGTCTAGAAAAATATGGGTGTTATACACCATGATAATATGCCATCCAATGTGAGGGTGACATATGTCATCATGTGCCGTGATGGCAGTAGGATTAGGATCATTGTTCTATTAGCAATCATTGCAGGAAGAAGTTTCTGCCCATCCTCGTAAATGTTACTCTCATACGGAACCCATGGATGAATAGGTTCATTTCTTTGCTAGGAACTACAGGGACCACTGTTCGAGTAACCCATCAGAATCCTATTTATTAGTAGCACTGCATAGTCATTCTCTTCGTCAGAAAACACATCATTACCAGTCTTCACGGTAGTATCTAAAGCAGGGTTGGCAGTGGGCCAGGTGTTAGTAACGAGGTGCGAGGCATGCACGTTATGCGCTAGCGCTCGGCCAATGACCGGCTGTTATGCAATTAACTGTTGTGGCTGACGGGTGTGATGCATGGGGTTATTTCAAGTGATTTCAGTGGGTCTTGGGAGACAACCCTGCATGGAAAATATTTGTATGTATAATCCAAACTAATATTATAAATGCGAAAGTAACTCTGTCTGTCTGTCTGTCTTTTCTTCACGCCTAAACTACTGAACCGATTTTTGTGAAATTTGGTACAGAGATAGTTTGAGTCCCGGGGAAGGACATAGGATAGTTTTTATCCCGATATTCCCTCGGGATCGACACTTATGCGGGTGGAACCGCGGGGCGCAGCTAGTAATGTAATAACATAACGCCCCAGCTAGATGGACGGACGACCTAAAGAAGGTGGCTGGGGTAGACTGGATGCGGAAGGCGGAGGACAGGGTGCTGTGGCGCAGTCTGGGAGACGCCTTTGGTTGATTGAATAACATAGCGTAACATCACTGTATATCCCAGAAAGGTTAGGCAGAGGTGTACCTGTACCCACATTTCATTTCGCTAGTTATGTTTAAGTCCCATGTAATAGGAGGCGAGCCTATTGTCATCAACCGGGCATAACCACTAGGCTGCTATTGAGAAATTCCTGATGAAAAAATCCAATGATACTTTGTCCGACCTCGAAATCGAACCCAGGACCTCATGTAGAACAGTAGCGCTTGCGACCACTGGACCAAACGAGCCAGAGTATTAACGTAAGTCTGAACTTGCCGATTTTCATCGAGCAAGTGTAGTGATCAATGATCGTGCCTTCTCTGTGCGAGAAGAGGCATTTGCTCAGCAGTGCCAGTGAAAGTCCCATCAAAATCAGTCCAGCCGTTTCAGAGATTAGCCGGAACAAACAGACAGACAGACAGACAAAAATTGTAAAAAAATGTTATTTTGGTATATGTACCGTGTATACATCCATATGCATTTAGTAAAAAGCGGTTATTTTAATATTACAAACTCCAATTTTATTTATTAATGTATCGACTATTTGCACACGAGTGAAACTTAAAAGGCAAAATCTTAAGATTATTATTTCTTTTTTTTTCTTTAGATTACTTGATTTGTTCTTGCCAAGTGCAAGTTACGAAGGTGATACTGTCTACCGCTCTCACCGTTATTTTATAAAACAGCAGTATTTTATAGTCTTTTGTTTAGCAGGGGAAAAAATTGTCTGATTTAATATTCAAACATGAAGATAAGCAATATTCTATGAAGCACTTAAATCCAACACGTAACTATTAGTTAAAAACATCGTTAATCATCTAACAGATAAGAGAATTCGATAGTAATGGGGAAATCCGCGGGGAAGTGAGTCATAGAGCGAGCGTGTGGGGGTGTGTGTGTGTGTGTGTGTGTGTGTGTATGAGTTTTTACGGAACTGCTCACTGAAGGTACGGAGTTATGAGTTTCACTGTAATTACGTGCGATTTCCCTACCTTTCGTTCACGTTATAGCGTATTGATGATTACATACTCTAATTATGTTGTGATGTAAAACTAGAATAACTAAATGGTACACCACAGACTACCTACAGTATTTTCTCTCCTTCTCCTTTTCAATCCATCCAAAGGTTCCCTTTAAAAGTTCGCTCTTAGCGGTAAGTACTGCCCATTGTCATTCGACGCGACGCGACGGTTGAAAGTCAAAATTGACTAAACTTTAAACTGAAGGCCAATTCTCGTAATTTAAAACGTTCAAAATCTAGTCGCAGTCTCATCTCGGCGACAAACAAATGTCAAAAACTTGTCAAAATGTAGAGAAATTAGAGGTATTTTTGACAGATGAAGACTGAGATCAGACTGTGAACGTTCTTAAAATTACGAGAATTGCAGGGGCAATTCTCGTAATTTAACTAGCCCTATGTCGCTTAGTCGATTTTGCCTTTCAAGCGGCGATATGGTGTAGGTACAGACGCCAGCACATCAAGCTACCCGAAACTGTCAAATATTCCCAATCAGCATTGAGCTTTATGCTTTAGGGACAGACGCCAGCACATCATACTACTACAATATGTCAAATTCTTTAATAGATTTTCAACCTTAATGCTAAAACATAAGGTTCAAAGTTGATTGGGAAAATTTGACAGTTTCGGGTAGCATGATGTGCTGGCGTCTGTACATAAACTCGCCTATAATTTCACACTTCCGTGCGCTGCGCCCAATTTATTAGTAGGCTGGCCACTCATTTCACAGTTCACATGCAATGTAATATGCCTATTAGATGCAAATTAATAGTTTCCCGACAGCCGTGCTAGTAGGAAGGGTTATTTATAATCTGCTATTCCTAAAATTTAGCAATTAGTAACAGAAAATAAGCTGGTTTAGGTTTACTAGTGAGTTAGAAGTAAAGAGCAACTTTTGAGAAGCTAATTTCCAGCAGTAAACTTAAGACGTACCATCGCGGACTTTTCCGTCTGAACATTTAATTTTTTTTTCGCATAAATCTTGCGGGCGGCGCCAAGACACGCCCCCTTAAAGTTTTCGCCTATTAGGAAAGCGATAACGCAATTAGTTGCAACCTGCACTGCACAGCTTAGTGACGCATCACGTGTACTCCTTTTGGGAATTTTACGGATGAACTATTTGACCTTGGCGCGCTTACTAGAGAGCGCTTAGATTTTTTGAGTACAAGCAAAAATTAACTTAGTGGTGGTCAGGCGGCAGTGTCCGCGATAGTACCTACAGTGGCCTCCAAAAGTTAGTTGATATTTTTTCCCTTCATCTGTGATGCCATAATGAAAAAAAAAATACCAGGTAATCCTTGCGGTGGTAGGGCTAACGCCCGCTTGGTTTGCGACCACCCATGCTCACACTGGAGTCCGGCGTCAAGCAGCCTGCTACGAGTATGTTTCGTCGATGCTCCCACGCATCGACGAAACATACTCGTAGCAGGCTTTATTCCAGTGCCTTATACCGGAAATTCGGAGGGGCGATTCATGCAGCGTGCAGCCGGGCGTTTAATCGAACTGCCCATGTAACGCCCCTCCGAATTTGCGGCCTTAGACATCTTCTGGGCACGCTCGTTCCATCATAGACCTCATACTTCGCTTTGCATCAGGCGTGAGCGAGGTCAAGAGCGGGCCCATTCGGATAAATAAGGGATTACTTGATGATAAGTCATAGGTAGTTGAATCAGTGAATAAAAACATTACAGCTGTTCAAACATTTGGATCACTAGAATTTTAAATCACAGCTGATGTGGAAAAATGTCAACTAACTTCTGGAGGCCATTGTATGTCCACCACATGCTTAGCGCCTTACAGTGTGTCTCATTGCAGTCACGAAGTAAAAACACAGGTCTCAATCATTAAAAACATCGTTGTACACACCGAAAAGGCTTGGCTGAAAATACCTGAAAAAAAAAACATTCAAACTATAAGTACATTGTTCTAAATTAAAAACACCCTCTCGTAAAATAATTTAAGTAGAAGAAAATAATGATGATCTTTCACAAAGAAAACCATAAAAAAAAAAAAAACTAATACCTTAACATATTTATTACAAAAAACTTTCTTTAAACCAATCTTTTCTTTCCACAAACTAACTTACATTCCGACAATATCCGGAACTTTTTAATACATTTGGCGTCGCGACGTCGGTATGTCCGCCCGCCCGCCCAGATCTTTGTATTACTCACCGCCGCCCGCCCTAGTTATTACCACGAACTTTCATCGTATAAATGTTTAATAACAGCTTTCTTTTAAGTACTATTTAATCGATTTTCTAGTACTTTGACTCAGTTGTTTTGTAGTCGTCCTTCTAGCTAAGTAGTGCCCTTGTTCGAGTTTCAAGACAAAGGAAAATAATGTCCGTGGCCTTAATTTTCAAGGTACTGTGTATTTCTTTAAAAATTATAGAGACCACCACCAGATGTTTCAGTGGTTTCGTTTTTGTGTTTCAAGTAGCTTTGAATTTCAAGGTACTGTCAGTAATATTAAGATCTTAATGTACCATATGTACCTAAACAGAAATAAATAAATGTAATCTAATCTAGTGTTGCTGTTAAATCCATACTAATATTATAAATTCAAAAGTAACTCTGTGTGTCTGTATGTTACTTTTTCACGCCTAAACCACTGAACGGATTTAGATGAAATTTGGTACAGAGATAGTTTGAGTCCCGGGAAAGGACATAGTATAGTTTTTATCCCGATCTTCCCACGGGATCGAAATTTATGCGGGAAACCGCCGGTCGCTGCTAGTACTAAAATAAAGTAGAACAATTCGTACTAAATAACACTCCCTTTGACAATCCTTGTTCATGACTTGTTTTAATTCTTCCTAACTAGTATATGCGAAAGTTTGTTTGTTTGTTACCTTTTCACACCTAAACCACTGAGCCGATCATCCTGAAATATTGCATATACGTTGTCAGGTGTACAGAAACGGACATAGGGTACCTTTCATCCCGAAAAAAAGTGCTGTTCCCGAGGAAAAAAACAATAACGTTATTATGATAATAGAAGGCGCCACGTGTACGAAGTCGCTGGCAACAGCTAAAGCTAGTTAACTATAAATAAATAAATGACCGGACAAACCATAAGATGTAGGCTGTGGAGAACAGACTAGCCAGCGAGGTGAATTCTTAGAAGTGTCCATCAATGATTGTATCCTCAACATGTACTAAGGGCGAATTTCACCAATGAAACTGAAAGCAATCAGTCAGTATCATCATTGTTTAGGAACATTGACACTTAGCTCTTGAACACGGTTGAGAGGTGTTGATCGTGTTGGTGAAAATCACCCTTAATTATCTAAACCAGTAAAGTATCGTAAAACAAGAACAAAATTAAAGAACAATGATAAATACAAGTGCTTCATAAATTATCCTATAAACTGTTTACAATGTTTGTTTAACTTGTAAACCACTATCTGGTTCCGTTTTGTTATCAAAATGTAGATATCCACTTTGTGTATCGCGGTAACACGCCCTATTGTTATCTCTTCTGCTTATTCCCTTTTGTTTTAGTCACGATAGCTCTCACACGATAACCAGCGGTCTCTAGTGTTAAGTGAGGTGAGATGTGTCACGGGTTTTCTGCTAATACGTGACAAAATCTAATTAATGTTATGTACCTAATGATATCAGAAAACGAAAGTTGTCTTGCGGAAGGTGTTCATTGTGTCAACCCTTTTTATGTTTGCATTTGTTTTTTCCTTTATTTGGGAAAAATTGGTCCGTAATAATAGTTTGTAAAAGTGTTGTTTGAGCGTGAAGAAGTAACAAGCATATAAACAAACACACACACACACCCACTCATAAACTTTCGCCTTTATAATATTATAATAGGTGTGATGATTACTATTTTTAGTTTTGGAATCGTCCCCTCAAGCCCTTTATTTTGATATACCACATGGTCGTGGTACATACTATTTGACTATATAAAAACAAAACCTAGCCCTTTACCATCGCGACCTAGATAAGTCGACAAGACCCTCGTGAATTAAAGCCATCCAGTATGCTTGGAGAGTTCGAAGGTATAAAATAAATAATCTAATTTAATTTAATTTAATCTAGTATGTTATTTCTTTCATTAATTCGTAATCAATTTAGTTTTAACAGTTTTTAACCGACGAAAAAACGGAGGAGGTTATCAATTCGACGCGTATATATATATATATTTTTTTTTTTGAAGTGAAAACTTCTTTAGCGGCGTTGAACACTTTTTGTAATGGATAAAAAATGTTAAACTCGCGTCAGGGCATCGCGTCAGGACACGTGACCGTCAGGAGAGATTCCCCCCCCCCCCCCATCTCTTTCTACGGCGGCGCCAACCGAATTGAACCAAGTGAGACACGACAAAGATGGCCGAAGAAAATGACATTTGACGTACAAATGTTTGAAAAGTCAGTTTCACAGAGTACTTTTTGGTTTCCATGACGACCATGACGTTGTCGCGTCAAAACTGTTGAAACTGTAGACAATAAATTAGTTTTTCATACGTAATAATGTCTATGGACACAAATATTCGGTTCATAGCACTGGTTCATAGCAGATATTCTCGTACTTATGCCGATTTAATGTGTTGGCCAATTTGTTGGATGACTTCATTATAATGGCAACATTTAGAAGTTGTAGGACATTCTAGTTATAGAACGTTTATGAAGCGTTTATGAATACAAAATTTTATCGAATGTTTTAAAGGCCTATTGAGCATTTTAACTAATGAATGGTTTAAACCTTCAATAGGCTTTTTTTATGAATAAGACCGAAAGTGTTTAAAATATGGAAATTGAACAAAGTGCATCTATTAATGAAAAAAGTGACGCAGAAATATTGAAAAAAAATGAGTAATATTAATTAAATTAATAATTGATTTATTTCAACGTTAATATTCAAGTTTTCACTTCTGCCGGCACTCCCGGAGTGCAACCCGTCTTTTTTTTTATGTATGATTACGCATAACTTTTTACAGAGCAGTCCGATTTTGATAATTCTTTTTTGATTAGAAAGGATATACCCCGAAGGTGGTCCCATATAAATTTGGAAAAAAAAATCCAACCCTAAGGGTAGGAAAACAGGGGATGATTGATAGTTCACTCACTGATTGTAATGTATGACCACGCATAACTTTTTACAGATTAGTCCGATTTTGATAATTCTTTTTTTAATGGATAGAACATACGTCGAAGTTGGACCCTTGTAAATTTGGAAAAAAAAATCCTACCCTAAGGGTGGGAAAATAGGGGTGATTTGTTGTTCATTCACAGATTTTAATGCTGAGCTGTGTATTACAATTAAAATTAAAGGCCTATCTATGTTGGTATATAAAGCCTGTTTTTTTAAGTATTTTACTAGGTATACAAAAAATAATAGTTAAAGTAGGATTATATAACAGTTAATATCTAAAGTAAGGTAGGTAGCCATTTTAAAAGTAATCAAAAATTAAGCATGCAGTAATAAGTAAATTATAGCCTCAAAAAATTATAAAATAAAAACTTTTTAACAAAAAAATTAAACCTCCGAAAAAACTGAAAAGCAAAAAATAAAAACCTTTTTTATTTTACCTTAATAAATAAGTTCTTAAACTAATGCAAGTATACCTAAAAAATTTTGAGTCGGCGCCAAACAATCAATGAACAAAGATCACTAAATTACCTTAAATTTATAGAAATAGCCAAATCAAATTAATAATGCAACGTGAAATCTCCAGCGCTAAATATTAACATTCCAAACAAAAAATGCGCTCTCCGCACGACCACTCGCAACGATATTAAGTTGCTTGTTTGGCGCTGACTCAAAATTTCTTAGGTATACTTGCATTAGTTTAAGAACTTATTTATTAAGGTAAAATAAAAAAGGTTTTTATTTTTTGCTTTTCAGTTTTTTCGGAGGTTTAATTTTTTTCAATCAATTTAGTTTTAACAGTTTATTTTTGTTTGTATTAATTGTTTTATTTAAATAATTTGTGTTATTATCTGCGCATAATGTAGTGCATGCTGTGCTTTTCTGTAAGTGATGAGGCGCTTAGACTTAAGTTTGCAATATATAAATTATAAAGTAACAGTGTAGGAGTATACTGTTACTTATGTTTATTTATTTATTAGGCTTTTCAACAAGGAGTTGTTGAAAAGCCTAATAAATAAATAAAGAATTCCAGATATTTACATAGATACGCGTGGAAAACATGACCATGTCTTTGCTGCCACGCAGTCGGGTAATAAAGAATAAATTTTCATGTTTCCGACATTGATCGCAATCCTCTCAACAAAACAATTAGTCATCTTTCCTCCAAACATTCCTGAACACATCTGTCTTCAATCTCCATAACCAAATATAGCAATAACATTGTAAATACCCCGATGATAACCAAAATAACAGCATTACACATGTAATAACAAGTACTCGCCGAATTCCGTGAAAGCCTCGGTTTGACTCACCCGAGCACAGAACTTGTGACAACCTTCAGGATTCCCACGCCGTGTTATTCATGAATACTTGAAAAGGTAAATAATCGAGTATTTGTCTATGGTGCTTGAGACAAGATCAAGATTGAAGCCTTGACCTTGTGGGCCAAAATTAGACGTTATAACTTGCAGAACTGCTAAATAATAACAGCCGCACAGGTGGATTGATCAGTTTAAGCTACGCTTGCCGCGGTTGGTCTGTGGATGGGTGACCATCTATACATATCGATTCGATACCCCTCCGTGCCCCGGAAAGCACGTTAAGCCGTTGGTCCTGGCTGTCATTTGTGGATCTTTGATAGTCGTTACGGGTCGTCAGAAGCCCGAAAGTTTTACCAAGGGGTATCGTATTACCCAGTAACTGGATACGCTGGGTAGTACAAATAGGCAGTCGCTCCATGTAAAATACTGGTATTCAGCTGCATCTGGTTAGACTGGAAACCGACTCCAACATAGTTGGGAAGGATTATTCCCAATAGTCCCCTCTAGCCCTGTCCTCCGGGGTGACAGCTGGGAATTGTCTTCCCAGGTGTCACGGGGGTGACAATTTGTGCCGAATTTTCCCTTTGAAAACTGACTAGAGGGGACAAATGGGAAGTCTGTGTCTCAGTTACAGTACTAGATGAACTTCTAAAATATAGATAATTATCATCATATTTCTTGTAATCCACAGTTTTATAAATGACGCACTGTTGCCCGCGAATCGATCTGCAATCCAGGATTTATAGTAGCTGTGTCCTTCTCCAGATTCTAGGCCAGGTCCTAGGTCCAAGTTACCTATCTGTCCAAAATAATCGATTCGATATTTTTCGACGCTATATTTTAGTTTGTGTAGGTATAGTTTTAGTTAAGTTAGGATTTAATTTTGTTATTTTTGTTAATTAATCAGGTATTATTTATTTCTTGCTTAGGTACTTATTATTTTCATAAATATATCGATTCAGTTGTTTTGGTGTAACGCATGTATTATTATATAATATTAGTGTATTATTAGTATATATACCTTGTGAAAAGACATATAAAAAGTGATAACAAACTGCAGCCGAACGATGTTTTTGTTTGCCAACATACCCAAAATAAAAAAAAAAATCATGTGCCCGAAAATTCACCGCCACCGCAGAATATAGCAACACAACTTATACAAATACATACATAAGCATGATAATAGCACTTTCCCGGAAAAACTCTTGCATAAACAACTATTATCTATTATTAGAATCTTATAACATAATATATAACAGCTTCGACACATAACACTAGCTTCACATGTTCTTATGTGTTAGCGGTAACATATAAAAAGCTGAACATTTGTCGAGCTAATGAAATTCCCACGTTAGTACTGTTTTCTAATCGATAACAATGGTAAAAGCCTGCTGGCTTGTTGCTAACAACATAATCACTGGTTATGTGCTGATCTGTTGAGACTGGTCCCAGTGAGAGCGACTAGCAGGAGACTTAGGGCGAATTTCAGCAACGAATCCTCATCTAAACCGCGTTCAAATACTGTTAATGTCAAAATTGTTGCGGAATATTGATACTGACCGAACTGTCTGACTTGAACGCGGTTAGAAGTGTTTGATGCATTGGTGAAAAATTATACATTCGAAGACATGTGACATCGACCAACTAGGCTCGCGTGGTGAATTACGGCCCACTTCCTCTCACAGAGAGGAGGCCTGTATCCCAGAAGTAGGAACATTATAGGCTGATTAAGATTAGGCAATGCAAAGATGACAATGTTGGAATTAAATTAGATAAAGATCTTATTTTCATCTAAGTGACAGATTTAAAGTTTTTTTAGGATTCCTAATATTTGTTTGCAGGTATAGGATGACGGGGGAGAGGTTGATTCCAAAATGACTTGATTCATTATGGAAAAAAATATTATTAGATTTTTGAGCACCGGTTATGATGTTATGTTGAGACGGGTCCCATTGCGAGCGATTGTGACTTAGTTTATTTTGTCTGATGTTTTTTTTTTGGCATGAAGCTGAAAAATATTTTTTAACAATGTTTTAATAATATAAGTTTTAGAAATTGGATTAGAAGAACACATTGATTTCTATTTTTTTTGATGGTTTACACGAAATGTATCTCGTGAAAGAGATTTTAACGACGCGAAGTTTGAAAAACGCCCATAGCGTAGTGATTTTATAAATAGCGATCATCTGGAAAACCGTTCATTCTGCAACTCAATTAACTTGTAACTCACATCTGTGCGAAACTTGTTATTTAATTCTTTGACATTGGCACTAATTGTACCTCTGGTACCTGTACCATGCACACATAAGATGCTCATGATCTTAGGATCAAGGTGCATGGTGAATGTTAATTAATTACAATTATCTGCATTATTGTTGTTTGGTTTGACGTAATGGTAATTTATTGTCGGTCGATGGCTTCCATACTAAGTAGCTGATAAGAAAACATTCCGTAATCGTAAGTAATATGGAAGATGCAATGCTAAGTGATTTTATGTCATGTCTTCTTGTGCTGTGTACGTCATTATCATACCAATCCTAAGATGTTGCCTGCCGACATGAAAATTAATGGTCAGTGGAACGATTACCATAATCGTCATGCTTGGCAGCATAGAATAGAAGGATGCTTCTGCTGCTTAAAATACTCCCTAATCTTGTTTTACTAAAGCCATGGGTAAAGAGCGGATAGTCTTTTCTTTGCCAGTAACCACACGGAAAACTCATCCACCTGAAAATGACCTTTGAAACAACGATTGGCTGATTTAGAAGCCTAAGGGTGCTTGAATAAAGAAGCGGGTTTTCGGGCCCGACTCCCGGTACAGATATCTGCAGGTTGATCTTCGGAAGGAAACCGTTCCATGTTTTACCTGTTACTTTATGTGTGAGTGCATATGTTAATGTGAGATTATTTCAACCGCACCGATCGGTACTGACTTGTTTTTACTGGGAACCCGCGTCTTTATGTTAGCACCTTTAGTGAACATGTTTTATACAGGGTGGCAGGAACATCGCCGCGCAACCTATTGCCATAGATTCAGTACATAATGCTGAACGACCCTGCATTAAAATTTTTGGTCGATAACAAAAAAAAATATTGCTGTTCCATACATTTTGACCGCGTAGCTATTGCACTTTTCTATGAAACAGCCCTATAATTATTCTTTTTGATAACTGACGAAAAATTTTCTACACTAAGGGGTCTAGAATCACGTGCTGAATTCATGGTTATAGTTTGCACGTCAACATATCTGCCATCCTGTATTGTTGCTCAAAAACATGGCAGCTTTTCCCCCGCTATCAGTCTGACCCCCGCCTCACTTTCGGGAAAGTCATTCCACGTTATTGTTTTCAATACGTCGCGTCACCGAGGAAAATCGTTCGCTGAGAAAAGGAAATCTTACGGTTATGTGTTTTAGCAGAACTGTAGAAATTACTAGAAAAGCTCACTGTTGTAGTTATCTAGTTTACGGTGCTGTGTGTTCTCGGCATAGGCTGGACCACCCGCATGGAGGCGGAGCGTAAAAGGCGACTGTGAAAATAGTAGAAGAGCTCTTTGTGATGGAGCATAACCGAAATACTACCACCCTGTACATTTCCGCCGGTTATCAGCATTTCTATGTTCAGACGCCAAGTACTAACGCGCAAAGTAACTGTAGGGTTCACTCTTCCCCTTCACTCTTTAAAGTATAGACGCCAGCACATTAAGTTACTACAATCTGTCAAATTTTTTAAATGGATTTTCAACTTTATCGCTAAAGCATAAGGTTCAAAGTTGATTGGAAAAATTTGACAGTTTCGGGTAGCTTGATGTGCTTGGCGTCTGTACAACTAAATTTCCTTACGTTTTGCCGAACACTGTCTCTCAAGATACAGGTCTCCTAGTTTGAGAGGCAGGGTTTCATTTTGTCTATACATTTATACAGATCGGACTAACTTACCTAGTGACGTCCGATCCTTAATTATGTGAAGTAATCTCATCCTCATTGTATAGGTACTATGTAGTCGCACCATTTCGTGCGCACACGTCACAATATTTAAAGATGAAATTCAAATTTTTTCATCCTAAGGAAAAACAAATGTTGTCTGTGGTCCAGTCGTTGGCGCGGTCTCCTGACATCTGTCAATCATTCTTTCAAAGCATAAGAACGGGACTTCACGATGACCTACATGGGCATCGTATAGTCCCGGCATACAGCACAACACAACTTCTAGAAGGGGTTTAATAAGGCAATCCAATACACCTAAAGTATAGGATGATTATCTGGGAAGGGTTGGGATACAATGAGGATGAGATTACTTCACATAATTAAGGATCGGACGTCACTAGGTAAGTTAGTCCGATCTGTATAATTATGCTACGTAATCTCATCCTCATTGTATAGGTACTATGTAGATGTTCAAAGAATAAAGTTGTGTTGGTCATCATAGGTACCTACATAAAATGAGCATTGTTCAATAATTGAACGTTGTAACATAACATGCATACTAATTGTAATGCATTTCTATTAAGAATCAGTGTACCATTAAGGTAAATAGTTACCTAACTTAATTTATAATTCTCTAATTACTATTAGATTCTGGAAATATAATCAGTTTTGAATCAACTAGTTTAATTAATAATCCCATATGGCACACATCAATTTCTTGTAATCAGACAATTAACATTGACATGTAATAAGTTCTATGTACAACCACTCTATAGAGCACACAGCTGGTGCAAAAACATTAGAATCACTAATAAAAAGGTCTCTTATAAAACCGAGTAAGGGTTGAGAAATTTGTGGTCCAACCAGCATAATGACACCTTCTTCAGAGCCCTTTGAAGTAGAGGCATGTCTGTATATGTGAATTTAGAAATAATAATATCTATTCCACTCTTACTTGAAATTTGTTTTATCCATCTATTATTGGTTGCAGTAGAGGTTGCATCATAAGGCTTTCTTATAGTTATAATTAATGATTTACAATTTTGTCTTATACTCTTACCTAGTAAAATCTAGATAGGACAATTTAAGGGTTGTGGCAGTACAGAAAGATAAATTATCTTTAAAAAATGGTAGAATCAAGTTGAGTTCGGATCTACCAGGTTTTAATTATATCTGGATTTTTATGTTAATTTTGTCCTCATTATAAGAAGTGTACTAATGAGTGACCAGGTTTGAATTTTGTGTGCAGTTACAAGAGCTATTATCGTTACTAATTGTTTGGTTAGAAATTCTAAACCAAGGGTTTGATTGGGAAATAAATTGATCTGTCGAACTCCGCTAATGAGATACAATTGATTTTCTATTGTTTCGTCGCCAATAGGCGACGCGCGGTGCTTGGCCGGTTAAATAATGCAAAACGATACTAGGGTCCCACTAACTTCCTCTTTGGGATTCTTTGGTCTTAATATAAATATATCCCTGAGAAACCTTGTCGCTCTGTCATTATTGTGTCAATGTGGCGGCCAAAAACTACAGAATTTGCTGATTATTATATAGCTCACTCAATACCATTAGGATATCATACATCATTAAACTTAGTGGTAAAAATTATATGACTATCATGACTGAGCCTAGGGGTCAATGTCTTGTGTCTAACAGAAGAGAGTCTACTGATCTAGAGCAAAGCTAACACTATATTAATTGAGGGATCAGTCTTTCTCCTATCAGGAAAGCGTCCCTGATAATATGGCAGCAAACAGTGACTCCTGTGCATTGGGTGTCGAGATCCCATTTGACAGTGAATAGATCTACAGAACATACTTGGATCAGGGAGCCATGATATGTTGATATTTAGTATTAGACCTGATTGTAAACAGGTTAATCGGGGGCTGGCCCAGTACAGCACACACCCCCCCCCCCCTGCTTACATAGGTATATCTTTACTTAGAAGTATGTCCTTATGTAGGGTTTCAAAGTTGTACAAGTTGCTGCAATTTTTTTTTTTTTTTTTTTTTTTTTTTTTTTTTTTTTTTTTTTTTTTTTTTTGCAACATTTGACTTGTAGGCTATATCACATCACTTCCATTTAATTTCTATGTTAGGAAGCCTAGATTCAATTTCCCATACTGTTTTCTTTGGAAGTAATATAAAATGCATAAACCCGTATTTGTCATTCCTTGTACCGTTGCCAAAATTGTTAAGCCAAGCTATTCAGATGAGTAAAATGAGTACCACCCATCTTACTGACACAGGATATGGCCGTTGTGATATCTTTTCTAAGTCCTTACAGTAACTGAGTTTGCTTGCAAATGTTTTGAGCCCCATAAATGCTGCTAATAGTTCAAGGTAAGGTAAGGAACTTTTCAACATTAACTGTCCAGTGCCTGTGGATGTTGATATCATTACATACCAGACCCCAGTCAGTTTGGGACAATATTTCGAGAACAAAATCTAATTGTTTAATTCTATTGTGGTTTGTTGGAATGTAAGGTAACCAACAATCTCTGCAAATAAATGATTTTTAATTTGTTTCTAGCCCTGTTGTATTTGTAAATAAGTGATTTTTAACCTAGTTTGGTATAAAGTTAACCATATTCATATACAGATGCAGCTACTAGAATACCTAGTAATTAGACACACTCGATTATTTATATCTCATTTCAGACTTAATATTTTTTATGGACTACAGGGTAAAGTCTATATTTTCCTGAGGAAGTGAAATGGCAAACTGGACTGAACCCAACTAATATCCTAGACATTGGCAGCACTGTCTGGGCACTCTTTTCAGTTTTAATAATAAATCCTAGATATTTAACACAGTTTGAGTATCAGACATATTTTCTAAACACTGCATATGGATCGACAGGGCACAGAATATAATTGTCAAGATGTATGACAAAAAACAACCCTAGTGACCTCCGGTGACAGACAACTGGCTTTATGATGTTTGTGAATACATATGGAGCGGTGCTAAGTCCAAATACGAGGCATGTAAACTGTTATAACTTATAACATATCTTGAAATAGAAACTGGGGATATCTCCTGAAATATTTTCATATGGATAATTGATATGAATTTTTTAAATCAATGTAATATTGTAGGCAAAAAACTTATATACCTAGTAACATACTACATATTAAGTTTTTATTTAATATGTATCTCCAAACACCATGCGATTTTGGTACAATTATACCAGATAAAATTACTTATTTGACAGGGGCACATGTGTCTATAGCACCTAATATAAGAGATTATTCCATGGGGATAGATTGCTTTCTTTCTGAATGAAGTTGTTATTCAGAAGTTTGAATTGGAAACTCAGTAAAAGGTAGTTTATAACCCTTGATCCACTCATATATGGTTGGATTAGTAGTAATATCATACTTCAGAGAAATATTGCAATCTACCAGTCTGTACCTGAGCTAATGATGATGCTGGTTCTGGCAACGGTTGTTGGCATTGGATTTATCTTGAAGCTTATAGATAGCTATTCTGAATTGGTGTGTAGAATAGGTATTTTGATATTGGTGTTTACTCACATCAATTCTTGAATTTCCTCATGGCTAGGTAGGATTAAGGATCTCAGATTATTGCAATTTTCATGATAAATTAATGTCACACTCAGTCTAGCTCAGTAACTTAATGTTTCGATTTGATCTGCACTATACAAACGCTTGGGAGGCTATTAGACTGTTATGAACTGTTCCCAATGAATGTAATAGTAGCGGCCACTGTAGTTCGCTGCCCCTTGCTTGTGTGGTCCCATTTGATTCCACTTCCATTTACTGCTGCCACCCTTCCTTTTTAAATTCTGGTGGGTTCAATAGGCTACAAATTATGAATGTTTCATACTTCTTTTAAATGTTTAACTTCATCTCCACATTTAGTCCATTATCATAATTGACCACCGTGTGGCCAGACTGCCATGCAGTTCTACAGGTAAAGTAGCTAACTGTACCCCAGCATCTCACAAGTAGATTTTCAATACTTGAACTTAGGACTTCACGTTGGGTATGTATATCGTTCCACTCTCAGCCTCCTTTCGGCTGTATTTTAGTAGAATTGAAGTACTAACATAGCTTATATAAGTTAAATTGTATATTAACACCCTCACTGAGAGGAGGCCTGTGTCCCAGCAGTGGGAACATTATAGGCTGATTATGTGTTATGTATGTATATTAACTGTTACGTTGTTTTTTTGCACCTACAACGGGTTGGTTTAGTAAAGTAGCATTTACCTGAAAACATAAGTAGTACATTACGAGGTTTCCGAGTAACACATTTCATTGTAGTTTTACAATCGGCTTCCTCACAATAAATCACTTTTCTTAATCCTAAAACATATTGAATTGTAACAGTGGCGACCAACGTGTGTATTGGTTGGAGATAGAGGTTACGTCTATTGCTGTACCTTACAAGCCAGAGTGCTGTTCCGTGGGCCTTCCAGTTATTCTAATTTTAAGAAGAAACCGTCGCGTGGAATCCTTTGTTAACGTGTTCATGTTTATGTTTGTACTGTTTTATACACTTTTATTTACTTTTTACATCTTTTACACTTCTTGCTGCTATATACAATTTACAATTTTATTTTACTTGTGTCCCAAAACATTACACCAGGACTATTGTACTTGAAATTAAAAGCCTGGTATTAAAATTTAAACTTACTCTATAAGACTGCTATTTATGTAACTGTGTTTACTATTGATAATACTTACACTTTGCTCGGTATTGTACATTGTGACAGCCAGTTATAACTTTAGTTCGGTTTCATTTTTTTTTTAAATTATTTTTTTTATTTTTACAAAATGGAACGACCCATTACATTTAATTTACTTCGCAAAGACGAACTCATATATGAAGTACTGGTCCGAGACGCGAAACCTGCTTCAACCGTAGAGGAACTACGTGTCCAAATTAGGGAACTTAGTAAATTGGTACGTTCTGACGATATAGTGGAGACAAATATAGATCCGAAAACCGAATTACAAACAATTAAGGCCAAGTTGCCAGAAATTGGTGAAGTATTAGATAAGTACCCTTCCAGTTTTAAAAAATTTAACCGCGCTAAGGCTTTAGCATTCCACCTATTTCATCGTTTGAGTAGGGTTACTCCACCAACTAATCTTAGTGCCGTTTACGAAGACGTTGACAAGCAACTTAGCGGTTATTTATTAAAAATTGATTCGGTTAACGCGAGCTTCCATCAGTCGTTTACTTCCGCCGAGGAGACACCAAATGTACCGTCAAGTTTACAGACGAAGGACGTCATCATTTCCTGCAAGAAGGAATCTGTTAAATCCCTAGATCATAAATTTAACGGTACAGGTTGCGTGAAAGCATTTATTGAGCGTCTTGAGGAGCTTTGCGAGGCCAGGGGTATTAGCGAAGCTTCCTTACATCAATCTGCTCTGGATCTTTTCTCGGACGGAGCCTTATTATGGTACCGGGGAATAAAAGCGTCGGTTGGTGATTGGGCGGAACTGAAGAAGCAGTTACTCACAGATTTCGCTCCGCCTGATTACGATATGCGTCTCATTTCTGAAATAACTAACAGAACGCAGGGGTCGACTGAGCTGTCTTGTATATATATAGCAGTCATGGAGAATCTTTACAATAGACTTTCTTATAGGGTTCCAGAACGCGATCGTTTAGCACGGATCAAGTTCAACATGAGACCGGAATATACGTCGGGGTTGTCAATTTTGATTATCAACACGCTGGACGAGTTAAAAGAGAAGTGTAGACAACTGGAGCTAGGTTTCCATAGCAGGGCACAGTTCCATGAGCCGCCCAAACCAACCTCTTCGTTTGTTGCACCAGACTTAGCATACCAAGCCCCGAAAGGTTCTCAAAGGATTGAAGCCGTGCAAACAGATTCTAGTTCGTCGTTCTGTGTTCGCTGTAGGGTTAAAGGGCACTCGTTATCACAATGCAAATCAAAGGAAATTGTGTGTTTCCGTTGCGGCAAGAAGGGTGTACGTGCACCATCGTGCCCTACGTGCAGTAAAAAGCAGAAGGAGGCGCAGTCCTGTCCAACCTGCATTTCAAAAAACTAAATTTACGGAACTACAGCCAAAATTTTGATAAGTCCGATTGGGACAATTATTTAAAATCTTTAAAATTATTTTTTAATTCACTAAGGGTTGATACAGTACATTATAAGAATACGGACGATAGTCGTCCACATTTAACCGTTTCTATATACGATGAGCAGTATTACGGTTTACTCGACTCGGGTTCTTGCATTTCGGTGTTGGGTTCCGATGTTGGCCAACAATTCATAAGGGCTGGTGCAACTTTACACGCCGATAGACAGTTGGGCAACATCGTAACTGCCAATGACTCGCGGGCATCCGTGGAGGGTTATTTATTTTTACCAGTGACTCTTATGGGAGTGACTAAGGTTATTAAATTCTATGTTATTCCAGACATTACTACACCGTTGATTTTCGGCGTGGATTTTTGGAAGACCTTTAATTTGGCACCAAAAATTTTTAATAAATTGCCATTTCAATATTTAAAAACCAATAGAGGTCATAAATGCGTCTCGGAGGTTAGGCACCTTCAACCGTTTGAAGAATTAACATCGGATCAAAAGAATGAAGCGGAGTTATTAATTAAAGATTTCAAAGAGGTTTCCTTTGAGGCTAAAGGATTGGGTCGCACCCATCTGTTGCGTCATAAAATAGACACAGGAGACGTTCCTCCTATTAAACAGCGTTATTATCCGTTATCACCTGAACGCCTCAAGGAACTTAATCGTCAGCTGGATGAGATGTTGGAGATGGGAGTGGTGGAACCTAGCAGTAGCGCGTGGAACAACCCGGTTTTACTGGCTCCAAAACCTAATGGGGAATGGCGTTTTTGCCTGGACAGCCGAAAGCTGAATGCGGTCAGCAAGCAAGATGCGTATCCACTGCCCTACGTCTCTCACATCTTAGACCAGTTACGGGACGCGCGATACCTTTCATCGATTGATTTGAAATCTGCATTTTGGCAAATCGAGTTGGACTCCGCTTCATCCAAAGAGAAAACCGCGTTCACGGTTCCCGGTCGAGGTTTGTTCCAATTTAAAGTTATGTGTTTTGGGTTGACTGGAGCCCCAGCCACCCAACAGCGATTAATGGACAGACTTTTCGGCCCGGAGTTTGGTAATAAGGTGTTCGTATATTTAGATGACATCATTATTTGCTCATCAACCTTCGAGGAGCACATTTCACTTCTTAAACGGGTTTTAGACAAATTAAGGCAGGCTAATTTGACAATTAATTTACCTAAGTCCTGTTTCTTTCGACGAGAACTAAAATATCTAGGTTACAGAGTGGACGAGCATGGCTTACACACTGATCCGTCGAAAGTTCAGTCAATTATCGACTTTCCAACCCCTACAACCCGTAAAGAAGTGAAAATGTTTCTTGGAACGGCCTCATACTATAGACGTTTTATTAAAAACTTTAGCTCGATAGCGGCCCCTTTAAACGCACTAACGAGTACTAGCAAAAAAGCGCCGCCTTTTAAGTGGACGGCTGAGACAGAAACCGCGTTCTCAACCTTGAAGGAGGCATTGGTGTCTGCTCCAGTATTGGCTTGTCCAGATTTCTCTCAACCTTTTGAGATTCATTGTGACGCATCTAGTTTTGGGATAGCGGGCACTCTGACTCAGGTCATAAATGGAGAGGAGCACCCAATAGCCTACTGCAGTCGTTCGCTTAATCCGGCCGAACGCAATTATTCAGCAACGGAGCGTGAGGCTCTCGCTGTAGTCTTCGCCGTGGAACACTATCGTCCTTACGTGGAAGGTGGCCCTGCGTTTAAAGTGATAACCGACCACTCGAGTTTAAAATGGTTTTTTAATTTAACCAATCCCTCTGGTCGATTGGCCCGTTGGGGTTGTCGGTTATCACCTTATAACTTTACCATTGAACACCGCAAGGGTAGGGACAATGTGGTTCCAGATGCCTTATCTCGTGGCGTTCCGGTGCTGGAAATTAAAGTGTCTGACACTGACACTTGGTTTAAAGGGTTGTGGGATAAATGTGTCAGCACGCCCAGATCGTGTCCAAATTTTATTATTAAGGAGGATAAACTTTACCGTTATTCGAAAAATAAATTCGGGGTGGCTAGTGAATATGATTGGAAGCAGGTAGTACCGGAGGGCAATCGGCAAGAATTATTAAAGAGTCACCATAGTGGCGAATTATCTCCACATTTCGGGGTGTTTAAAACTTATAAACGACTTGCACTCCGATACTACTGGCCTAACATGTATAAGGATGTGATTAGCTACGTTGGTAAATGTGATACGTGTGCCGCTTATAAACACTCACAGTTACCTCCTCCCGGTCTCTTAGGTGACGCGAAAGAATGTTCCAAGCCATTTGAAACCATAAGCATTGACTTGGTAGGTCCGTTGCCACGGTCTAGAGCGGGATTCACATATCTCTTAGTTGTCGTGTGCTGTTTTACGAAGTACTGTTTACTGTTTCCTTTACGTAGAGCTGTTGGTAAGGCTATAGCACAGAAACTAGAAGACGGCGTTTTCCTCGTACACGGTATACCCCGTACGGTTATAGCAGACAACGGGACGCAATTCACGGGTAATGAGATTCGTTCACTACTGGAGAGGTACAAAATACCTCAAGTTCACTTCACACCTCGTTATTGCCCAAGCGTGAATACCGTGGAACGCTATAATCGTACCATAATGACCGCGGTATCAATTCTCGTGGAGGATGATCATCGATCCTGGGATGTTAACATCTCAAAGATCCAATTCGCTATGAACACCTCCACAAATGAAGTTACTCGTTTCACCCCATTCTTCCTAGTACATGGCAGAGAGGCAGTTAGTAGTGGTGATGTCTTCGGCAATGATACCGTTGATCAGCCCACTCTAGCTTGCGCTTCCCGCAGTTCATATGCAAATCAGCTAGACGCATTGGGTGGTATCTTCAATAAAGTAAAGGACGCGCTCGTCAAATCACATAAACGTAGTGCACGTTATTATAATAGTAGTAGGAGGCACGCGGAGTTTGAGGTAGGCGACACTGTGTGGAAGAAAACGTATCCCCAGAGTGACGCCTCCAAATTCTTTATGGCCAAATTAGCCCCAAAATACGAGAGATGTATAATTAGGAAAAAACTTTCACGCTTAGTGTATGAATTGGAAGGCTGTAGTTCCGGTAAAAACCTTGGCACATGGCATATCAAGGATTTTAAATCACCATGTGGCGAGGAATAATTTTTTTTAAATATTTTATTTGAATTTAAACTAAAATTCACTAATAGTAGTTGGTCGCAGTGACCATTGAGGGCTGTATATGCCTTGTGGTTGTTTATTTTTATTAAGAAACAGTTTGTAGTGGTACACAGGTTTCTACTGTGTCCACATTTGTAAACTATATTTAGAAGTTGTTGGTGGTCTGTGGTTGTTGCAGGATTGACACCCCAGGGAAGTGTAAACCTCCGGATTGCTGGTAAGGCAGCAAAATGATAGTCCTGAGATAGGTGGCCTAAATGGCGGGCGTGTAGGCTGCATTGATGGAAAACGTTTCAGATGGTATTTTTTTTTAAGGCAGATTAACCGTCCCATTTTTATTATGGAAGACGGTTAGTCAATATTCATTAGTTTGTAGCATTTAATTTCTTTTGGTGTATTGTTGGTGTACCAGCTCAGCATTATTATCATATTTTTTTTTTTTTTTTTTTGGAGCTTGTCTTTTACATGTTTGTAAATGGATTAGACTCGCTCATCTCCATTTATTTTTATTTTCTTTCTCTGTTCTTGTTTTCAGGCATGAACGTTGTAGATTTTTGTAATTGTGCTTGGTCCTTCGGAGTCTGCTTTGACGCTGGAGGGCCAGCGTCGAGATTTGCCCTAGTGGGTCAAATCTCTGGTGGTTGGGGAGGTACTGTTACGTTGTTTTTTTGCACCTACAACGGGTTGGTTTAGTAAAGTAGCATTTACCTGAAAACATAAGTAGTACATTACGAGGTTTCCGAGTAACACATTTCATTGTAGTTTTACAATCGGCTTCCTCACAATAAATCACTTTTCTTAATCCTAAAACATATTGAATTGTAATAAGTTGCGTTTGTTTACATTCCAAATGTCATTCAGTCAAACGTCAGTTTCTATCTGTCAAAGGCGACATCTGGTGGTCGCCGATTCACAGTTGTAGTTTAAATCGATATTTTAACATATTGATTGCTAACCATCGAAATAATATCGTATGGAGCAATCCTCAATTATTTTCAGCTTTTAGTCAAAAAAAAGTCATAATAAACTAAATAACCGTAAACGGAAATCATTCATTTTTTCAATATAGACTTCTTTCTAGAAACTTCGTGTCAAGTTAATATATTTTTTATCTGTGAATTGTCTTCGACGTAATGTGACAAGCTAATACTTTCTTAATTTGCCAAATTAAGTTTCGAGGAGATTTTCCACGATCCCGACAAGTTCTAGTATTGGAAATAACAAATAATTTGTTTGTTGGTCTGGATCATGAAGATTCTAATTGCTTCAGCGATTAAACGTCTTGTTGTGCAGTTGCTAGTGATTTTCAAGAATTTAAGTATCTCGGTGTATTATTTATCTTCAGTGATTTAATATTATTTTACCCGTAATCGGGGAGATTTTTGGAATGCTCCGTCTAATTCCGGTTTGTGAGCCAGTGACAGCATCATGGGACTCACTTGGCATCTTGAAGCCCTACGACACGTTGAGTGATTCCACTAAACTTGTTACACGTTCTAAAAGGTAAGGATTTGGTTGTAATAGTCTTTGGAAGTGGTCTGTGAGCCCTTCCCTGGTTGTTAGAAAGGGTATTGTCGTGATCCATGGATATTTATTGCAGGATAGGAATCCTGCAATAAATATCCATGGATCACGACACGCCGACGCTCGCCTGCGTATGCGCAATTAGGAAATTGCGCATACGCAGGCAGCTTTCCAGCCGGTCAAGAATCTTGCAGTCAAGTGTTTTCTCCCTACGACAACCGTGAGTATTTCACCCGCTGACTATTTGCAACTCATCCCTATTGTCCCACCACTCAAGATTAGGCAAACCAAAGTCGTAGCTCTTTATGTTGTCATTGTAAAAAAGGGCCTCGTTAACCGGCTAATGTTTTAGCCTTATAGATTTCCAAGCTCCGCCACCTCAAGGAAAGTGACTTAGTTTCCCTTCATATTATTAGGCCTCCGTATTGTCGATTCCAGGAGAGGCACCTCGAGCGATCCGTCTCGCCGCCAGGACCTAGAAGATCGTCTGGGGCCTGGACGCGAGACCCGTTCCTCGAGCACGGCGAAGCCTCGTGAGGAAACGACCGTGCGGCCGGCTGAGCCCGTCTTGCGATAGCGCGCAGGCGGGACGGTTTTTTCTTTTACCTACTTTAACTTTTTATTATACCTTATTACGGTTCCCGTAGGAACCAGTTGATTGTCTGGGTCCGGTTTTCGATACTGGAAACCGGCCTGCATCATAATTTAATTTGTGGATCTCGGGTTCGTCATCCTACCCCGTCCGGAATAGTATTGGACACCTTCGTCGGCTCCGGGATCCGGGACTCTCAAAGTCCCTGGCGCCCATTTAATAGATTTTAAATTAATCAATAACTGGAAGGTTACTTTCTCCTTAGTTTTATAATAATTATTAACTTTTAACTTATACTCATTTCAAACGGAACAGTACAGGGTTTATCTCCAACCCCCCACGACCTTCGCTCTCTATATTTCCTTATTAGCTGGCTGGCAACAATTTTGTTATTTTTTAGTAAACTTATTCATTAGTAATGTTACTTAACCAGTTTTTTTTAATAAACAGTGTTTGAGATAGTTGTTGTTTCATATTACCATACCCACTAGTTTGTAACTACAGATAAAAAATCTTAATTGTAACATAACATCTAGAATATAAAGTATTTTGGAATTAGATTATAATTAACGGCATTGAGTATGGATATTCCCAATCCGGCTGCGTTGGCTTCGGTCACATAACACAAAGTCCAACTGTAGTCTTCCATGGAAGAGGGCTCCGTACTCATCTACGAAGACTAATTAGAGTTAGGTCCCAGACTGCTTAGATCTAAATCCATGGCTAACCTCACGTGATAGCTCTAGGAATGCAGGAGGGATGTGTTTTTAACACTGGACGTATAGACTGGTTTATATCTGATTTTATTTGATTTAACCTGAAATAAATGGATTATTATTATAGAACATTGACTAACCTCTCGTGAGTCTGTGTGGAGTTGATGGCACAGTTGAATGTTCTCATGGTTCACCTCGCGTGAGAACACTTAGAGACGGCCAAAGATCCTCAGAACACTGAACGTATATACCATGTAGTGTCGTTCTTATGTAAGTATACAGCACAGTTACGTTCTCATGGTTGACCTCACAGTGAAAACTAGAGACTGCTGTGTGTATTACGGCATCCCTTGTCAGCCAAAGATCCTCCGAACACTGAACGTATATACCATCGGCTAGCCTCGCGTGATAGCTCATGTGGTATCGTTCTTGTGTAAGTATACGGCACAGTTACGTTCTCATGGTTGACCTCACAGTGAAAACTAGAGACTGCTGTGCGTATATTACGGCATGATTTCAATTGCCGACAACTGAGTTTCGATGACGGCTCCGCTTTGCTTTTTCAAGCGATTTTTCCAGTTCTCGCAGGCGTACGGTCAGCTCCTACATTCCATCGTCTCGTTTTCTTCTGTTTTCCCATCTTGTTAAAACTTTTCTGAACTTTTATATACGAAAACGTGATCAGTGCGCGGCACAAAAAAGTACAATGATTGACAGATGTCAGGAGACCGCGCCAACGACTGGACCACAGACAACATTTGTTTTTCCTTAGGATGAAAAAATTTGAATTTCATCTTTAAATATTGTGACGTGTGCGCACGAAATGGTGCGACTACATAGTACCTATACAATGAGGATGAGATTACGTAGCATAATTAAGACTTGTAACCTTACACATATTTTTAGATAAATAAACAATTATTATTATTAACGTAAATTCGAACTTTTTTGGATCGAAAATACAACTAGGTATCCTTGAGTTTTTTGGTTTAAAATTTGGCAACCACAACTATGTATTATTTTTTTAACCATAATTATTACCACATTCGTCGGTTATTTAAAAAAATAGTTGTTTGCTATAAAATCTACTTGTGAGATGCTGGGGTACAGTTATGTACCCCAGCATCTCACAAGTAGATTTTCAATACTTGAACTTAGGACTTCACGTTGGGTATGTATATCGTTCCACTCTCAGCCTCCTTTCGGCTGTATTTTAGTAGAATTGAAGTACTAACATAGCTTATATAAGTTAAATTGTATATTAACACCCTCACTGAGAGGAGGCCTGTGTCCCAGCAGTGGGAACATTATAGGCTGATTATGTGTTATGTATGTATATTAACATCTAGAATATAAAGTATTTTGGAATTAGATTATAATTAACGGCATTGAGTATGGATATTCCCAATCCGGCTGCGTTGGCTTCGGTCACATAACACAAAGTCCAACTGTAGTCTTCCATGGAAGAGGGCTCCGTACTCATCTACGAAGACTAATTAGAGTTAGGTCCCAGACTGCTTAGATCTAAATCCATGGCTAACCTCACGTGATAGCTCTAGGAATGCAGGAGGGATGTGTTTTTAACACTGGACGTATAGACTGGTTTATATCTGATTTTATTTGATTTAACCTGAAATAAATGGATTATTATTATAGAACATTGACTAACCTCTCGTGAGTCTGTGTGGAGTTGATGGCACAGTTGAATGTTCTCATGGTTCACCTCGCGTGAGAACACTTAGAGACGGCCAAAGATCCTCAGAACACTGAACGTATATACCATGTAGTGTCGTTCTTATGTAAGTATACAGCACAGTTACGTTCTCATGGTTGACCTCACAGTGAAAACTAGAGACTGCTGTGTGTATTACGGCATCCCTTGTCAGCCAAAGATCCTCCGAACACTGAACGTATATACCATCGGCTAGCCTCGCGTGATAGCTCATGTGGTATCGTTCTTGTGTAAGTATACGGCACAGTTACGTTCTCATGGTTGACCTCACAGTGAAAACTAGAGACTGCTGTGCGTATATTACGGCATGATTTCAATTGCCGACAACTGAGTTTCGATGACGGCTCCGCTTTGCTTTTTCAAGCGATTTTTCCAGTTCTCGCAGGCGTACGGTCAGCTCCTACATTCCATCGTCTCGTTTTCTTCTGTTTTCCCATCTTGTTAAAACTTTTCTGAACTTTTATATACGAAAACGTGATCAGTGCGCGGCACAAAAAAGTACAATGATTGACAGATGTCAGGAGACCGCGCCAACGACTGGACCACAGACAACATTTGTTTTTCCTTAGGATGAAAAAATTTGAATTTCATCTTTAAATATTGTGACGTGTGCGCACGAAATGGTGCGACTACATAGTACCTATACAATGAGGATGAGATTACGTAGCATAATTAAGACTTGTAACCTTACACATATTTTTAGATAAATAAACAATTATTATTATTAACGTAAATTCGAACTTTTTTGGATCGAAAATACAACTAGGTATCCTTGAGTTTTTTGGTTTAAAATTTGGCAACCACAACTATGTATTATTTTTTTAACCATAATTATTACCACATTCGTCGGTTATTTAAAAAAATAGTTGTTTGCTATAAAAGTGCAATATTTACCTACCTACGCGTCAAAATATACGGAACAGCAAGGTTTTTTAAATTAAATCAAATATTTTAGATTCAAAAAATTATATCCTTAAGTGTTAGTAGGTAATAATAAATAATAATAATAAGTTTATTGATTCAAAGATATACATAGACACAGGTTATGTATTAGTAACATGCTAAGACTTAATCAACTAACAATGGACATATGGGGAGAAAAATAATTGTCTATACTTATTAACAAAAAAATTAAATCCTGTCTCCTAAACTAGGGATGGCGTGTACGAGTATCTTAAGAGACAGTGAATCGACCGATCTTATTATTATTATTATTAGCCTGTGACGTCCCACTGCAGGGCAAAGGCCTCCCTACTCTCTTTCCACCTCTCTCTGTTCAAAGCTGCTAAGGACCAGTTCTTGTTGAAGGAGTCCAGCTCATCCCGCCATCTCCGTCTGGGCCTGCCACGATGTCGACCGATCTGAACTAAATTATACAGTTTATTCGGTGTTAATACAGTTTATTTATAGGTATAATTTAATTTAAGCATTAATAACCTTCGAAAAATTATAACGCAGGTTCGGTACATGACTCTGAAGTCATGTACCGAATATTCTCTATGACTGAATCAATGATAACAGGTTGTGCATCGATATCCCTGCCACCTTGTAATGATCGATTCTTTCTTTACCAGTAGGTACACCCATTATTCCTCACAAAAGTATGAAGAATCAATCAGTTATGTTGTTTTGTAACAATTTTCTTTATAAGGCCATGCAACAAACAAACGCCCAAAGTTTATCATTACCTACCAAAACTCATGGTTTCTCATTATCTTACTGTTGTATTTTATGTTCATGTCAATGTGTGTTGTGATATCACAAAGTGTATCAACCTCTTATCTCTTGTGCATATTAGGGCAGGAGGGGCACGTTCATGTTGTTCCGCCACATTGCTATATCTATGGTGCATGTGTAAACAAAAAAGATTAATAATAATATCTGTTTTGGGGTCTTGAGGTTAAGCCGACTTAATAGGGGCACATTTTATTAAATTCTGTATCAACCAAATGGTGATGATGCGACGAGTCTGTCCAGGTTCATGGCCCAAATGTGGTCCGTAGTCTAACCTATGTAAATATTTTGGGTACGATGGGACTGGTCATAAAAGTTCCTAAATATGAATAAAAAAAACATTGGTACTCCGAAAGTGCTGACAGAAGTGAAAACAAAACATAAACAGAATACTTTGCCATCACTCACCGACATATCGGATATAATTATGTACATTAAAACCGAGTAGGTACATCCCGAGGACAGCCGAACACATCCGAAGCCGTGTCGGTTACGGTAACAGTGGCGCGAATTCAGTGGTCTTTTCCCATCTCAAAAATGCCCAAATCCTAAAGAAGTTTTCACTTCAAAAAAACATTACTTCGTTGATCTAGTGGTTGCAAGTGCTACTGCTGATCATGAGGTCCTGAGTTCCATTCCAATGTGTTCTTGGGTCTTTCTATCAGGAATTTCTCAGTAGCAGCCCGGAGTCTGGATTCATGCCCGGTTGATGGCAATATGCTCGCCCCCTATTATATGGTACTTAAACATAACAGGCGAAATGTGGGTGTACTATAGGTACACCTCTGCCTAACCCTTCAGGGATTATAGTCGTGTTGTTATGTTATGTGTAAGCACATAAGATAAATAAACAAAATACAAGACATTGTCAGTCAGACTTGAGATTCTTCAGAATAAGTAAGACGAAAACCAAATTAATCCTAAAAGTAAGCATTTCTGAATTTAAAAATAAATTAAGCATCTGTTTATGAATCGATTATTATTTTTATCTTATTTACAAAGAAGGGAAGCGTTGCCTGTGCGATGAATTATACAAGACTAGCTGCGCCCCGCGGTTTCACCCGCATAAGTTTCGATCCCGTAGGATTTCGGGATAAAAAGTAGGTATCCTACGTCCTTTCCCGGGACTCAAGCTATTTCATCTTAATCGGTTTAGCGGTTTAAGCGTGAAAAGATAACATAGACAGACAGACAGACAGAGTTGCTTTCGAATTTATAATATTAATAGGACTTAGGTTGAAAAGAAAATTAATTGAAATCTTTCAGCACTTTTAAGAACTGACTTAACCAATGGCCATCTAAATACTCAGACTACTTGTAAATAATTGTCATAAATGGGAAAAGGAACAAATTAAGATAAATCTCGAAATTGCATTCAAGGTTGCGTTGCTGACGGTACGGTGCGGCTGCGCATCGAAGAACGCGCGCGGCGATGCGTCGGGCGTCAGTCGATCCGCCACCCCCGTGGAAGTCAGACGCGTTTGCTCGCGGCCTATCGACGCATCGATAGCACAGCGCAGCCCGCGATCAATTCGATAAAAAACCAGTGTAGTGTTATTTTTTTTTTTGCGAAAAAAGGATTTTGTTATAAAAATAGTGGTGTGACGACTTGAACGAGGCGAGGTTTTTTTTTCTGTTAAGGTTCGTTTTTTATTGGATAGTGGTAACGGTTTTTTTATTGTGTTCTTTAATTATTCAATTATTTTATTAGTTTGTTAGAATATAACCTTTTTTTCTCTGCAAAAAAGGTTACTTACGGTTTGAGTTTCCCTTAATTTGATTTAATATTTATATTCATTAATTTGTAAATTCTAATTAGATTTTTTATAACTTATTAAAATAACGCTTAACCAACTTTAATTGATTTTTGGAATAAATGCATTCTAAAAAGGTTAATTCACTCATTATTATTTTACATAAATGCGCAACATATCGGTATATCGGTTAGAAAAAATGGGCAAGAATAATGATATTAATAATGCGCCAAACCCTAACGAAGAATAATCACAAATCAAGTAGCTTATAAAGTATGATTATGACAATAAAATGTGTAATACCGATGAAGTCCGGTATAATGCAACTGCAATGCCCTTCGCATAGTGATGTATCAAATTATTATCAAAAAATCAATGACGTCTAAATGAGTCCGCATTAATATCGTTATCTTAAAAACCGATAATCTACTTAAATACAATTGAACAGTTTTATACTACATTTATTTATCGATAGCGTCTTATCGATAGTATTTGCGTGTAGTGACGTACTTACTGCATTATCATCGAATGTCGATAAATGGGCAGTAAACGTCGATGCTCCCTGTGGACTGCTCGATACTCGTAATGAAGTCTTGGGATTTATGTCATAATTTCACAAATACTTGGGGGACGTATTTTGCTAGTTGTATAGTAGCAGGTGATATTAAATAGTAGGTCTAGTCCAGTCTATTTTTTAGACAGTCCCTAAGATGAAGAACAAACTTTTACGAAAAAAAAAAAATCAAATCTTTCTGAACTGATGAACGGATGTTTCTATCTATATCATCACAAACACTTGGCTTTGAAGACAAACAAAATAAAGTTAAAACTAAGTAAAACTATTTGTAATACAAAAAAAAACGAGTAACTTAATAAAAATGTTAAATGACAATACTGCGTTTGACACATTATAAATCAAACGTTTTTATATACGATTGTAGGGTCAGAAGAAAAAAAAAATTAAGACCATGTAATGGTTACTTAATGTATTATTTAATTACATGGTCTCAATATTAGGTCCTTACATATGAAATTGGCGTTTTTCGTACTGGCCACTTTAATCACGAATTTCTCCTCTTTGGTAAGGAATTCCAAATTCAAATTTGTACAGCTATTTACTCATGTATTTGTGCTTCGATGACCGTCATTCATTTGTTTTTTTTCTTCTGTTTTTTCTGTTTGCGTCACTCATTTTACAAAATGGAAAATTTAAAATATCGCATTATTTACGAGTACGAGTTCCGCCGTGGCACTAGTGCTGCGGAAACGACTCGAAGGGTGAATGATGTGTATGGCGGTCATGTTGCAAAAGAAAACACAGTTCGTTTTTGGTTCCAACGTTTTCGTTCTGGAAATTTCGACCTGCAGAACAAGCCCCGTGGACGGCCTGAGACCCAAGTTGATAATGGAGAATTGAAGGCTATTGTGGAAGCGGACCCATCGCAAACCACGTCCGAGTTAGCTGCAGGCTTCGATGTTAGTGATAAAACTGTTTTAATTCACTTGAAGCAAATTGGGAAGATTAAAAAGCTTGAAAGCACGACAACGCCAGACCACACACTGCGCAACAGACGGCTACCAAATTAGAAGAGCTTGAATTGGAATGTCTTAGACATCCTCCGTACTCCCCGGACCTTGCTCCAACAGATTACCATTTTTTTCGCAATTTGGATAACTTTTTGCAAGGGAAAAAATTCAACTCCGATGGGGCAGTCCAAATCGCCTTCAAAGATTTTATTGATTCCCGTCCGACTGGTTTTTTTAGTAAAGGGATCAATGAACTACCTATAAGATGGCAAAAGTGCATTGAAAACAATGGTTCATACTTTGATTAATTAAATATATTATATTAAAAAATATTCGACTTTTTGTTCCTTCCATACAAAACGCCAATTTCATATGTAAGGACCTAATATTAATATTATACGCTCAATATGTAATTAAGGAAAACAAGAACATAAAAACTATTTATAAGTCCATATAACTCATTTGATATGCATTTGAGAACTTGTTTTTCAATACATTTAGAGCCTTTTACCATTTATATGTAAATAACTCCTGCAGATGTAAAAGGCGAATAATTGAAATGGATCAGATGAATATGTAACACTAATATTTAAATTATTTTTAGTATATCGAAATCTCACAGGAGTCGAAAATTTTAGACTGATGTAATCAGAATATATAATAGTACAGTATATGCCTAAAACAAGAAAAAAGAAATGAAAAAGTACAATTTTTCAAGTTCTTTGCACTTGTTTCAGGATTATTATTGTATACTAGCTTCTGCCCGCGAATTCATCCGCCTGAAATTTCGCCCTCCCCCTTCGAAAAACCCTTTATTAGTGGATACCTATTCTTCATAAAGAACACACCCTCCAAATTTCATCTCTCTAGGACCAGCGATTTAGGCTGTGCGTTGATATATCAGTCAGTCAGGACTTTGAATTTTATATATATAGATTTTTATTGTAGATAAGTATAATGTGTTTTAGGTATCATGTATGTATTTATTGTATACATATATTTAAATGGAACACTACAAACTACCTTTAGTATTGTCTCTCCTTCTATTTTAATCCATCAAAAGGTTGTCTAGAAAAGATCGCTTTTAGCGATATATAAACAGCAACTCCTAAAGACAGAATTCATTTTGCGAAGAACAAAATTCTAACCACTTCCCAGAATCAAGTTCAAAAAGAAATACAACAACGGCCTTTAATGAAGCGGTGTCTTTACAAATACTTAAGCCTGGTTAGACTGCTGATAAAACAGGCAGATGTTAAATAATTAAAAATAAGAAGAAAAGCAACAACTTCAAGTGGTATGCGTACTGAAATATCTCGAATGTCGCTTCCCTTGGTATTCAAATGAGAGCATTAAGACTCTTCAATGTTATTTTAAGAGCTTATGGCTGTCTACGTGTTCAGAATGTTACATTTTAGTATTTCTCCAAAAGTCGTTGACATGGTCCAAGTTTTTAGATTCAACATTAAAAGTTTCTTGTTCTTCGAAATCAAAATTGTCTTAAGTTTTAACATTCAGGTCATCCAAATTATTATAATTAGTAGAATCGTTGTTTATGTTAACAAGTTGTTCCTTAGTTAGGGCTTTGAGTAGCATATTTATAATACTTCGCGTGGGAGTAAAGTTCAAATGGATTAAGATGCTAATTTGTTCTACATTAAAAGATGGAATACGCACACGTGTTGCGCTTACCATTTTATGTTTGCTTTTATTAATATGAGAACTTCTTTGTCTAATGTTAGGACTATTTTGATTAGATCATTGAAAAGAGAATTTGTAGAAAATTGTAGATGCTTCGATCGATCGATTTCTAGATCGATCGACTGCTGTCCAACCTTGGTCATTTATGGAAATCAAACGAATGGAGCTTATATCTATTTTTTACGAGTGTGAACTATTCACAAATTGTGAACATTGGATTAACTATTTTATTACCGATATTTTGATCACCAATCTTAACAGATATGTTTGCCAAAAAAAAAAAACCATTACCCTGATTGGTCCAAGGTTTACAATAAGTACTGGCAATTTAAAACATTTTAGCCAACACTGACATCACCAATAATTACCGAAAGTCTAGGAACAATTAATGAAGTATTCTAAAAACCTGCAATTTTAGTACATTACGACCAAAATCCTTCACCTACACATAACCTATGCTGTAGAGCTAAGCAATTATGAAATTACTGAACCGATAAATGTACGCTTTCCGGTTTTAGGCAAAATTAATGATTTTATTCGCAGAAATTGGTGGACCGTTATAAAATTCGCGTTTTGGCAAATGTTTATTTATACATGTCCGTATTTATAAACGAAACAGAGAACGCGGGTTTTAAGTAAGTTTTGAGTCGTGTTTTGCTGTCGTTACTTTGAATGATGTTGGCTAACGCAATCAATTACAATAAAGTAAAGCATTTACCATCGGTACTTTAAAGTGATGAATCAGAATGCTCATATTCAATAGTAAATCATGAAAGACCATTTTCATTGAACATTTTTTTTATTATCTTCTTCATTCTTCAAATGAAAAATACCGTGAAAGGTTTTTATGACTTTTCCTTGTTATCGATATAAAACTTGGTATCGAGCCGATAGCACTTATCTCCGGCCACGGTAGAAAGGCATTGTTATTTGTACATTACTCTCGTATTATGTTCACTTCATGCTCCGGCAATATTATTGATATGATGTCTTGAATTTTCAACATAATTTTCTACGCTGCTGTTGGAAAATTGAGATTTAGCTTCGAAAATTTTTCTATTGTTGTTGCTCATATTTAGGTTCCTATCAGACTTTTATGATAGACCATTGCTTCATGATAGCCTTAATGGTTCTCTTTTTCTTTACGTGACCATCAATTTAACCTCTAAGCTACTTTTGGCCAAGGAGAACTCAGTCGATATTAAATAATATATCGATACTGATTTTAATACCATGACAGTTTACTTTGAAATGGGTACTAAAAACTTTAGTAAACACAAAAAGCATAGACTGGATGCTATAAACGATGATTAGAATCCAAAGTAAACACTATCAGACGAGAAAGATAATGAAGATAAAAAGAAAGACGACAGTATCAGTGTAACACGAACCCAACCCATTTCTCATGGTCGACTAATTATTACCGAGAACTCCGGAATAACACTTTGTAGATAAGAAAATTTAGATTAAATCACTTTAATTTATGTGAAAACAGTGAATCATTTGTAATTACCGAAAATTCCCCATAAGTCAATTAAGAAAGTCGTTTGGGTGATAGATCTGCGGTTCTTAGCGTTGGTTCATAAATTCGTCATCCAGCGTCCACATGGGAACACCCAGAAAGAAAATGTTTGTGTCATTCTTAGTGAAATTGTGTACAAATTATTCAAGCCTTTTGTAAAGTCTGGTTTGTTAATAATTTTGGTCTATTTCATCGTTGCCGTCATTTGGTGCCTATGCTCAGGGCCTACTCTAAGGCAATCGACAAAGGTACGGGCCTGGCCGAAAGTAGTTTGAAACTTCGAAGTGAACACTGCACCCGATTAATTATATCGACGGTTCCCCGGCTATTTGATCTAAGCGAATTTTTTTGCGAAATTGAGTTATTAACATAATTGGAATCAGAAAAATTCGCTGATTCCAATTAGGTATGTATATTATAA
Organism: Amphipoea oculea; assembly: GCA_945859645.1. NCBI lineage: Eukaryota > Metazoa > Arthropoda > Insecta > Lepidoptera > Noctuidae > Amphipoea > Amphipoea oculea. Next base: position 18,373,243 of record OX243884.1, read on the forward strand.
CTCAATTTTGCAAAAAATGTCGCTTAGGTCAAATAGCCGGGGAACCGTCGATATGAACACATCGGATGTAGGGACAGCTGTTAAATAGTGGTGTCATTCATTCTTAGATCGGGCCCCGAACTAATCTTATGTCCGTAGGTGATACGGTGTAGTGACCGCCCGTAACTTCGGCCAAAACTACGGAGCTCGTGCTTAGGAAGAGCTTCTGCAATTTTACTGATGTTGTTATCATCATCTATGATATTATAAACATCTGAAACTTCTGCATGAGGTCTTTTAATTTTTACAATATTTCTCGCTCTCAAATTGTCAAATGAGCCATATATCGTCAATTACACATCGATAATCATTGCTATCAATTTATCTTGTGTGTCCGAGGCCGTGTCACTTCCGCGCTACAAGGCTACGTCACACTCATGCCCTAGGAGTTAACACTATCGGTAAACAAGGAAGCATTGACATTTAGTTGAACTTCAATAGTAGCTTTGTACTCTTTGGGTTTCGTTCAGAGACGTACTATAACCATGATGTAGTTGCCAGTCGTAAAAATGGCACAGGTAGGTAGGTTTAGAAAAAGTTCGACTTTGTTGAGCATTGTCTGATAGTCTCTTGTATCTATATACCGTGCTACTGTCGCCATCAATCTATCTAGACTGATGGTGAAATAACAGTCACTCGACCCTCACACTTGTCTGTGGGTGGCAAAGACTGTATCAGTTTTTTTTTCACTTCTCATGCTCTAAAAGTTCGTTTTTATGTTGTGCTTAGGCGACATAAAATAGCTTTTTATGTTCTAGTGCATAAAGTATTTTTTTTTTTCTAAGACTGGTAATCAGGCCCGACAGCCACACGCACAACAAAACTTCGCAGATTAAAGTCGTGATTTATTTCATTTTCTTTAATTTATACTACTTCCGTGTTTTCTATCGTTAATTTAATAAAATCAGATAAAATAGTTGTCATTTATTTTTTAAAAACGTAAAGAAACGTTTTTTATGACTTGGCAGTATGAAGCACCCAAGTCGAATGACACAATCATGTTGAAAATTAAAGAAAAAAACTTTTAAAACGTTTCGTGGCGGGAATTAGCTATGTATTGCAACATTTTTGATTAATTATGTACTGTATACTTTATGCCTGTTTCATTTTCTCGCAATCGAAGTGAAAAGCAGAGTGTATAACTATATTATATTTACTGTGGTATAACTCAGGCATAAAGAGCCATTTTATGCATTAGTTGTACAATCTATTATTACACACTTGAATTAAAGTAAAAAATAGATGATTCACCATAATAGGAATGAGCCCCGGCACCGTGATATACTATTTACTAACTTTTCTCACTATCCTTTTGATGATCAATAAATTAAAATATTCTAATGTTCCAATAAAACTGCTGAAAATTTTGTTTAATCTGTAAGTCAACCTCCCAAAAGTGTAAGTTAAGTCTAACGAAATGCGTGTGTTGAGTGGTAAACTCGAAATAAATACTGCGGCGACGCGTGTGATGTGCTGTAAACAGATTAGCCTACTAACTGTAGTGGCAGCAAAACAAACACATCTTGCGGTTACCTTTTTAATTTATTTACCATTTTTTTGTCGATATTCCTTTTCATGACAATATAATTGTAAAAGTAGAGAAATAATACATGTACTTGTTTTTGTAAATATGCAAGTACTTAAAAGCCCGCTTATCCCTCGAGCTCAAAGAAAAATCCCACACATTTTGTCCACTCATTTGTTGCCATGCAATAAACAAACGATGTTTTTACTAAACATTTAAGTAATCATGTTTACTGGTCTTAAATTGATGTCGTAAAAGAATTACTGCTGAGCGATTAAAATAATTATTTAACACTATATTACGCGCAATAATAATAAAGGAATGTCAGATAATTCTTTAATCTTTATCGTTTATCTTTATTTTGCTTACCTACTTACGTGCTGAAACAATTGACAATGAACAACAAAGAAAAGCCTATGTGTTTTTTTTATCGAAGACGCATGCGCCATGAGTCTATCACACTATCCCATCCTTAATTCATATTAAGTTGCTGAATATAAGTTTTATTTTACAAATATCTTAAAAAATATTTGTTTCTCTTTTTCTGCCATCACTACAGCTCGGCGACAACGGAAGTCAACAGAGCGTGCGCTTGCGCAACCGCGGCGGATCTGCCATTGTCTTGTCGATGCTGACCCTACCGCGATGTTTGTACACACGTGCATGCAGCGGGTATTGTTTTGATTTAGGCACAATTGTTATTTGGCCTCCTTTTAAAATTTATGGGCGTCTTCGAGTTAGATGAGAGAACAAAATGTATGAGAACATCTGTCATGCATTTTGTATAAGTAAATATCTTGGTATGTTTAGGAAAAGTGTATTTATCTCACCTCTTAGCGGGATTCTAGAAATCTAGGCCGTTTTTGAGAAACATCATTTTTATCGAGTTAATACCAAATTCTTCGTCTGAACGTTATAATTTTCTATAGCCTTTCTAACTGGATGAAAGCCTAATAAAGTCTCTAATCAAAAAACTCATCACTCGTCTAATCTCATAATGATTTTTGTAAACAAGGAGCATTTTGTATCACACTAATATTATAAAGGCGAAAGTTTGTGAGTGTGTGTGTGTGTTTATATGTTTGTTACTTCTTCACGTTCAAACGGCTGGATCAATTTTGATAAAATTTTGTATGGAGGTAGCTGACACCGTGGATTAACATATAGGCTACTTTTATCCCGATATTGCCACGAGATCGACATTTACGCGGGTGAAACCGCGGGGCGCAGCTAGTTAAAATATAAAAGCCTCGTTCCCTTTATGAGAAAAGGCATTTTCCCTAAAGTGGGACCTTACAGAATGGTTCTATTTCTGACAGAAATAGTCCCATCATGAATGACGCGAATGAATTCCTTGTAGCCAGTGCCTAGGTCACGTCACAAACATCTAGGTTAACTATATAGGATGACTACACCTGAATAGTTCGCGTTCCTATTGCATGATTAACGTAGGCATTTGATGGGCCCATTCTGTGTTAGATTACCAACTGGATTATATGGGTTTAAACTGTCTTAAAGTTTGATTTTGAGGTCGAGATTAGACGTCAGTTTTCCTAATATGTTAATTAAATCTACGGATTCTTATGAAATTCCTTCGCTCATTTTATACTTAACGTAACTCACTGTCGTATTTTTCGACTGCTGTTATACGATTCCCATCCTTAATAAAGCTAATGTGTGATGATCGCCACTCTTAGGGAAGGCAGTTCTGATTAGAGTGCGTGTTCAATGGTAAATCAAAAATCAAAAGTCATTTATTAATACTAGGAACTAGAACGTTTTAAATCTTTGTTTTTTTGAAGTGAAAATGTCTTTAAACGCGTTGGGCATTTTTTGAGATGGGAAAAACCATTGAATTCGCGTCACTGTTACCGTAACCGACACCGCTTTGGATGTGTTCGGCTGTCCTCGGGATGTACTCGGTTTGAATGTACATCCGATATGTCAGTGAGTGATGGCAAAGTATTCTGTTTGTGTATTCTGTTTGTGTTTTGTTTTCACTTCTGTCGGCACTCCCGGAACTCTTTGGAATAGGCTACTACTAGCTTCATCTTTCTGACTGAACGACTCATTGACTATTTAAAGCATAATTGGATTAATTGAAATAAATGCTTTGAAGTTAAGCTTATCTTCATACCCTTTGAAACAGAGGTCAGCTGGACAGCAAACAAAGTTGTGTACTTGACTTTCCAGGGTGCATCTTGCTTACTTAAGTATCATTACTCATGAACGCTCTTAATTAAATGCATTAGACTAATCAAAATTCAACATAATCGATTATCAATACATTAGATCGTGAACGGTCTGATAATTACAGTTTTCACAGAACTATCGTGTTCTAGTGTGAATAATGAGGCGAGAGATATGCGCGTGTAACGATTATGTATGATGATGAGGTGATTAGCAGTAAGAGTTATGTGTTCGATGTGTGGCTAGACTGGTTGACGCCCATTGTGTTGCCCTGGACATGAGTTACCTTGGGTAAACTGGAAGTCTTTAAACAGACTCCGGACTCAGGTTGGCCGAAGCAAGGAAAACCTGTTCAGGTGGAGATTGATAGACGACTCCGTCTTGGAGTGTAAATGTGGTGCTGTTCCACAAACGATGGGTCACTTAATATCGTGCCCTACGTGTCCTGTCAGCTGCACGTTACAGGAACTGGTGACACAGGGACTGACGTATTGGCCTGTATGGGTGCTTGCAGATAGCAGTCTGTTCATTGACACAACAGCTGATGTTGGATGAGACCGCAGAAGGCGCCATTGTAATTTGACATCGATTGTGGCAGACGCTGAGAATATAGCCTTTGTAGATACTCATCACCTAAACTCCAATCTACTAATTGTTCAGCTGACCATTCGCACTGCTTGCAACGCAAAATACTAAAATGTTTGCACATCTATGCATCTCAGTAACTTAACTATTGGAGAAGAGAAACCACTGAAGACCAACCCAACTAAATAGTCACCAACCAAACTGTAATCCTCTTACGATGCAAGGGATTTACCGATGTGTTGCCTACCTGGAACAAAACTCAAATATCTCCGGTAATTTTCAAGCCGCTTATCAATCTTTCATGGTTTACTTACATAAATTCACGCCTTCTTCCCATAGGTGTAGGCAGAAACTACAGAACGCCACCTGCTACGATCCTTACATATTCCTTTTTTGCTTCGTTTACGTTAATACATCTGGTCATGCACGCACGCTGGTTGCAAGTACTACGGACCTGACCATCGATATCCCTGGACCTGACCTTTCTGAAGAAGATCACCAATAATGTCACTATATGTCCTCCTAGGACTGGCACGCTCGACGTTTCCACTCACATCTGCCTTGTAAATTCCCTTTGTTAGCCTTTCATTCATCCTCTCAACATGACAGGACTCCAACACATAAACACGATTGGACGTCGCGTTGTGCTACGACGAATAATGGTATATGACTGTAGTAACTTTTCATTCAAACGCTAAAACGCACGACGCGACGTCGTATCGTGTTTATGTGTTGGGGCCCTTAATTGTTGGTATACCCCTGAAAACCATTTCACAAGCGGTACTACTACAAAATTATATTCTTAAAGACCGAGAATATCTCCTACACCATCGCCACAAACACTAACCATCGACTAAACAACAGACACAGTCCGAACTAGTATTTACTCGGCTCGGGAGTGGAACCCGCGAAAGCAAGCACTGAGCCGCGGAGTGCGACCGAGCGTGTGGGTAAATGAACTGTGTCACCACTGTGTACACGACTGATGGTGATCGATCACCACTAGTCGCCAGTAGTGGGAATAGTTGGCTGTGTTACTGGCCATTCAGAATATAGGATGTTATAAAACCTTCTTTGTTGTGTTTGGTTTGTTGAATAGTTATAGTGGCTGTATAAAGGTGATAAATTAATGGTCAAACAATAGCAGATTTGGCCCTGAGCAGTAGTGGCCCAGTGGTAACGGCCGAGACTTACGAGTTGTACCTAGGTCGTAGGTTCGAACCCAGACAGGCGCTTTACTTTGTGTAAATTATTCCATCACCACTGCTCTCAAACCGGTGAAGGAAAACATCGTGAGGAAACCGGCATGTCCTAGAACCAATAATTCAAAGACATGTGACATCTACCAACCCGCACTGGGCCTGCGTGGTGGATTACAGCCCACTCCCTCTCACTGAGAGGAGGCCTGTGTCCCAGCAGTGGGAACGTTATAGGCTGATTATGTAATAGCAGATTTGAACTGGATATTGTCTCTGCCAATCGTTTCTTTTGGCTATGTCTGTATGTCTTATTATATGTCCTTTAAAACACCCTGAACTTATGATGGAACGCTGTGGGGTTCTGAATTAGATATGTATGCCGAAAATAGTGTAATCAATCTGATTAACAAATTACTATGACCATCAGATCAGATCAAAATATGTCTATGATATTATAAATTCGTTTTTTTTTTGCTCCTAAAAACTCATCAAGAACTAAGCAACTTAGTTTTTGGCACCTAGATTAGCATTATAATTAACTAATTTCTTATAAATAGTAATAATTAATTAGAAACTGTGAATCGTATTATTATTCATTTTGGTCAAGTTCATTCACATTATTAAACTTCTTAATCCAATTTTCCAATCTGTTTTAATTCCATTTCTTGTCCTGTTTTAATTAGTCCAAGTTACGTACTTGGACTAAAGAATACAGGATAAGACTACACAATTCTAAATGTGATTCCCTTTTTCCTGGCAATTGGCACAAATGTTGACTATGTATACCGCAATGATTATAATTTGTATGCAGGTACCTACCGCATCTTTTCATTCACACGATGCGTACGCAATTGACCTTTCTGCAACATACCAAAAAGGTCAATGACAAAAAATCACAAACTATTTCAATTAACTCCACAAAGATTAATGCTCGCATCAAAATCATAATCACTCTTTTTGCTCTTTAAAACATTTGTCTAGACAAGTCAGATTCCTGACAGGATCAAATGGAGTCGCCTGGCTAATTACAAACAATTGCCTGTTGCCTGTCAAATAACTTGCCGACAGCCAAGGATATAGTATTTAAAAACTTCTGCATCACCAAAACATCTTGACAGCGGCAGAATACGGAACTAATTTAAATCGTACTGATTTTGACGTCTAGTTGACATTTGCATTCGCAAGTGGCGCCACTTTGACAGCTCAAGCTTTATTGGGCATCATGTATGAATGAGCTGACATTTAGAGCATTTATCATAGTTATGCGGTGGTTACGAAATCTGTAATTGGAATAAAAAAATGGATGTTTGTTTTATGCCCGGGGTTAATTAATAGGTTATATTTTTATAGGCTCTTTCGATTGACAGAGCTATTCGTGAGATAGTTATCACAAATTTTATGGACTTGAGCACGATTTAAGACGAAATTGACAGTACAGGCATTGAGTGCTATGCATTGAACCCGAGACCGTTAGTTCTTCAGTAGTACCTATTTATCTACTGATGATAACCTACAAAATTAATCAACAATTAGCCGATTGAAATACTTCTTCTTTTCGTATCATAAGACTCTTTACTGAAATATTATACTAATCTATAAAAAAGTATAATACTTATTATTAAAAAAAATCGGTAATTATGAATCATATAATTTTGCGTCTAAACTAAAAATGGACTGTAATCAATGTAAACAAAATAAGAGTGAAATTAAACATTATGTTCAAAAACTAAAAAAATAAAGTTACATCAACTGTGTGATCAATAGAGGTCGGATATTCGGATGCATATTCACCTAAAGTTGAGATGTTCGCTAATATGGAATGCGCTTTTGTATCAAAAAAATCCCGCGATTCCGGGATCGACAAAAGGTTTTTGATTAATTGATCAACTAACTATAATTTTCTCTTGTTACAGACCAGTAATGTCCATCTAGCCCTGAATCCTTCCACAATGGCGAGCGCAGGCGCAGTCCTCCTGGAGGCCCGGCCTTTTAGGCCTTTCAAGTCCTCAGAGGAATACCTGTACGCGATGAAAGAGGACCTGGCGGAGTGGCTGACTGTCCTCTACCCAGAACTCAGGATCACTGCTGATAATTTCCTGGATAGGTTGGACACGGGTGTCGCTTTGTGCAGGGTAAGTTTCTAAGACCTTTTTCTTCATTATTGATTGTTTTTTACTGATCATTATGTTTTTTATTTAAGCTAAAATTGTTGGAATACTTAGGAGGGTCCCGTGGCTAAATTATAACAGCCGTACAGGTCGATCGATCAGGTTAAGCTACGCTTGCCGCGGTTGGTCTGTGGATGGGTGACCATCTTTTCATACCGAGACCCCTCCGTGCCTCGGAAAGCCCGTTAAGTCTTTGGTCCAGGCTGTCATTCGTGGATCTTTGACAGTCGTTACGGGTAGTCAGAAGCCCGAAAGTCTGACAATCAGTCTTACCAAGGGGTATCGTATTTCCCAGTAACTCGGTTGTGGAGATCAGGTAGGCAGTCGCTCCATGTAAAATACTGGTATTCAACTATTCACTTGTATTCGGTTAGACTGGAAGCCGACCCCGAAATAGTTGGGAAATGGCTAGGCAGATGATGATGTTGGAATAATTAGGTTAGGGACTAGGCTTTGGATTTCGTCAAGTAATTGCGTTCTCCAAAGCTGCCGATCTAATCTGCAAGAATCTCACTGTGTAAATTTCGGTGAAGTGAGGTGTCAATAATGGGGGTCGAGGAGGGGGGTGGGGGTGGAGGGGGGCTCAGGGGATTAGACTGGAATAAATCTGTCAATCGCTAGCATCAGGTGGAGTGACAGCTCAGTTCAGCTAAGTATACACAGCAAGATTCTTGCAAAATAGATTGGCTGGTGTCAGACATATTTAGTTGATTAATTTAATTAATAATAACATAATAAATAAATTAAAATAACGTTACCTCCCCACCCCTTAAATATGGGCGCATGTAGGGCCAGCCAATGCCGCATGAATGGCCTGTCTAACCTGTCGGCGACGACGGCGAGGAGACTGTTGCCGCTGCCCCTCACTCTGCCCGCTATCGCGGTTGCCCTCCTGCGCATAGTGGCATAAAAACAGTCGATGCGCACATTGGCGAACATCCCCGACGCGCTGCAAAAGCGAGGCAGCCGCAAGAGTGCCCTCAACGCATTATTATATTGTACTCGGAGGGCACCGTAGGCTTTTCGCGAGTATGACACCCACAGGCTGCCCGTATAAAATGCAGTAGAGTAAGCTATATGTAGCTTATAACTTTTGTTTGAAAACTTTGCAAAACGGGGTGGCGATGTCCAAAAATAATTATGCGTTCGAACTTTGCCCATATGCTCAAACTTCGCGACTTTGTTGCTACTTGCGTATTTAAAGCTATCTTTGGCGCCAGCTAACGCGAACTTAAGTCGATAGGAAGTAATATGTCTTTTTAACATCAAAGATTAAGATAACACAGACGCGACAAAATATGTGAATTAAACACTTTTATCACAAAACAATAGAGATACGACAAATCGTAACACAGCTTATCATTAGGCTTATTACAAACTAGCGAGCCGCCCTGATTCGCACAATTTGACGCCTTGACAAAGCATGGATACTTCTTTATTATATAATATGTAAGTCAAATATTAATGTATTATACACATAAACCTTTCTGGAATAAATTATCTAAATGATGGTGAAAACCGTAGTTTAGAAAAATAACGCGGTCAAACCGACAGACACGAACCGCGACTTTAATTTATAATATACTAGCAGCGCCCCGCGGTTACAACCGCATAAGTATAGATCCCGTAGGAATATCGGGATAAAAATTATCCTAGTTTTATTCTGATATATAACCTATATTACTGTAAAGTTTCATCACAATTGGTTCAGCCGTTTGTGCGAGAAGAAGTAACATACAAAGACACTCACAAACTTTCGTCTTTATAATAATAGTGTGATAATGTATAGATATGTACAATAATTTAGTTGACCACTATTTTTATTAGATTAGCAATGATGACATGACATATTGTATCTATCTTAGTTTTGCGAATAAATTAGGATTTTACCTGTTTGTAGCAATTCTAAGAATGGTGGTGGAGTAATATTTATTTGTAGTGTGGCGTGTAATATATTATTAAAGTTCCATAGTTCCTTTACGTCATTGATATAAATATTGTGTGACTTTGAACGGTGCTTATTGCACCTCTGTGGTCAACAAACCTTTTGTTTATCTAGTGATTTGAAACTATTGCTTTGAATATCATGTTTTCGAAAATTGTAACTTGAATTTAGGACACTATAAGAATAGCTCGATTAAAACTTTATGACGGCTCGGAACACGAGGCGAGTCGCTGCGCAGTAACAAATTCATGTAGGTATCAGCGGGGGTGAGGTGTGGGGTACTGCGCAGCGAATAGCGCACTTCAGAGCCGTCATAGTTTGACGCGAACTATACAGGGTGTGGCGTAAATAGTGGTCCACCGTTAAGGATTTGATATACATGATAATTTACTATAACATATTCCAATTTGAACCATTTTAGTAGGACCTTTTTTTTTTTACAAAAATCGCATTATGTTAAAAGTTAGGGTATAAAATAGAGAAGAACTAACTTTTTCTTCAAAAACTCTTAATTTACATAAAATACCATAATTTTACACGATAGCTCTAGTATTCAGCAGTAATATACAGAAATCAAAATAAAAAAATAATGGTTCTTGTTGAAACTACAACCAAATTTATAACAAAAGGTAGAAATTTCGTAAATAAAAACCAAAAAAAGAATATTTTTTCGGAACTCTTGTGTAAAAATGGTTAAAATTGTAATATGTTAAGTACAGTAAATTATCTGGTATAGCGAATCCTGAACGGTGGACCACTATTTACGCCACACCCTGTATATTACTACTGTTTTTATTTGGGACATTATTGTTGTTCAGGTTGATTGCGAGCATCTGAATTCAATTTTTGTAATTGAAACAAATAGGTAGGTATTTACTTTACTGGTTCACCTTTTGGGCAACATCTCTCTAGACTAATCTTTAATGGAAGGTACCTAAACTCATTATTTTCTTTGTCTAGTAGTGAATAGATGTTATAGATTCTGTTCCTTCCCCATACAGGAAGATTCGAACTCATAACCCGCCAGGATATCCTGCACCATTAGGGACTATTACATAGGATAAGTAAACAAATCACGTGCACAAACATCCAGGGTAGGTACCCACTTCTGGAGTCTAGGCAAATTATGATATCATAATATAATTGACATATGAGGCATATATAATGAAAGGCAGCGCCACACTTTCAAAAAATTAACTAAGTATGGAGAATAACTCATACATGGTGCGAGCGAGTAAGGACTTTAAAATTCTTTGCAAAGAGTTCTCATTTGACCGATTTACCACCAAAACCTATTATGCACGCGCTCGGCTGAACGCTGACTTTTTTAAAAGTGCATAGTGCTTATATACCTTATATTTATGTCTGTAATTTATATGGTGTACATAATAAAGATTATTCTATTCTATTTGTATTCTTTTCTATCGTGCTTGTTAGTGATCCTAAGATTTCTACTACATTTTCTGTTTTTACCTGTGAGAACCTGTAATTGGCTTTATGTCTCATACTCGTATAATATTGTTATGCTTCTGTTATAGCTGTTGGTTCTCCTATGAATAAATAAATAAACTCAGAGAGTATGAAAACCCCTGACTCTTAAATTAGAAAAACGTTTTTTTCGGTTCCTGAAAATTTGACATGGAGGCACTTAGCTACCTTTGATTCTATATGACTCATATACATTATTATTTTCGTGTCTGTATGTGTGACCACGTTGTTCTTCATGACGCAACGGATTTTGATGCGGTTCTCAATTCTCATCATAACATCGAGAATTTATTCCGGAAGGTTTACATAAACTAACATGTAATTGATAATAAAGAAATCTCGATGTTTTGTCTCGTTGTAAAAACCATGCGAAGCAGGGGCGGGTCGCTCATATCTTAACAATGACCTCATCGTTTAAAAAAATATGATTTAAGTGTAAATTGTGTTTGTACACACGGCTACACATCAAGCTATCCATAACCAGTATAATCTGACTTCAGATTGTACGAAAAACCTGTACAATGCGAGGTCAGATAAAACTGGAAATGTGTAGCTTGATTTGTAGGCGTGTGTACAAACCTACTTACAGAAATAAATCATTTACCATTTATCACATTTAAAGATATTGAACTTTATTATTATGTTAGCCGCTAGATGCGCTTGCGCAGATCAGAGAGGTTGTTTACTCAGATGATTATGTAGAAAAGAAGGACGATTGTTTATGGCGCGTTGTCCTGGAACTGCTGAAATATGGCCGTTCTAGCATATGCCTATTGCTATTTGAAATATCTTCTTTTTGGTTTTTAAATGTCTCTGACTCCTCTCTCTTGTCTATTGTTTGTCCCTCCTGCGTAGGTTGGTACTTTGTCTATACCATGAAGGTCGGAGACATTTCTCTGCGACTAAAATCCTACCCGAGTAGGTACGTGATATCATTACATTTTTCTTGCGTCACCACTAGGTAAAATTAATAAGTACCAATAACTTCCTGAAATATTATCGTAGCAAAGAGGCCAATAATTTATTATCAGCGATGGATACTTCAGATTACCGTTGTGAACTAATATGACGATATGTTCTGCATGAATATTACATTAACTGCGTACATTTCTGTCGTTAATCTGAAGGTATTGGAAATTTTTTCGGATAAATTCTGAAAAATCTATAGTTTCCTGAAAAGATTCAAAAGCTTCAAAAAAGTACCTATTTATCTACCTAGTTGAATGAGATAAAATATTTTTTTCTTCTTCTAATTAACTTGATTCATCGATTTCGTTTTTTTTTTTTTTTAATAAAAGACCTAAAAAAATTTAAATCGAAATGAGTATATCGTAAAATGTTTTAATAAAATTTGTCGACATAGCTCACCAAATAAGTAAGCTGAAGTGGCAATGGGCTGGCCATATTAGCCGTAGAACCGATGACCGTAGGGTTGACGTGTTCTTGAGAGGAGACTGCAAACCGGCAAACGTAAGAAAGGACGCCCTCAGGTTGGGTGAACGACGATCTTCGCAGGGTGGCTGGTAGCAGCTGGATGAGAGTTGCCAGAGCATCGAGCTGAATGGCGTGGAATAGGAGAGGCCTATGTCCGGCAGTGAACTACTGTAGGCTGATGACGATGAAAATGTTAATAAGGGAACTAAATGCAAATGTATGACATTTTCTTTTACAAAAACTGCTGTATTAAAGCCAAAGATTCATTAAACAGTTTACTTATAATAAAGTCGACAACAAAGTTTCGGCTGGGGTTCACTGACCGTACGATACGGTACTAAAAGGATAGCAACATATCACTTACTGCAAACTAGTTTGACAGATTGTTTCGCGGCTTTTTCACTTTTATTTATATATTTTTGTACACTTTCCGCAGTTTTTAGTTCAGCTCTCATGGTCGCTAGATTGATGTGGTATGTCGTCATGATAAGAAACGGACAGATTGTGTATTTTGATAAGAATTTAAATACACTGCCTCGTTCGGTCGCAAGTGTTATTGCTGAGCACGATATCCTGGGTTCGCTACCCAGGTCGGGCAAAGTGTTATCGGATTTTTCTATCTGGAATATCTTAGAAGGTGTAGGAGTCTGGATTTGTATCCGGTTGATGGCAATAGACCCGCCCTCTATTGTATCTGGCTTGATAATCGGTAAATTTTTATAAAGGTTACAATTTTCGGTTTTAATTATGTAATTCTTCCTGAAAATTCACAAACCACTTAATTTATTCCAAAAATTAAATATTTACATAATATAAGCTAACATATATACTATAATATGTACAATTATATGAAAAAAAAAAACGGTTTTAATTATGTAATTCTTCCTGAAAATTAGGTTAGTTTCGGAGTCAAATGGAGCCTCTACATAATAACCATTAGGTAATCAACTTACAAACTTATAGCATGTCATCAGAATACAGGCAGTTCGTGGCTGCAGGGCTATCCTGTAAAAATCTCACCGTCAAAACTTAGGTAAAGATAGCTCCAAGTGAGCTGTCAATATCGAGCTCTCTAGTCGAAACTCTTATACGATTCGCGAAAAAAAATCAAATTCCCATACAACAGCAGACAATTTCGATGCATTTATGAAATATTGTTGTTGTTTTGTCGATCGATCAGGTTAAGCTACGCTTGCCGCGGTTGCTCCTTGAATGGGCGACCATCTTTACATACCAAGAACCCTCCGTGCCTCGGAAAGCACGTTAAGCCTTTGCTTCCGGCTGTCGTTCGTGGATCTTTGACAGTCGTTACGGGTCTAACAACCAGTTTTACGAAGGGGTAACGTATTACCCAGTAACTGGATTGTGGAGGTCAGATAAAATACTGTTACACAGCTGCATCCGTTTAGACTGGAAGCCGACCCCAACATATTTGGGAAAAGGCTAGGCAGAAAAATGTTGTTGTTTTTTATAATTCGGGTACGAGTTTCATAGCGAAAGTTGTTTAGAATGACGTGTAGAATCACCCGCTGGAAGGATGCGGGTGACTAAATCGCCACGCTATAATAGTCCGGCTGGACATCTACATAGATCCTCGGCTACTCTCATCTAACTGTGAACAGGCATCTTCTGGACACACTCGTTCCATCATACACCTCATCTATCGCTTTTCATCAGGCGTGATCGGGGTCAAGAGTGGGCCCATTTTGCAATAAAAAAGAAAAAAAAAAGAACTGCATATCTTTCTAAGTCAACTTACCCTAATTACAAAAGGCCACAAGTTGAAGTTACATTTTAATTACTTAATCACCATGCGACAAGGTGACGTCTTAATTAATATTATGCATTTGATTAGGTAAAATATAAACATGTTTTTCCCAACCGTGTCGGTTACCAATCGTCTCTGGTAGGTATTGGTAGGTAAACAGAATGTTATCAGACGATTGATAAGATTAGGAGAGTACCTACAGCCAGACTGACCGACTAACTGAACTCGAGTGTGAGTACGTAATTCAATATCATCTACTCAAGGAGGTACCTACATTTGTATTTCAAAACATGTCTATTTACATCAGTTTACACTACAGGGTTATTGGAAAAACACCAACATCCTCTTAAGAGGTCATTGTACTCATCAATATGAACAACTTTTACTATGGGACCAATCCAGAAATCGCAAAAAAAAAAATCCGCTGTTCCCTACATTTTGACGAGTTATACAAACATATGTATGTAGGGAACAGCAGATTTTTTTTTTCGCGATTTCAGGTTTGGTCCCATAGTAAAAGTTGTCCATAATGATGAGTACAATGACCTCTTAAGAGGTTGTTGGTGTTTTTCCAATAACCCTGTATACAGGAATGGCACATAGCATAATCAGCCTATAGTGTTCCCACTGCTGGGACACAGGCCTCCTCTCCGTGAGAGGGAGTGGGCCGTAATCCACCACGCAGGCAGTGCGGGTTGGTAGATGTCACATGTCTTTGAATTTTTGGTTTTAGGACATGCCGGTTTCCTCACGATGTTTCTCTTCACCGTTTTGAGAGCAGTGGTGATGAAATAATTTACATAAATAATATAGTATAAAGTGTATAGCGATTGTCTGGAACTTTTTCAATACCGCTCTGAAATCAACTTAATTAACATCAGAATAAAGTTGATATTTGTTTAACTTGAAAGTACATAAAGTTGAGCAGTAGTGGCCAAGTGGTAACAGCCGCGACTTACGAGTTGTAGGTCGTAGGTTCGAATCCAGACAGGCGTTTTACTTTGTGTAAGTTATTTCATCACCACTGCTCTCAAAGCGGTGAAGGAAAACATAGTGAGGAAACCGGCATGTCCTAGAACCAAAAATTCGAAGACATGTGACATCTGCCAACCCGCACTGGGCCCGCGTGGTGGATTACGGTCCACTCCCTCTCACTGAGAGGAGGCCTGTGTCCCAGCAGTGGGAACATTATAGGCTGATTATGTATGCATCCATTTGGCCGATATGCATATGCTTGATTTAACTTATTTTTTGCCAACTATACGCTGAGCAAGCGTGGTGATCACTTGTTTCACATCGGTATGTGAAGTCTATGGTTTGCAGTGACATAGTTACACATTACTGTAACGCCATTCAAGATTAGAAATTACAACATTGTCACTAAACTTCACGTCGGATTAATGTCCGATATAGTAATGGTTACAAAATTCATTTAATTTATCACATTATTGTGAAACACCGTTTATGTATTAATTAGATACTTAGGCAAGCAGTAAGTACATGGCTACCAGAAAAAAAACCAAGGTCTGAAGTACTGGTGAGGGGCTCCGGAGAGAGGAGGAACTTGTTAACATTACGAGCAGTGTCCATCTGGTCTATTCTGTAAAAATCTTACGGGTGCAAACTTAGGTGAAATGAACTGTCATTTCACCTGATGACACTATTGACAGATCACTTCACCTAAGTTTTCACGGTGAGATTGTAACAGAATGGATTGGCAGGAGTACGGTCAGCATCAAAAGTTGATTAACACTTCAGTTTTTTTAACTGACTTTTTAACCGACTTTAATTAACCGACTTTAAAAAAGGAGGTTCTGTATTCGACCCGTATGTATGTATGTATGTTTGTATGTCCGCGATTATCTCAAAAACTACTGAACCGATTTTGATAATTCTTTCATTAGTGTGCTCTACATACTTTCAGGAAGGTTTTAGTATATAATACATTAGGTAATTATTCTTATGTACGAAGTTATATGCATAAATGTACTGCATCTCCGGCATTTCTATGCGAATTTTGATGATTCTTCGAGTTGTGTCTTCAATTCTTCAATGCACTAGTGTTAATTGAATTTATGTGGAGTAGGTACAACTAAAAAGTGAAAAATAAAAACTTTTTTACAAAAAAAAAACAACCGACTTCAAAAAAAAAACACTACAAATTGAAAAATTACTTTAATTTCGGAAGTCGGTGTCAAAAAACGAAAATGCGGAACCAAAGACACCGACTTCCGAAATTAAAGTTATTTTTCACTTTGTAGTGTTTTTTTTTTTGAAGTCGGTTGTTTTTTTTGTAAAAAAGTTTTTTTAATCTTAGTTATTGAGCAAAATATTTGTTCAAAATTGCAGCAGATTTTTTTTTTAGAATATATACTCTTTTCTATTATGTGAAAAGCTAAAAAGATTTTGATGCTGACTGTACCTACCACGTCTTTCTGAATCAAGCCCTTGGTCCAGCTGCCTAACGACGACCCACTAACGCTTTAGGTGTTAGTCGAGTCTCAGTACAGAAGGTATTATCCTTACTAATATTATAAATTCGAAAGTAACTCTGTCTGTCTGCATGTTACCTTTTCACGCCTAAACCGCTGAACCAATTTAGATGAAATTTAGTTTAGAGATAGCTTGAGTCCCGGGAAAGGACATAATAGGATAGTTTTTATCCCGATTTTCCCACGGGATCGACACTTATGCGGGTGAAACCGCGGGGCGCAGCTAGTTACAATATAAAAGAAATCGTGAGTTAGCTAATCAATTAAAACTTGCAATTGTCACAACGACCTTTTAATAAATTAATTAGCTGCTTTTTTATCTGCATTACAAGAATAGAAACTTAACAATTAGCTTTAAGGAATTAATACCAACCCACAGTTATTTTCAAATTCAAGGTTAGCTTACAAAATCGAATAACAACTTAGTCACGAATTAAAATAAATCCTAGGTACTTGTAACTGTAATTGTTAATTATTAATTTATATTTAAATTATTATCGGTGTGAAGTTTCCATTTAATTAAACTCAGAAACGGAAAATAACTGCATTAGGTACCTACCTTGAATATTTTGACATCAGTGTTTTGTTAATACTTAGTCAATTTAATTCAGCCTATAAATTATTGCATCGTAGAACATAGGGCATAAAAGAATCACCACCAATAACTTACTTATAGTGAAGCTATCATAATTTTCATCCTTGGAGGCACGTAATCACCATGTTTGCAAGACACTTAAATGTTTGCAAGACACTTACCCTGTTATTCATAATCCTATTTTATCTCTATTTTAGCTAAAATAGGTTTATAGAACGTTTGTCTTTATCTGTCACGTTGTCATTTCTGTGTGTAAGAAAGAGACAAACCCCATTTTAACTAAAATAGGTTTGATAAGTTTTATGAATAAGGGGGTTACATGTTTGCAAGATACTTAAATGTTTGCAAGACAGTTCCATGCAACACATTTGTGCCTCTTTAGTCACGTAGACGAGGCACAGGAAAGAGACAGACACAGCTGCGTATTCTATAAGTCGTTTTTGACGCCACCAAAAGGCTAACAACACACCAGATGGCTTATAATATGGCCATCTAAATACAAGCTGCAATTAATACAGGTTATCTTAAAAGGAAAAAGTTAAAAACATTATGTACTGAACGTTCTGTTGCCCAAATTACTTCAGATAAGTTATCGGCTCGATAAAACGTACAATAATACGTTCTAAAAATAAACCTACATACACACGTACGGAGTATTTAAAAATAAATTATCAGACAGTATACCTACTTACTTGATTAAGTAGACACTAAACTTATAAGTGTTTAAAATTATGTTTTGAAAAAACAATGCCCATTATGTATAGCAATTTTCAATTTTGATAATTTATTTTGAGGTCCATATAGAGATGATAATATATATATGTGGATGGATGGACTGTGTAAAGAATGATATGGTTACTCCTCCTAATAGAGAAGTACCTATGGAAGAAACAGACACGAGAATGTTGATCATAATGACTGATGATGATAATAATGAGAATGCCGTACATCAGTCTAGATATTAACTTAGATACTGCACTTAAAACTATGACCACTTTGGATAATGAATCTTTCATTAATGATGTACCTAACTAATATTTGTTACAATATCGTTTAAAAGGTGGTATATACTATCATTATGTTGAATGTATTGTGTGTATCTTTTATAAGAGAGGTGTTCATGAAGTTTCTTGCCCGTCATTTGCCTCCATAGGAACCTTTAGTCTTTGGAACCGGCAACTAGCTTCATCTTTCTGACCAACCGAGTCCTTTGATAATCCAAAAGTGCCTGTAAATGGCTTAACTGAAATAAATACTGACATGTTTATTGAATGAGTCGTAAATGATAAAATACCTACTACAAAACTCTATACCTAGTGACTAAAGCGTAAGCTATTTATTTTCCTGTTTATTCAAATGTTACTCATTTCATTTTGTTGTAAAATCCCCAATACCTAAGTAATTCTAGTGAAGCTGAAATTGGATCAAACGTCAACAACGGAATTTTTATTTTTTAACCGCGCGAGCATGAACTGGGCCGCTAATCGGAAAGCGGAGCTTAGGATCCCCGAGCAAGATGAACCAAAGATCTAAAAAAGGGACAGACTGGATGCGAAAGGTTGAAAACCAGGTGTTGTGACGCAACTTGGGAGAAACCTATGTCCAACAGTAGACTGCATAGGTTGAATTGATTTGTGACCTATTCATAACATACACACCGATACGAAGAGAAGAATCTTCTCATACAACTAAGTTGATTAAAACAAAAAATTAAAAACAGATAAATAACAACAGCAAAAAGAGAGAATGTGATCGATGATAGAAGCAAAAGTAAAAACTGTAGCGCAGCTAGCAACACCCTTCACCAGATATAAAAGATGCAGTGTTGGTCCATGCAAAATGTCATCATTATCTTCATCATTCTCCTGCCCTAGGTCTCCTGCTATATGTCTTTTCTTTCATTTCAATTCCCCCTTTCTATCTATATCATCTTTCACACAATCTATCAATCGTTTCTTCGGTCTTACTCTATATTGCGCTATACTCAAACTTTCCTTACGGCATTTTCGTCACTCCTCCGCATTACATGTCCATAATATGACACCTGATTTTCGCATAACTTGCTTCCATGCAAAAAAGTAACAAACGGTAGTTCTAACAATTTGAAAATAATAATTATCTCAAAGTAGTAAATATTTTTAAGCGCATCTATACTTCAAGACCTTGAGTGGTGAAGAGTAGTGTTGTGACACCTCATTAGCAAGTCTTACCATCTGGCCGTGTTTGTCGCAAGTAACCTTCGAGGCACACCTCTATACTTGAAGGAATTTCGCAAAAATGTATAGAAATTGTCATTCAATTACTGTTAGTGTTATTTTGTGAGAGGTTCGCAGAATAATCATTATTCTGCGAACGAACTATAATGATCTAATACAAAATTTTATTTTAAAGTGGTTCAACAAATTAAATTGGTATACTTAGTAAATACAAACATAAAAGCTAACAATCTTAAAATAATAATATGTACAAGTATATAAAAAGGGAGGGAAAATAATCAAAGGGCATCAAAAAATTCGTCCGCATCACTGTCAACGGGAAACGTGCCCAAAAGGCTGGCAGCATTGCCACGTTGTATTTTGTAACATAAAATAATTTACAATATCAAAAGAGAGTTACTAAAGAGTTCTTTGAAAGGATACTAAAGGCAATTTTACTTATAAATGTTTTAAAAGATCAAAGGGCCCCAGTAGATTCACAAAGATACAAAAAGGTTAAGGTTCATTCGATAAAGTACGAAAATTTAATGGCTGATTTAAAAACAATCTAAAAGAGTGACCCAAACGAATTTGATTTTTTATATTTGGGTTTGAGCCCTGGATTATTCACACCACTAAAGAGAATTATGAATGGAACTGTTTCACAAACCCCTTTATTTAAGCTCATGATTCACTCACTTTGGTCGAGTTTCAACGATTTCAGTCTAAGCTGTTAGTCATGTGGCAGTCACTCAAAACTTCCGGTCCAGCAATTGTAAGAACATGTGTTTGATAAGTATTGTTTTTAAGAGTGAATGAATCTTTGTTATTAAATGTAGATGAGAGTGATTCAGTATGTCTTCAAGTGCGAGTTGGTGTTCTGAATCAGAACCTTTTTCATGATTGTTGTAACTCTCTGTTTCGTCTTTTTTTGGTTTTATAACTGCGAGTGTAATAACAAAGTAATCGATTTTTGCATTTTCTTTTCTATTGATTGTAACTTTTGTTTCTTCATCAGTGCTACCTGCTACGATTCTTACATAGCTACTCCTTTTGCTTCGATTACGTTTATATAGGATGACAGGATGTTTCTATCTTTAGACGGTTTGTTTGGTAAATGCTGCTCCATCGGATATAGTCGATTAGTCGCTCCTTACGACACTGTAGGTCACCATAACCTTGTCCTTACAAATTCAAAACTTATCATTAAAATGTCGGCTGTCAAGAAACCCCATGCCCAGAGCAGAGAATTTAATGCAAAATTAATGGCTTCTAAGAATAAATCTTCGGTAACGACGTCATATTTTAGGCTCACTTGGGCCGAATTTTACGGTCTTCAGTAAAACTGTGTAATTTGTTAAAGGTAATAATTTCCTTTAATGTATTCTTAAGTAAGGTTTAATTGAAAACTTGCTAGCTTGTTGCACGATATAGGCGGGTCGGTGTAGTAAAAGGGATATTAGCATAATAAATAACGGAATAGGATCCATGCTTATTTAAACATGTAAAATATAGGGTTTTGGAATTGCCTTTTAATGCAAAAAGACCATTGATGAAGAAATGTGGCTGGACACGGAGGACAGAACTTGAGAAATAGAAATACCATATTATACTCAATGATAGAGTTGAACATAATAGAGAGAGTACAAGATAATAATGATGATGGTGATGTTGCTAAAACCACAGCATCATAATAGTGATATAAATAATTTCAAATGTTTGCAAGTATAATAATAGTGATATAAATGATTTCAAATGTTTGCATGCCGATTGGTAAAATGTGGCTGAGCTAAATGTAATCTTCAGAACTATTATGTATTTCCCATATTTGCAAAATAAAATTCTATTCTATCATATCAAAGAAAAAAATAAAGAAAAGCGAGAATATCAAACATCAATTAATAGGAATCGTATGGGCTAAAGAAATTTATCGCAATGGATAGATGCGACGATCCTGGAATCCTTGACAAAATAAACGATCTAACTACATAATATTATAAATATGAAAGCTTGTATGTTTCAATGTTTGTTACTTAATTACGCAAAAAGGGCTGAATGGATTTGGATGAAATTTTGCACACGGATAGACCATTACCTACATAGGACATAGGATACTTTTTATCCCGGCAGTATGTACACTTCACCCTGGTGAAGCCGCGAGCTAGTAGTAAATAAAGGAATTGCACCACACATAGACATATACTAAGTAGGTACTAATGCTAATAACATCAATACAATCTACTGGCATTACAATCGAGGTCAGCTAATAAAAACCTAATCATTATTCCACAATAGAAATACATAAAATGTTTATCTGAGTATCTAAGTTCATGCTGATAGCCAAATCTGAGATAACTGTTTGTTGAATCGAGGTTCTGTGATGTGAAAGGATTTGAAAGGGATCAGAGAGAAGCATTGGGTACCTACTAAAGATGAGCTTGATATGATAGAAACTAGAAATGAGTAGAATTTAGAACAAATTATTGCGAGGTCTGCTTCATTTTGATTCTGTTTACCTTTCGACTTGGGTACTACAATACCCTTCTTGGCAAGGCCGATACCTTCTTGAATAGCTGTAGGAACTTCGTCTAATGCTTGTTTATTAACGGTTGTTTCTAATTAAATCTTTTTTCGTTTTTTCTTTTAACGTATTTTCTTTCTTTGTTATTTTCCCCTGACAGACCAAATCATCCATTTCATCTTTAAGAGAGAATCGATCATTTCTTTTTCTCTCTAGTCCATCACAGATACAAAAAATTGGACCGAAGATGAACTAGAAATAGGTTTGCGGAGCTACGCTAGAAATTACTTATTCTATGTTAGCAGTATTGTAACAAGTACCTCACGTGAGTGCCGATAGTTATCAGTAAGTCTAGTATTGATTGTAAATGTCAGTTACCATAACATTTACCGCGTACATCGTGATTCATATATACATTTACAAGGAATTTTAAACGGTTTTGTAACTTTACTTTTAAAACGTGGAATATTTTGAGCTAGGAGTGTCTGATGACGTCCAGACTAGTTATTTAGATAATAATAAACAGCTCAGAGCCTTATGTCAAGGGTTTAGGAGTTAGGTTAGCTATTTATGTTCTTGGCGATGATCATATAGGATGATTCAAAGATCCATCAGACAATAAATCATTATAATTACCACTTCTAGACGACATTGATGTCTTCGGAAAACACTTAATACAGCAACATTAAATAACGTCGCTTACTTAATCACTATAATTTTCCGAACCACATGGTGATCAGAGGAATAATACCTTAACGACTGCGCTTTATACATGACTATATAATTAAAATTTCGATAAAGCAGATCATGCTGTTATATTTAGACATCGTAACATGGCCAGCATAAACCCTTAACACCAATGTCTACCAACAAATCAATCCAACACTCCACATTCGAGCATGTCTATACTAATAACTAACGGCATATCAGCTATCCGAAGGTATAATCACACCATAACACTGACACTCCTAAAACATCAGACATCACTATCGACACTATCGACAAACTTTAATATCGGCTGCTAAGCGGACTATCGGCACATCGTCCTTGTCGATAGTCATCGACGGTAATTACAGTGATCGCGGGCGGAGGCGCCGGCGCAGGTGGCTTAGCGCTTTTGGAACATAAGTTATTGAAAATAGAAGGTTCACTTAAAACAACCGTTAAGATAATAAACAACGTGAGCTAAACGATGGATAGATTGGGCGAAAGATGATATGCCTAGAAAAGGGGATAATATTCAGGTGATGGGTGACACAGATGATATTTTAAGTAATAAGAAGACAAATGCTGTGAATAAATTGGAGTAAAAGCAGAGGATGATAATAGTTAATGTAAGTTTTAAAATGCTAAATGCTGCTAAAATGTTTGTTTCGACCACATAGATTTAACAAATATTTTGCAAAAGACAGGAGAAGAGAAGATTTTTCGGAGTAAACCTATTGATCAAAGAGATGAAAGTGATGAGCAAATGGAAAGACGCATTAGCAGACCCTGGATGTAGCTGGCGGATTCTAAATTAAAATCGATTAAACAATAGATAACACAAAAACAGGGCCTTTCATTACAACTAAAACACATAATAACAAACAAATGAATATCGCTAAAGTAGTTGGTAGTATGCGGTTTCTAATCGGCTTATAGCGACTTCTGTCGTTTCCTATTAGGTGACCAAGCTATTAAGTTATTTACATACCAACTTTATTGTTTGATTGCGTTTAGGACTGTTCGTTTAGTTTATGTCTTGATTTGTGGAGGAAAATACGTTTAACTGTTGTTTACGAGTATTATCCTGTGCTTTTAATCGATAACTTTGGTAGTTATTTCTTCTTCCAAAAGAGTTTTTTTTTTACATACGACTAAGATTTATTAGCTGAAATTTTGGAAAGCAAGGATTCCTTGTCCGTTTTGATTTTGAAAAAAAATAATTATTGATTATATATAAATTGAAAAATCTTGATTACAATCCAAACCTTTGCACCTTTTTAAATCCAAAAATATTTCCAAATAAATATTTTCGACATCACCAAAAATTGCTAAAACATACCATGTCCGTACGTTGCGAAAATATTTGAAATAGAATCACAAAACAATGGACCGACATACCTCAGGAATTTTTTAAATACATTTTACATAAAATTACGATTCAGTTCTCGTTCGATCACAATATTCGATGTATTGGTTCAAATTCTGTGAGTCTCTCTCACAGCGAACGAGTGTACGTGGAATGAATGAATGAATGACATCGTCGTGTGAAACTCGTCGTAAAATTGTTATTGGAGGTGAGCAAAATCACGAGTGGATGGAACCAAATTGTCTGGGAACATCTAATGGGATTGTGATTTTACGGTTGTAAGGATTTTGTTAGAATGTCAGGTTTGGGCGCTTTTCTTATCATGCAAGTAAATGTTTGTACTTCCAAGAATTTTCCCTTTAGCACGCTTGACCTTACTAACGAAAACTTGACATAAGCTTGACATGAACTTGATATTAAATAGAGTCCATATTAATGGAATTCACACTAGACAAATCGATTTTCTTGCGAACCCTTAGGATTACAAACATTATTTTCATTACTTATTAGTCTAGTCTGCATAATTGATCACCATTTCTTTCACTGAATAATTTTGAAGGATATTGTTAATCTATTGATTCATATATGTTCGAAAAATTTGTCTGCTCAACAACAATATGTAAATGACGCAATTAATGTGTGTTTGAACTGTCAAAATGAAAGCAATTGCTAATGTTAGCGTGTAACAGTACCCCGCTGGATTGCTTAGGCGTAGGAGCAAACTTTTCCACATCCAATATTGTGTTTCAATTTCATACATCATTTCAAAAAGATGTTCAAATTAATAGACTGTGACAACTCATCGTCCCACACCGGTCGTAAAAGACCAAATAAACATGTCACACAGGTGGTGTTGTGTTAAACGATAGCGTTTACGATCAAATACCATATACTTACTTGTAGGAGCTAGGAGTGGCTCGTGGCTATAGGTCAGATGGTTAGCACCTTAATCGTCCTGTATTGTCTTGAGGTAGAACATAATAACCTATTTGATTACTAAGTAGGACCAACTTTTGTAGGAACGTAATAGTACAGTCACGAGCACCAATATGTCAACACTTGGCAATTTGCAATTGCGATTTTTACGTGAAATAACGAATGCAACGTTGAAATACGACACTTAACATAAACCTATGGGTTCGAAAATACTATGTTCGTAATAATTTAAAATTTCATTAAAAAATAAAGGAGAAAATCGCCTTTGAATAAAGCCAAGTGTATACATAGGTACTTATAGACGTGACTGTACCAGTGTGATTGGGATATTCAGCAATGTACAAATGTACAATTTCAGCTGTTGTTCATTGAGTATAAGTAGTATGAAACTGAATCAGCAAATGAAAATTCCTTCAATCACCTCACAAGGAATTTTAATTTTCCAATTCGGACAGTTTCGTCAAATTAGGGAAGAAAAGCATGCTTTCAGCAAGCTTTTGTGTTTTTCTTATGTCAGACCTCTTCTATTTTATGTGGAACCCGATTCGTAGCTTGATTTAGGTATAGTGTCTTTAAGATAAAACTCTTCAATTCCGTGGGATTGTTCCATAATTTATGCTATCAACAATTGCAGCAATTTTTCAACTAAAAGGTTGAAAACTTTTAAAAAACACGAACCGCTAATTGCCAGTATAAATAATTAATTAATCAATCCATATTATCTCGATCGTGAGATTTCGATCGATTTAATTATGGATCGACAAAATATAATTGACGTTTTTATGCGAAAACATGTAAAAGTCCATAAGTTGCTCACTTCCCCACTTTGCACGTAAATTGTTGATTTATTTGTCGTTAAGGGCGATCCACACGTTTGTCGGATCGCAGGTGTCCGACAATTATAAAAAGTAAAAGTTATGTGAATATGTGATCGCTTCCTACTCTTAATCGATGTACCTATTACTGTAGTTATTTTTAATATTTTATTTATGAATCGTTATGAGAGTTCGAATCAAGCTATTTATTAATAAGTACCTAAACAAAATAAAAATCAAATCTCAGCTCGTAAGTTCCATCTATTTATGTATGTTAACGAGATATCCCAGTTTTAATTATAGGTACCTAATTTAGTAGAAAAAATGCCCGGAGATTGTAAATAGGTACTTATTAAAAAGGAAAACTTTATAAGTAGGTATGTCATGTAATTTTAAAAGATTTGAAAATATCTTCATTACTGAGGATAATTAGCCATATTAAAAAAAAAAAACATTCTTCATATACCTTTCAGTTCGATAACACATACAAACTTGTTATGCTAAAAATATGACGGGTTCGTGAATGATGTTTAAAATGTGCTATCAAAGTAATTATCGAGAAACGGAAGAAAATTATAAATATTTACGGTATTTTTATTGCCTTGTTCGGAAATAGAAGGAAAAGTATGCGTGACTGGTGGTTATGAAACTGAAATAGTTTTTGTTTTCTAATTAGGTGAAATATTTTGGTTTAGCCACTTGTTTATAGCACAAACGACTGATAAAATGAACTTTATCGGTTTCATGAAGTGGCACTCAATATTTTTGGAATATCTTTTCGAAACTTTCATCCATACTAATATTATAAATTCGAAAGTAACTCTGTCTGTCTGTATGTTACCTTTTCACGCCTAAACCGCTGAACCGATTTAGAGAAATTTGGTATAGAGATAGTTTGAGTCCCGGGGAAGGATATTGCATACTTTTATCCCGATATTCCCACGGGATCGAGACTTATGCGGGTGAAACCGCGGGGCGCAGCTAGTAATACATATTTTACGTCCAAAAATACTGTTATTAATGTTAAGGTTGGCCTGCATCGTCCCACAGTTGGGCAGAGGCCTCTCCCCATGATTTCCAGCTCTATCGGTCTAGTGTGGGTCACTGGTCGTTTGTTTTTTTCAGCGTGTCCCGTCATCTTCTGCGGGATCTACCGCGACGCCTTCTGGTTGTGCGATTGTGTCAGGGATCCACATAGTGATTATTTTTGGGGCATAAGGCAGACGTGGCCAGCCTAGCCAATAAAAAATACCTTTTTTTTTCCAAAATCCCCGTCACACGATTACATCCGTACAAATATAAATCGACCTTAATCATGCATTTCCATGGGTAGTGTGACATTTAATCGCAAGGAGTGTCAATCGTCTTTGAACTTTACTTTTTCGTAAGCAATTGTAATTGGAGTTAACTGTTTTGAATAAGGTTCAGATTTGACCTTCACTTGTCAGCATACGGGTAATAATAACGGCAGCAGTTGATTTAAGATCGGAAAGATAACCGTCTAATTTGATTTTGCGTTTATTATTTTACTGTTACTATTACCCAGTCTTACCAAGGATTATCGTATTACCCAGTAACAGGGATGTGGAGGTCAGATAGGCACTCGCTCCATGTAAAATACTGGTATTCAGCTGCATCTGGTTAGACTGGAAGCTGACGCCAACCACAACAATTACAACATATTTATGTAGTTGGGAAAAGGTTTGGCAGAAGGTATTAGTTACCTATTGAAAAGGACAATGCCAAAATCAATTGAGTAATTTTTAGTCTCATTTCAGGAAAGCTTATTTTTTCTGAAATGGTTTCTCTTGTAGTCCTAAAGATATTTTGCCTGATATTATTAGAAAATTATCTATAAAATATAGCACTAAAATGTATTGGGTTGCATTATTTTGTTTTTCTTTACAATACGCCCCAAAACTGCAAATATATATTTTTGAACGATCACCATTTCTGATGTTAATAGTCAATTTAAAAGTTTCCAACCTTGACAAATATGACGAATGCGTGTAATGATATGAAATTCACTCCATAACTACATTTTTTTGCATTACCTACCAATTATGAATGAATTAAAATTAATTTTATTGCAATTAAAACGAAGTTGCTGGCAATAACAATTGGTATAATGTTTTATAAATGTAAAAAAAGGGTTTTAAAAATACGAATTTTGACTATGATTTTGGTGTTGCCATAAATGAAAAAAAAAATGAGACATAATCGCCACGCTTGTCAAATTCATTGGTGACAATTTAGGGTTTACCTATTAGCGGACAAGAAGATGCTGCCCGTTTTATATTTTCTATTTATTGCTAAGAGAGCCAAACCGATGCCATTTAATGTGGTTAGGAATGTTAGGATATTTATTTAATTCACTAATCAGAATCTTTCAAGTCTTCATAAAAGATGAATGGAAAGTTGTGGTCTACAATATTCATTGTTAATATTGTTATCTTTTATTCAATCCGATGAATGTAATATTGACACATCTCAACTTTCGCTCACCACAAATAAAGCGCGACTATTTATATATTTCTCCACTCAATTAACGAATTCTTGGACAGAATTAAAATATCACGGCTGGCAACACTGTTACTTGAGAGATGTGACAGATCGCCATATTGGTGTACCATCGACAATTAGAGGGACAATAAAATGTTTTTAAAAGCGTAATTAATTCCTTATACTGCAGTCATTAGGGTTCATAATTATAATTACGTGGTTTGAAGGTCTGCCAAGTGATGAATGAGTCGCAATTGTGAGGTTTTTGTGGACGAGTATGGGCATGATATATTTGGGCCATAGGTTTGGATGTTTACGTTGGTCTTATTGAAAGAAAGAAAGAAAGAAAGAAAAATGTTTATTTGGACACAGTTCGTGAAACACATAATATAAAATTAATAAAAAAAAATAATGTTTCTGACAACAATAGTGCGTGCCTCACGGCTGCGCCAAAAAGGTTCATTTCAGCATTAATGCCAGACAGATGCTGTCTGACGCTGGTTTTCTAATGAACCCTTTGGGAAAAGTGACGGGGAGTACACACAGTTTCAACATACCTAAGACATACTTATAAATAAATAAACTAGTAATCACGTATATATAATTACAAATACAAATAAGAAAAAAAAAAAACATAACAAAACAACAAAGTCTCAGCAAAGCCTGTTTTTCTTTTCTAGATCAATTTTGATAAAAATTTATCCGTGCACGGTGCACGTATTGCGTGGTAAGGAGTATTTATTCCACATCTTTTAAGTCTTTCTGAGTCTGGATTTGTGCCCGGTTGATGGCAATAGGCTTGCCCCCCTGTTACATGGGACTTAAACATAACATAATGTGGGTGTACTATAAATAAAATTGTGGTGCATCTCTGACTAACCCTTCGGGGAATACAGGGTTGATGTAACATTATCTTTTTTTTTTTTAAACGACGCTTACCTACACTTTCGGACCTCGACATACTAGGTCGTTTATTAGGGTTTATATAGGTATAAAAATTAGAATTAAGTACAGGACTTTTTAAAGTCTATGGATAATATTATTAGACCATAATGTAATTAATTTTTCTTTTAGAATTTTATTACATTAAAAATCTAACGTACACTTTCATGTGTTTTTGCTGAGAATATAAACCAATATACCTACAAGATGATGACGATAATTCGACAATAAATTAAACTTCGTATATCTGACATTTCCAGTCTGCACACACAAAAAAAAAAAAAACATATTGGCAAAACCCATAGCCGTTACAATAAAGTTTATTTGAAAAAACCCTGTTTTTAATTTTGATATTAGACGTTATTCGATAGCTTCAAAATACTCCAGTGTTGTCATTTATATTGTCGTCTCCACAATGTAGATAAATGCTAATGAGAAAAGATAAATGCTAGTGCTGTATTAAGTTATTTAAGTAGATAAGGTTTAAGTGCACAAACAGAGACAGGTTGCTTAGGCATTGTCTCAAGAAACTAGATTAACTGGTTTAGCATTATTCATAATGCGACAGGAACTAACTTATGTGACTAAAAATAACAAAGAATATAATACACAAGTATAACGACATAGAAATCATATTAGGTAATCCTTTTTTTGTTTTGTTAATCTACATAAAAGCGGCTAACTCCATTGGTATTGGTATGCAATCTTCAAGGCTATATTTGTTTTATTTACTACACACTTTTACCATAGACAATAAATATGTCGGACTCATTCTTTATTCAAAACTGTTCTAATACTCCTTGGACTTTTCTTTTTCCAAAATAAATGGCGCTTACCAAAATGCGTCCTTCTACATCGCTTTGCATACAATAGCCAACAAAACTGTCCACTATCTGAGATCTAAACCTAAAATGTTGCCTAAATTATAATGCGACACACCAAAATAGGATCCTATTATACTATTCAATCCTTATTTATCCCTCACACTTAAAAACAAACTTTAATTTCATGGGTACAAAGTTTAAAATTCAATATAAGGATTTATATTTTTTGCCAAATATGGCTAGCTCCTTCCTTACTGTTGCCCAGTATATTTTGGTCTATATTCTGTGAGAGGTTTCTAGCATTTGTTCGGTGTGGAGAGGTCAACTGAAGCTGGCTAGTTAGTTAAGTCAGGATGTTCGGCGACACGCTGTGAATGCTTAGGGTCAAAGATTATTAAAAAGGATTATACGCTCTATAAATAGAGCTGACTGGTCCGTTACTGTGTAGTGATTCATTTTGTTTGCGGTGATTTTGCTTGCAAAAAGCAGGACGAGTCGATAGTACCTCTAATTTCACCTGTCTATGGTCAAGGTTTTGTTTCATTTTATTCTTTTGCCCTAGTATACATACTTGATAAGAAACGATGGATGGACTGTGTGAGAGATGATAATGATGATAAAACTTCACTGCCAACTCTCGAAGTAGCTTCGGTGTTGCCAACAAATAGTACTCACACTATATCACACTATATATCACACTTCACACTAATTATTATAAAGGCGAAAGTTTGTGAATGTGTGTGTGTGTGTGTGTGTTTATATGTTTGTTACTTCTTTACGCTTAAACCACTGAACCGATTTAGATGAAATTTAGTATAGAGATAGATAGAGTCCCGGAAAAGGACATAAGCTACTTTTTATCCCGATATTCCCACGGGATCGACATTTACGCGGCTGAAACCGCGGGGCGCAGCTAGTCATGCTATAATTTCTACATGTATATCCGTAAAGATAAACCAAACTTTGTAGTAGTCTATTAGACCCTCATGAGTACTAAGTTCATTATTTATCTCTGACCAGCATACAGGGTGAAATTGAACACATGCGACAAATCGAAATGGGAGATTATACTCATCATTATGAACAACTTTTACTATGGGACCAAACCTGAAATCGCAAAAAAAAAATCAGCTGTTCCCTACATTTTGGCGAGTTATGCGAACATAAATGTAGGGAACAGCTGATTTTTTTTTCGCGATTACAGGTTTGGTGCCATAGTAAAAGTTGTTCATAATGACGAGTACAATCTCCCATTTCGATTTGTCGCATGTGTTCAATTTCACCCTGTATATGGTCTATGATAATATGACCCATGACGTCTGTCACTAAAGTCCTCTGTGCTATGACACAACGTACACACGTAAGTACCTACTTATATGTATACATAACAATAATATAATTATAATTATGTCTGTCGTTATGTTCCTCGCGTCATATCACTTTGTTTGGTTTCTGCTTTATAAGTCTATGTTATGATGTGTGGTTATGACATTAAAAAGACCTTCTCCTTTTTTTGATGTCGGGTAAAAAGATGCCTAAAGTAATTGTAAATCGTAAAGAATTTTCATGAAATTGCAAAGACTTACTTAGGTATAAAATAAAAAGAATATTAGTGTTTTTTTTTTTAATTGCTTTTGAAGTTAAGAGAGAACCCAACAACGAAATCAAAAGTCATTTATGCAAACTAGGCTGAGATTGCTGAGAATCACCACTTTTCGGACGTCAAAATTACATAAGACAGTACCGTCAGTGGCGTGCATTGGATTTCAGAATAGGTAGGCACTAGGCCGCGCCGGGTCTAGTCTAGGCGAACGCGGTCACTAATCAGAAAAGAAGTGTGGTTATTTGAGTAGGCATGCCTACTTAAGGGTGATAAATTGCGAAGGTCGAACGTCATAGTATTACGCGTGAGACGTACGTATTTTTAATTTTGTCGTATTAACTTGAACGAGTAAAGACCGATGACAATGTGCGAATAGTACGGGAGCCGAGCTACTGCCGCGCTTGTTTGTATGAAAGATTTTGTTTTTGGTTAGGTATGATAATTTAGTAGGTTTCTTAATTGTGGGGCACACACACTAAAATGTAATTGACAGACTTATGTTGATATATCGAGGTAGGCACTGCTTATATGCCTATATGCAATGCACGCCACTGAAGACAGTCCTCCAAATCGCTCGCCCTTTACCACTCCCTCCCTAGTGCTTTACCTAGGAAGAAGAACGCTCCGCAGTAGGTATAGCTATCTGTCAACAGCAGTCTGACAACACCTGCCAAACGGGGTAATTGCGTAACACACTATCAGTAGCAATGGGTTTCATTTTGACATTTCAACAACATACATTGCGTTATTTACGTTGTTGAGCAGACACGTTTTTC
Organism: Amphipoea oculea; assembly: GCA_945859645.1. Taxonomy (NCBI): domain Eukaryota; kingdom Metazoa; phylum Arthropoda; class Insecta; order Lepidoptera; family Noctuidae; genus Amphipoea; species Amphipoea oculea. The sequence continues at coordinate 18,405,859 of OX243884.1, forward strand.
GAACATATGGAGCAATGGATTAGCAATATCCTTCAAAATGATTCAGATTGAGATTGATATTGTGTTACGCAATTAGGGTGCTGGTCGGAAGATCCCCTCCTTATCTCTTTTTACGGGAAATTTACTAAGGATCCGCTCTCCGTGCGTCCGTTTGTCTCAGGACTATATCTTTTAAACCGTATTAGGTAGACACTTGCAATTTTCACGGAGTATGTACTACTATGGCTGCTATAACAACAAATAATAAAAATAAAAGAAAGTTAAAAATTAAAGGGTAACCACCTTTAATTTTTAACTTAAAAATAAAAAAAAATTAGTGTTAAATATTTCACGGTGGACGGAACCCACTTGGCCTCTTTATAAATGGAAAAACCTTCCACCCTGTCCTCACATCCTCCAAAAGTACGAAAAAATCCACGTAAAAATGCTTTTAAACTCTTGCTAATATTTTCAAAGTAAATGACAATTTTCCATTCCACATGTTATCTTTAACAAGCGACACTTAAGTAATGACATGAGTACATCATGTCTAGGAAACGCGGATGTTTTCACACGGGAATCGAACCGCGTGACGATCGTTAGACAACACTATTTGTTTTAGTCAGGAAGCATTTACCTAGATACAGTAGTGAAGATATTTGTAACTATACCTTCTGATCTTCACAGAAGACTTTTTTCGTTATTACCCGACTGCGCCAGAAGGAGGGTTATGTTTTTTTTAGTGTTCTGCGATGTTTGACTGCTTCGTTGGTCTAGTGGTCTCAAGTGCTACCTACTGCTGCTCAATGAGAGCCTCTTCAGGTGTTGGTCGAGATTTTTCGCTACTAGATCATGTGGAAAAATTATTTCAAACTAGCTTCTGCCCGCGACTTCGTCCGCGTGAAATTTCACCCTTCCTCCATTCACCCTCTTAGGGTTAGAATTTCGAAAAACCCTTTCTTAGTGGATACCTACTCTTCACAATGAACACACCCTCCACGTAACCTACGACAAACTTATTATTTGCGGTTGGTACAGTAATCGGGTCTAGGGATCGAACCGCAAAATTAAGTTTGTTTTTTATTGTATATACTTTTCCGGGATAAAAAGTACCCAGTGTGGTGCCCAGGATATTAAAGAATAATTATACCAAGTTTCATCGTAATCGAACCGGTAGTTTTTGCGTGATGCCTGAAAACAGACAAACAGACAGACAGACAAAAAATTTTTTAATCACATTTTTGGGTTCGGTGTCGGTCTAGTAACACCCCCTGCCATTTATGTTTTTGATATTTTCAATGTACAGAATTTTCACTTCTACAGATTTATTATAAGTACCTATAGATTCCACATCACACATTTCGACATCCTCGTGTATATTGCCGAAGTGAAGATTTTTATTAATAATCAAAGTCCTCAAGTTATTGATTTAATAAATCCGACGTAATAATCTACTTTACTTGTTGACTGTTCTCGATATTTCATAACATCACGACCATAAAAATATAGAAGGTAAAAACACCAATTGTCGGCTGTCACCTCACGTCGAACGATCAGGAAGTGACATACGTGCAGTTGACAGTTACACACACCTCATTATAGCTATTACCATAAATAGAATTGTTAAGTGATAACCGCTAGTTTATGGTAACTATGAATGTTCTGCTAGATGTACCTATAGCACTGTGAGAAAGCAACAAAGAAAATAAAATAGGTACTTCATAATTGTATTGCCCAGTAACTGGGTTGGGGAGGTCAGATAGGGAGCTGCTTCATGTACAATTCTGGTATTTGGCTGCGTCCGGTTAGACTGGAAGCCGAAACCAACATAGTTGGGAGGCAGGCGCGTGATGATGATTTCATAATTGTTGGCAGCTTGAAATTCACTTTTCAATAAAAATCAAAGGGAAAATAAATTGGTATAATTTTCTTGTCATAATGCTCGAAAAAAGGTTGGTTGTCGATTTTTTTTATAATCATACAGACTATTCACATTTCGAAAAGGTGTTTTTTTTTCTTTGCCAGAAACCATTTGAAAACCGTTTTCCTAAGGCCTCTCAATAAAATGGAAATCGAAGTACCTACAGATAAAATAGATTAACAAAACAACATTCACCATAAATCTCATAAAATTATAAAAAGTAAAGTAAAAACGCCACTTGTCATCCATAAATCAAGTAAAATATTATAAAAAAAAACTTAGGGTAAAAACGCCAATTGTCGCCCGTCGTCGGATCAGGAAGCACTCGTGACAAGTACTCGACACCTGTACACGCCGCCTCATTACTGCTATTACCATAAAAGAGAGATGATTGTCCAAGCAATTTAATACTGTATTGATTTATAATTGACTGTAAACGAATGTTTACGTTTTTTCCCTTGCGATTTTAAGCCAATTAGTGGTAAAAATACTTTTAAAGTAAAAGTTATTAAGGAAGTGATTTGAATTGAATCTTGGGTTGGATCTGCGGATAATTATGATTTAGCAGCCATCAAAAATGACTCAATGGTTTTGAGAATTCGGTCTTTACTTTACTTTGTTTTGTAGTCCTTCAGACTTCAGCCAATGTCAATGGAAACAAGCCATGCGGGAGATATTATGCACAATTGTGTGCGCAGACATATGTAGGTGCACTCACTCTCTGGGTACCTACAAACGGGGTGAATAGGGATGCAGGGGTGAATCGGGACGAAACTTTAAAATGGATTTTAACGTTGAAATAATATAGTTTGTTGTCAATAAGGGCACGTAATCGTTAATTAAATTACAGTAAACACATTAGGGTCCTTTTTGGCCACAAACTATATTATTTTATTGTTAAAATCCCTTTAAAGTTTTGTCCCGATTCACCCCTGCATCCCTATTCACCCCGTTTGACGGTATTTTTCAGTAACGGCCCGAAGTTGGCGGTGAGATACCCCCGTGCTTCGGAAAGCACGTCAGGCCGTTGGTTCTGCGCCTGATCATTCTCCGGTCGTGTCGGATTGCCGACCCATCGGACTTTGTCTTTGCTAAGCTACTTTAATATGGACTTTCTCGAATAGCTCATACTCACACAAAAGAAGAAGAAAGTGGTCATCCGCCAAATAGTTACCTTTAACATTTATTATCCCCTTTTATCGTCCATATTTGATCACATGGGTGCAATTCGGAGCTGCAATCGCAATGCACTTGCGTACTGCACAAGCACATTGCTATCCCCCTACGGCAAAACAAGGATTTATTTATTCTATATGCGTTCAAAGGTAATGTAATAAGAAAGTAAGTGTCGCAATATTCGTCCGCAAACTCATTGTGGGCACGAACAATACGCCGTAATCTTAAGATGGCGTTCTTAAATGCTTAGCGCCTTGGGCGAACTTAGGAACACTTTCTTCTATTTTGAAAGTTTAACCAAATTTGGCATATCCGCTCCTAATTGCGACCGTCAAAATGTAAAAAGTTTTGTTTATAACTGTCATTAGAGGTCGGTGTTTGAGAAATTAGGTAGCTTGTAAACTGTCGCTGTTTCCGTAGTTTTTGTAGTAACATAATTAATATTACATGTTTCTTATATAGAAATTATGAAACGGTGTAAGCGTCCGGTGTTATACATATAGAACTTCCTTTGTCTAGCGTTGTATTAATTTTGAGACATATTTTATAACTTCTGGATGTTGTTATGTTGACACTGCTATTTTACTTTACGTGCCTTCAATTTCAACCCTAACACTCATAACGAAAGACGGAATTAGTCTATCCTCTATCCTCAACTTACAGCATATTCTAATTTGAAATTTTGACGTCTGTTCATAATTTTGTTCCCAGAGTATCAGCTGACCAATATTTTCTCTCCTTCCTCATACATTGTTCGGTGATGTATGTGTCATCAGTATGATGTTAGGGGTCCACCCCAAGTGTACGGTAATACATACATTATTTATCATCATTCAAAATATTGTTGTTCATAATAATGTATTAGGCGATTCTCACACTGCCCCGCATGATGCAGCGGGGCGCAGATAACGCACCCACGCGCGTGATTTTTTACATACAAATTCAATAAAAACGCACTCACGCGCGTGGAATTTGGCTCCGTTTCCCGCACACCGCTGCGTGAAACGCAGCAGTGTGCCAATCGCCTAACAGTCAACTGTCACGTATGATACTGTCAATGACGTAATCTATTGTTGAAACGTCAAACTGTTGTCAGGTGGTGTTTTCCTTGTAATGACAGACAGGTCAATGGTGTATTATGGCGAGCGTATTAGGGGATTCCGATTATGTCAAATCAATCAACTTGCTCTTATTAACGTTTTGTTAAGAATACTAGCAAGTGTTTCAAATATTAGGTACATTTTACAAGCATTTGTTCTTTAAGCACGAAATACACATGCCTGTAACTTATGCCGTGTGCCGTAACAACTTCTGATTAGTGTTCCTCTCAATCAAAGCACCTGCCATCTAATCTCTTCACCACCCTTGGTTGACTGGTAGAGAATGCCTAAGGCATTAAGTCCGTCTTTGTACCTTTTTGTGCGAAAAGTTTAAATAAATAAATAAATACCTTAATGGCGTGCCAGCTACTAGAATACATTTGTGCAAGTTACAGACAGGTACATATTCCGGGTTTAAAGGTACCGTACCTAACTAAAAGCTGCATTGTATTGTCTTATTTAATACTAGCTGCGCCTCGCGGATTTACCCGCGTAAATGTCGATCGCGTGGGAATATCGGGATAAAAGGTAGCCTATATGTTAATCCAGGGTGTCAGCTACCTCCATACAAAATTTTATCAAAATTGGTCCAGCCGTTTGAGCGTGAAGAAGTAACAAAAATATAAACACACACACACTCACAAACTTTCGCCTTTATAATATTAGTGTGATTCCTATACCGCGAAAACTCATACTAAAACCTTTGAATTGAAACAATACAAGCTCTGCCAAAAAACCCTTCAAAGCATGACGGTTACATAAAACACAATAATTGCGACTTCATATTTCCTCAAAAAATTACCATATTGCATAATTGGAAGATCAATTAAATGAACAAAATGGCTCTAAATCCATTATAAGAGATTGTAACAGTTATTAGAAAGAATTACATTCATAAACATCGTCTGTGACTTGGTTTTTCTCAGAAATTTGAATCTCCGAATCATTAGGGTGGATGTACCAGTTGTTGTCATAGACAATTTTAGTTCTTTGTTGCATTGATTTTGGAAGGGAGTGTTGTAAGACAAAGATACTTTTTCTGTTAGGTGCTTTAATTAAGTATTAACTTACAAACTATACAAAATGATTTTTTTTCCCTTTGACAATAAAATTCTTTACTAAAGGAAAACCCCTATCTTTAAACTTAAGCCAATAATTACACCTAACAAACTGCAGTCAGTACCTATAATAAAACAACACCGATCAACGATTGACGTCACAAACTCATGTCAGCCACAAACAATGAGGTGAATGAGGTTACACCGAGTGGCAAGCGCCCAATGCTACTTCACCTAAGTACTGTACTTGACACATTATTAAATAACTCTTGGCATAAGTTAGAGGACGTTCGCGTTGATAATGTTAATAGAGCAGGGATGTAGGTTATTTAAAGGTTACAGAGGGGTTTGGTCAAGAGAGGATGTACACGAGTTATTTTCTTTGAAAATGATCACACTAATATTATAAAGGCGAAAGTTTGTGAGTATGTGTGTGTGTGTTTAAATGTTTGTTACTTATTCACGCTCAAATGGCTGGACCAATTTTGATAAAATTTTGCATGGAGGTAGCTGATACCCTGGATTAACATATAAGCTACTTTTTATTTCGATATTCCCACGGAATCAATATTTACGCGGGTGAAACCGTGGGGCGCAGCTAGTTCAATCTAAATGAAGGAGCTTGCAAATAGGCTCATGGGCAGTAACGTTACAAGAGACTGGCAATGGGCAGGGTTACAAAGAAACGTTATTTTTTTCTCTTACAATTGCATCCTTTTCTACATTAGTTCGTTTATTAATAACACTATTGCATCAAAATTCTTATTGCCTCTTCTGTGACTACAGTTTAGTGGTCTTCTTCTTAGCGTATTGATGGCAAAACGTTTAAACGTATTTGGCCCAAAATTCAGCTGCGCAAACTCCGCTCAATCGTCAGTCATAAGATCATCTAGTGCGCAGGTGACTTCTGTCGATTGGCTAATTCTTTCACCACGATAGCAAACATAAGTTGCATGGTATAAAAGCATCATTATATTACACACAATTTCAATAGTAGACCATTCATTACCTATTTGGCCTAAAGTGCAAATTTTCCTCAAGTCGGTCTAAATTCGTGTCTCCACCTGCAATTTCTTCAGCAGGTAGCTCCCAATTATTAACTGACTCAGTGAATTCCGCCATTGTTCTAAACTTCTCACATTTATTACGAAATTAATTGTTTCAAATGGGCACTTTAATTTGATTCCACATTATAATTGTTGCATGACGGATGCTATCAGCCTCTCCATCATCCAGTGACATAACGAGGTTGTACAAACTTTTTGGCAATTTTGAGTAATTACAGCGGTGAAATAATTGTGGATTTTATGGTTTAATTGAGAGTCTTTTGTTTTTGATGTAAGCAATGTCTTGGAACTATGAGAATTTACGTCTCGGTTCTGTAGCTCAGATTTGCTAAGAGTTGCGTCAACTGTATTTGGCAAATATGCTCAGTATTTGGTAACTGTATTTTCTAGTTATCAGTTTTCAGGTGTTCACCTTTCTTCTAATACAATAATGATCTATCTACCATTTTCTCTAAGAGAGAGAACATTATTATTAGTGTCGTCTTCTAAAACACTAACAGTATTTTCTCTTTCTTTCGCTTTAAGACAAACGTTCTCATAAAACATTTCTGCATTATTCAAGCTGCAACGATCAACAATAAAACCGAGTTCAAAGATCCGGTATCATAAACATCAGAGGTTACCAACCCATCATCTACAAGTTCAATTTAAACTTTTATCCCACACTGTACTTACAATTCATTATAATCAACTGACTCATGATTTTTTGTTCCTCAATTAACATAAACTAAATTGTTATTAAAATAAGACTAAGGTATTACATCTACATATTATGGCAGTGGATCATAGACTATAAACTTCCACCCACGTCCACAGAGTACGATGCTCTAATAATATATTTTTTTTATAATATTATAATCAAGTTGGCGACTAAATAATTTATAATATTTATGACTTCAGATTAGATCGTTGCTTATAAGGTTGTCTGATATGATGATGAGTGAATATGACATTGGGCGACCTTACCTCCTTTTATGGTTATGCGAATTGTTTTGGAGATTGTTAAGGCAATGAATACGGATGCCATTTAGATTTGATTTTATTATATAACATGACTATTTAAGGGACTGCAAAAATGCAACTGATTTGACTGAATTTCCATACTATGTATATTTGGAATCTGTCAAGTATCTTCTTGAATCCCAAATAAGCATCTATGTTTTGGATCCACTTGAAATACATTTTGTTGCTATGGGATTTTAACCTTTTTATTACTATGTCGTAGATAAATATTTTTAATAAGTTTTTACTATAGAATACAACTTCGTTGATGTCACTGAAAACGAACGTGAAAAAGTGCTACAGCGAACAAACAACTAAAGTATTAATAAATTCTTTGTAAGTAAATATGAAATCAAGTGTCAATCATCCGACTGCAATATGATAACGCATCGATTAAATCAAAACAGAGTGACATCAAAATGTCGTCGACTTGCGCATGCGACGCTCGGCGCATTCCCCGAGCATCACGCATGCCATTTCACCCACCGAGCGCGCGCGAATCCTCGGCGGAAACATCCGAACGCTATGTGATCGGAATTACGAACGCTTCCTTCGTTCTATATTTGATTTTCGGTTTTGTAGGGCGATTAATTATGAGTGTTTTCACCTTCCTATTTCTGAGATTTGTAGGGATGTGGAAAATGTGAAATGATTTGTGATAATCAATTCTTGTTTGTAACGTTTTTCCGCACCGTTGAATGCGCTTTGATGAAAGGAAATGATAAATACGCATGAGTTCACGAAGGACGAGCTGCTTTGACTATTCTATTGGAATAGGTAAAGACGGTTAAGATTATGGATTTATGCGGTAATTGCCCTCGCGCTGCCGCATTCTTTGATCACCGCTTATATCCTTTATATGTGGCAATGGTTTATTAATTAAGACCACTTCTTTAACATCCCTGTATAGTTCTACTCCTTAGTTACTTTATAATTAATATGTTTAACTTATGTTCTTATATTTTTGTTACAGGTAAGTTAAATTTTATCATTTCAGTGATAATTCCATAAAGACACATCTATGAAGACGGGTAAGTTTTTTTAACTCATTGTAGAAAATTTATAGAGCCTCTTAAGTGAAAAACCCCACCTATCTTTTACAAGCGAGACATAACATTTATACCTACCTACATACATTTAAATTAATTTTCCAACATTTTAATCTTGTTTTTTTTTTTCTCTCGTTTTAACCTAATTTAAGCTCATTAACAACATTCGCGGTTTCCCCAACGACCCCGACCTTACCGTGGCCAATCCATTACACCGTTATTAAGATTTTGTATGAAACGACAAGTATTTGATACGAGGCCGCAGGAAGGTAGGCTATTAAGAAATAATACCAAAAACGGTGTAACCTCACAATGGAAACATGCATCCGTTCTTTTTGTAATTATTGTCGGGAAAAAAATATTTTTTATGTAAAGGACGGTTATTGTTGTTGTCACCTTACGGAAATGTTCAATTTCAAATTTGAAACAAAGACTACTTATGACATAGTTTTTTAGCATCCTGGTCCCTGTCGTATTCAGTTTATGAAGCACTATAATTATTTAATTCCTATGCCTTCTATCTGAACGATGCTGAAGTAGAAATCTGGATCATCCCGGACAGTCAGTTCACTATCAAGTTAGCTGACTGGTTCACCTTTCATCGCGGCAGTAGCTCATGCCTGGTGTCTTCTAGTCTTGGAAAGATGGGCAATTTAAACACGTAGTTGGGCTTTTTGGTAAAAGAAGGTTTTCAAATTGTTATCATCATCTGCTTAGCCTTTTCCCAACTATGTTGGGGTCGGCTTCCAGTTTAACCGGATGCAGCTGAATACCAGTATTTTACATGGAGCGACTGCCTATCTGACCTCCACAACCCAGTTGCTGGGTAATACGATACCCTTTGATAAGACTGGTTTTCAGATTTTCGGACTTCTGACGACCCGTAACGACTGTCAAAGATCCACGAATGACAGTCGGGACCAACGGCTTAACGTGCTTTCCGAGGCACGTAGGAGTCTTGGTATGTAAAGATGGTCACACATCCACGGACCAACCGCGGCAAAGACAAATCTTATCTGCTTAATAAAAATCTTGCATTCATTCATTAATTCCTCTTTTGCGGGATGATTTTTTCATAAATCTTTCCTCAGGCCTCACCCTCAGTAAAAGGGAGTCTAGAAGCCTGAAATATTGCACAAGAAGACATTTTGAAAGTTCATCCCACAAAGGGATTAAATAGGGAATGAAAGTTCGTTATTTTTGCCCAATGGGAAATCATGGTTAGATAAATATCTATAAAAAAATTATCATATTATGAAGTAGAATTACTTAATTATCAATAAAGTAATGATAAATCAATATAATGATAATAACAAACGTGCTTAGACCGCGACCGTCCTTGACCGTGCGCCTGCGCCGCCCGCCGCGCCGTGTCCAAGCGATCGGCCCGGCTCAGCTTTGTCTTAGCAATTAATTGATTAATTAATTATTATTATTTATTTCAAAAATCAGATAACAGAGATCCGTAGTGTTAGTAAAGTACCTTATACCTAGTGTTAGTATATTATTAAGCGTCAAGTCTGTGTACTGCCTGAGATAGAAATAAATGTTGGTGGTAAGAAACTGTCCAAGGTGTTAGAAAATTGGTACATAATTTGGTAGAATTTTTGTCTCAAAATTAGGGATTTATTTCCGTTGGATCCCGCTTTTGAATCCCATTTTAATATTTTTGGCGTTGGATCCCGCAAAACATTATTATGTATTTCCGTTGGATCCCGAATTTAAAAAATGCAAGATAATTACGTTTTATTGTCGTTGAATCCCGAAAAGTATTTCCGTTGGATCCCGAATGCTTAAAAAAATCTGAATGCGGGTACTTTCAACAACAAAATTGTTTATAATAAAATGAGGGGTTCACTGATGTTTCACCAAAACTCCATTGACAAATTAGTTTACAACCAACGTTTCGTATACTATTAATTTCACAAACAACTCATTTTCTATATAATCTAGTCGTTTCTGGCACTCGCCGGCCGCTGCCGCGGCACCGCTCGCTTCGCTCGCTCGGCTCGTGCGTAGGGGTCACAGTTTTAACCTAACCTAACCTAACATTGTTTTTTTTTTTAATAATTAACCTAATCTAACTAGTTCGGTTCCGGGTACCCCACTTAAAATAATCTATTTTTATTGTTTGATAAAGGTAAATCACTTTTCTTCTGAAATGTACACATGTTGTTATAATATGGGATTCAACGGAAATAGCAAACGGGATCCATCGTTAATACCTAAAAAATGGGATTCAAAAGTGGGATCCAACGACAATAAACGAAATTAGGTAGGTGTTACTTTTCTAGTAGATAGCATAATCAGCCTATAATGTTCCCACTGCTGGGACACATGTCTCCTCTCCGTGAGAGAAAGTGGGCCATAATCTACCACGTGGGCCCAGTGCGGGTTGGCGGATGTCATATGCCTTCGAATTTTTGGTTCTAGGACATAGCGGTTTCCTCACGATATTTTAATTCACCGTTTTGAGAGCAGTGGTGATGAAATTTTGGGATAAATATATGAAAACGCTGGGTTACAGGCATTCTCACTTTGAGAGGGGGTAATGTCAATTAGATGGGTCTACGATGATGAGATCAGACACCGTGTGGTATAAGTCCAATGATGGATGATGATAAGTTAATTATGTCAAATTGTTATTAACATAATTGACAGATTTTGATTTTCTGATTGATTTTGGGATGCATGAAGAAGCCTCCTCGTGTAGCGCAGTTTGTTCCGCCAGTTACTCAACTGAACCGAGCGCTCGGCGCATCCTGGACAGTCACACACAACACCTTATTTGACTGGCCAATTCATCCCTTGCGGTGGTAGGGCTAACGCCCGCCTGGTTTGCTACCACCCTCCCACCCGAGTCCGGCGTCAAGCAGCCTTCTGTGTTTCGTCGATGCGTGGGAGTTCCAGTGCCTTAGGCATCTTCTGGGCACCCTCGTTCCATCATAGACCTCATCCATCGCTTTCCACCAGGCGTGATCGAGGTCAAGAGCGTGCCCATCCAGCAATAAAAAAAAAAATATATATTCTGAGAGGAAAATCGCTGTTTTCCCAGGATGTTATTTCACCCTATCCCCGAAAATTTTAAAGACAGCAACTTTATGCGAAAACCTGCATTAATTTTGTAGTCCGTAACCCATTTCTTAGCTCAGAATCACTCAGGAGTTGCTGTAATACAATAAATTCCACATAAAACATGAAGACAGCTATATCAATAAAATTCTCACATATTAAAAAGTTCAATCGCCACATTAAGCGAGGCATATAATTTGGAATCCTTGCATGTAATACACGGTGCACTTCGATACGTCGAATAGCCGCGGGCGCTGGCTGAGAGGGGTCAATAATACATTGATGGTTTTATTTATTTTAACGACGTGTCTTATGACCAGGTTAAGATTGGGTGAAAAATATTTAAATAAGAATAACGTTTGGGAAGAAAATCTTGAAATGCAAAGTGAATTTACCTTCAAAAAGCATGATTTTCTTCTGCAATAAGGTCCCTACATATTCCTTTTCTTTGGTAGCAAGCAATGGCAATGTGGCTAACTGTAACCTGTACCCTAATTGCGTAACACACTATGAATCTCAATCCGAATCATTTTGAAGGATATTGCCAATCCATTGCTTCCTATGTTCGAAATACTTGTCTACGCAACAACGTAAATAACGCAATGAATGTTGTTGAACTGTCAAAATGAAAGCCATTGCTAGGTACTGATAGTGTTTTACGCAATTACCTCGCTGAATATTAATAAATTTTGGATTCTGTGAAAAGGTCCGGAGACGAATAAAAATCACGGCCGTGTTACTTTTAAAATTAAAATACCTAGTATTCTCAGAACATAGTTACGATTCCCAAACAAAAAATAAATGTTGAAATAAGCCTGCTTTACTTTCCTGTTCACTTCCATTGAAATCGGTTCAGCAGTTTCGGCGAAACGTAGTGACAGACAGACGGTCATATAAATTCGGTCTATGAATAGTGCGGTTTATTTTATTCTCATTATAATGTGTGGGATATGCAATAATATGAGTATTAGTGGCTATTGAGAGGTTATAGCACAGTGTTATAGCCTAAAGGTACAGACGGTGGGCGAGAAGGACCTTCTTCGTAACGTGTTGCTTTCAAAATAATTTATTAAAAGTGTTTTGAAAGTAAACACTATAAAACTGGGGTCATTTCAACCATTTTTATTTTCGTAGTGGAATAGGATTGTTTGATACATAGCATAGCATAATAAGCCTATAGAGTGCCGTAATCCACCACGCGGGCCCGGTTCGGGTAGGTTGATGTTACATGTCTTCGAATTTTTGCTTCCGATTTCCTCACGATGTTTTCCTTCACCGTTTCGAGAGCAGTGGTGATGAAATATTTTACACAGAATAAAAAGCCTGTCTGGGTTTACAACTCGTAAGTCGCGGCCGATACCACTGGGCCAACACTGCTCTCTCCTTAAGAATTGCTATTAATTTAAACATTATGTTGGTTAATTAAGATGAAGTTTCACTAAAGAAAACAACTAATAATTATTTTTAGGCTACATAATCGTTCAGGCTTTCGCAAATCGACTCTTGTAAGAAGAAGGAGCCTAGTCTCCACGACATAGGGAATCCTAGTGTGGAGGCTAGTGCTGTTCAAATATTGTAATGTGTTTTTCTGAACAATATTTTTTTTTTATTTTTTTTTTTAAGTTAATTTTTTTTTATTTAAATTCTTATGAGTGGATACAATATGATCCGACCAGGATTATATCTGGACTTTAAAAAAGACTGTGACCTCTGACTCCTTTGAGTTTGTTTCGGCCTTTCTTCTCAGAATAGTCAGATAGGAAACGCCGACCTCATCTAGCTTATTTTTTTAATATGACGTATAAAAGTGATTCCGATATCCTATTTACAGATTAAATCATTTAATGTTCATTTTAAATAATTTTATTGAAATTATCTTTATAATGAAATGGCATTCAATGAATTTAAGTATCTGAACACCTTCATAGAAATGAATGCAATCAAATTCACTCGACTAATCTATAAAAACCCTTTCCTCAGGAAATTGCTTCCATAGAAATAAAACTGTTTGCCAGTAGAAAGTGAAATTAATTGTTTATCCAAGTAACATGCACTTTAACATGGCAACACTCACTCATATAATTCACACGTTTTTTATTTCATTAAACACTTTACATAATAACAAACCGCGGGAAAATATTTTAAACGTTTGAACATCGAATAGAACGCCTGAAGCGACTTTCATGGCCAACGGACAAGTATCTCGATTAGCGATTATCGATTATAACGAGCCGAGTCGAATTAATGCTAGAATTGATTCAATGCAATTGGATAATTCATCGACACTTTCGCTTGTAATTGTGAATCTTTTTACATGTTATGTTTTCTTGTTAAGTTTAATTGTTCTGAGAAAGTGATACGTAATATTGCAAGGTGTTACTCTTTGAGAGGTAAGCAGAGCTACAGCTATTACCAGCATTTATTAGCAACACAGTAAAGGCAAAGAGAACACAAACCTACCTATTTAAACGTTTATTGATGGAAGTAGGATGAACAGAAATATGAAACGTAATAACACAACGATTTGAGAGTAAATAAGAAGTCTAATAAATTAAAAACAATAACTAAAATAATTGTTTATTTGCAATTTTGCACCATAAAGTAAAAAATATGGTTTGCAATAAAAATAGGCCTAGGGGAAGTTAAGTTGTATGTTTGAATTGCAGCCACTACCTAAGCTATTAGTTTAGCGTTATCATAATAGCCGATGATCAATACGAATATTATGTAAAACAATAAGAAACAATACAATGTCCTTGCACTAAACCTTACAACAAATTAAATAGTGTCGAAAAAGTCCTTAGCTTGCAGCCAGAGAGATATTATTTCAGTTATTACAAATGACTTATACTGCGAATGATAATTAACTATTCGAATTTCCGTACAGGATTTTCAAATAGATTGCGTTAAGAAATTGTGCCTATAAAACTACATGAGAAACGCTTGGCGGCGCCACCAATAATTATACACAATAATGAAATCGATTACGATTCGATTAATTCAAGCTCGAGTAATTAAATAATCTCGTGTTATATTTACAAATCGATTACTCGTAACCACCGCTGTTCGTGACAGTACGCACGCGACAGAAGTTCTCACAGCTAGAAAGTTTAAACAGTTTTGTGTATGCATGTACTCACTGCGCTTACTTTCGATTTTATGACCAAATTAGATTATTTTGAATGACGTTATAAATGTTTGTTTATGATTTAGTTGATTAATTGCTGTTTAGTGCTTCATTAGTGAGGTATTCCTCGTAGCGCTCCCGTTTTGAAACGCTCCCATCTAAGCGCTCCCGTTTTGTTCCTCCAAGCGCTCCCAAAAAGAGCGCTTCGAGGAACGATTAAAAATATTAAAATTTATTTCCTCGAAGCGCTCCCATGATTAACTTTCGGATAGAGATGGGACTATACTAACTGAAATTATCGATAATAAGTAGAACACATTATTATAATATACAACTAGCGGCCCGTCCCGGCTTCGCACGGGTTTGGTAATAAATTTTTTTTTTGTTTTATTGTAAATCCTTTAGTCCACCAAATAGATGAATATAATCTACCGACATATGTACCTATTCATATTTTTTTATTGTTTAGAAAGCTTATGATTTCTCTCCATTATGTTTACCATTACTACCCCCTTCCCCGCACACCTCAATGTTTTTTTTTTGGAAGTTTTTCGTAGAAATAAGGCAATGAGGTGTCTATCGTTTACGTCAATGGTAGAAATGACTTTCCTTGTCCTAGGCGGGGCGAGAGAGTGTCAGACTCTTACTGACTAAAACCACCTACTGAATAAAATCACCTGCTCTGAGCCGGGATCCAGTAACGTATTGCGCTCAACGGTGATGCTACCTATGCGATT